>JAWWLZ010000001.1:92481262-92511714 GCA_035041345.1 Poliocrania exsul | reverse complement strand
CTCCCAGGTTCAATATTCCCAGAGGCCAGTGCATATTGCGAATATCATATACCCATTCAATCCTGTGCTCCCTAGTCCAGGTGTCTATGAGTTTATTTTTGAAATGAGTCCTGTTGTTCTACTTTGTGCCATGTCACAACAGAACTTCCTTTTCAAGGCCCAAGAGGGTGTTCTGGGCAGTGGCGTGAGGCAAAGCCTGGGAAAAAACCATCCTTCCCTGTTCCCTACAGTCTGGATACGATTAGTAATGAATTCCCAGAGACAGTACCCCAGCCCAGGGCAGGAGAGCAGCGCTGAATACACATCCCAAATGACCCTTACTGCCCTTGATGTTATCACATCATCAGCTGATACCACAGTACCACAAAAGAGCAGTTGTAATTGCTCTCCCTGCTCAGAGAAAGAACAATCAAGGAAGACAAACAAGAACACACCTCAACAGGTGACTAATCCTCAGTGAGTAAAAAGCAGGAGTAGACAGTTATAGTAACACTTGTGAGGGAAGATATACAAGTTACCCCTCACAAGAACATATTGTTGGGATTAACTGAAGGAGCAGCGCCAGTTATTTGCTTGACAGAACAGATGCAAAAGGAAAAGGGAAAACAAGGGGATTTTGAGCTTTCAATCAGAGGGGTTCAACGCCTGCCAAGCCTCTTTCTGCTTTGCTACACAGGATGGAGAAGTGGGTGTAATCTGAGGATTACCTTTAGAAAGCAATGTAGTTTAAGCAATTACTTGCATACTTCAGGCAAAATTCATGGCCCACATTTGGTAACTCATGGAGTTATCCTATTCCAAAGCTGCACTGCTACTGTGTCCTTTAAAAAAAATTATATAAGGAGCAGATTTTTAATATATCAGAAATACAGTGTATGCTTCAGTTTATGAGGTCAGTGAGGTCAAATGTACGAAACGAAAACTGAAAAGGCAAATATCAAGCAGAACAAACAGCTTCCAAAGCAAACTTTCCATACCAGAACAAGGGGACCAGCCAGGGCAGTTCTGAGTTGTGACTCCAAATGGGAGTCCAATGGCTGCATAGAAACAGAGTTCAACAGGTAGACTCAACTCAGGATCAAGAACTTTATGGTCTGTGAAGAGTGTGGCATGCATGGATTTAACATGCTAGAAAAGACAAGCCTCATTTCACATTCCCTTTGTCTTTGTCCAGTCATTCCTTGCTGGAACAGTTTGAACCTTCTGAATCTTTCATTTAAAAAGGTACAGCTGAGAAATGTTGCCAGGTATTGTTATCTGTGTCTGCCAGTATGTTACTTCCTTTGAGGCTAAGTGTTAATAGTTTTAATTAATTTTCTTCTAGCTTCATCATGGACATTAGGGCAGACAGAAACAGCAGAAAAGCTACAGGGAAAAGTCATAAACCAAATTTCTTTTGTTGGACAAAAGGCTACAAAAGATCTCAAAGTTTCATCTCTCAGATGTAAATACGCATCACGAGGTGCTTACAATCTGCTGGAAAAGTTGAGTAGTATCATCAAAAAACACTACTCACAGAGTGTTATATATGAAGTCATAATTTCAGAATTCTGCCAGGAACTACCTAAAATCAGAAGTTTCTCGAAAGCAGGCAGATACAAAGATGAAAACTGAACAACCTAAAGCTGCTATGAGAAATCAAGCAAACAAAAAAATTAACACACAATCATGTGTACTACAGCATCAGATAATACACATGAAAACTCAGAGCATTGAGTGACTTGGGAACTGCCACGAGCTTGTTCAGTGCAAGGCAAGACCAGAGGAGTTAATTGAAGGGAAAAACACTGGATGCAACTCTGCAGGAAGTATCTGAGCCACAGCTGCAGCAAACTGGGATTATTACCAAGGGAAATCCCATAAAAGACCCACTCTTTCCTTCTGCCTTCCTCCACAGGCATGGCTTTTGGCCATCATCAGAAGCAACATACTTGGCAAGATGGACCTGTTCCCATGCCTGGAGAGCATCATGTAAAAGGCTTATGGTCCTCTTGAGGACACTGTCTGTTAGCTTTCTATTTCCTAGAACAACTCAGAGACCTCATAAAAACAAAATGAGAAGAAAGAGAACCCAAACTTACAACCTTCAAACTTGCTCTTCCCGGTGCCTGCAGGTTGGCAATTTTTATTTAGTGGTAACACTGGCATAATTCAGTTTTTCTCTCCTGTGTATAAATTTACTTCAGTGTGAAAGACTGCATTGCAAGGGTAGCTTAATTACAATGAAGAATAATGAGCAATTACAGCACATTTTCTTTAGAGAACACCTCTGATTAGGAATCATCACAACACATGAAAACAAAAGCAAAAGAAAAGAAACCTACAACTTTTAGTCAGCTAATGCTGTAAATAAGAGCAATGAAAATCCTAATAGCTGTAATCATTGAAAGTTAAAAATTGACTAAAAACATAGATTAAAGAGGAACAGTAGTTACTTCTTGGGTTGCTGTTACTGTAGCAGCTATCTCTGGTCATTTGGAGTCACGAGAGGTGACAGGGGGAGCAAGTCAAAATTGCTGAGCAGTTGTTATGAAATGCAGGAGACAAGAGGTGAGAGAGAAGGCAAGCAAAAAAGGGTGTGTTCCTCACGAGTTATGTTAACCCCTAGAGCAGTAAGTACAGCACAAAAGAAAAGTAAAGCCTCTAGTCATTTGGGAATCTCAAACTAAGGCTCAACACAAATTCTAAGTATCCCACTACTAAAATACAACCATGAAGCACATTTTTGCTGGCTGGAAGTTACTATTATTATTAGTAACAATTTTGTTTTATATTTACATTGACAAACTCCTTTTTCAATTAGAGCAGTTACCAGACAAGCACATGTGTTTCTTAATCCAGACTTCCCAAGCATCTGATTCAAGTAAGTATTTGTACCTTCCAGCTCCCCACTACTCCAGCAGTTTTTAACCCAAGCAAATGAAGAAGCACATTTTTTGTGTCTTAACACTGATTTTCAAATTTTTCCTGCTTTAATAATGGCTTTTTTTACCACTGTATGGAATAGTTATTGCTTCACCTGGTGACACTGGCACTGTGAGCAAGTGAAACATTTACTCACAGGAAGCAGCTATTTAAATACTAACATTGGTGATTCAATTGAGAAAGGTTACCAGTAGAAATCAAATTTAAGAATGTTTACAGGTGCAGATGGTTATCTTTTCTTTCTGCCTTACCCTGTTTTCAGTACCCTGAGGCATCTGAAAGCTCAGCAAGGTCCCTGGTTTCCCAGACAGTCCCTGACCAGCATCTTCTTTCCTTCCCCCAAGGAAGAGCAGGGCAGGTGTACGGCTGGAAACAGCTGCACACCTTGTCTGGCTGCTACACATGGGTTTTTGATAGCAGGTTGAGGAGCTTTGTGACCTTGCACAACACCCAAATGCTGGATCTCATAAAGAAAGGGAGGCACTCAGCTCTACCACACTGTCGGTGGGGGGATTTAATTCATTTGTTTCTTTTTATATTCACCTCCAAGCTTTGCTGTGCAGAACCTATCCCCCTAAGGCTCAGCAGGATGTAAGAATGTGCGTATGTATCCTGCTTCATCAGTGAGGGAGTCTTTGTGCCTGAAATTTTGGGGCACATCCACATGCCTTCCAGCCTGGAGTCAACGTGCAGAGGCAGGCGGGAGCCCGAAGAGATCCAGCACAAGAATGCCTGCACCTACTCACACAGATGTACCCATCAGTTCCAGCAGCAGAGAGCAAAAGGAATGCAGATACTTTAAACTTATTAATGTGGAAAACATCTACAGTGCTTTCTGCACAAGAGAACAGAGCAGTGAACTACTCCAGTAACTGACAGCCACTGATGGAAGCTTGCCAGTGATTATTTGTTGTAACTGCTGAAGTTTACTCTTTGGTAAAAATTTGAGACTAACCTCTTCAAAAGTTGTTTATATTTTTAATGGCATTTGAATGCATATGGACTTAGAAAACAATGCTACAGACAACAGTGATCAAATAAATTTCAAGTGTAATTATAAAAAATCCTAAAAAACTTTTGTGAGTACCTTGGACTGAGCTTTGCAAATGAATGGTGTCCATTTTTTTAGAGAAATCATTCTATTTACACAAAGGCCATAGGATGAGAAGGAGAAAGAGCAAAAATAGCAAGCATACTGCTGCTAAGTGACTCCTAGTGATTAATCATAAACATATGCATACTATTTCCTTTCCATCCTGTTTGCTGAAAAAAGAAAGAATAGCTCAGCATACAGTCAGAATTTTTTACATGCCACTTCTAAAGATGAGAACTATCAGAGATGTCATCTTTTTCTCCAAAAATCAATATAGCTGGAAAAGAACAAGTCTTCCCCTCCATTCTGAAAAGCAGATTTCTCAGGCTGCATTTAGTTCAATGAATGCTGTATCTGTTGCAGAGAAGGGAAAGGAATGTTCTAGGCAACCCCCTGTACTTTGAACTCTGCACCCAGTGTGAATGTTCTTCATAATTATTAATTCGTCTTCATAATTAAGGTCTATGAGCTGGTCAGTCCAGCTCAAGCAGGGTAAGAGAGGTCTGCTTTCAGCATGTCTTTCTCAGCTGAGGTCTAAACCAAAAACATTTTTGTACTGTGCAAATTCAAGAAAAGGATGAACTATCCAGATCACCTTTTACATGGGGCAGGCAGGATCCAGCTCCCTACAAGGTCAGTAAAGCACCAGTTACAGCTATAGCAGCAGAGTAAAAGACTGCCAGAGAGTTAAGGGGTTTGTTAAGTGATGAATGGAGTGAGAGAGGTAGAAAGAGAAGCCAAATTTCCCATCCCCATCAATGTGCTGTCCTGTCAGGACAAGAGCTGGGATTCTTCTCACTTCATCACAGCTGATGGCATAACCTGGGCATGGGTTATATGCCAGGAGAAGGTGGGGTGGAGAGGACAAGAGAGACAACCCACTCCATCCTAGGTTAGGTCTCTAAAAGAGGGGGATGAGTCCAACCCTCCCACCCTGGTCCTGACCTCAGCCAAGTTTGGAGGTTTCTATTTACAGCTATGGGTGGCTTCCCATGAAATGCCCTCACTCTCTTACACTGGATGGACTCTGGCAGTCCTTTCCAGACCCTTCAGATCCCACTGCTGCCAGTGGGACAGCTCAGCTGCTTGGTCACCCCATTGTACCACCTGCAACATTGAGGTAGCTGGGGCAGATTCTGAGCTAGCACAGAGCCCCAGCCAGCAAACTAGCAGGGCAGCAGAAGAATGCAATGCAATCACAACAAATGGGTGGGTAAAGTGAACAACTCCATGCACTAAAACAAGCTCTGCTGCTTGCAAATCAGACCTTGCGGGTAGCTACAGCTGTCTGAGATGAGTTCCCCTCAAGATGACCTGGCACCTATTTGTGAACAAGAGGTGTTTGGAGAGCCTCTGTTAAATTTAAACATTTATTTAGGAGCTTTTACTGTACACTGAAAAGTGACAAGCCACAAAACTTAATGAAAAGAGCCAAATTATATTCCTGCAGGCTTTCCTGCAAAAGACTGAGGGAAATGTGCATAGAGACTGACTCATCATAAACTGAATAGCAGATCTGTAAGACAATGATAGAGGTCAAACCTCTGAGTGCAGTGACATCAGTGGACACAGATGCAGAAGCCGAAGCTCAGCATCCTGTTGCAGAGCCCAAAGCCCCATGGTGCATGACCTGTCACAAAGCTATGTCAACATAGGAAATTATTTGTATACTGTAAAGTCAATTGTTTCAAGAAATTTTGGTTTCTGGAAAATTAAATGTAGATGATAAATCTATGTTCTGGTGTACATTTAGGAGTCTCAGTATGTTGCTTCATAGCACCCTAATTATTAGTAATTTCAGATGTTTTAAGTATAAGTGACACTGACATTCCCAGGAAAGAGCAAAGGCAGAATTCTGGTGCCAGACCTCACCAAGCTGCTTTGCAGTACTGACAGTGCCAACATTTGGCTATGTCTTGGCTGCAGTTTGGCAGCAATACAAGTCCCCATTCTAAGGAGCAGCATCCAGCCCCTGCTGCAATGGTCAGACGCAAGAGCTGCCATCACAGTGGTGCTTCCTGCAGCAGAGCACAGACAGGGCAAGACATCCTGCAGCCAAGGAAAAGAGGTGTAAGCAGATGCCTGATGGGTTACCTACTGTTCTTTTTGCCTTACCAGAGCAACAGCCCAGACTGGATGCCAGGAAACTGCCAGCAAACAAGACATAGACCTCAAAAAGAGCAGGAGAGAGAAATTTCATACTGGGGTAAAGTGCAAAAGGCTTTAAAATGAAAACTAGCAAATACCATGTATGACCTTAACAAAGGGCAATTTAAATTTTTTTTTTCCCCCAGTACAGAAATTCTCATAGGGTATCCTGAGGAAATTGGCATCTCGAGTACATTTTGGCTCAGGATTAGAAAAGTACAGTACTTGAACCAAGAAAGCAGCTTTCAGTGAAGTGTTGCTCGAGGGCTGATATTATTTAACACGTGGATTAATATGTATGTAAAACAAAATACAAAGGCACTAGAACAAACAACTGGAGAGAGAAACTATGGGAGGGCATTGCAAAGCCATAGAGGACAAGCCATATGCAGCAGACATAAAAGAAACCTCTTGTCTTCCTCGTGGACTCTAGATACCCTGAAAGTATTTGCTAAGGACAGGCATCTTAGTGTCAGTGGGGAGAACATATGGAAAAAACCAGAGGTTTCCAGTTTTAGAAAACTAATGAGCTTTTTCTCTCTCTTTCCAATTGCTCTTTGCCCTGTAGTTATGTCATTATTATGTATTTATCATGGAGAATGCAGTAAAAATGATAAATAAGGCTGCCTGGCAACACACTGAAATATCACAAAATGGATTAGGAAGGAGCAAGGTTTAGTTTAAATAAGAACCAGCTTAAGCTATTAGCAAATACAAGATAAGCTCGGGCTGTAGGTACATTTGACCCCTTGCTCTAGAAGCATCATCTGGCCATGCTCTAACATCCTGAGCTGATTCACAAGTCCCCTGATTTGCTATTTCCTCCAACTTCGATTTTATTTCTCAAGACTGATCCCTGTTTCACATCTCTCATCTCTAACTGGAAGAGGCTCAGGAGATCAAAACATCTAGACTTAAACTGGTGCAGACAACCTATCCCTTCCTCCTACACAGCCCAAAAATAGTGTTATTCCCATCTTGGATGTGCATAGTTAACCACAACACAACCATAGAGAGCTAATACTCATCTTTATGTATATGCTTTAAAAAGCAGCTTCTCCTCCCTAAATAGAATCTATTCTTCCTCCTTGCTAGTTTTGTATAAAAGAAATGAAATACAAAAAAGTCAAGACTCTGTAGATCTCTAAGTGTGGTTATTCTTCCATCTGCAGTCATATGAATATAATACATACTCCTCATGCTATTAGAAATCCACCTAGGAAATCCATTCAGAATTAATACTACAGACAGATACCAAGCACACATATCAGACCTGCAGTTAACACATTCCTAGAAGTGAGACGATATTATGGTATCTCATGGCAAATAATCTCAGTAGTTTACAATGATAGATTTTGCCACAATATTTTTTAATTAAGGTGCTTAGTTGTAAGAAAAGGGTAAATCCTCCAGAACTGAATAACGCTTCTTCTGAACAAAAACAACAAAACATGAAACACAGTAACAAAAACCTTTTAAATTACGCAGCACTACTCCAACCTGATGCAGAACCACCACCAAGGAAAAATAATCTAAAAATACAGGCATTAGGAGATAGGAAGTACTTCCTCTCCACCAAAGCTTTTGTTAGCAGATACGCAAGGTTCCTTTTCTGAGGAGCTTGAAGTGGGAACAGATTGCTTTCACTCCAAGCACACTTAGAAAAACACCTTTATACTTTTTTTTTTCTGTATCTGCACTTACTCAGGTTACAAACAATTCTTTACTCTTCCTGCTCCAAACAGAGGCTTTTTGCAAATTCACTGTTACTCTGTTCAAAAGGTTCACAGCAACAGGAAGAAAATCCCAGACACTAAATGGCTTTCTGATTTTTGGTCACCCTTCCTGAGTAAGGTCAGACTAAGGTCTTGTTGCATTCTTTCATCTAAAGCCCTTTCTGCAACAAAGAACCCCCCATGAAGAAAGCCCAGAGCCCAGCAGCTGCCCCAGATCCACAAGACCAGCCTGGCACAGGGACTGCACCAAGACCCCCATGAAGCAGCACAACCCACAGCATCTGGGTGACCAAGAACTACCTGCAAAGCACAACGAGCAAACTTGTCAGGCTCGGAAAAGTTTATTTACTCGCAATGCCGGCTGTCAGAAAGGATCCAGAAGCAAACACTGGCTAACTTTTGCCCTTCCCAGAGTCAGGGAAGGCTGTTATGCCATTGCCAGAATGCACAAGGTCGCTGTATGGCTCCTGTTATCTTTCCTTCGGGGTTTTTTCCGTAGTGCTTTGGAACTGCTTCTTGATGCATGCGCTTTGCAGTGAATTTCCAGAGCTGTTTGCATTTTGTTGTTAAAATCACCAAAGCAGGTGGGCAGCAGAGAAGGGCTCAGTGCCCTGACAGCACCCATCTATTCGCACTCACCTGAGATCCTCTTCATGTGACCCGGGCAGGGCACTATCAGGGCGATCCCGTCTTCTCCTGTATAGACCTGACTGTGACAACTCTTTCAGCTGCAAGGCCGTCATATTCCTCTACCTGGAGGGTTGTTGGTGTTTTTAAAGGTGGGGGTGGTGTTTTGGCTTTGGGTTGGGTTTCTTTCCCCCCCGCCTCTTCCAGATGTTGCTGCCGAGGAGCGTGGCTGCCAAGATGCCTAGAGAGAAGTGGCTGGGCGGTGTGTCGGCACACCTGCGCCCGCCGGAGCGACCAACCTCTGCAGGCAGGCAGGCAGGGCAGGCAGGCAGCCGCTGCTGAGCTTCCTGTTTCTCATAGGTACACACCCTCCCAAAGGGCACATTTCCTTTTATCACTGGATCACACCTAAGGGATGTCTGCGACAAGCTCACCCCCTTCCCTCCAGCTTTCCTCCAACTCTCACCGCTCCAACACGCACGACCCTGCCCCGTGCTGGGCAAAGCAGGCGGCTCTCCCGGCGCCCCTGAGAGAAGCTACACATCTCCAGGACTGCAATGAGCTGTTAACTCTTTCCCGCTATAATTTATGACAAAAGGACAGTCATCAGAGCTATGAAAATTCTAAGTTGCAGGTTGGCAAACTCTGACAGGGAGGTTAAGGCAACAAAGTGTGCCACAAAGGAACTTCGGCAACCAGCATTAAAATACTCTTTTGGAAATGCAACAACACTGTGCTTGTCAGAAATTCCTCTTTTCCATCCACCTTGAAAATGAGAGGAAAACCACAACGTCATTTTCTTCCTACTCTCAGCTATCTAAACACCACTGCTGTAACCGTGTGTCACGTCTTGTAGTGACGGAGTGTCCCGTGTCATTGTAAAACAGGAATGGAAGTGCTTAAGGTTTCCTGCAAGGCAGGAAGGTGCTTAGCAGGGAATTTTGCAAGCTCTGCATCTCATCTCACTTTGTAATTTTTTAGTAATAAATGAAAAGCTTCATTTCAGGAGGCTTCAAAAAAAGCTTACCACTTCTTGAAAAATTTTTACAATGTTTTTGACATTATGTTGGACATATATAAACAAAAACTTAATTCAGAATTTTTACTTCTAGGTGGTGAGTGGGGAGTGTGTGTTTTTCCAATGACCTTGGATTTAATAAAAGCCAAGAAACTATCAATTTGCAAGGACTCCTTTGACTAGGATAGGAAACAAGTTCTATGTGGTATGAATTACACAGTTCATTATTAAAGTGTTTATTTTGTAGCAGAATTCATGTAAGAGTATTTTTGAATTCCTGTAATGGAAAAAAGTGTAACATAGATAATACTGGGCCTATCATACGACATCAATTTTGTTAAGATTACCAGACTGAACACAAACATGGTAAGTTTTATATAATACTATCCATGTGCTTCAGTCTGGAATGTCATCAACATAAATATTAAACATCGCACAATGGAAAAATAACAGAAATTGTTTTTGAAAAAGAATCACATAACATGCCAAATAGATAATGGTTGCAAAAACTCAAAGTGATTTATATATTGTTAGAACGTTGCACGCACTGAACTGTCAACAAGAGGTATACATCTGAGCTCCTGTCCTCAGAAAATAAAAGAAAGAATTGTCACAATATTTGCCTAAACATGCTGCATTCCAGTTTCAAATCAAGTATTTAGAATTGTTTCTCCATACGCAGTAGAATAAGCTTAAACCTAATTAAATGCCAATTCCCTGCAGTCAGTCAGTCAGCCAGCAATTCAATGAAAAGTTAATGCTGTTATGAGCAGAGGTTAAAGATGGCAGAAGACAGATGCTCATGGCACAGCAGCTTTTATACATTACCAACAGTTTATACTCTGCTTTAAATATCTCTGTACCAATGATTTAGCTTTGGCCAAATGATCAATTTTAGATAATAATAATAATAATAATCATCATCATCTAAAAAGTGACATCTGAGTAGATTTTTTTTTCTGTGAAAAAGCTCTTTGTAAGATATTGAAATTGAACTCTTCCCTAACAATGTGTTCATAGATTCTTATTCACTACAGTAAATAAGACTGTTCAAAGTATACTGAATACTTTTGTATTTTGACTATAAAAAATTAAAGGCAACCCTTCACCACTTTGTTGCAAGTTGCGTTAATGTGAGGCACATCACATTAAAACAGGTTTTTTTGCATGAGCAAGTGCTGTGCTTGGGCAGCCTATGAACAACAGCTTTTATTCAGATGCCCTTGAAAACCAGACCATCAGTAAACCAGTATCATGAAAATTTAAAACTAACACCACCAGACAGAACATAAAAATTGAAGGAATACAAGAAGTCCAGACACAAAAATGAGTTGTTACACAGATCAAATCCACCTCATATAAAGGAGGGCAAGATGGTTAGGTTTTTACAATAAGACCTGGGAGTCAGCTCCACAGTGTTGTTTTACAGGCTTGTCCAGCACACATCAACAGGGGTCTAAGCTGATTTAGGAAATACTTTCTTGGTGGCCTTGAGAACAACCTAAAAGCTTTCTACAAGAAGAAATGCAAACCAGACTCCTTTTCTGCCCTGTGGGACCATCCACCAATACTCACATGAGACAAAGTTTCAAATCTGAATTTACCCACAGTCAAACCTTAACTTCTGAGTATCCAATATAAGGGAGTTTTTTGAGAGATGCTGCAGAACACAAATGACATTTCTCCGCTGACTTGCTTAAACGCTGCCAGAAAGCAACTCAGATGGTCCAGGCTCTGCAGGAAGAACTTCTCCTGAGAGTGCCTCCTACTCCCCACACCCCTTTTTACCTTCCAGGCCCTATCTGCTGTTTATAATTCCTTTTTTTGAGAGATTACATTCTTCTCGCGTGGGACGGGGCCATTTGGACCTTTCACATTCCATAAGAATTTTTGAGGACTGGCCAAGTTACCACAGCTTTTCTTACTACCAGTAACACTCAGCCTTCGTGTACATCCTGTACTTTGAAAGTTTACTCTTCATTTTCCAGTGCATGACTCTTCCCCTCATGCAACTGACCTTCCTCCTGCCCCTAGAGAAAGCCAGCATTGCTATTGCAATCTCATGGATAAGCATAATGTTATCAGCCTTTCAGCAGATGAAAATATTTCCCCATGTCTAACCAGCAAAAGGTGGAACCAAGACAGAAAGTATGCAGTCCTTCATTCATCACAAGTAATAGTAACTTTATTCTGTGGGACAAGGCTCATGGTTGACTTTTCACTGCAGCCCTACAGAGCATTTATATATCTTGATACACCAGGCCTGCAGTGCTCCTTCTTAAATTGCTGTGAAAGTATTGCTGTCCTGGTGACAGAAGGTATTCAGCACAATTTTCCAACTTAAAAATCTTTTAAGACAGAGGAGTTATGTCTGGTTACTTTATACTATGTTCAAAGGGATGTGAACAGTAATTTATGATGCTGTAAAACATATTGTTAAATTGAGGAATAACAAAAAAAAAAAGCGCTCCAAATTCAGGACATTTCTTCATGAGCCTGTATTACAGAGAATGCACAGTAACTACAGACACCAGAAAATAAAAAGTTTTAGGTCTCTCGTTCCACACTGAAAAGTCTTTATTGATGTGTTTGGTCTTTTATTAACTTTAGTGACATTGGGTTTTTTTCTAGTGATTTGTGGTTTTATTTTTTTTCCCGATCTTTGAAGATAGTACCAAATTTCAATTCAATTTGGTTGAGGATTTTCAGAGCAATAAAAAAAACTGTTTTCAGGGCAGCATAAATAGTCAAAAAAATAACCAGAAGAGTGTTAAAAGAACAATACAGGAATGCCTGTAGTGTGCATACAGTTCAAAGGAGTCTGCATGTTAAAAGGAGATGACATTCCTCCATCCCTTTGTTGCTCACTCAGCTTATTACTAGGATGAGTTTCCAGATGAATGTGTCCAAGATGGTTTTTTACTATTTTTCACACTGTTTGAAAGAAAAGCATGCTTTAAAGTGAAGGAAGAGGCTTGTACATCAGCTAAGGACTTGCTGGAACAAGTGAAGGAAGGAAGCTGTGGAGGTGAGTCCAGGCAGATGGGTTTGGGTGTGAAGGAATAGCGCACCCCACCAATGGGTCCCTGCTAGGGCAGGCAGTGATAAAATTAAATGCATGGAAGCCACAAATCTTAGAACACACACCTTGAAACTAGAACTTCAAAGCTTCATGGGAGACTAAACTGTTGATTCAGGGAGTTAAATAATTAACTAATTACATGTTTCCTTCCTTGTCTAATGTGACTCCAACATCTGTTTTGGTATTTCTTGCCCAGTTCCACTTAGCAATCAATCAATCCTGAAGCATGCATATTTAATCTGTGGATTAGACTAAGTGCTGAGGCACTTAAACAATATGTGTGGACACTACAAAGCAGAGCTTTGGATTTCTGTCCATGCTCCAGCTGCCCTAGTATGTTTATTGCAATTGAACGGCAGTTGTCAGATTTTGTTAAACCTCTTCCGTGGATGTCTGTTCCTGCCATACATAAGGGATGATGATGATGGCTCAGCTTCGTGAACGAAGATTTGGCAAGAGCTCTATCCACGTGGGTATGTCCGAGCCTGTGCAGTGGATTTTTTAGGTGAGGCACAGCGTGCACAGAACTGGGCCCACCCTTTAACTCCTGAGGTTCATCTGTCACGGCTGAGCGAGCTTGGACGGTGACAGTGAAGTCCTCAGGACTAGAACCTACAGCCCCCGGTATTCCCAGGAGGTCTCCCATCCAAGTACTAACTGGGGCTGACCCTGCTTGGCTTCTGAGATCTGAGGGGATCGGGTGTCAGGGTGGCATTGAACTGCCTCCCTGCCATACAATGTAAAGCAAAAAACTACATGATGGTTGCAGCCTGATCTAGTGGAAAGGTGTCCATGCCCATGGTGTGGGAGTTGCAACTACAGGATCTTTAAGGTCCCTTCCAACCCAAGCCATTCTATGGTTTTGTGGTGTGCTCAACATTCTTCAGAGCAGTGACACACTCAACTCACTGAAGTCCTCCGGGATTTGAAGGGAAAGCAGGGGGCCTGTTGTGGTGAGCATGCAGGTCCTTTCTCAACCTGGCAGTACCAAAGGCATCTCCATCTCCTCTGCTGGTGGCCCACAAGGTTTTGGTAAAGCAAGGCAGAGATCCCTGCTCTCATTCCAATTATACTACAACAACAACAACAAAAAATATAAAAGAAAATGTGGGAAAATCTCCTGTCTGCCTGAACTTGAAGCGTGTTCTTTTGCTTTCCTTCTCCAGGCTCTCTGGATGTGCTGCTCCATGAATTCCTAAATTTAGCAGAAAAAAAACCCTTTCCTCCAGCAAGCAGAAACCTGCTATGTCTGAGCTTTACAATACCTCCCTCTACCGGGAAAACGCTGCCTTGTTTCTCTGTGCCAGTATTGCTCTCTACAGCCAGCAGGGGAGGTACGGATAAACCCACACACACTTTAATAATTCTGAGCCAAATGGAAAGCCGCGAGGAATGACAGACCAGCAGCTAAAGATGCAGGTTAGCATTACAGCTAGAAATTTATGCTATGAATCAGTGGATGATCCCTGCATGAGTAGGTGGCAAAGAAGAAACCATTTGACACAGCATGAATCAGTTTTGTTCTGTCATTTGTACATAAGCCTCTCAAAAAAAAAGGAGTGATAAACCAGCTGGCAATTACTCATATGGACCCTGCATTCCATGGGCTAACATCTTCAAAAAGTGAAAGAAAAAAAAACAGCAAAAAGAGGAAGGAAGAAAGAGTTTAAAGCCAATACATTTACAGTTTAGATTAACTGTCATAGCCTAGAGCATGTGGAAAAATACAAGCAATTGCCGATCTGCATTCCTAGATCCAGGACCTTCCCTTTAAAATATTTTTTACTGTCTTGGAATTAAAAGCCTCTTCCCAACAGAGATTTTCAGATTCAGTCAGAAATACACCCTTCACAATTCAGCTCCTTGTCTATGATGCCAGAAGATCCTAAGCCTGAAAAAAGAAGACTGAAAAGTCCTATCTTTAAAGAAGTTGACTTCTACTTGCACTTTACTACTGTAGATACCATCAAGAAGGTTTACTTTATTATACTGCAGTGAGATAAAATGCCTTTAGAAATGATGGCAAAAAGCCCTGGGTGCCAGCCTTTCTCAGCAGAAGATCCTCAGTAGATACAACAGACTGAAGAAGACTTCAAGTTAGAAAAAGAAAAAAGAAAGACAGAAGCAGAACCTAACAACGGGTGGCAAATGAAGGAAACTGCCTGGAGAGCTGCTTCCTCAGATACCCCAAGGAATTACCTGCTCTGACAGCCAGGTTTGTGCCCTGAAAGCCAGCAAGCCCTTCCAGGAGTGCAGAAAGATCGACACAGCGATTTCAGATGGGCAATTTGCCAAACCTGGTTTGGCTGGAGAGCCAGTGGGAGAGCTCAAAACAGGTTCCAGACTGACTCTGCCCTTTCAGTGAAGGAATGAGACTACTAGGAAATCTTAATTTTTCTCCACAATGTCACTCATCAGGGTTAAATGAATGCAAACAAAACCGCAGCAGCCTATGAACTGCTTTCATTGTTGACTGCCCAGGAATTATCCTCCTGCCCCTCTGTCTTCCATCTCACAAATAATTTTCAAATGACTAATGCTACTTTACAAGTAGAGAAAGAAAACCTCATCAAGGTTTTGTGTTCCTTACACAGAAATGACATTAAACTGCTAAGGAGAGAAGACAGTATGCTCCCCCTGAGAAGGATGGAAGAGGTGCTGATGACCCTGACAACGTACACGTGCTTGAATGCACCACTACCTCCTGGCACACTAATAAATATACAACCACCAAGGCAGTAGGTGACACTACTTTCCTGCTTCAAGTGCTGGCACTTCAGAAAGGCATTCCAGCCCTGAGCTCCCAGAACCTCTGAATGCTAAGAAGAAAGCCGAGCTGAATGCTGAGGGAAGGTCAGTTTAGCCGCCCAGAAGAAGCAACGATCCTGCCCATATTCCTGTGCACACACCACACAGCCACCTCACATAGCCTCTACTGCAGGGAAAAAAAAACAAGGCAGGGAAAACAGAGACAGAGGAAAGGGAAGGAGGCAATGGGGGCACAGAGAAAACACTTGAGATAGCACAGGAGGTTAGACAGATTGAAAACTGGTCCTATACTCTAATCAGCATTTCCAATAAAGGTAGAAAACAGTGAGTGCCTAGAGATTTATCACCCTTAAAAGCTCAGAAACCTGTAGTATGATGGTTTCTAGTGTAAGACCTAATGTACTCTCTAAACCAAAGTACAGAAAGTAAATCATATGTCTACCAAAAATAAAGCTGAATACACGCAAACACATAAAAATCACAATCAAGGTGCAATTTTTAGTGACTCAAACAAATCTTAATTTTTAAGTATATGCATTTTGGTTTCAAAATTCTTAAAACCTGTAATCCATATCCAAGCAGAAAAATCCATACTGAGAAAAAAATTCACAGTGTAAAAGAAATGAAAGTAATTCATCCTGGACATTCAGGATAATAGACAATGGAAATGCCACCCTCCCTTCCCTCAATGCTGTAAAAATTACTTTTAGATTCAGCATAAAACATAAAAATATGGTTTCATATAGACTTTTCATAATATTTTAAAGTACACAAAAAACACATTTAAAAGTCTGAAATTAAAACAAAGCCTTAAACAAAAAAAAAACCACAGTTGCCCTACCGTAAAAGCCTTGATTCACTGGAAAAGCAACTGACTTCTGAACATAAAGACTCCCTCAGACAATACTAGAAGTGATACAATTTATCAGTGGGACAAATCTATTCCTCTCACTGGAATTACAGTTTCAGGTTCATTTACTCTGTCACAGTGTCTTCTTCCTCAGTCACTGCCAATTATCTGTTCAAAGAAAACCCGTCAGCGGACGAGATCTTCAAACTGACCACGAATCCTCTGTTCTGGGTGGGGACAAATGCCCCTAAAAACACTCCCCAAGAGCAAAGGATAAAAAAATACTGGGAACACCAGGATACCTCTATGCATTTCAAGAACAGCTAAGGACTTTGCTCAAAGCTCTGTTACCATGTCGCTTCCTTTTAGTAGCGGCAAAACCCAGCAAGCATAACTATTTTCTGTCCTGTTCCTAACTCCATTTATCACTGCTCCCATGTATGGCTCCTACAAATTTCCCTGCAAATGACTAAAAGACCATAGCATTTGTAGCCAGGCTGTTGGCTCAGAAGGCAGCACAATGTGCACTCTGGCAGATGCCACAGCCAGACCCTCAGCCCAAGCGAGCGGGTGGACACTTACTGGCAGCCTGTACTCTCGCTGGCAGCAGGTTCGCAATGAGCAGCCTTTCCTTTAGACAGCTTTACATCGAATATTCACTGTTTGTATGTTTTCCCTGTGGTTGTTACTGGTAGTTGTGATAAAATAAAAAAAAAATTAAAGTGACTCAGTAAACCACTTCCTTCTTTCCTCCTGTGAAAACCTAAAGCTGTAAAGAAGATGATAAATCTAACAAAATTCATGGTTTGGCACTACAAATTGTGTCATACCAATTCTCCATCTCAAAAACACCAAGGAGAGAGAAGAAAGCAAATCTTCCACCTCACAGGAAAGGGTACAGCTTTAGTTATACCACCAGTGTATGGTACAGAAGTACAACATCTGGAGAGGGAACAGTGGGACAGGGTTCCAGGTCCTTCCCTGGAGGAGCAACCCTTGGAATCAGCGACACACAGTGAACAATCACGCAGCTTCACCTCACCCCACCACAAGCACCTCTGTCAACGCCAAGGGCAAGTGGAAGACCCTGTATCCCCACCTTCCCATCTGCTGAGAAAGAGGAATATCCTCTGATTTTATTCTTTTCTAAAATGATGGCAAACAGTTTCACACACTATCTCTTGGAAGACCTTTGCCATCTCTGACCACCTCAGCACTGGATAAAGACTAACTGGGAACAGAGAACAACCATCACCTCCTAGGGCAGGTAAGGATGATCAGCCTGCACAGCCAAACAAGAGTTAACCTGTGTCTCTTGTATGGACAAAGGATAAAATGCAGTTTTCCTAAAGCAATCTGAATCCCTGGTACAGCTCAAAGGCCCAAGGAAATCCTTGCCAGGCTAAAGAGCAATATCCTCAAGAGCAACACTGTTCCCCCGCCACTTGCTACACAGAATTGTAACAAGTGGAGTCTGAAATTGGAGCCTTGCTCGCCATCAGTGACAAGAAAGGAGGCCACACCCTGACCTCTGCAGGGGACACGCAGGATGTGCCTCCAGAAAGAAACTGTCCCCAGCTCTGCTCCTACAGCAGTATAGCTTCAGGCTTCGGTCCCAGGAGTTAAGCCTCTGGTGGTGGCAGTGCTGCCAGAGTGCCTCCTGAACAGACAGATAAAAAAGTATCCTGCTTCACCATATATAAAAAATAATGCTATGCTGTACCAACAGAGCCTCATTTTGTTTTCCCTTCATGTTTCTCTACATCCTCTTTCTTGTTCCTATTTCTGTCTTCAGGCCACTTAACATTATCGCTAACCCTTTTCTGTGGACAAATTAACAATGTAAGTTATCTTTCCAAGCTGCTGTTTCCCATACCACCACATAGTGCTTCCTCATTTGAACTTCTTATCTATTCCTGCAAAGCCCCTTCAAGTACAAAAGCAGCTGCAAAGTTTTGTTAAACTTATCACCGGAGAGTTATTATTGTAGCAGAAGGAATGCACTACAGCTTTGCCTCTGAAAACAATGTGGCAAATGTCAAGGTAAGTGCATTTTGTTCTTGAGGATGAAGAAAATCACAACAAACCAGCTGTACAGAATGAGAGGCCTCGGTTGCTACTGCAATGCATGTTATTTCATACATTTTTCATAAGCCAGCAGTTCCAACTTTTATAGCAAGGCAAGGGGAGTTTATTGATTCATGATAACCGTAAAAAGCTGCAACATTTCACAGAGAACATGAATAAGCATCTGTTAAAAAGGAACTAGGAAAACAAGTTTTACCTCTTCAATTAACACTTTACAGCAAGTTTGAGTAATTCATTAACCAGCCTGGCTTTTCCGTTTTGTTCACTTGGCAGTAGTTGGTTGTATTGTATCACCAACCTGTTTTCCAAAAGAGCTGTGCTAAAAGAAAACTTGTTAACAAAATTATGGCCAATGGGAGGAGGACAAGGCCAGCCCCACCGAGACAACACTAAGCACTGCCAGATCACTGTGTGGTTGCCCAGACCAGGCGTCAGGGGAAGTGCAGGACAGAGCCACACAAACAGCTCCAGACAAAGTCACACAGTCCAGCCAGGCCCATCAGGTGGGTCCTGATGCCAGGGACTCCTGCAGCTGTGGCTCTGCAGGGATGATGAAGCTCCTGAGGTAACAGAGGGAGGGCTGGACCTGGGCTACGCATGAAATTCGACCAAGATTTTGTTCCACAAGAAAAAGCTGCCTACAGGAGGGAACCATGGGTTCAGAGCCACATGTGCACAGACACACAATATTTTTCTTTGCGCCTCTAGAAGGCCACCATGAACCAGAACAGCAGAACACAGATAGAGATGAATGCCCAGAGCTGCTTCAGGATGCTCAACACTGCAGCTCATGGTCAGGTCTGTGTCCTCTCTGCTTCGAGCAACATGGGCAACCCTCTGCAAGGAGACCTTTGAGGTGCATGCACTGCCAGAAGCTGATGGAGAAGCCAGACAGTCACACCCTGTAGCTGTCTGCCTCGTCACCCCCTGAAATCACCATCCCTGAAGCAAAATAAGCAGAAGGAAGCATGTACTCATGCCTCAGCTGTTCCAGTTTGCTGAGGGTGTGTACAGATGGCCAAACTGATGTAGGAGGTCACTGCTAAGCCTAGTTCCTTTTTTTAGTCCTTCCGCCAAGCCTTCCTTCCCCTTCCCCTTCCCCACACACCCTTTCCTCCCTCACCTCCACCCCAGCCACAAGGAGCAGCACCCTCCTTGTGTCCATCTCTTGCCTCCTTTAGCCCTCTCCCAGCTGCCAAACCAGGAGACTGGGCCGGGGGGGAGAGGGTTAGTGAAAGCAGCTGCTGCAGAGTGAAGGACCAGTGGGTGCCACACTCAGCACAAGTGAGCAAGGTGCAGGAAGCAGCCCTCCATCTCAGCAAACGTGAGATGTTCCCTCAGCATGGGCACCCTCAATCAGTTGTAGATACCCCATCCACAGAAGTGTTCCAGGCCAGGCTGGATGTGACTCTGAGCAACCTGGTCCAACGGAAGGTGTCCCTGCTCATGGCAGGTGGGTTGGAACTAGACAGTCTTTAAGGTCCCTTTCAACTCAAAACATTCTGTGATCCTGTGCACTGGCACAGAGCATATTCCCTGGCACACACATTCCTCTTTCCAGATGTGCAGCTGCAGTGGGTAACTCTGAGGGATGGGAAGGAGAGAGGGCAGGGGGATGGAGGGGGCAGCGGGCCACGGGCATGGGTGCACTGGAACGGAGAGATCTTCGTGAAAACCCTATTATATCCGTATTTGAATCGCTGCCCGACGGCCGGAGGGCATGGACCGGCAGGAGGAGCCACCGGGCTGCCCGGCGCGGCCCCGCTCGTGTCGGCAGGAGGAGCCGCAGAGCCGCGGTCCGGGCGAGCAGGCAGCTCCGCACACCCTCCTCGATGGGCTCTGCCTGCCCTGCCCTTCCCCGCCCGCCCCTCATCGCCAGGACGTGAAGGAGTACCTGTTCACAACAAGGAAAGAGGAAAAAAGCCGCCAAACCCCCTTGCAGTCCTTCGTTTCAGCGTCATCGCAGAGCAGCTGCCCCCAGGCCACCACAGGCAAATTCACTTAAACCAAAGCTGGACCTCCGACCTAGCCTAGTTCAGGTTAAAAAGTCACAATTGCAGCCGTTCAAACAAGAAATTTTTCACTATGATGGCTGTGAAACGGGTTACCCAGAGAGGTGGTAGATGCTCTCAAACTAGAAATATTCAAGGGCAGACTGGACAGAGCACTGAGCAACCTTGATGGAGTTGAAGATGTCCTCGCTCATCTGGGTTAGACCAGATAGCCTCTAAAGGTCCCTTCCAACCCAAACTATTCTATGATTCTATGAAATAGCACCAAAACAAACAATCTCTTGCTCTCAGTTGACAAGAGGACAGTCACTTCTTTTGTCTTGAACTCACTGCAATATTTAAATACAGCTTTTGACTGCTACACCTGAGACAGACCTGGAGCAATGCTCTGGGATGAGCCAGCCCCTCACCAAGGAGCGATGTGAAACACCAACTCCACCACTAGGACTGCTCTCCTTGCTGACTGTCCTCTCCTGGGCCCAGAGGCAGGATGAGCCGAACAGGAGCAGGCTGCAGGGACCCAAGGGCCGGGCACAAGCACATGGCAGACCCGGCACTGCGGGACTGGAGTTGCAGCAACTGATTGGAGGAAGCATTTGATGTTGGGAGCTGTCAAAAGCTTCCCCTTCTCTAACATGCTTAGGAATAACAGGAGAAAGGCTTGGCCTTTCCACAAGAGTACTGCTGTAAGAAGTAAAAGCAGTATTTCTCTGGTTTAGCAGTTAAACAATGGAATTTGCTCGAAACCCAATAACACTACTTGATGGTTACTTCCTGAATCCCAAACACATTAATGTTCATCCACTTTGAGCTTGCCCATGGTCTCCTGGTCACTTAAAATTTCATCTGGAGAGTCCAAAGCCACACCAACCAGATCCTAACCCCAGGATCCCCATGGCCAGAGGGAAGACATCATCCCTGCCATTCTCTGCAGCCTCCTCCTCTGCAGTGCCTGTGATGGAGGAAGACAAACAGGAGGGCTACATATTGCGCAGCACAGCTGGGAGGTTCCCTGCAGGCTGTATGAAGTGCAGGGAGATGCACAGATAGCACAGCTGTGGGCACTTCTGATGCCAAACTGACACTCATTTATCAAATATACGTCAGCGCATGGGTCCCATTTCAGGACTTCTGGCTTCACCTACTATGCCACTCTACCTTTGTGACAGAAGGGCAGACGCAAAGTGGAAATGTTGCTTTGTAGAAAAAAATGATTCTAACTCCTGGGTAGAGCTATCATATTCCTCCTATTTCACTTACAGAGACTACAGATGGACTGAGTCACCATCAAAATAGATTTGCTATCCATGGATACAACACTGTTCCTAGATTTCAGTAAAGCAGCATGCACCAGCCAGTGGCTGCTGAACTCTTTCCAATCTTCAAGTGCTTTGTTGCTTTAACAAGGCCTCTTTGTTATCCTCCTCTGGCAGGACATCAGCTACACAGTCTCTTCAAAATAATCTAGGTCGAACCTTCTTTACATTTTGCACACAGCATTTCCAAAATAAGATCTGTTTTAATCTGCAGGCACATTATAAGACATGATCAATACATACTCCAAATGGCGCAGCCCATGGCCATTTGAATTCTCCTCTGTGAGTACAACTTCTTACACTTCTCTTTGTGAAATTTCAGCTTCTTGATCATGGAGCCTCTCTCCAGTCTGCCAAGATCATTTTTAATTCATCTCCTGTACCCCTAGAGGTTCAAGGACATCCACAGACTTCATAAGCCAACTTTGAGCTGCAGCATCCAGGTCACTGATAACAGTTACTGAATGCAAGCGGCAAAGGAGGGAACTCCCATAAGCTGCTGTCAGGCAGATCCTGGTAAGAGGGAGGTCCTGTTAGTGGCTCTGTGTCAGAACTAGAATTCTTGCCCAAATGCTTTTTTTCAAGTAGCTGCACACCTCCCTTCCAGCAATTTCACCTGGACCGTTATTTCCAAATTGCTATGTGCTTCTCTTGAACAAGGTCAACTGCAATGAAACTAAGCATTGAGTCCAAACTAACACACCTTCCAAGGGATGATGAAGGAATGGGAAGAGGTCTCAGCAGCACTTATGTGAATGGTCTAGGAGAGCCACAAACCATCAGCAAGAGCAGGTGCATGGATACATGGAGGAAGAGAATTTGCAAAGCTTGTGCTCTAACAAAGTTAATCAACATGATTCTAATTCTAAAGCCTTTTTTCTTTTGTTTGCTTATGAAATTTTGTGTGAGACAGCATCAGCAGGTACACCTCATTTATTCTCTCCTTTCTGTTTATAAGACATGCTCATCTACCAGAGCTGGAAAACTGGCTGCTTTGAAAAACAATCTGTTCTTAGAAATCCATGTGGCTTTTCTAGTGCTGTATTATTTAGTAAATGTTTGTATATTGCCTCTTAGTTGCTTTCATTCCTTGCTAGAGTTCAAAGTTAGGCTGACTGAGCTTTAATTCTCCAGCAGCCTATTTTTGCCACCATTTTCAAATACAAATACTGTGGTCACTCTTCTGCATGTCTTCTGGGGCCTCTTACACAAGGTCTGAGAAAGCATCCCTAATAGGCATCACAGCAGTCTCTGACCCATTCAGTACTACTGCTGGCACCATGTGCATAGTATTAAGCCAAAACATTACAGAAACTGTATCACACTAAATTTGACACTGATGTTAACAAAAGCATTCTTCCTCACCATTATTAATGCATATTATTATCTTTAAGGATTAAACAGGAACGGTGACAGCTGGAGGAAAATAAACAACATGCAAACAGGAAGGTTATGCCTGTGGAATGGTACAAAAGGACCAGAAAGAGAAATCTCCCGTGAGAAATTCTTTACACATTTCAGCCTGGATCTGGTTCCATTCACCTCCAGGGTTTCATTAATGTTCTCCCTTGTCCCTGGGGTTATGTGAAAGAGGAAACAAGATAACGCCCAACCGGTCCAAAGCGTTCCAGCCCTTTGAACAGCACTCAGCAGTCACACACTGACTAACACCATTGGTAGCTGCTTTCCTCACAAGCTCAGTGGCAGGGGCCCAGGGATCTCCCTCCCAGGCGCACTGCCATGGACCTGGGGCCAGCTGGCTGCCCGTGGCTGTCCTACCTCCCTCCTGTCTTACCTCCTTTCCTTTTGCTCTTCACCATTTCACCCATCAGGACTCAAGGATCTAATTTATTTCTTTTCCCCTCTCCTCTCAGCGATTTGTACCTGCCAGTGTCTCACCAGGGCACTTCAAGGGCTTGCTCTGCTCCCCAGCCTTTGCAAGATGATGGCAGCAGCTCGGCTTGTGAAGGAAGCCCAGGCGCCCATGGCATTAGTGGGCACTAATTTTGTCTTTAAACCTCAGAGCCATCTCAGGATCCTCTGGATGAAGGATCAGCCAAGGTAATGCCTGTCTGGATTTGTTCACCTGGTCAAGGTTGGACCACAGAGCAGAAGGGAGAGCTGGGGCATACACGCCTGCCCCAACCTGAGTGAAAACTCAGAAAAACTACTCACTGCAAAGACAGTATTTCTTTCAAGTACGATTTACTTGATGCTCAGAGTAACAAGCTGCACAGAATTATGTTATCTGTGGCAATCCTTCATGCAGTTATGAACTCCTGAGTTACTGAACAATTGTAGCATTAAAAAAAAGTCATAAACAAGTTTTACTTTGAAGAACAATACTAGAGGAATATATTCAGGCAGAAGTAGAGGGAAAAACAAGTTATTGCATACCACACTAGTGAAGATGAGCTCAGCGAAACAGCTTAATTGTTTGGAGGGAAAAATACAGTGAGTCACCCTTCAAAATTTCAAGTGTCCTCAGTACATTCTCTTACAAGACTGTAAAGTACTTTAAAAACATCATTTTATTCAGAAAGAGAGTGCAGGCTCTTAGATTCAAATGCCTTACCCATGAATAAGTATTTTGAGTATTGGACTTCCTTCACATTATCAGCTGGGTCATCAGTTTGAATAAATCTGTGTTTCAACATGAAACTGCCTTCAAGTTTTTTATTACATCCTGGTTGACCTATTTGTCTACTGTTCAAATGCAGAAATTATTACCATGTATGTGTAGCACTGAAAACTACTGTTCTCACCATTTGCCCTCCCACCTCACCCAATATTGCTGCTTTCCTCTTCTGTCCTTCTCCCACCCTATTTTGGGAGACAGAGAAAATGATGAGCGCAAAGACTTGTTCAACACTTCATCTTCTCCAAGCAGAGGGATTTTCTAAGCAACTGGAAATGCAACCTTGCTTTCTGAAGGTCATAACAGCTTGAAGTACTTCTACTCACAGACAGCCCTTCCCAGTCCATATGTCTATCTTGTATGTCAGTGTAGTAACACTCAAGAACCACCCCACCTCTTCAGGTCAAGAGCAGTGAGGTCATGGATCTGCAGAAATCATCCCTGTATATCATACAGCTGCCTTTCTGTCACCAAGGTGGATTGCCAGTTCCTGCACACCCTCTCCTCCTCCCTCAACATGTGGCTTATCCAGGGACTTTCCATACCAGTACTTTTACAGTAGCACAGCAGGAACTACATGCAGCAACTTAGAAGCAGAAGTGCAGGCTCTCTACTTAAGCTGGTAAGGAGCAAAAAGAAACTCTTCAGAAGACAAAACCAAAACAACTTATCGTTGTAATGGTTCACCATAAAAGTCTTGTGTTTGACCTTATAAGCATAAACTTTGGCGTAATTAGTAGCATGAATTACAAAGAATGCCAGTTTGTAGAAAGTCAGTACACATATTGCACTTATTTTAGATCTCCTGCAATTAATTCTGCTTTATGTGACAGTAGCTACGCAATAATGTTCCAAGCGGACACCATCATTTTATTCTTTTTTCCCCCCTGAAAAACAGTGACACCTTACAGCAAAGCAGGGCAGTCATGTATCTACAGGATAAACAAAGGTACTACTCCATTCTGCTGGCCATAATGAATCATTAAGGGGAAACAAAAATAATTCATTATAAATCATATTCAATCATCCTACTTCTTAGTACTGAACAATCAATTATAATTAAGTAATTTAACATCAACACTTTTGCCTGCAATTCCACCTGTGGAATATTAAAGATGCTGTAGTCCCCACGCTGTATTCCTCTTGCAGTTTTACCTTATTGTTTTGCTTATTTGAGGTAGGAAGAAGGAGGTGTCAAGGAAGAGACCCATTCCCCAGATGACTAACTTCTCTACCACCTATCAGCGCTCCATTAGCTCCTTCCCTCTACTATGTACAGGTCTGACTCCATAGTGTTTGAGCATCTCATGGTCCTTAAACTATTAGTCCTCAAGCACTCCTGTAAGACAGGGAGATGGTGTGGGCTCAGCTGGCAGCCCTGGAGCTGGGACAGAGGCAACACCACTTGTCAAACATCCAGGAGCAGGAAAATGGTGCAGCACAGGGGACCAAATCCTGTTCTGTGCTTGCATCCTCACCTCTGACCACAAGGAGTCTGGATACAGGCTCTAGCAGAAAGGCTGCTTAGTTAAAAAGAAAGGGGAAAAAATGGAATAGTTTAACTCAAACAAAAGAAAGGATTTCAGGGCACTCGGGCTAATGAGCAAAGCACTCATTAGCAGCACAGTCCCACTTCAGAGCTGGAGTTACAGCCAGTTTGCTGGCCGGGCTGAGGGTCTCCAGCATTTAAGAGCCAGTTCTGAAAGTGTTGGATGGGGACACAACTAGACAGGGGATGTCCATCTGTGGTGGCCATTAGCACAAACCCACGTTCATAACTCCAAATGGGGTGAAGTTGCAGGTTCAAGATTGTTCAGCTGCTACCAGGGCCAAGTCCACGCTTCTGCAGCCCACCAGAGGCCATCCTCCAAAGCCTCTTGGCAGCTCCTAGATTTTCATTTTTAGAGAGGGCAGGGAAGCATTTCTCTAAGGGAAAAGGAGCAGCAGGAAGGAAGGAATCCAGGCCTGGAGGCACAGTGGGGTGGAGCAGTGAGAATGCTGCCTGAATCGCCTCACCTTCACATTTGCTGCACCCTGCCAGCCCAGTCAATTTTGGCACCACACTTGGTACCTCGCGGCCTCAGTCGCTCTGCTGCCTGGCTGTGTCTCTTCCCTTTTCCTTCCCTGAACTGTCCTCGGTAAATGGGGCATCAGAGACAGGCATTTCACTTGAGGAGAAGAAAACTGTTCTTTTGCCTGCACTGGGAAACCAGCCAGCTCCCATTCAAATCCTAGGGAAGGGATCACATGGATGCATTTCAATTAATTGCCCTGGAGAGGCAGGCTGCAAGCAGGCTTGCCTTCCAGCCAGACCCCTTAATTTAAGTCTTCTGTTGGAGAAGGGGTAGTGAGTGTATTCAGCCAAATTACCTGGAGGACTCATTTCATTACACAGTGTCCGAAAGCTGGGAGGAGGCTGTATTTGCAAAAGGTTGAATTTAGCAGGGCCATAATCTGGTGGCAAATAAGGGGAAAAAAAGAAAAATGATTTTCCATCTGCTAGAACTGCGGTCTCCAAATTATTTTAAATGTGTACTTCTACCAGTAAAAAATTTTAAGCTTGTATCCCAATATACGTACATTTATTTATTTATAAATTATGTACATGTAATTACTACATCCCACAAGGAGACTGCAGGGGTTGAAGAGCCAGTTCCATTGAGTCTCATCACCTGCTCTCTGCTATCGGCCCATCATGCAGGCTCTCATGCCAGTACCATCATCAAAGACTCCAGGGCAACTTTCAGGTAGCATGAGTCTCAGGAAGGAAAAAGAAAACAAAAATAAGCATAACCAAAAGGAAAACAGCACAAGGCTTCTTTGGAGAAAGAGGGTGTGGTATTTCTCAGAATTATTTTTCCCTTAAAAGTAATTTTTAAACCCTCTGTGAACACACACCCTTCATAAAAGAATGTGAAGAAGGAGCATTCACAGAGATCCTAAAAGCAATCTATGAAGTATGTTATGCGTATAAATCATCATGTTCAGATAAAGAATTACCCTTAACAAACAGTTAAAAACAGAGGTCTGAAGTCAGTATTAATATGCAGTGGGTTTTTGGCACGTCATTTGTGCTTTCTCTGACAAGAGGCATTCCCATTTCAACTTCTATTTACTTCTAACTGCTATAAAAATAGTAAGTCACGGAGTCATGAAGCACATTAAACACTCAGCATACAAAGAAAAAAAGGATTGACATCAGGTGTGAGGTACAGGTTGTTTTTATTTGTGTGGAAAATAAGGCAAACATAGAAGAATAAGGGAAGTAACAGAACTCGTATTAAAGTTATATACTTATTTTTTCCCTTAATTCCCTTATGGTAAGTTACACATTTATAACAATCATAGGAATAGATAAGGAAAATATAAGTTCTAGACAGAAATATGGTTTAACCTGGGACTTGCCGAGACACTCAAAACTTATGAACGCATTTCAAAATACTGCTGCCATACTGCTCAAAAAAATCCAACTTACATATTTCAGAATAACCATCAATATCCTAATTTGAACATAAGATTTAGCAGAAGAAATGGAAAACCCCAGATGTTGTGCCTAGCAAAAAATAAACATGAATTCTGTGAAATAGATATTCCAATGACAGAAGGAAGAAGCAAAATTTACCTTCATGCTTTCTAACTAATACAGAACTGCAAGGATTCCAAGTTATTCTGAACACAGCCCATAACAGAATACATTCAGGACAGCAAAAAAAGTGCTAGTCCAAAGCATCTTTATTTTGCTACCATTTTTAGATCATAGCAAAGTCAGTAACATGAATTACCCATCTTGATGCATGAAGAGAGTACTACATTAATTTTTAAAAAGTTACTTTGTCTGTCTGTTACACCCCTTTTGTGGTAGCTCTGATGTGCTACTGAAAAAATGAGGCATCAGTCCAAAGTAAAGAGTAAACGTGAGGAGAAAAAAAAGAAAGGTCTTTGAATGTTACTCAAAAAAAATTATTTTGACAGAAAGACAAAGAGGAAGAAAAGCATTTTCATCTGAAACCTCACATGGAAAAACAATTTGAGTTCCCTCAACTTCAGTTGAAAAAATACAGAGGAAGCTTTGATTTAAAAAAACCCAAAAAACAAAAAATCCCAAGACATTCCCCCTGTTCCCCTCCCTCCCAAAAACCCCTACAAAAACCCCAAACAAACCCAAGTCAAACACATGCTCAGCAGCCATGAATTTGGCCATGGCAGTCCAGCTCCTCGCATTCCTGCACCTCTCCCACGTGCCTGGCCCCCCACCTAGCCCCAGGTACCACCCCGTTGCTTCCAGGGCATTACGGCTCTGCCGTGCTGTGACCTGTGAGCAGGAGAAAACCTGCTTTGCACCTTTTTTAATTCTCCCATGACTGTGAACATAAAACCCAGAAAGAGACAGTCAGCCAGACTGTGGCCTAAGAAACCCACTATTTAATGCTGGTGTCTGCGACAACTAGAGATTTAAAACACTCCAAGTTCCACTTGAACATAAGGAAGAACTTCTTTACATTAAGGGTGCCAGGGCACTGGAATGGGCTGCCCTAGGAGGTCATGGAGTCCACCTCTCCAGAGACATTCAAAACGCACCTGGACACATTCCTGTGTCACCTGCTCTGGGTGACCCTGCCTTGGTAGCGGGGTTGGACTGGATGATCTCCAGGAGGCCCTTCCAACCCTAACAATTCTGTGATTCAAGGGACATATTTTCCACCAATTTTGATTATGTAAGAGCTTCAAAATACTGGGCAGTTACAGAAATGTGAAAAGACATCAGCCATCCTAAATGCTTAAAATGAAACAAAAAGAGAAAACCAAGAAAAAAAACGCAGGTAAAAACAAGAATTAAGTGAAAGATGTGATGTGGGACACGTACTCTAACTAATTTCAAACCTAATCTTTCAGGCTGGGCCCCTGGCTGCTCTTCTGAGCAATTTCAAGTTACTTAAAACTTCTTGCAGTCACTGTGGATGAAGCACTTCAGATGGGATTTGCAGGAGCCTCTACAGGGAGTCTTCTGCCCACTGCAGGAAGAAGGGACAGCAGCAATAGGCAGGGACAGCTTGAGTAGAAAAAGCTGATACAGTAAGAGAGGACTTCAGATGATGCACTGTGGGAGGAAGGGGAAGGCAATCACCAGCCACAGCCTGTAATGGGAAACAATGCAGTCTCATCCTGAAAAACCCAACATCCCACCAAGTCCCAGGATGTTCCGGATTTATTCGTGGTTAGCAGTAGATGCTTGAAAAGAAAGTAGAGAATTCCAGTAAATGGATTCAAGACAGTAATAAAGCCAGAGAAGATGATATACACTAGTATTTTATGAAATACATTATATGAAATGAAACTGAGACCAATGAGCAACATCAGCAATGTTGCTTGCTTTGGGAAAGCAAAGGCTTCCTTTGTTTGCTGGTTGTGTGTGTTTACTTTTAAGCTTTCTTTTCCCCCAAACAACAACAACAAAATTTGTACACCATTCCTGGCCTGCTCTCTGACCTTCAGCAAGCTGCCCTCCCCTTGAAACCCTAGTTCAGAGACAAAACTTATGCACAGCCCATTTCACGGCCTCTCAGGTGGGCTCAAAGGTGCTGCATGATGTGGACTGGCCGCTAGAAACTCTCCTACCCAGATAAAATATTAAAAAAAAATATTGCCAGGTGACTTGTCCTACTATAAAACCTACTAACATGAAGTTACCTTCAGTATTTGAACAGTTAGCATAAATTCTGTGCTGTGTGCTCCGCCCAGTTGTACACAGACATCATTTCTGGCTGTGTTTGACCATGTTTGTCTCACCAAGTGGCATTGTACATGGGTGTACGCCTAGCCCGGAGCTGCACTTAACTTACATGTGTGCCCCTGAACACCATCAACAATTTTTTCTTTTAGAAACTGAGATAGGAATCAGAGTTCTTTATAGCATAAATTAAATGTGCCAGTACCGTTAACCAGAATAAAACATATCTAAAACACAAGCCTGTACTCTTATGGCAATGACTACAATGTCAAGGCCATATGCAAGATGCTCTAGAAGTTTAAGTCTGGATTCACACCAGGATGATACAATGAAAAAAAATCATCCTTCATAGAATCATAGAATCAGTTGGGTTGGAAGAGACCTCTGAGATCATCAAGTCCAACCCTTAATCCAGCCCCACT
>JAWWLZ010000001.1:92454558-92476339 GCA_035041345.1 Poliocrania exsul | reverse complement strand
CACTGCGCAGGCTGGAAGGGCACACCCACGTGGGGAGAGCCCTTCCCAAATCTTCGTTCGCAAAGTCTGGCCATACAACAGGCCCTACTCATTCTGCATATGCTTTCATGAAAAGGATTAATGATATCTTAGAAAATCTCAACTCAGCAGTTTTTCACTATACTCTTCTCCCATTGTGCCAGGGAAAATTAGTAAGTATCTGGCAATGCAAACCAAGCAAAGAGCATTACTGAACATACAGGAGGAAAATCCTCTGCTTGACATTTGTACTATCAGAATCCTCCATGCCTACACAGGATGGACACCAGGAGATAGCTTTCAGAGCTGTGGTTCCTCGTCTGGGAGGACAGAGTCCTGCTTCCACAACCCAAGATCTCCCAAATCACTCTGTCACCACCTCAACCATCCTAGTGATGGCTGCAATGGCTATGGCTGCTCTGCTGGGCACACAGTGACCAACTATCCAGCATCTGCCCCTTCCTGTTCCTTCTGTGGACTCTGGTGCTTATTTTTGTACATGCATGGGAGCTACACTGCTGCACATTTTTAACTGTGCGCTTTTGGACTTAACACAAAATCCATTATGGAAATCAAGCCACCACATAGTTAAACATTATCAAAATCCATCAGGTGAAAATGATTAGACCACTTTTACCTCAGGTGACACAAACCACTCATTTTGTAATTCTAACTACCTTGGGAATCTGTCCGTGCTGAAACTGCCCTGAAAAGACATCAGTATCACGCAATAGCATTAAACTTCTTGAATGTCTCTTTTCAGTACAAGTTCACAAAGCTATTCATAAATGAGTAAATAGCCCAAGGTGAGCAGAAAGCTTTCTCATGAAACCTGAGTAGTAATGCAATATTACTGTTCCTGGATCCTTCATCATTTTATCATGTTCTAGTAATTTTCCCAGAGGTGATATCAAGGACCCTCTTAACTGTACTGTTTGCCCATCTCTGCAGGTTAATGATAAAAATATTGATTTTCACATTTGTAACTCAGATGCAATTCAACCCAAGAAGTCCAAATTTTTTCTCCATTGCAGTGCATCAGCTAAACAATCACAAGCACAAAGAGCTTCACTAGCATCAAAATGAAACAGCGTTGTTCATACATGACACTGAAAGTAGCACTTCATTTTTCCTGTACTTTCCAAAAAAAAAGCCCTGGTCCAGCAGTAGATTTAATGTAGGCTATGGAAGGATCACAGAATGGTTTGGGTTGGAATGGACCCTGCCCAGGGCAGGGACATCTTCAACTCAATCAGATGGGCCTGAAGAGCAGCAGCTGCAGGGTGAGATTTGCCTTGGATGTAGGCAGACACAAGAGAGCATCCTGCCTTTCCTTCAGACACATCAAACAACCCCCCCACCACTGAAAACCCTCAAACCCCCTCCAGGTCCTGCTGGAGAGATCAGTTTGATATTCCTATTTTGCATATGACAACAAGGAAAATGCAGCTTTCAGTCTAAGGAAAAAGTCTGGAATTGCAGATCTTTGGGTTTACACCATACATAGCCACCAGCAACATTCTATTCCTCCTTCCTTGCTTCACCTGACTGCAAAAGCTATGGCACAACCCATCCCTCTGCTGCCCAATGCTAAACCCAGCCTGGTGACCAGATGGCTCTGTGCCACCACCTGAAGACATTCAGCTTCCAGCATGGCATCAAGTGGGGTTGTGTGATGCCATTTCAGAAGGGACATCACATGAGTAGGAAAATGGGAGCCTGTTCTCTTTGAAAAGAAATTGTAACTGTGACAGAATCCAACAGAGGCAGATTCATCGTGGGGCTGTGAGCCCATTAGTTTCCCCAGTTTCCCTCCAAGACTGTCCTGGCTCTGTGAATTCCTTTTATTTTTGTTTTTATTTTTAAATGTGAACTTGAAACAGTTCTGTAGTGTTTCAATAAGCAGGAAATCAGCCAAAAGAATAAGCCCCACAGGCCTTTAGATTATTTCAAACAATTAACAATAAGGTGCTATTCTTTGATATAATTATAGAAATCACACTTCTTTGATGCATAATGGCAAATGAACCCACTGATGAGGCAAAAGGAGGTAGAATTTTTCCTGGGAGATAAGTGCTTTTCTAAATAACACCTACCCTGACGACCATATTTATATAACTATTTCAACAAACAAGACTTTTCAAAGTCTGCTATAATCCACTGAGGAGAAAAGATCAAAGAAACTAACAGGAAGGCCAGGATGCAATCAAAATATTTGATCAGCGAGAGGTTTCTTATTCAAGCCATAAACTCAAGGGCATTTCAATGGAATCTGTGGGAGAAGCAGCTGCTGATAACACCTGGAGACTGTGTGGGCATGGCAGACGGAGCCCCTTGGGGGAATCCTTCCCTCAAGCTCCACTGCCATCCCTGCACCCCTCCATGCACAGCACACACCACTGGTGCCCACCATCCCGTCTCCCATCATTTTCAGTGTAGCTATGCTAAATAACCAAGGGTGGAAATCTTACTCATTCTCCTAAATCCCACCACATCCCCCACTTATGTTAAATATTTGGCCTTTGGTTAAACTAAATGGATTTTTGTTTTCCCTTCTAGAGCGGTCTCACGATCCCCGTGTGACCCTGGTGGGAGGACAGAGGGAGACAAGGAGACCCCACGGTGCACTCAGAGCACTGCTGGAGCCCAGTGAGTGTCAGCCCACTGAACAGCAGAGATGGGTGTAATGAGCTTTTAAATACTTCCTTCCCTTTTTTTTTAAAAAAAAAAAAAAAGAGAACAAGGGAAAAGCTAATGGCATTTTCTGATTTCCCTCCTCACAGTTTAACTTTTTTTAAATATATACTTAGCAAACATTAAAGAATTACATATTTGGATGCAACTCACATTGAACAACTGCTTTGATAGTTCAATTTTTGAAAAAAAAATAGCAAATTCTCACTTTCTTGAAAGGCTTTACTTCTACTTGTTTGTATATTCCCTAGGTTATCACCACATTTCCTTTGGCTTTTCTGACAGCAATATACATGTCCTTGTAACCAGAGAAGTATGGGAAACTCTGGAAACATCAACTGTGTATAAACATTTAAAGCTCAGACACCCTAATACAAAACAAGTACCTCTCTGAAACAAACATCTCCAGATGTTTTAACATATTTTTATATATAGATATATATAAGATGTGACTCAGGCACGGAAAGCCAAAAGAATGTTCTCATTTCCTGAGACAGGCTAACAAAAAGGAAAAAATGTGAATGAAGGAACAAAGATTTCAAAAGTCAGCGTTTTCTTAACAGCAGTAGCAGCAGCTTTAAAATGCTCCACTTCAAATACTTTTTCATATAATTAGAATATTGCCTCTCTCTTGCAACCACATATAGTCACAGAAGGAAATGTAGAAGGGAGAAAAAAATATTCCTTTCTGGGATGTTTAAAGTACTAAAGAAATGTCTCACTAGAGCAGTGCCTGCCCTTCTCCTTTCAGCTCCAGTGAACCTCACAGACACCTCCCACCAAGCCCCCCCTCACACAGCTTGCCCTGTCTCCATGGCACAGGGGCTGGGAAGAACAAGCCAGCAGCCACGTGTGCAGTAGCTGTCCCACAGCTCTGTCTCTGCATGGTGGGACTCAGCCCAAGACCTCACAGCATCTCTTGCTCCATTTTCTTTTAATGACAAGTGGGTATAAACAGCACTCAGTTCCTCTGGGACCTGAAAGCAATGGGTGAAGAAAGCCTATGGGCACTTTCAGATCATGAAGTCATGTCACACCAACAAATGTCAGGTAGATTTGAACAGGCTATTGTGTGTTGCTATTCTCTGTGCCCTTTCTAACCATAACCTACATGTCAGGGGGACAGGACATGGGATTTCCTTCCTCTGAATCCTCTGAAAGTGCATTTCTGCAAACCAGTTCTGTGACAATCATGACAAAATCACTGCTGGAGTGGTTCACCTTCAAGCAGTGCTGTAGGGGGAGACAACAAGCTGCAGAGAGAACATTCTCAAGTACATTTTCAACTCAGAAAGCAAAATTGCCCAGGCAATCCTTCTTCAGCAACTTGGAGGCAGGTGATCCCTCTTCTAGTGCAACAGAGCATGGACGTTCCCAATCCTGACACTGCACCCAGGGCAGACACAAGCAGTTCACAGACCTGACCCAGAATGCCACCAAACACTGCTCCCTCCTTCTTCAGATCCCCAGCACCCCCTCACAAGACCCCACTTTTCACACTGCTCTCCAGGCCACAGCTCTGTGACCCAGGCACAAATTCATGGTTCTGCTGAAATAAGCCTTTCCATCTTTCCCATGTGCTTTCCCCTTGACATCACTGCCAGTCATAAGATCAAAGAATCAATCCAGACTGAGACAAGACTAGTTTTTAAATCTATCTATCTACCAATCTCCCTCACCAAGCATTTTCAGCTGGGTCAGGTCCCTGGTGCTGGCATGAGAAATGTTGGGGGACGAGTGTGTGGGTCACCCTGTTTGGCTGTAACAATGCTTAATTAAAATGTCTCTGTAACCACCGCCTGCGGGAAGAGCAGCTGCCCTGGCATGGCCCACAGATGGTCTGTCCTGATTTGTAACACCAGCCAGAGCTGGGTCTGGGAGAGAGTTTGAGTGAATTTCCACCCACTTACCAGCAAAGCCTGGCAAAAATAAGTTTCTTAATACAGCACAAATGTCCATCTCTGCCATGAAACACAAGTCTGTCCTGCTACCAACACAGTTCAGAAGTGCATGGTGTTCATCTGCAAAGCTACAGAACCATGCGCCTATTTGCAACCATTTCCTCATGAAAACCAGAGGGTTTTGCAAGCAGAGGCTGCTGTGCCAATTCAGCCCTGAATCCACAGGGAACGCCTTTTCCCTGGCAGTGCCAGTGGGCAGCCCCTGCCCCCCTGAACTGCCAGGCTGTATTCTTCATTCCCAAATCAGAGGTGGAGTGTGCCACGAGACACTCAAGGAGGACTCAGGGATGCTGCAGTTCCGCAGGGCAGGAGGCTGACAGCCAGTCCCTCGCCCCTGCTAGGCAGCACCTAGCCCCAGGGGGGATGGCCAAGCCCCTGCAAAGAGTACTTGCAAAACATCAAGGTCCCGTTTTCCTCTCCCAGAGTGGATTTGAAACTAATTCTTCGTGCACTTTCCTCTCCCTACATCAATCCCACAGCTGCTGCACGTCAGCGTGGGGTCTGGACTGGAGCCACTTTGACGCGTCACTGCCTCCCAAATATTTGCTGGCATTACTGCATTGCTTTTCTGTGGTCTATCCCAGTGCCCCCAACTACAACAAAACAATAAATTAACACAGAAAAGCCTTTTAATTCTGAGCACGGCAGCTACCCCATGCTGCTCTGGTCACCCAGGAAATGTTCATCAAATCATTACAACGCCCCAGTTTCTCAGATGATCCACATCAACTCCCCACCCATGATGTAAGTAATAAAACCCATGGTTTCAACTCTGCTGTTCACACCAGTTTAGGTTTTACTCAAACAGCTCAGCCACCAGTGAGTTCTCAGTTCCTCAAACTATTTAATGCAAACAGTGTTTGAAACAACCCTAAATGCACTAAGTGACTAAGGACCCACCTTCTTATTGAATTCTGTAGAAGTGGCTGGTGAGTTTTCTTTTAGCGAGTTAAAAAGTGATTAAAAGAAGAATTATCAGAGCTGGAATTCAAGAACTTTTTATGTAAAACACAAAGAAAAACAATTCATATGAGAAATACAGAGCATAAAACCTCCTCCTGAGTGCCAGCCATGCTGTAATGCTATTTTTCATGCACTCTAGGATGCTCCAGACTGTGCCATTTTGGCCTAGGAATGTGGTTTCAGGATGCACACCGGAGGTCCATTTTGCTCATAGTCACTGGCCACACCATCAGCTGCTGCCCCCTCAGACCTCAGTGACAGTATCTGGGTGCGGCAACAAATTCAGCGAACTGTCGTCTGGTATAAAGCATTAGTAGGGTACACAAAACCAGCCTAGGAAACTACTTTTTTCCCCCTTCCATCTGCTTAAAAACCAGAAGTAAGCATCTCATAAAGACTTACACATGCAGGAAGGGAAATGCTGAAGTAATTGCAAAGGAGTGTCCCAATTTGAAGAAAAAGTACTAACCCCAGGGCCCAGTCCCCTGCTATGCTTTCCCTATTTGTCAGACTAAATTAGGACCTTTCCATCCCCTCACCGTTTCTGCCTCAACACCAGCACTTCTGCACAAGCTGTAGGGGTGACATGCACTGTAACACATCACTCACACGAGGACAGCAGGCCATGTACATGGCTGCTTGGTTCACGCTATGGACAGCTAATACAAGGGAAGGCTTTGGCTATAAAAACATGACTGTCAGTTTAATTTGCCTTGTCATCAGCACTTGCCATCATGGAAAGACCTGACATGAGTAATTTCTCCACGGACTATCACACTGCTTTGACCACAGCCAGCAATTAAAGCCTCCCTATATTGGAAAGTAACAAGAGACTGCATTATACTATGGATAGAAAAACTTCTGAACTGGGCTTTGAAGGAGAACAAACCAGACAAATCAGGATGTGTAATCTAACAGATTTAGCATGAAGCCATAATTTCAAGAGCTGGAAAGTCTGAATTAAGTGCTGCAATAATAAATATTTTATTGCAACTTGAAAGAGAATTTGTTAACTGTGCAAATAGCCTCTGTATATGGTAGGCCATTAACAGTTCTCCTGCAGTAATTGTAGGGAGCCAGTTCTAAGAAAAAACTGTGCATTACAACTGAGACTGAACTGCAGCATCACATTTAGCTGATTTACAGAGTCCCCTATCAAAGACAGTAAGACCATGAAGTGCCCATGTTTTTGAACTTCATAGTCTACAGCAGAATAAGAGCTGTAAATCCAGTAAGTCTATGGCAGCTTTTCAAATGTAGTTCTGCTTTGAATAAAGAGGAGCTTGCTTTTTATTCTTCTGCATGCTGGCCTGTATTTCTTGCTACAAAGAAAAACTTAAGTTTGTGCTAGGAAGCTACAAATGCTTAAGATAATAATAGTTCTCAACTGCAAGCTAATGTTTTTCTCTCAACCGCATATGAAACTTATTCCAATGATAACACACCAAGATGAGTTCAACACAGCCAGCTGGAAAAGCTGCCCACAAAACTCAGAGGACACTTACAAAGCAACAGGGCATAGGGACAAGCTATCGGCCTCAGGCAGCACACCCAGCAATCCTGAATGGCCCACCACTATCCAGCATCGACCCAGCCACAGGGGACACTGCACATTCCTCCCTGCCCAAATCCCTCTCCTCAAGGGCAGAATCTGGTCTCCCAGCATATAATGCTGAAAGAGAAGGCTGTGCCTCAGTAATGGGTGCACAGCCGACAGCGCCAACCTGCAAGTTCCTGTAGCTGGAAAACAAAAGCCACAAGAGTGACTCAATTTCAAAAAGCCTCCATAAAATGGGGAGGAAAAAAACAGTTAAAAAGAAGAATATTTCCTTGAGCATACCTGCTGACCAGATGTCTGCTGCTCTTCTGTGTCTCAAATCCAGACAGAGACCTCAAGACATTCTTTTCTTTTTTGTTTTCTTCCCCAAACCTCTGATTATTTAAACTCTCTAAATGAGACCAAAAATTCAAGATCTGAAATCCCTCAGGAATCTCAGCCTGCAGAAGCCTTCGAGATTACCTTGTATTTTGTTGAAATGTGGTTTTGAATGAAACATTCACTTTTGATGAATCAAAAAAAGAAAACACACCAATTTCCAATTTTCTCTCCTTGCATTTTACCAAATCGAAATATATCTTTCAAGAGCCTTGCCCCTTTGTTTTATTTTGACTAGCCACCCGCATACCTGCTGCACAGAAGCTCCCACCAGAGCGCTCTGCTACTTCATCTCTGCAAGTTTCTGCAAGCGTGGGCTCTAGTCTGACTTTGTCCTAAAATTGCTTGCTGTGCCAGGGGTGTAGCCTAGTTCATATCCTGGGAAGCGTGTACTAGCAGGGCAGCTGGCCTGCTCCCTGACAACTTCAGTAGAAGAGATGCCAGTTGAGTAATTGCTGATTACCTGGCCAAAGAGACGAGCTCCCCAACAGAGTTGGAGAACCTCTGTGAGGCTGAACTACTTGCAGTCAAAAGAGACTGACACTGGCAGCAAAAATACTCCATCCGCTTTCAGGAATGCAGAAAGAAGCCTGGGGTGGAAGCATCCACCACCCACTACAGAATGAAGTAGCTTTTGGAACGACTGAAGAAAAAACAGTTACCTCAATAAATACAGACATCTGAATCACATCATCATGTTTTTCTAGGCATGTGGGTGCACGGCAGCTCGAGCAAAAGCTGGTCAAGCCTGGCCAGATCCTGCCCAGTGCATCAGGGTACTGACCCTGGGAGCTGCCCTGGATACCAGATACCACCACGGTAGCCCCAACTCAGCCTGATATTGCAGTAGCCATAGCTTTTCACCAAAGGTGTGGCGCAGAGCTGGAGGAGCTTGCAAGAAGTCGGGCACAGGAAAGATAAGGCAGTCTTTAGCCAGGCTGAAATCTGTGTGCCAGCAGCTGTTCTGAACCTGAAGTCCAAGATAGCTACAAAATCACTCTTTTTCCTTTCTTCAGCTCCAGGTTTTCACATATTAGGACATTTGCCCAGCGGTTTAATTGGGGCCATTTCTTCCCAAGAAACAACTACACCGGGCGAGACTTTGCAACATTGAGCAACCAGTAGAGCAGCCTTTGCTTTCCATCCCCATTAACCTGTCCCTAAAGGTAGCACTGCCCAGTAACTGTGGGATATGCACAGAATAGGACCGATGTCACCTTGTGATCCCGCAGTCTGGGTGTTCCTCCCACCCAGTTCGCTGTTCCAAGGACACGGGAGCCACCCCAGTGCTCCGTCCGTGCGCGCAGCGCCCAAGGAGGGGTTGCGGAGGGAAGGGATTCCTGCAGTGCCCCTCGCTGCCGCTCCCGGGAATGCCGGGGGAGAGGAGAAAGTTCCCCCGTGGAAGGAGAGCTTCCCGGGGCAAAAGGAGGCAAAGCTACGGACTCTCGGCCTCCCTGGCGGAACCCCACCCCTACCCCAGCCCGTCCCCGCCCGGCAGAGCAGCGGGGAGCGCCTTTCCCGGGCAGCAGCCGCTGACAGCGGCCCAGCCGACAGAGAGCGCCGCCCTCGGCAGCCGCCCGCCGCGGGAGGCGGGCCGGGCCGGGCCGGGCGGCCCCCGCGCCTCTCCTACCTGTTACAGTTCATCCCGGCCGCCGCCACCCCCAGCATCCCGCCGCTCCCGCCGCGCTCCCGCCAAGCGCTCTTGGCCACCGGCGGGAGGAGCCAGGGCGGGCGGCGCTAATGGAATGGCGCGGAGCGCCCGCCCCGCCCCGCCCGCCGCTGGGGGGCGCTCCGCCCGCGCTGCCACGCCGGGACCGGCCTCGGCCCTGCCGCGGCCACGCCGCTCCCGCCCCGCCCCGCCCCGCCGGGCAGGGGACGGCCCACAGGCTGCGGTCCCTCCTCCCTCCCCGGCAGCGAGGGGAGTGCTCACTGGCTGGGGTCCCACAGGGGACAACCCACAAGGCTGCGGTCCTGCCGCCCTCCCCGACAGCGAGAGGGGTGCCCTACAGATGCGGTCCCGCCGCCCCCGGGCGCTCCCCGCAGCCCCGCGGGGTCGGTCATTCGCCCCCGCCGGCCCGGTCGGGGGGCTGCGGCCGGAAGGCTCCGCAGCGGTGCGTGATGTAGGTGCCTCCTGGGAACGTCTGTTTCTGTTATTTTGTATTTTTTTCCCCAGAATAGAAAATTGCTGTCAAAACAATTCTAAGTCTTTTCACTGTTTCGTACGCGTGGTTGCATAGGGCAGGATTACTTGTAGCGAGAGAGCTGCCGCCTCACCCTGGGGCACCAAATATGCCTAGGTGAGTATTGCCGGAGCAGCGGCGGGAAAAGGCGAGCACGTTGCTCAGGTTCAGCGACCCCTTGTGTGGAAAGCAAAAAGTAAGTTACCTTCAACACCAGCGCTGCCAAACCTGGGGCCAAACCTCCTGCCTTTCTTGGAGAGAAACGCTCTCTTTCCAAACCATGCAAGTTTCAGCGAAGTATGGACAAATGAGAGGAACATAATAGAAAATGTGGGATTATTAATCTGTCTATCACCACCCATTGCCGTCCTTAATATCAGAACAAGGAAGTGGTGTGGTGGAATGGAAATGCAAATATTTGCCTGCCAGGATTAAGGAAGTCTCTTATATGGCACGAAGAAGATGATAACTCAGGGAATATGTTAATCCAAATCAGCACAGACAGGTATGACTAAGCACACATCAGAAGCAATATTTCAAACTACTTGTATGTGGAATACATCGACTTTGGTGTCCACCAGAACCAGAAAAAGAATGTAAATTTTCAGGACTGTAGTGCACAAAAGATAGTTGATGGCGGTGCCACAAGCATGGTTCTAGAGAGAACTAAAACTAAAAACACAAAAACATCAGACTGTCTGGCAGAGGCTTTTGTTTGTTTGTTATTTTGCTCCTTGGCAGTGTTCAGTTTTGCTTGCCAAGTTTAGGAATCAAACATAGCAAAACTTTAGCATCACAGGGATTACATTTCTGCACAAAGAGGGAAATAAAATTATATGGTTGGAAAGGGAAGGGATGGTATGGCAGAAGAGGGGCAGATGATCCTTCCTCTTTACTCAGCAGTGGAAGGCTGTGTCCAGTTCTGAGCTTCCCACTACAAGAGATACATGGACATACCAGAAGAGTCCAATGAATGGCCATTAAGATGACTAAGGGACTCGAACACCTCTGCTATGAAGAGACTGAAAGAGATGGGACTGCTTAGCCTTGAGGAGAGAAGGCTCAGAGGGATCTTATTAATTAATAAAAATACTTGAAAAGGGAGTGTGCAAAGAGGACAGAGCTCTTTTCAGTGATGCGCAGTAATGGGACTAGAGGCAGTGAGCACAAACTAAAAATTCAGGAGGTTCTCTGAATATCAGGGAGCAATTTTTCTTGTGAGAGTGACTGAGCACAAGCACAGGTTGCCCGTGGAGTCTCTATCCTTGAAGATATCCCACTGCTGTCTGGATGGGGTCCTGGGAATCTGGCTGCAGGTGACCCTGCTTGAGCAGGGAGGTTGGACAAGTGACCTCCAGAGGCGTCTGCCAAACTCAACCATTCTGTGATTATATTAAAAAACAAACAACCCCTGGAAAATAAAAACAACCCCAAACCAAACAAAATAAAAACCAACGCACAACCCCCACTCATTTTAATGAGTCCGTCAGCAGAGCTTCCTTATATCATCTAAATAAGTACTCATTCTGGGCCAGCTGGAGGTAATGCAACCCTTTTGGTTTTTTCTAATTGGCTTTGGGCAGTCTGCCATTATTTGTAGGCACCTTCATGAATGTCTTTAATTAACCTCAGTTTTTCTGCAAGGATTTTGGGGCCTCTCCCACTGCACGTCCTTCTGGGGAGCTGTACAAGACCGTTGTCTCTGGCTGCTGAGCCCAGCTGAGGAGCAGCACTTCTGACCAGCACAGCCTGAATCTGGAGAGGGGTGGCTGGGCAGGCATGCGACTACCAGGGCAGCAAACTCCAAAACAGTAAATTCTGGAAATAATTAACAGGCAGTGCCAGCCAACGAATGCAGCCGTTACTGCACTTCCTTTGGAGAGCACATTAAATAGATTTAACGGCAAGTGAATTGCACCATGTGCAGTTTTTCAGTGCTTTGAAAGATGAAATCCCTAGAGCCTAGTCTGTTAGTAATATAATCATAAAGTAGCAAAGGCATTCTCACAGAGAGCTGGAGAGCCTCCCCCAAATATGTACTTATGCCAAACACTAAGTAGTAGCAGCTTTTGGAAATGCTGTACCGAGAAAAGCCAGGAATTCAGTTTCACAGACTGCCTCTCCAGGCTCTCTGCGCTTTGCACCAAGTTTGTGCCTTGGGGTCCAATTGAAATTTTTGTTGTGTCTTGCTATACAACAGAAATACTAATTATTAATTGCTATTAATTGTCCATTACCTAGTATTAGAGCATGCTGGCATTCTAATTATTTTGTAAAATTCAGTCCAGAATACTTAGACAAATAGTTTAACAGGATTCACAAACACACCCCACAAACTCAAGAAAAGAAAAAAAGACCACTCCTTCCATTCCAGTATAATGAAGGCTACTGCCTATCCAGTTTAAAAAACAATATGGTAATCTGCCTCCTTATTTCTGCTTACAAATCCATCATGAGGTTTGACATGCTGCTGCTAATGTACTTGGCATTAGGTGGAGAAGTGCCATTATCCCCAGCAGACAAGTCAGGAAACAGAGACAGAAAATTGAAATTAAATTCACAAAGGAAGCATGTGGCAAAGCAGGGAATTTGGACTCCAAGTCTCCAGACCAGCATAATAATCACAAAATTAATGCATTTTTCCCCTCCCATCTCTCCCTGCTAGACTAGAGTACAATGCAGTTTTAAGTAGACATACACTTTTGATGTTCTGTCTTTACATCTTCCATCACTGTTGAAATGCCAGACGTACTGTACCACAGCTGGTAGTGGTGCTTGGGGACATGGTTTAGAGGTGGATTTGGCAGTGCTAGGTTAGCAGTTGGACTTGATGATCTTTGAGGTCTTCTACAAAATAAATGATTCTGTGACTCTCATTGACAGCAACCTGTTCCTGTGCCTCATTACCCTCACAGTTAAGAATGTCTTTCTTATAGCCAATCTAAACCTACCCTAACTCCGAGGGCCTATGAGCAAAGCAGCCCCATGGTTGTTTACCTTAATATAATCAATGTATTTAAATTGTAAACTGGGTCAGTAGAACTTTGTTCTACTCCAAAGATACAAAGTTAAAGCAACAGTGAGGGAAACTTTGACCAGGTAAATATGAATGGTTTTTTTAACTCTGGATGTCCAGCTAAATATTTCCAGCAAAGCTGTTAAGGAATTCACAAGTAACAAATTATTTTTTTATAAAAGCAGTCAGATTTCTACTTCATGCATTTTAGACACACCTAGTATATTTTGGTGTCACCATTTCCTGGAATAGGGAAGGAGATTGTGCAAGAACAGGGATATAAAACTTTTACAGATCAATCCCAACTCCCTGCAAAATGATCATTAAAATTCTATATTTTGCAGCATAAATTTCTGCTTTGTGACAAGGTCAGTAATTGTGACAGACACAGTAAAGGCTAAAGAAAAAGCTTATGGCAGCAGCTCAAAACAGGTACCTTAAGAAATAACTTAATGACTTTAGGCAATCGTGGTGTTATTCTCATATTTTTAATGTGTCATTTTTCTATTTTAAGCTTCCCATCCTTTCCAGAATGTTACAAAAACTGTTGTTAGCTTTTCTGCGTTTTCTGAAAATCTTCCACCTGCAAAATACATTGGATATATCCACTATTTCCTACCCCTCTGCAAACAGCTGGTTTAACAGGTTTCCAAGAGAAAGGCTGGTGGGGAATGCTAGAGCAGGGACAGAGTCGCCACATCAACAACAGGATCTGTTTTAAGTTTTTATCACCACCAGCTGCTTTTCTTCCCACTATTCCAGAGGCTGTAGCTCTCTGCCCATGGAGCAGAGGGACCACCCACCTGTCCTGCAAGGGCAACTTCACCTGGATTGCTGCATCTGCATGCTTGAGTAAATGTTGTGATACTTGTGAGAGGAGCATTACCTAGTCTGTATAAATATTTGGATGCTAAAACAAAGCTGCTAGGATTGGCATTCTCCCCTGGCAAGAGTAACACTGAGCATCAGCAATGTAACTCGACAAGGGCAAATAACAACAGTAAACCAGTATTTAAGTACAAGGCTTTTTCTGGAGCTCTGTAATAGTTTCTGTGGGGTTTTTTTGAGATGCTCTGTGTGATGCAAAGGGCAAGAGATCCAAGAACTGATATGTACCTCACCTCCGGAAACAGTCTGAGTGCTCTCAGAACAACCTTCCATTTTCAAGCAATGAAACAAACAATAAACCCCACTTAAATTCTATACTCATATACAGCTGCTATCCAATGTCTATGACTTTAAAACACTTTAAAAGGCCATTATAAGAGCACTGGGACTGTGCCCATGCCCAAAAGAGCACACTTTTTTACACTCATTACATTTACCTTGGATTCTTAAGAAGCCTTCAGGCATTCAACTGACAGCAAAACCCAAAATATTTGCTAATACCAAGGTGTACTGAATAGTTGGAGCAGTAACTGATGCATATTCCCACTAAGATACACCTTCTCATCCTTACATAACCATATCACAAATTTTAATCAAATTCAGCTTAAAAAGCAGATTATTTCCCTTCCCCACAGCATATATACATTTATGTGAAAGCTGTTAGAAGTTGACTGTAAGTATCAGGCTCTCTTTTGTGACTCTTCTATCCATTTATTATGTCTTACAATCCCCTCTCTGACAATGTATTTGTATAATAAGCATGGCCTAACAAAAATGGTGAGAAGATACACACCAAACTCACTTAAATCAAGCAAACAAAACAACCAACCAACTCTTCATCCACAGAGCATCTCATATTTGCACTAGGACAACTACAGAGATAAAGAAAAATTATCACAGGGAACTAGGGAAGAGTTCAGTCAAAGTTGACTGCTATTAGAAAGGGGCACTGATTTCTAAGGTGGCTAGTGCTTAAAATAAAAATACTATGTGCAATCCTTCTAACATGGACATTAATAGCTTCTGCATCCCTCCTCTCCTTCATGTCACATATTGTCACATTGCTGGTGTCAATCTAGTAACACATTTGAAGTCATTTAAATGAGCCTTTTTCTAAACTTTTTTTCTAAAGAAACCTCCATAACAAACCAATTTCTTTTCCATTCATCCAGATGATTCCAGTGCTGTTATTGTCTTCCAAAGTGAAAACTGTGTATCCTGCATCAGATTCATAACATCTCTTTAATATATTTGTAAACATCCCCTTGTTTACTACCTTGTCCCTAAGTAACAATTTTCTCAGGTAAGAACAGGCATTCAGGTAAAAAGAAAGGCACTCATTTGAGTAAAGGTGAATTTTATTGAAGTGATGGCCACATGAAAAGGCCATCAAAAACATTATTTCCAACCAAAACACTTCTCTATCCAGACTAGCAATTCTCTGAAATTACTACAACAAATATAGTTTAACCTCTTCATATATTTGGTTTCTCAGCTTGTGGGTGGGTGACTGCTATTTGCAAGGCTCCTAAGGGAGACATTTTCACAGTACCAGTAACAGCAGAAGTAGCAGGTAGTTGAGGAAGTATTAGTGCACTGGGTGAAGCCAAGGCAACAGCCAAATGAAACTGAGGTGGTTAAGCTACCTTCAAAGTGACTTAGTTTATTCCTCCACAATTTCACGATGTACCCTCTGTTATCAAAGCAAAGAGGTGCAGGGAGATAGCCAAAGGAATACTTAAATTTAGGAAATTATCTAACCCTCTGTTCTCACAGTTATACTTTGGGGGGAGAGAGTCATGTAAAAAAAAAAAGCAACCCTACTCTCCCATGTATCATTTCTAACATGCATTCCCTTTGGCCATCCTGAACCCAAAATCCAACTGGCCACATCTACACAATAGCCTGACAAGACACTCTGGTCTTCCTGTCTTTCAGCTTGAGCACTTTTTGGTTGCTCAGATGGGTCTCCCTCCTGGGTAAAGGGAACATGAAAGGTATATAACCCATTTCTAGGTCAGCAGTAGGTAGTTAAAAATTCAGCTGCAGTGCACATGCAGGCCTGGGAGTTCTGAATTAATCCCATTTTTGGTTTTTAATTAATATATACACTCTGCATAGTGACAGCAGAATCTTTTTTATTATTATTATGCCCTCCTTAGGCCTGGACTGAAGGCAGGCTTATAGAAGACAAAAATTGGTCCTAAGCTTATAACTCTTTGGGCAGGGCTAACATTTTCTGGGAAACATTCTAACAAACGTGGCACTGCAAAGAAAACAAGAACCACAAAGCAAAGTAAGCACAGTGCTCTTCCAAAAATGAGCAGCACGGTGTATCAAGAAGCAGCAGTACTAGTTAAAACTTCAAACTGCTTTTTGAAAGCAAATCACAGGTACAATGCTGTACATTACAAATGCAAATATATGACATAGAAAAAGTTTTCTATGCAAAATAATCCTGTGTCCAGTTCACATTCTTCTGTGCCATTTACTGCAAATCTCTATTAAACTTTCATATATTTGCTTACACTCAGTTTATTGCCACAAAGTTAAGTCCTGCAAATCTTAGCAACCAAAGACAGTTTAGTAACAGTTATTAAAATACTTTTACATTAATTAAGATCTCAATTGTCCATTGTAGAAAAAAAAAAGCAATGCAAGTTGTTCACTACATTCATAAGTACAGTACTCAAGTTTTACTAAAACCAGTGAGCATGCAACTCAGACTTGAAAGAAGTCAATAAGCAACTGGTATTTAACACAGCCAGTGATATATGTTACTTGCATACATTTATTCACAGCTTACAATGTTAAATAATTTACATGTGCATTTTAAGAGGAACTTGTCACAGCTCTTTAGGAATAGCAGAGACTACATCTGATCAGCTGCACATGGAGTGTGAACTAAGACAGACAAAGCCGTACCCTTCCACTCATGTGTTTCCATTGTTAATATCACAGCAGGAGAATGACTTGTACTTGTTTTTATACATACTTCAAATCTCTCCTGTCACAATGTTTTGCCATTCTTTTGAGTGACATTAACCAAATCCAGCTGCAAATAAAGAGTTAGAACTCAGCATCTGAGATCTGGTGCAAATCATGAATGCCAAAGACAAGGTAAATCATTCCAAAGGCAAATGCCAAGAAAGACTAAATGTAACCTCATGCTTGCGACTTACAGACATCTAAAAGACTCATCCCTCACACTACTATGTATCAGTTCTGTGATCTGAAAGTCCACAGAGAATGTTTTCCCGAGTTGCACAAACCATAAAGGTTCCAGTTAAAACACATATTGGAGGGGAAGTAAAAAAAAAGTGCCTAAAACGGAAGGGAATTTAAAAACCTAAATAAAGCTCATTGGCTTTGTTGATTGCATACTGAAATATATACAAGAAGCAAAAAATTAAACCAAAAGTACACTTACTGAACAGTTTATTCTTAACATGTGTTGATTTTCTGCTGTTCCTATGTCTAGATTAATCTCAGCCCCAAATAAGGCAACATTAAAGGAACAAGCATCACTTCCTCAGAGCCTCAACTAAGATAGGCAGGAAAGGAAGAATCCTATTTAGTATTGGTATGTGTACCAGGGAATGACTCTCTGTAAAACAGCACAGAGAGCATGAACATGTGATGGAAAAGAAAGAAACACTTTGGTTGAAACATAAACAGGATTTAAACATGTGCATACATTTTAATAACTTACAAATAAATTAAGATGGTGAAAGGTAGTATGGACTGTAAAGGGGAGAAGACAACTGAAGGTAAAAAAAGGTGCTGTGTTGATAATAGAAGTAGAGATGGTAGAGATTTATTTTTCTCATTAAAAAAACCACATCTGTGCAAATGATGTGTGTGCACACTGAGAAGTGAGAGAAGGGTGTAACACCTTCAATCATTAGTACATTTAAAAAAATGCATCTGTTGACAAAAGCTCCATCCTTTTCTCTTCTAAGTTAATGTCAGGAGTCTGACCTATGGACTCAGATTCTGTCTTTAGTGTCTAAGTTAGTTTGAGTAGTCTTTTCATCTAAGTACAGACATCACTACAGTAATGGAATATTACTTCCTGGTCTTTTCCAAAAACTTTCGACTTCAGGTTAAAAAGATGTAACTTAAGCCCTTTCTCAGAAAGCTTCAGCTCACACAGAACCTCAGTCTTGGAGTACTACCCTAACAGCTCCACAAGTGCCACTAATCTCTACTGCAGTACCATGCCCAGATGTGCCAAGCACTGTATTTCGTAGAGATTTATGCACCCACTATATTTTGTGAATAACTGCCTTCATATTTTCAATCCAGAATTTAAAAAAAAACAAAACAAAACAAAATTACCAAAGACTAAAACTGTAGTGAAGTCAAAGCAGAAAATGCCCTTTCTGTTTCTTAATTGTATTAATGTTTTGTAACCATCACCAGTGAGGAGATAATTTTATACTTCTAAACCATGCAGAGTATACCACTAATGGTATAGATTAGCAAGCTGGCAACAAGATGTGAAAGCAACTGGAAACCATTTAAAAGGCTTTAAATCTCAAGTCTGCTTATTCCAGTTCATATATTAGATCAAGTTTTTAAATTGAGATCAAGAGAGCCAACATAGGTTTGTAAAATTTTGTTTCCAGGCAATTTGCAATTAATTTGTCATTTCTCATAGTTCTTATCATCACCTTTAACATTTACAAGAAAAATAGTTCACTGCTGCCAGAGCATAATATAGGAACATCTTTCAGGGCTACTGCAGGCTTCTTTCTTGTATAAGCCTAAAAACCTAAAAATAACACACAGAAATAAAAACCTACAGTTCAACACTATAACACCAACAGATCTTCTACAATAAGATTTCTCTTTTTTGCAGTTGTGGAATGTGTTTAAAGATTCAGTGTTTCCACTGTTTTTATCGAAGTCCTGACCAGCTGTGGAGGTAGGAAGCCCACCCAGAGGACCGGGAGGTATTCTCTTCCTCACCTGAAGGAAGAACAACAACATACTTCAAGTTTATTATGTTAGATTTACGTTTCGGTTACATGACCTTGCCCCCCACCCTTATCCGTTTTCAAATGCTGTCCTCAAACTTGTTGAGGAGGGAACTTACTCTTGGGCTGCCACGGATATGTTCATGGATTTTATCACAAAATCCACTTTACTTTTGGGTACTTTGGCTGTTTGAAAAAGGTCATTTATTACCATTCTCCAGAAAAATTCAATCTTCATTAGAGGGCCAGAACAACATTAAAACATCTAATTTTTCCAAATGCACAGCCTATCATGGAATGCAGTACTTTAATGCTTCCCTTTTTAATGTGATTTTGTTCACAAGTTTTAAGTGCTTAAAGTAACATAAGCACATGGTGCTTATTCTTTGTGTTAATTTTACAATAAAGTATAGGTTGGTTGCTAATGAAGTACATGAAGCTAATAGTTCTGGCTATGGAGAAGTGGCAAACCATACTTAAAAAGCATTTTAAGGGAACAAATGTCCAGAGTATTTGAAGCAGAACCAGAACATTATTATACACATAGCTACTGGTTAATTTCTGGCAAATGCTTAACTCTTTTTATTTGCATCTGTAGTTCCCTTTATTTCTTGAACAAAATGTGTATTTTCTTTAAGATAATTTTTAAGTTAATGTATTGAAACTAGTATTAGACCTGTCTTGGGAGGACGAGTTTAGTTACCTGTTTAGAACATCTGCCAAGAAAGTAATGCAACTATAAGAACCTCTATTTTGACAAAATTTATTTCAATTCTACTCCAAATGTGAACACATTAAATTTTTAGAACTTACTATTGTCTTCCTAAAATATGCCTGTTTCAGAAGAAATTATATTTTACCTTAATTTTATTTATATTTTAGAGTATTTGTTCTGTTTCCTGCAAACTGAATAGTAACTTCCCAACAAAGCAAAATGGTTTTATGGCTAGCTCACTGGCATTATGTTGCTGAGTTTTGTTTTCCCTCAAAGGTCTGCACTACAGAAAGCACAGAATTTCAGCTGCCTTTATACTCATTTTCCCTTTTTTTTGGTGACAATATTTTGAACATCACCTACCTTGGGCAATTGCAACCAGCTTTCCCTTCTCTTCGGGGCTGAGCTGCAACATGGTGTCTATTACTGGGAGCAGCCGCTCCTTCTCACTTCCTGATTTTAGAAATATGAACTGCAATAGAACATTCTTCAGGTATTCTAGATTAGCCACAGACTTCTCTCTCTCTTGATTTCTTTCCAATCTTCTTATTTCATTCTTAAGTAGCTGCAGTTGAGGGAAAAAATATGTTATATTGTTCGCTTCATATAATGTGCAATTGAAAAAAGGTCTTTTGAAGACCTAAAAAATAATTTGCACATATTCCTTCAAAAAGAATAATGCACGCATAGCAACATATTTCGAACAGAAGTCCAGTGAAAATCGACTATATGATAGTGTTGTATAGAAATAACTTATTATTGATCAAAAATAACCTTTTTAAAATAAAATCTGTGCAGTAATTGTAACAATTTCAGTGATAAAGACTAGTATGAGTTAAACACTTAATGAGATCTGATAATATCATTCATTAAGAAACATTTTAGAAAAGAAAGCTTAGCACATTTAGAGAATACACTAGCTTCAGAAATGTTGTCAGAAAATTAGGGAGGTATGATCAAATCAAACCAAACTCATACTTTAGTATATGTATCTTCTTTTAACTTAAGACAGCTAAAAGGGGTTACAGGAAGAGAAAGCAGACAATGCTTCCCTTGGGATTTGCTGCTTTTGTCAAAGTGAAAACAGTAGAGACCCTTTACTAAACATTAAACTTCCGAACTCCTGAGGTTTTTTGTAGAAGGTTTTACTCCATATTTCTCTACTACTCCCCTCCCCACCTCCTTCCCACCCAAGTAGAAACTGTAGTGAAAAAAACCCCAAACCAAAAACCTGAAGTCAACTCTGGAAGCACTAATTACACCTGTGGAATAAAAGCCCCTCCAAAGCTGAGTTTTGCATCACCAAAATTTTATAGACTGGGATTTTCTGAAATATACTTGGTGTCAAATATTTGGACTAAAAACCAAATCATGGAAATTAGAGCTGTCTTCACATCTCTTGGATGTCTGCTAACCTTTATTTGCTCCATTAGGATTGCATTGGTTGCTTCAGACTCACGAAGTAATTCATTCAAGTGATCAGCACTCTTTGATGTTGTGTTTAGTTTCTGAATCAGTTCATCCTTGGTGAGTTCTGCTTGCCAATGAGATGGTTCTGCAATTCATTGGAAAAGAAAACTAAGAGAAGGAAAAGGCACTTGCATCTACTTCATACTAACTTAACATCAGGACTTGATTAACATAGTTCCTTATAAACAGAATTCATGCAAAGTCAGACTGCAGACTTAACAGGCACCAATGCTGCTGCTGCACGTCTAATTTCTCACCTATTTTTGTTCATATATTAGAGTGGGACTCGCAAAACAGTTCTAGAGTACATCACGATCTATGGTTTTAATCATCCCTTTTTTCCTACCCATATATAGAGACTTTTCAACAGTTATCTCTGAAGTGTTCAGTAGATTTTTAAATCATGATTAGATGCTACCATGTATTTTTCTGTTTTTGGGGGTCCTCTTAGAACACTGTTCTTCATAATGGCATTCATTTTCCTAGGAAAAAACCTATGAAAGAATTCGTGTTCCAATCAGCCTCATTAAGATGAACAAGAAATTTTATCTCTTCATTTATCAGGTGAAATCAGCACTTAATTGTCCCTAGTAGGGACTTACTCAGAATACAAGTTCTGCAACTATTCACTCACTTGCTCATCCAGTCATTTCCCTTTAGAAACTCAGAAATATGACATCTTTAAATCACTAAAACCTGTAGCAATGTTTTTATTTTATTGTAGCAAGTTTAGTCCTTACTTAAGGACAAAACTACTGAAATTCAGGACAGTGTAAACTCAGTGGCATTTAAGTAGACTTGTGTCTTGCACCTAAAAGCATGAAAACACAACCCTCTCAGATATTTCTAGGGAATAAACCTCTGCAACTTATGTAGGCAAGTATAGGTTTTAGGGGAAAGAAAGGGTCTCTTCTGTGCGGCGTGAAGGGAAAGGGAGAAGGGTTTCCCTGCTATCCCC
>JAWWLZ010000001.1:92395152-92454458 GCA_035041345.1 Poliocrania exsul | reverse complement strand
AACAAAGGGAACACAAAGAAGGCTGGCAGGGTGTGATACCACAGAGCTAGGCACAGCTCAGGGGACACAATGGACAGCGTAACAGAACTAAGGAGGGTAACAGAACCAGAAACTGCTTTTTAAAATTTTCAACTGCCAGTCTCTGCATCGTCCAAGGCCTTTGTCCAGTCCTGGTCCTGGACTTTCATTTCAGCATTTTCCTACAGGCAAGTGCTTCTAAAAGTCACGTTCTACCTACCAGGTTTTGCTTCTGATGAGTTCAGAAGTTGTTCCAAGGATTGTACGTAGGTGCTGGCTGAAGAGACAGACTCTGTGTCTGTTGTTTCCATACCTTCTCCCTCTTCCCTCGCTACCGTGTGCATATCGAGAACAGGAAGGTCTGTGTTTCGCCGTTCTCTCAAGTTCTTCGTTGCAGGATTTGAAAAAGCTGGACCTGAAAGATACTTATTGATGTTTATCATCAGAATGAAACTGAGAGGGCTATTTCATAGATGTGACTGTCTCAATTGAGAGCAGTACATCAAATAGTCTTAAAAAAGCAGGAAGAGAAAAAGTGACAAAAAAAGAATAAGCCAGATACACACATTAACATTTAAAGTACAGAAATACAGCCTTGCACCTCCAAATGATCATTGTAATCAAAGCCTGTTTCCTAAACCTAAAATTGATTGGCAATTTTTATTTCAGTGACTATGAAAACTTCATGCAACTCTCTCTGAAAATGTGTTGTAGCTACGGTAAGAATGACAAATACTTTTAATGCATAACAGAATTAGCTTTTATTTCAACCAGTCCTGCAGGAGGTATAATTATTCTTGTGTTTTGATACTGTGTGCAGGATCTTTCTGCTTCAGTAATGGACTAACTTCTTAAACTGTTACTGTTGCTTGGCAAATGTCCAACTACATTCTGGTTAGTAACTTCACAGACACAAAAATAACACTATAAAGAAGAGGAATCAAATGGCAAATACACAAATAACAAACATTCTTAAAACACCTTTCAATACACTTTCATTTAGCTTTACCCCTCATATTTGAGGCAGATGTCTAGGATGCTCCAAAACCTGGGACAACCTAATAGGAAGAGCACTAAATATTTACCAAGAAATTTCCCTTCATCTGTCTGATAATGCAGATACTGCAGAATAGGTAACACTGATGCAGATTCTGGAACAGAATAGTTGTCCAGTTGGAAGTGACCCTACAATGCTCATCTAGTCCAACTGCTCGACCACCTGAGGGCTGACCAAAAGTTAAAACATGTTATCAAGAGCATTGTCTAAATGCCTCTTAAACTGGCTTGGGGCATTGACTACCTTGCTAGAAAGGCTGTTTTAGGGTTTGACCACTCTCTCAGAAAGGCAATACTTCCTATGTCCAGTCTGAGCCTCCTCCAGGGCAAGTTTGAACCCTTCCCATGCATCCTACCACTGGGTACCAGTGAAAAGAGCTCAGCATTTCCCTCTTCACTTCCTCTCCTCAGGAATGTGTAAGACAGTAATGAGGTTGCCCCTCAGCCTCCTTTTCTCCAGACTAGACAAACCCAGAGTTCTTCGCCACTCCTTCCACCAGCTTTGTTGCTCTGGATGCATTCACGTGCCTTAAGATTTTGAAGGGACAGTAAGTAATAACAAAGATGTTCTTCACTTGGTATCTGTGGACTGATGTGGCATTGCTGCAGATTCTCCAGAAAAAGTTTCTTGTGATTTACAGAATCACACACTGTAAGCACATGTTAGAGTCATACTCAGGTATACAAATTTGTAACTAACTCAAGAAACCCTGGAAGTTACCTCTAGTGCTTGGTTCACTCTTGAGTTGGAAGAGCTGAGCTTCTACTCTGGAGAGTTGCTGCTGAAGTGTCTCTACTGTCTTCCTGTGCTCTTCTTGCAGGTTCCTGACTTGATCTCTGAAATTGTTCCGGAGAGCTTCATTCTGGGCTGTCAGCTGACTCAACATCTGGGCGTGCTCTGTTTTCATGACCATGTTCTCAGACTGTATTGTGCAGAGTCTGAAAACACCACACACTCAGAGTAAGAAATACACAGCAAAACAGCCTAATTTTTACATTTCAAAATTTTTACCGTTTGAAGCAGTTTTCAATTTTCATGTGTATGATTGTCTTAGAATGACCATGCAATTTTTTTTCATTTAAATTCCTCTTTCTACAGGGAAAATTTAAGACTGAAAAAGCTACACTTATTAGCTATCATTTGAATGCACCATGCTATATAAACTCTCTATTTCTATTTTAGAACACAAAATTCAGACAACTTTGGGGAAAAAAAAACAACTAAGTATTAGAGACACTGTGGCCTAAACATTCTCAAATTCTAGAACTGCAACATGACTGTTTATAGCTTTACACAGGGCATGTCACTTATGTCACACTCCATGACCTATAACATTAATTTACCAGTTATGCAGGACTTCTAAAAACACAGGTTCCTAAGAAGCTAAGTTTAATTTTTTAAGCATCAACTTTCAGTGCAGAAGAGGGCAGAAAAACTTAGCTATTAGCAAGAAAAATGTCAGTAACTCAGCAATTTTTTTTTGTTTGGAGGTACTCCAGAAGCACAACAAAACTGTCACAAGCAATTAAACAAGTGCATGTGTGGAAAGACTAAGCAGAGAATTTGCCCTTATAAGCAATTAAGAATTAAATAGAGCCAACTTATCAAAGAGCAGTCTCTCTAGGTATAAAGAGAACCTACTGTGAAATGGGTTGCTTCCAGAAAAATGCAGGACATAATTTAGTTGATTACAGTGAGTCATCATCTGCCTACCAGGAACAGATAAAACTGTACACAGATAGTGATAAGAAGTCAACAATTCTTAATACTAAGCTGTAATTTTTAATGAATATTTAATGTGAACTTCTTTGTACCCTCAACAGACAAGGAAAAGACCCTTTGTGAGGAGCTCAAGTACTATGTACTCATGCAATACAATACAGATTAAACAGGTTCATTTTATTTTTAAAGAAACAGCAAATTAAGACTGTGGCAACCACAGTCTTAGAATTCAGTACTGTCTGTAAGGAAGGTACTTGGTGGACACAGGACTGGATATTTTGCCAAGGAAATTGTTTCCTCTGCATATAATTACCTTATTTTTTTAAAAGGAAACATCCATAAAATTTAGTTGAGAAGTACAACACAAATGTAGTGCTGAGAATTAGACTTAAAAATAGTCAATGTGCTTAAAAATGTTCATTTTAAAATCTGACAGTTACGAGGCAGAAAGCTTGCAGAAATCTCAAATTCCCTGATCAGCTACTATTTCATTTTCATTGTTGAAACGTCTGATGGCTCATGAAAAATAGAAAACAATCCTTTTGAAAATTCCTTAACTTTCTCAACAATATGCCCCTTTTTCGAGCAGTACAGTTATATGCACTACATGCCCAGTTCTTAAAAGTTCACACAAAATAAAAGTTCTGTATCTTTTCATCAGCAGAACTTACTTTTCACGGAGTTCTGCCTCTTTTGCAACAGTCTCTTGCAGCATCTTATTGTGTCTTTCCAGCAGGGTGTCGTGTTCAGCCTGCAATGCCTGGAGTTCAGATGCATTCATCTGAGAATTATGCTGAGCATCTTGCAGCTTAGCTTTAAGTTGATCTATCACCATTTCCAACTGTTCTCTGCACATGGAAGAAAAAGAAATGCAAAACATACATTTAAAAATAATTAGATTATTTCAGAACCTATACTATATCCACAACACTTTGAATAGCTGATCCAAGTTGCTTATTTATTAATTAAATCAATACAGCACCATGAACAAAATGTCTTAGAATGTGACTACAGGACAAGCAATTACCAAAGTTCTCATTCTGTTTCAATATAGGTACAAATAGGTTTACTGCATCCCACCTGAACTGCTGAGGATGCAACTACTGGGGTAAAAAGCACAACTGGTATCACTTTCTACTTCAAGCAGGTTTGGAGGGAGAAGTCAGAAGGACTAATTTGTGGGATCCAGCTAGGAGAAAAGATTTCTTTTTAGAAGTGGTGGAGTTTTGCTTTTATTTGGTTAATAAATGCACATCAGTTCAAGGAGACCAAATACAGGGGACAAATGGCTAGAGTAGATTGTGAGCAAAGTACGAGAAAGGAACATCAAATCCATAAAAACAGAAACTCAGTTGGTCAGAAAGAAATCAAAATCAGATACACCAGGAAGAAAGAGTCTTGTCACACACATTTTCTTCTTATACTTTCTGTATTTATAAATGCAGACATCTCCATTATCTCATAAACTGTATGTCTCATTAATCTCAGAGGTGATACTTATAAATCATTTCTTTGGAAACCATTTGTCATCTGTTATTGCTTGATCCATTGTTTTCCACGGCAGCTGTCTCTCTGTCTCTCACAAGAAAATAATATTAGAAACTTCTTGAAATTCTTCAAAAAAGGAAAGACAAAGAAATTTACTTGCTTCAAAGACGAGAATATTCTGAAAAACCGCAAACCAGCCATAAACCAAAGTCCTCTAACCAAGGACAAGTCGCCCTCTGGTGGATTTTTTGCTGCAATTGTAGGTACTGTTTGAAGATGGGTCAGAAATTACTTTTGACATCTCACACATAAACACCCAGTCTGTCACCAGGTACCCATCAAAGACTTATAACAATAACTTACAGAAATTGATCGACTTTTACAGTGAATTGAGACATTTTCCAAAGTGAATCTGAATTTCCCTGTCATATGATTATAATTAAAAGGATTTTCAAGGACCTTTTGGCAGTGTAACTTTTTCCTCCAAGTCTTTCCTCATGTAGCAGCTGATCTGACAACAGTATTTCATAAATCTCCTGGAACCGATGACTGAACTGGAAGCCAGAGCCTTATCCACACTAAACCACTCACTCCTGAAGAAGTTCAAAGTGAGCTCAGTTGAACTGTACCAACCTGCTCTTTCCTTCTTAGTTGCAAACAGTGCTTGGCTACAGCACTTCATGGGAGGGAAAATGACATGTCAAGTCTGCATAGAATATGCTGGCTAATTTCTGCTCATGAGATTCATAAGAAACTTCGTAACACCTTACTTCTCCCTATGACTGCAACAACAGATAATCTACACAAAAATAACTGTTAAAAAGGTTTTAAAATCCAACTGGTAGAAACTAACAGCACCATCATGGTACAGCTTGATGATATTTCTTCTGCTCAACAAAAACCCACCAAACCTACTAACCAAAACCAAATCACAAACACCCCTCCCCCCAAAAAAACCTCACAAACTGAAGGAACTAGGGAAACAAACTGCCACCCTTCTGATATTTTCCATATCAAAGCAAAGAGCTGATTAGTGGAATTCCCTTGGTCAAAAATTAGCAAAGGCAATCTCAGTAGCTTGAGCATTAGTATTTTATTGTATGCATATAAAAATTTTAGTTTTACCTCTCCTGTTTGGCTCCTTCAGACTCTGCCCGAGAAGCAGATTTATTCTTTTGCTGTTTTAGAACATTATGAACACGGACTTTGTAGCTCTCGAATTCCGATGTAACAGACGCTTGTTCAGCCTATCACACAGAAAACAAACCCTTAACAAGTTATACTACTGACTTTTGCTCCCTTATTTCTCCAAAATGAAATGCATCTTACATGGGAAAAATTAAAACCACCTGCTTCACTTTCTTCTTTTACATGCATAATTAAAACAGTAACTGCGCGAGCAGATCATGTTTCTTTAGACTTTAATTGAATACCACAAAATGTGCAACTTGAGACACCAATTTTCAACACAATTTTTCATTAAAGAAATGAAGAGAACTTGAAAATTCAAAAACTGCATTCTATCAGGGATTTAAAAGGAAAGGGTTCTACTGACAGGTTTAAATGAAGGCAAAGGTGAAGGAAAAAAAAGGGGGATTTCCCTCTTACACTACTGAGGTGACAACAATCTAATATGCCCTAGTTTTGTGTAATTTTGAGGAGTTAAGTCAATGTAGTGGTATTATACAGCACAATATGTAATACTTTAGTTGATAGTGAAGGTGTTTGGACTGTCTTTTCTTCTAAATTCAGCTGATACATGAGTTTATGTGGACATACAGAAAATGACCTTACAACATAGTAGCTTAATCTGTGACAGCACACTATACAGCAAAAATTTTTCCATCCTTCAAGTACTCGTGTTGTCTATTACTCTAAAAAACCACAGATGTACATTTTCTTTCTTGACTTTTAGAACAAGCTTATGGATTCAATAGCCATCCCCACAACAACTAAAATGCTCTCACCTCCAAGAGGAGATGTTGGAAAGTTTCTCCTTAGCTGAACTAGTGAGTAAAATTTCACAAAAATTACTGACTAGTCACTGCTCCAGATTTTCTGGAGTCTGTAATATTTGTGGGTATTTTCTTTAAATTGAGCCTCTCTTTTCTTCCTGTCCAACTATGTGAGCTAGAATATTCCTAAGTCCTCAGGTACACAGCCTTAAATGTCAGCATGACTTATGTTTTCTATTATCTGCTTTCGTGCCCACTTTTCCCTCAGACAGAATTTTCTTTTGTTAGTAACTGTATAAATATATCTATTTTCTAGATGTAGGACATCTAAATAGGGAAATTAATCTTCCAAGATATTTAAGCCAAGCTATTATGGAAGATCTACAATCTTAATGGTTTCACAACATCACAGAGCAAGCCACAGGTACCTTAAGCACCCAGTTACAAAGAATACTTTTGTAAGACCATGAACATGTGTACCAGGTTGCACACCTATCATACAAGAGGCCACAGAGCAGTGCAGTAATCTCCATAAAGGTAGTCCGAACATAACAGGCCTACTATATTCTGTATCTGTCTATCTCCAATGCAAACACTACATTCTAGGAACATATAACACAGTGTCATATGGACAAAAATCCCATAAATAATAAAAAACAACAGCAATAGTCTAAGTTTGGCATGCAGTTCAGCTGCCAATTAAGAAGCTGCCCAGATTTCAACATATTAAAAGGTGCTTGCAACTGTATTTTTCCACAGCTTTTTTTTTCCTCAAAGTGGTATCTGTGTTAGCTGGTTCTATATAAAGCAAATTATAATTCTTTTTTTTTTGTTCTTCTCTTGACTTCTCTTTTCCCTGAGTGTGTACTTTTTGATCATCTTAAATAAATTCCAACTCCTCACTACCACTACAAGGTTTTCCCTACTGGAAATTTAAGTGTGCAGTCCAGCTGTTTCACCACAAGTGATACAAGACAACCAGGACAGAGTCTAGTCCGTCCTTTATGCCACCACTCAACTACCTTAAGCACTGGGGTAATTCCCAGTTCTTGACAGACGAAAAGAGAAGAATAAGGTCTGCAAAGTACTTTTAGAGAAGCAGACAGAGAGTGCAGTAAACCTCTCTTCTAGAGTCTCTAAGATTACTTCTTCCAGTAGAATACCTGGGCTGCTCTGCATTCCTCTTGCAGGGTTGCAATTTTTTGCTGACAAGCACTCATCGTACGCTGGTGTTGCTCTGAAGATGTTCTCAGTTGTTCCTGAACTTTATGCTTTTCTGATGTTAGCACAGCCACTTGAATCTGAAAAAGTCAGTTGAAAACTTCACTATAACAAAAAGTTTTCTTTCATGAGGGGACATGCCACTGCAAACGCAGGATTCTCCTACAGTACGTCCTGCACAGAGAACTGGGCAATACAAAGTTAAAATCCAAGAAATAGCATAAAAAATAGACATGGATTACCATGTAATAATTTTTAAAAAATGATGTTGCTTAAAGATAAAATTGAAGATAAAGTTATGATGGTGGTGTGGCAGCATTTAAGAAAGCCAACCTCTCTCTCCCCTGCTACTTTCATTACATCCAATTCCTATTCTGCCCAACCAACAAAATTTATACAGACAGGCACCACTGAGGATTTTTGCTGATAATGTTGTGTTCTTTTGTTTTTGAACCGAACAACTTCCATTTTTAAAAAAATCACTTTAAAACATATCCCAGTTGCATGCTTCAATCTCCACAGTCCTCTCCTTTGATGGAAAGGGAAAGAAGGAAAAGACTGTGTAAATCTGTTTAAAAAAAACACAAGGAAAATATTTGGGAAAACTAACAAAACAGATAAAACTAATTTAAGAAAAAAACCCAGTAACCTAGAAGTAAAAATAATACCTTTTTGTTTTTCAGCCTATATTCCATTTGCCCAGTACAAATCACACACTTATTACTTAAATGATAAACCTTATACTAAAAAAAAAAAGGTGAAGTTTCTTGCCTTATAGGCCTCCACTTGCTGTTGACTGGCTTCCAGTTCCCCTTTCAATGATTCCTGCAACATTAGATGATCATTTTCCTGCAAGATAAAATTATCTGAATATTAAAATCCTCCCAAACCTCACCAACTTAATAATTCAGCTACCAGCCTGTTTTTCACAGTTAATTTAAAAATGGAATATGCAGTCATTCACATCTGGACTTACAGCTTGTTTTGAATCAGCCAGTTCTTTTTTGGTTTTTACCAGGAGTTGTTTTATCTTGGCACTTCTTTCCTCATCCTGTTGCATAGTTGACTGAAGTAACTCTAATACAGAAAACAACAGTTTTATGCAAAGGAAACTTCTCCTCCTGTATTTCCTTAAAAATATTTAAGCAAATTCTGACAGATTCCTTAAGGGCTGCAAACGAGTTGTTTGCAGTAAGTTTAGTATCCTTTATCTAAGTTATCACAAAGATCTTCGGAAAAATGAAAAAGTTTTAAGACTTATACTTAAGGATACAAAAAAATTAAATTTTTAACCACAAGCTAACTAGTAAAGTTTTATGAGTGTGACATATTAGGATGAAACCCTTCATTAGTCACCAGCATTCAGAATTTATGATTATCTTAATCAGGTAAGAAACACAGTGTATCAGGCAGGCAAACTGGCTTTTAACTGCTGAATACTGGATGATAACCCAGTCAAAATTACTTTTCCAATGTAACTGTTTAGTTTTTGCTGCAAACCTTATTCTCAATCATTGTCTTGAGAAGTTGTTTCTGAACTGCATTTTTTACCATTACTATAGTGACTCTTGCTGTTTATAGTTTACTCACTTATTTCTTCCTGTAGGGTCTCTTGCTTCTGTTTCTGAATCCCTGTTTCTCGCTCCAGATCTTCTATTCTGCTGTCTTTATCAGTAATCTTCTGATTAAGTTCTTTTACTAGCCTTTCATAATCAGCAATTTCCATATCCATCAGTGTACTCTTTTGAGCATCCTGCAAGTTACACAAAATGGAGCTTACAATTTGCTTTCTCTGATAAGCCTTTCTAATTATATAAAACCTATATTGTACATCTAACAAAATTTTACTATCTGTATCCACAAGTAACACCTATTCATCAGGTTTCCATATCCTCAGTAAATAATCTGTTTTCAAACAAGAACTAGAAGCTTTGAAAAACCTGTTGCTAGCTTTAAGTTTTATCAGTAGGTATTTTGTAGATATTAGTTTCTGTCAGCTTCAGTCCTTCAAACAAGAGCGATTTCTGAATAGCGCACTATACACTTATATCAGGCTTCTAAATTCTGTTCTTATTTCTACTCATGACAGCCCACATAACACAAGTTAAAACAAACAAACAAAAATAAAAAATAAAAACAACAAAACCAAACCCAAAAGTATACACCAACTCTGCAGTACTAAACCAGGGGCAAAAGTCCTCATGTTTTCCCTATTGCACACCTCAGATTTTAAAATCCTCAGAACAGAAAGGGAGGGCATTCAACACAGTAAGATGGGCCAAAATCTTTGGTAGTCCATTAAGCACTAACACAAACACCAGCCCTACCTTTCTGGCCAGCTCTAGTTCTAGCGTAGTTTTCTGTAGATGCTTCTTCTCCTTCTGAAGTTGCATCTGAAGCTCCTCCATTTCTCGGAGAGCACTACTATGTTCCTGAAATTTAAATACTCCTCAATTATGCAGTCCAATTTCAAAACATGTTAGTGTTGTTTATACTTACACACACACATATACACTTAGGCTGTACAAAGATAATTCAGTCCTTGTTTTAGGAAATTACTGGGAACCAGAGAAAAACTCAGCATATGAAGTGGTTTTCACATTCTGTAACACACCCCGATTCTATTCCAAGTGACAGCCTTGCAAAGTTCTTTCAGTGAACAGACCAAGCCTTCAAAAACACCCAGTCAAGTAACACAAAGAGAAAGCATGAAACTTGATCTACAAAAACACAATTTACCAAGGTCTAACAGAAATCATATCCAGTGCAAGTAATGCTTCAGTCCATTCACAATCTCTACAAAGTACTACCTTCGTTTTCTGTTCTTTTAAAAGCCTTTCAGCTTCTAGTTCTTTGTCAGCCTTTGCCTTGGCTCTTTGCATCTCCAATATCTGAGTTTCCAGCAGCTTAGCATTATTTTGCAGTGTTTCAACACGAGCTAGGAGGTCTTCATTAGCAGAGCGTAACTGATCATGCTGAAATTATCATAGTGGAAAGATAAAAACATAAGAAGCTGAGTTTGTGTGTGATTTTGTCAGATAAGATATACACTCCTACAGATGAGTCTTGTCCAGGTCAATAGTTTTAAACTAGATTAAGAAAAAGGCTAAAAACAGGCTAAGTTAAAATCACTAGCACATTTTGATTACTTTGAACAGAGTTAATTTGCTTAGCTTTCTGTAAGATGGCTAGAATTAAAAGAAATCTGATGATAATACCCCCATGATTCTGCAACAATCACCCTTCTCTCACAATAAAAGTGTTTCAATACTTACCACTTCAAATACAGATGCTGTGTTCATAAACAAACGATCACACTATTAACACCTAAAAAAGATTGAACTGCAGGCCTTGACTGAACCACCAAGTCTTTCATGAGATCATATCAAGAACTGTTTCTTTCAATGTCTGCATAATCAGTAGAATACGATTTCTTATTTCTTCCTACATTCTCACTACTGGCTTGTGTTTATAAGGAAATGGTGGCCTAGCTAGATCTTCAGTATATGGGGCCTGGAGTTCCAATCCTAACTACCAAAGCCATTGCAGATAGCTTTGCAAAAATGTGTCTTACAGCTGCTTAATTACCATCTTAGGCTCTTCTGAATGACACCGTAGTACTCTACAACGCATCCTGAAGTCTCATCCTTGTGAAAAATGCCAACACTCATAATTTAGTATGTTTAAATACTCTGTTGACCAAACAAAAAAAATTTTAAAAAACACAAGCCCACATTTTGTAGAAGAAATAGAAGAAAAAAATTTCTTGGTTAAAGGTTATTGCACTTGATGAGATGTGTAGGTGTGCAATCAGAGAAACAGGGCAAGTTTGATACTTGCAGCACCAATGTATGTCCAAATCAAATCAGAGACTCTTTCCTGTGAGTTGACCTGCAGTAGATTAGGCTCTTTCTATTGACAAAGCCAAACATTCTATATATATATATATATATATATATATATAGAATGTCTTTGTCATGGTACAGGAAAGATATCAGATGTGGAAAAAGAACAAACAAACCACCCTGAATTTCAAGTCACTATTCAAAATGCATTTAGGTTATGAAACAGTACTAACAATCACATGATTAAAGCTTACACTCAATAGACAGAATTTTTACTGTAATTATCAACAGATCAGACCCACATGCAGAACTGACCTGCTGGGAAGACACCTGCAGCTGTCTTGTGAGGTCATCTATTTGACGTTCAAGATTATTTGCTCTGCCTTTTTCAGAATCCAGCTGTTCTCCTTGTTTATCATATTCCATCAAAAGATTCTTAACACATAGAAACACAAAATCAGAATTTTTTACAATATATTTATTGCATAAGCACGTTCACCTCAGAGGCCTACTTATCTTCCTGATATTTCAAGTGTATGAGTTGTCTTACTGCAACATTAGAAATATCACAGTGAAATCAATGCTATCATTGCACTACAGACACTGGGAGAAACCCTTTTCAGTTCATGAAATTCTAGAATAATTCAGGTTGGAAGAAACTTCAGCAGGTCTACATTCAACTTTCTGCTTAAAGTAGGGTCTGCAGTGAGATCAGCCGTGGTAACTCAGACCTTAGTCCAATCAGGTCTTTTCAAAGATGGAGATGGCCCCAACTTCCCTGGGCAACTTTTTCCAAAGCTCAATCATCTCACAGGCTAAAAAGTTTTATCCATGTATCCAGCTGGAACCTCTCATTTCAATTTAAGGCTACTGTCTTATCTTATTACACCATTTATAACCTTTGTAGGTATTGGAAACAGGAAGATTCCTTTGAAGTCTATTTCAGGCTGAGCAACTTTTCATCACTTGAACTCCAGTCCCCTGACCGTCCTGGTCACCCTCCACTGAAATCACTTGAGGTTATCAATGTCTTTGTTGTATTTGGGGGGAGAATGACAGACAACGGCTGCAATACTTCCAGTGATATCACAGAAACACTTAGTTTGGGAAAGACCTTTTCAGATCACTGAGTCCACCTGTAAAACCAGCACTGCAAAGTCCACCACTGACCCACATCCTTAAGTGCCATATTTACACATATTTTAAATGCCTCCAGAGATGGTGACTCCACCACTTCCCTGAGAAGCCTGTTCCAATGCCCGACCAACCTTTCCATGAAGAAGTTGTTCCCAATATCCAATCTAAACCTCCCTTGATGGAACTTAAGGATGCTTCCTTTTGTCCTATCACTTGCTACTTGGGGGAAAAGGGAGACCCCACCTCACTACAACCTGATCTAAGGTAGTTGTAGAGAGCAGTAAGGTCTCCCTTCAGCCTCCTTTTCTCCAGACTAAATAACCCCAGTTCCCTCAGCTGCTCCTCATAAGTCTTACGAGGAATAGCATTCTCTTGGGCAAGCAACACTGTCACCTATTTCTGCCTCATGTGTCTAGAGATGTGCTCCAAGAAGACTTACCCCCAGGGAACCACTAGTTTATGTCTTTATCACTTAAGGATTTTCAAACTGATCTTCAATTTTATGAACTTTGAAGAATTCCTAAGGATTTATGTTTTGCCTCAGCAATACACTGATTGATGCATGATGTTTGAAGTATGATGCTAGATTTAAAAGCTTTAGAAATTGCATTCCAGAGAAAAGGATGTGCCTTATTTTCTTCTGACAGCAGTTGGTTTCATCACTAGAACCTTACCTTTCTTGATTTTGGTATCCATCTGCACTGACACAATTTTGTTTGCCAAAAATAGCTGTGCAAGTAAATAGCAATATATATCCAGACTAGGCTTCAATGCCAAAGTATTTTCTGACAGTTAACTGTCTTTTGTAAATGCAGTACTATTCTTACCTTATAGCTTTCAGCTCCGTGAATTATATCCTTCATTGAAGCAGACAACTGATCTTTTTCTGATCGAACCAACTCCAATTCTTCTTTCAGAGCCTGTGTCTTATTAGAAAGGAGTGTATGTCATTAAAACAGAACTCCACAGGCAGAACATTCTTCCTATTAGGAAGCAGTCAGGGTACCTCTTTTCTGCTGGCATCTAATTCTTTCTTTGCTTTCACAGCAACCACCTTAATTTTATTTAGCTTCTCTCCTTTTTCTGCAGATTCTTCTTCCAGCCTCCCTAAAATAAACAAACAAGAAAACCATACAAAATATAAAGCAGGGGAGATGTTCAAGTGTTTTATTTAGTTAAATATTTAATTAATTTGAAGCTAAAACATACAGACACATGGGCAGCTTAGGGGCAGTATTTCCCTGGCCAGCCTTTCCCTGTTTCAGAGGCTTCCATTGCAGTTAACATTAAGAGCCATATTCCCATCTACTTCTACATAAACTTTAACAACTCAGAACCATTTTCTTGCTAATGTGTTGGGGTAGCTGCAATGAGGCAACAGTAGTTTTGGCAAAGTATTGCTTCCCTCTCTTCTTGGCAGCCTTAGGGATTCTTTCTGACACACTTCCCATATTTAGAAAATAAAGATTAAATCCACTGCACTGTTTATAGCCAGATGTACACAGGAAGAAAAACCCTTAAGAAATATCAAATAATATCCAACCTAAAGTTGCTAACATTATTTTAAATCCCCAGAGGAAGGAATATTGCAGGAAGCTGCATTGATATCTACTTCCCCATCTTTCTTGGTTTGTAGCAAATACAGGACAATTATGAAAAGAAAAACTAACAATCCAAAGAACCCAAACCAATTATATAAAAGAGAACAGTGAGAAAGATACCAATTTTTTCTTGAAGCTCTGCTACTGAAGACTGTTGATCAGTTTTCTCAGTCATTGTCTCCATTAAATTCTGTATTGTAAACAAAGATATAAGAAATATTACACAAAATTTGTGATATCTGTTTTTCCCCCTAACAAGCTAACAGAAGTTCCAGCTCAAGCTAGAACTGTCTACATTCTTACTGCCAAGAAAGTCTTTATGAGAAATTGTGTATCAGCTTGGTGAAAGCGTAGTTAAGGTTGAAAGCAAAACATTCCAGCCTTTTAGCAGCTGCTTTCCATTCTGTCGAAGGACAAAAAAATGGGAGACTATTAATTCTGTCCCTGTTAGTTTTACATAAACAGCAATTCTCATGACCTGAAGTTAGGAGTAGCTAATGCAGATCAAGCAGGAGTTTTGTTTCAGATGGAGCAATAGAAAGTTAGAAGTGAAAAATTAATGAGGTCAGTTAGTCCATCTAGTCAAATGATTTCTCTGTGGGCTATTGATAGGAAGAAAGGTTCAAGTATAAGCAACTTCTGTCAAAAAAGAATTATGATTTAAGTTTTTGGGGGTTTTTTTTGTTCTGGGGGAAGGAAGGTGACTCTGAAGTGCTAGATGAACTCTAGAAAGGAAACTCACTTTCAGGCCAAGGGGAAAAAAAAAAAAGGAAAGAGAGAATTGAAAGTATTTTTTGAACCTTAATTCTGAAGACTTTAGAGGTTTAGTCTGTATACTTCAATAACAAAATATAACCTTTAGAGAACTCAGTTCGTCTTTCACATTTCTAAGTTCAGTTTCCTTTTGTTCCAGAATGGAATTTAAGTCGTCTTGTTTTTCTGATCCTTTTTCCTGTTCTCGTATTGGACTTTCATAAAAAGCAAGTTTTTGAGTGATCTCTTCAATATTACACAGAAGATCTTGATTTTCAATCCTTGTTTTTTCACTGGCATTCTTCAGCTCCTGAATATCATGCTGAAGTGCTTCTTTTTCAGACAACACTCCTTCCAGTTCTTCTTTCAAGAGATCCTTTTCTTTCTCAAAATCCTGAATTAGGGATCTATGTTCTCTATATTGAGCAGCATTCTCTGCCTCTAGTCTCTCAACTTCCTGCCGCAAATGAATTACCTCCTCCTCATTTTGTAGAGCAAGGCACTGCTCTTCTTTCATTTTTGACAAGCATTCATTTGCAATTTTTAACAAGTCAAGGGAATCATATTCTTCATTAGAACCTGAAATGCTGGACCCCACTTGCTCAAGTAAGTGGTACAGTTGAGTTCTTACAAGGGACGTATGCCTTTGCTCATTTTCGAGCAATGTTGATATATGGTCTTTTTCTGCAGCCATCACTTGTAGTTTGTTTTCCAAGTTTTCAGACTGCTCTTTCAACACTAACCAACCATCTTTTTCAGATGTAATCTTTCCCAGCTCTTCACCTAGTTCACCTTTCTCCTGAATGATTTTCTTATTTTCCTCACGAAGAGCACATGCTTCAGATGAAAGCCGCTCTCTATCATGTACCAGAGATTCAATTTGTTTTTCCAGTTGCTCGAGCATTTGAGCATCTTCAGTCTTTGTAGCTAAAGCTTCATTCAGCCTCTCTGTTAATTCCTCTACCTTTTTCTTCAGGTCATTATTGTACTGGTTAGCAACATCTACTTCTTGCTCAAGTTCCTGAATTTTAACTTGTTCTTGCTTGCACCTTTCTTGAAGGGTTTTTCTCTCTTCACCCAAGCATTTTACATCATTTAAAATATCCTTGTTTTGATCAGTAAGAGCAACAATCTTCTCTTCCAGCTCTTTTACAGTAACCTCTTTTTGGTCAATGGAGTTTGTCATTGCATTATTGTCCTCCTGAAGACTAACAATTTTGCATTTAAGTTCTTCTATCTCTAGCTGATTAGATGACAATTTTTCTATTTCTTCCTGGAGACGATTTACAGTTTCAAGAAGAATATCCTTCTCATTGAAAGCAGCCCGGAGTTTCTGTTGCAGCTGACTGACATCAGAAGCTTGCTGTTGTTTCATTGATTCAAACTCCTGGCTGATCTTTCCAGCAGATTCGCCCAGTTCAGCCTGTAGAGTTTCCATTGTTTCTCTCAGGCTGTTGTAATTGGACACAGCTTCTTCTTTCTCCTGAGTTAACTTTTCAAGTTGTTCTCTAAGTTCCTGCATTTCAAAAACTAATACCATTTTTTCTTTTTCAGAACCAGATAATAAAGTTTCATTTAGTTCAGAAATTTCTCTCTTGTGTTGCTCTTTCAGAGTTTGAATCTCTGATTTATGCTCTTTTACAGCAGCTTCACAGTGCTGTCTTGCTGCTTGAAGCTCCAATTTTAGTGTTTCAATTACACAGCAGTAATCTTCTTTAGTAAGCTGCAACTCATTTATCTTAAAGTCCAAGTCTTCCCGTTCATGAAAGTACTCGTCCTTTATGCGATGGATTTCCTCTTCCAGTTTTAGTTTGACATTGCTCATGTAAGTTAACTCATCCTTTAATATACTATGTTGGGACTGGAGTTCTTCTAAACTATGCTCCAGGTATCTAACCTTTGCTTCCATTTTCGCTTCTACACAAGGTTCTTCTTGTGTATCTGCTACATCTACCTTGTTTTCTACATTTTTATTTAAGACTTCTCTCAGCTGCTCCAAGTCATATTCATGCTGGTCAGTATGAGCATGCAATTCATCCTTTGCATTTTTCTCAGCCAAATTGTGCTGTAACTCATTTATTTGATTTTGCTTTTCTTCATTTTCTTTAGACGATATTTCAATCCGATGCATCAATTCTGACACCTCTTCCTGATGGGCAATTCGTAATTTTTTAAGTTCTTCATTCAGATTTTTTATTTCATTATGGTAACACTGAGAGTTGTTTTTAATAGTTTCTTGCAGATTTGTCACTTCTTTGTTTTTGTCTTCATTCACAGTTTCCAACTGCCTGCTCAGACACAAAATTTGCTCCTCATAAGTAGATTTAATTCTCTGGACATCATCTTGTAATCTCGTAACTTCTTTCTGACTGTCACTATGATGTTCAACCTGTTCCATCAGCTCCATTTGTTTCTTTATTTGTTCATCTAATTCCGTTTTCAGTTTTTTTAAATCCTCATTGTGCTTGCATTGTGCATTTGCTAATTCACTCTTCAGAGCTTTTATTTCTTCCAGAGAGTCAATACTTGATTGCTCCAGTTGCTTCTGCAATTCTTCCATCTTAGCCGCTGCAGCCTAAACAAACAAGCAAGTTATTAAATACTGGCAATTTCAATTTTCAAATGAATTGTTTACAATGACAAATTAGAAAATATAGGAGTCCTTAGTCTTAAAAATTGCTTTAAAGTATCTAATTATATTAGGACAACTCAATTCAAACACTACAGAGTACAAGAACATACAGAGTACAGAATGAGAAAGGAAAACTAAGTCCTACATCATTTTTACCAGAATAATTTCACAAAATGGTCATGACAGACTTCAGCTTTAGCAACTATCCTGATAACATATTAGAGATCAAATTACTTTTAGTGCATCAAATTCAAGTACCTGGAATATAACAATGTTCACCAATTGCAAGAAATTCACTCTTCACTTTATTATTAATTGAGATTATTGATATAATGTAAGTGCCTTGGCTGACAGTCTCCTTCTTATGAATACCTAAATATAAACCCCCTATTACCCATGGAAAGACAACTGATTGATTGAAGCCATCATATGTGTAGGCTGCTAATGCACAGATTGAATTCCCTTTGCAGCTCTTGATCTATATGGTCTCTATACGAATTTTATATTTATTACTATGAATTAGGGGGTACAGAGAAAATATGCTTTAATATACAAAGCCTTTAGTTTTTTCAGATTTTTTCAAAGATTGAACACATGTAAGTGAAGAAGAAGCTCAAAATTAAAAATACAACAAGCAAACCTAGAAAATAAATGTATTTCTGAAATATTTTAGTACTATGCCATGGTTCATTTCAGTACCTCTCCTTCTTGCTTTATTTGAATATTTTCTTTTTTCAGAGCTATGCACTGCTGCTGACTTTCAGCTTTTTCCAGAAGTACAACATCCAGTCTTTCTGTGAGAGCCTAATATTAAATGAGAAACATCACTGTAAGAAGGGTTTCTTAACAATGGAAAAAATGGTTTCTGCAAAATGTAAGAACTCACATACTGATTAATGACATTTTTGTTAATTAAACACATCAGTCCAACTTTAAAAATTACTTTCAGCCCAAGTAAGACTCATATGAAACAGGTAGACTAAAAGAATGATTTTGGTTCTGTTAAAAATGATACTTGTGATCAGCTAATTTTTATCACCAGGTGGTGGGGGGCAAGTACCCCTTCTGTAAAAAAAGAAATTTCCCTCCAAATTACTCACAACAATTCTTCAATTGATAAATTACTTATCACAACCAATTTTCACGTTCATATGCTGACTATGACCTTTACCTTGAAAAAGACAGATGGTCTTGCCACATAAAAGCAATTCAAGTTACTTTTCTGAAAGGACTTCTTGTGACATGCAACTTTAAATGACTGCCTCAGTTTTCTAGATGGCTTTAGTCTTTCTGCAATGGTCACTCCAAAATGAACAAAAGCCTGTCTAACCAGCTACACAAGGAAACAGTCTTGCTAGGGACATTAATAGAAGCATAGAACAGTTTGGGCAGGAAGGGACTTTAAAGGTGATCTAGTCCAACTCTGCTGCAATAAGCAGGGAGTATCTTCAACTCTATCAGGTTGCTCACAGCCTCATCCAACCTGACTCTGAATGTTCTCAGAGGTGAGGCCTCTGCCACCTCTCTGGGCAACCTGTTCCAGTGTTCCACCACCCTCCTTGTAAAAAAACTTCTTCCTCAGACCTAATATAAACTGACCCTCTTTTACTTTAGAACCATTGCTTCTTGTCCTATCACAAAAGGCTATGCTGAAAAGTTTGCTCCCATCTTATAAGCCCCCTTCAAGTAGTGAAGGGCTGTCATAAGTTCCCCCTGGAAACTGTACTACTCTGTATTATTCTTCACAGAACTGACAGTATTTTCTGACAAGTGGAGGAAACTGCCGGGGCGAGGACAGGACAAAAAAAGAAAATGCCTCTCGGATTCCTGAAAATTGATCCCACGCAATTTGAATTAACAGCTTTAAAGCTATTTACTATTTACCAAATTATTTCTGTGGATTTACTTCTGCTAACTTTTTGTACTACAGCAGAAACCCATTATGTATTCCTACCTGAATGATATCATCAGCTCCTGCAGTAGCTGCTTTAGATCTGAGTTCTTCAATCTCTTTCTCCAGTTCTCAAAAAAGAAATTTCACAGCATGAATTGATGCTCCATCACAATGGCAAATATCTAGTAAATCCAGTGCCTAAAAACACTTGTATTCAAATCAGAGATGTCTTTTACTTCATCCATTTCTCTTTGTTACTGAGTGACAGAAAGGACTAATGGAAAGAAAACAAATACTTGGTACTAATTCTCCAGTCCTGACAGTGAACATGGTTTCCTGAGGAAGCAAAACTTCCTTGTTTAGATAGAGGGACAACTGACAGAAATTCTTTTGATGATTATCTTACCTTCTCTTCCATGATCAATTTAAGCCAGAGAAAAGATACTCAGTACCTACTGGTTCTCTGAAAATACACAGCAGGCAGAAACCCAAGATCTTATGAATAACCCACTGAGGAAAAGCCTGGTATAGCCCATCCCTATATCCTTATTGTTTCACTGGGCAGCTACCAGCAGTCAGCATGACTGTAATTCCAAACAAGGGGAAGTTACACCAGCTCAAGCAGTGGGGCACTGGAAGAAAACTGACAGCAGAGTGGAGATGGACAGCCCATGACAGCACAGATTTACACAGGATACTTCCAGGTGGTTAACATAAAATGTTGTTTGGTATATTTTACAATTTCCTGTTAAAGCAGCAGATGATCAAATATAAAGTAGCTCTCTTAAAGAAGCTGTTGTGCTCTACAACAGTACTAATTATGGAAAAAAAACTATCAGAGACATTCCCCCTTCCATGTACTTCCTGCAACAGGTATTTATCCCTGCACCAATATGGGGAACAGACAGTGACAAGTCCCACTTCAACTTTTACACAAGCTACACTGTTCCATCACACTCTATTGCCAGATCAAAATTAATTTAATACCTGACAAAAGCAATGCTTTTTATTCATCCCTTTCTTACTCAAAGGACTTCAGTCCTTATCCTCCCAAAATAAATAGTGAAATTACAGAAAAAAAAATCTAGGATATTTGCCTGGAATTTAAATCTACCTTTCAAAAACATGCAGTGATATTAGAGGTCAGACAGTACCAAGCATTAAGGCAGAAATTGTTCTCTTTCGAGTAAGGTACCTGTACATCTTGACTTCACTTTCTGTATAAGCATCATTTGCTTTTTTGCAAACTTAATGAGGTCTTCTTTGGGCAGTGTGTCCAGCTGTAAAAAAAGTACATATTAAAGGAATCAGTTTCCTGTAACTCACAGGTTAACACAAACCAGAGAATTTTAGCATCTGATTTCAAAGAAGTTGAACTTTAGGACAAGAAACTCTCATACACTTGCAAGAAGAGTAACAGTTCAAATTACTGCTATTCTGATATCCAATTCTGTTATTTCAAGTGCAGTAGCAGACACTACTCCTAATTCTGTACTTTTCTGAAATAATTCTGGAGCACACAATTGGGTAGCATCAGTTAGAGAGGAAAATTCAGTTGGGAAGGATTACAATTCAGTAATATAATATGAACAATATTTTGAAAATAGCAAGCTGCCCTAACACTGTCATTGTTTAAATTTACTTCCAACACATGCAAATATGTGTGGGATCATTATGAAACAGACTACTCCCAAAACTGGATGCTATTAATAATTTATCAAATATAACAGGAAGGGAACGTATAAAAACAGGTTTTTTTCCTCATGTTTTCCAAGACACCTTATCCTAGTGTTTATAAATCAATTTTTCCTGTCTAGGAGACAGGAAACATTAAAAATATCTTTACGTCTTCCTATTAGTCACAACTCGCATGCTAAGCTGTAACTCTTTCAACTACTGCTATCCAAATAAATTAAATTTGTGAGGACAGATTACCTTTGATTTGCCTGATCCCGGTGTGCCAGAAGACGCCACCATCTCCTGCCCAGCATCTGGAACCTACAACAAAATAAAGTGTAATGTGCAGTAACTGACTTTTTAATGTAGAACTACTGAAGGAGCTTCTAGAAAGTCTTCAAACACTGAGAATACCTGAATATAGTGAGAGCACAAGAAAAAAATTAAAATAAAATAAAATTTAAAACCAGAAACCATCTGTAGGACTAGACAGAAGCATAACGGGAAAGATCTACCATGATTATTAAAAGAGTAGAATAGAAAACTCTCAATGTGCAAACCAGTATGATCTAATGATTCCATTACTGAATTGACATCTTGAGTTGATACAATACTGAAAAATAATTTAATTTACAAGCAGTTTCAAAAGCAGGACTCACTATCTCATTCTTAAATGAGACATTAAAAAACAGGCATGAACAAAAAAAAACTCCAACAACTTTTAGAGGGGCGGCAGTTAAATCAAACTTTGGGAACTTCTGAACCACAAACTCCCATTTTTTAATTTTTGTTTGTTTCTTAAACACATTGTTAAAATTGTTGGCCCAATAAATTATATTTGAAAAGGTCAGTAAAGCCAGGGATCTTTTGAACCAATCATACCCCCTCTCCCCCCGCCTTTTTCTTTCTGTTTTTTAAACATACCAGTTACCACTAGAAATATGGGTGTCACAAATGTATCTGAAAAGGCCACGCAAATTTTGGGCTTCCTATTCCTAACATACATCCGTAACACCTTCTACTGTAAACTTCCACAGATTTAATCTGGGAGACTCTGTGCTACTTTTCTGTGATTTATATGAGATATGCTTATGTATAATCAGGAACATGAAGAAACACAGATAGCCAAGATGGTGTGAAGGAAAACGAACAGACACTTCCAATACATTAGGGGTGGCATTTCCAAGTTGACCTTTACCCTCCTTTTTCCTTTATACTATCATATATGCATGAGTATAAAAGTGAAGAGGTATATACATAAATATTTGTATTTTTATATCTCTGTGTGTGTATGTATGTATAAACACATATGTTCACTTTTATTTTGCTACTCTCTTTACTCTGCCAAAACCCTCAGAACTCTTACAGTAGACATAAACCGGAAAAAAACAAACTGGATGACCCTGAGATTAGCTCAGTTGGTTAAAACTTCGTTGTAATAATGCCAAGGTCATGGGTTCAATCCCCTATGTGGGACATTGACTTAGGAGCTGGACTCGATGATCCTTGTGGATCCCTTCCAACTCAGAATAGTCTGTGATTCTGTGATGTGAACACTACAAGAAAGGATAATCACCAACAATTAAGGGGGGACAGGTGATACAGATAATAAAAAGGATCATCACTAGAAATATGAGTTCAAGCAGAGTCCAAGGACAAATGCAGTTATACTTCTGTATGTATGGGCCAAATGCAAAAGCAAACTTATTAGAAAATAATGTGTCCATTAAACATAAACACAAATTAAAAAGAAGCTGTAAAGTTTCATATTCTCTTGGTATATAAAACTTCCTTAATATTTACACTCTTAATATTTCAGCAGTGCAATTAGCAAAGCACTGCCACTGCAAGCAGTATGCTTAGACAGCCTAATTAAGTATAGCAAACCACATGTGCTATTTAGAAAATGACAGCTAACCTCTCTCCATAGTACAGCAAGGGCAGATGAATCTTTTTCCCACAGTAGTTTTAGTTTCTTTTAAGCTAATACATAGAGAGACAGAACCACATAACGTGTAAAACAACACATCCAGTTTTGCTGTTCTGGTAACAAAACCCAGAGGCAGTTCATGTACAGAGCTTCACCCACTTGAAACAGAAGGGCAACAGGGAAGATGAGCTACTAAAAAACCCTCAACTTTTCATTGATTAGGTGCATCCAAGCTGCAAGCAGCAGACAGTAAGTACGTTTTTAAGCCCAACACTGAACCCTGCAAGGATTCTTAGGTCTCTAGTCCACCAGTCTGAAACTTTAATGAGGTGTATATACACATACATTCTTGTTTTTTTTTATTTCAAGCATACTTATCTACACTAAAGTGTTTCCATTCCACACTGCAGCACGTTCTATGTATTTAAACTGCTACCTGTCCCTTACTTTAGCAATAGTTAAAGAATAGAAATAGTTTAACACAGAAAAAAGCCTTAGAAAGCCTAAGCAATACATAAATGCAATAGAGAATCATAGAATCACAGAATATAGAATCATAGAATTGATTGGGTTGGAAAAGACCTCCGAGATCATCAAGTCCAACCCTTAGTCCACTCCAGTCCCTTTACCAGATCATGGCACTCAGTGCTACGTCCAATCTCAGTTTAAAACCTCCAGGGATGGTGAATCCACCACCTCTCTGGGCAGGCCATTCCAATGCCTGATTACTCTCTCTGTAAAGGTTTTTTTTCTGATATCCAACTTAAATTGGTCTTTGCTGTGAACTGTGGCAGTAATGACCATTACGAACAGCAATTTTCTGAGCAGTGTGCAACTATTACAGACCACCAACTCCAAGCATACTAAGTCACATCACGACACTTCTTGAAGTGTGATTGCTTCAACACAGGCACTGAACCCCCATTAGAACATGACCAGCTCAGACACCACCCAGACGGTCAATTTAATGTACGAGCTTTAAACTCTTCAACGCTGTCTTTGGACGTGCCTTGGTGTTTATGAAAGCTACACTAGATACAGACACTTCGGTGATTTATTTGCTTGTGTTGGCAGGTGTTTCAGCGCTGACGCACTGTCAACACAGCGGGTCACCGCAGTGGGAAAAGGGGCCCCTGTGGGCCCCACTGCCCGCACTGCGCGCCCCTGCCCCGAGTGCCACTGCCCCCGGGCCAGCCCTGACCGCAAGGCCGTCCCCGCCTGGAGGGGCCCCGAGCGGCCCCTGTGCCCGCACCGACAACCGCACTGGGGTCGGAGCTCCCCTTCCCCTCGCGGCCCGGGCGGGCCCCTCAGCAGCAGCCGCCGCCCCCCGGGGCAGCAGGAGGCGGCGCAGGGCCCGAGGGCTTCCCCGCCCAGCGCTGTGGACGCGGGCAGCGACCCCGCGGAGGGGGAGGCGCAGGGAAGGGGCCGGCCCTCCCCTTCCCCTTCTCCGCCGCGCTGCACCCCAAGGCCACGCACCGCCCCTCTCCCCACCCGCTGCCGCCAGAGCTCCCCGCGCCCCCATCCCGCGTTACCTCCATGGCGGGGCCGGCGGGCGGCAGGGGCGGGGAGATGGCGGCGCCGCAGCCGCTCCCAGCGCCGCTACATCGCCCCGGACCCGCTTCCGCCTCCGTCATCCCGGCACGGCCCCACCGCCCCCGCCGAGCACCGCCCCGCGGGCGGGGCCGAGCCGGGCTGGGAAGGGCAGGAAGCGCTGCGTGCGCGCCCGCTGGGAAAGGTGCTCCGGGGAAGGGGAGCCACCACTACCCCAGTGCAGGAGCTGTTCCCTGCTCCTGAAGGGCTCCCGAGGGGACCACACTGCTGCAGGCACTCTCGCTGTCACCGTAAAGACAATATGACGTGAAGAGCGAGGTGCTCAGGCATAAACTTAATGATTTAAGACCCTGTTTTTAGTAGCTTGAGGAAAGCACTGAGTGATGAAATTCCTCTTGGGGTAAATGCGGGGGTGGACAGCACAGAATCATAGAATCAGTTGGGTTGGAAGAGACCTCCGAGGTCATCATGTCCAACCCTTAATCCAACCCCACTTTGATTGCTAGATTATGGCACTCAGTGTCATGTCCAGTCTCACCTTAAAAACCTCCAGAGTCGGAGAATCCACCACCTCCCTGGGCAGGCCATTTCAATGCCTGACCACTCTCTCTGTAAAGAACTTCTTCCTAATATCCAACCTAAGCCTCCCCTGGCAGAGCTTAAGCCCATGTCCTCTTGTCCTGCTGTGAGTTGCCTGAGAGGAGAGGAGAGGAGAGACCAATCCCCACCTGGCTACAACCTCCTTTCAGGTAGTTGTAGAGAGTGATAAGGTTTCCCCTGAGCCTCCTCTTCTCCAGGCTAAACAACCCCAGGTCCCTCAGCCTTTCCTCATAGGACTTGTGCTCAAGTCCTTTCACCAGCCCCGTTGCTCTTCTCTGGATAGTGCCAGACTCTTTTCGGTGGCGCCCAGCAACAGGACGGGGAGCAATGGCCCTGACCTAAACACGAGAGGCTCCACCTCAACATGAGGAAGGACTTCCCTATGCTGAGGGTGGCAGAGCACTGGAACAGCTGCCCAGGAACGTCGTGGAGTCTCCTCTGGAGCCATTCCAAACTCCACCTGGACACATTCCTGTGTTATCTGCTCCAGGCAGGAGGGTTGAACTGGATAATTTCCAGAAGTCCCTGTCAAGCCCAACAACTCTGTGATTCTGCAAATTTTAAAATGAATGTGAAGAACTTCCAGAGCGAATAGCAGAAGCCAGGGGTTATGGCATGTATTTACGTGTTTTTAAGAGACATTTTTTATGCCCATTTGAGGAGATATTTGAAGGGACCAATACCTACTTTAAAGAGCACACATTTTTCATTGTAAAAATCATACATGTATTTTGATAGTGCCTGAATTATTTTTCACATTTTGTGATAAGTAATTGATTTTTAATGAGAGAAACAATTTAAGCCTATTACTGTATTTATGGTTCACTGGATAAATACTGAATATCACTACATTAGTTATAATGTCATAAGAGAATATCTATTTTAATAAAAAAAAGAGAGTAGTGTTAGTCAAAATGCTGCTATTGGAAGAATAATTTGCATTTTCCCAAGTCTGCCTACAATCATTCTTCTTTTAAAATTCAAATGGCAAATAGTGACAAAAGACAGAAAGCTTCTTCACATAGACCTCAGAAGTTGCTTCCTTTCTTCCCTCCAATGCATTCACTGTACCTTATATATATTTATTGTGTGTTGTAGTCTATGCAGGTACACAACTGTAGCAGGAGCATATGGTTCCATGCTCACAGAGGCTGCTGACAAGGAGCAGATGTCCCTAACCAAACAGCAAGAAGCTATGTTTTCATTACTTCTGTTATACTTTTTAGAAGCCTCAAAGGGCAATGAACAGGATAATTCTTCCTTTCCCCTTCCACTTAAGGATACTCTGAACTCAGTATCTACACCTGTGCTGCTGTGATGTAACATGGGTGTTTCATACAGTTTCAAGAAAAGCCTCTCTAGATACAGTCCTTTCGAGACTATTCTGTAGCTTTTTACCCCAAACTGTGTCAAACTGCACAGCTTTGTGCTTTAAGGTCAGCCTTCAATTGAATTTAGACATTTTGGAAAACACTTCAGGAAAGCTTACCTTCTCTTTCGGAAAATCCCAGAAAAAACAATGTTTCAGGTGAATTTGTTTCTTCTGTCTATCCTCAGAAAATATGATGTATTATGATCCAACTCTTGGGTCATCTCATGACTTAGCCTATCAGGAAATTGATTTTGGAGATCATCCAAGGCAGACACAAGAGTTTTCAGATGTATTTGTGCTGAAGGCTGGCTCATTCATCCCAGGCTTTCTCAGACTGATTCTGGCTAGGGACTACTCACTCTCCCCTAATGGAGCTCCCTGTTCCTCTGAGACAGGTACTTGACAGAGACAGGCTAATTCTCCCCTCCCAGCCCCCTCCATTTTGTGCCAAAGAATTTAGATATATTTTACATTTGAGATTGTCTTGACAATTTTTTGTTCTGGTCCTGAATTGCAACAGCAAGTGCAAAGCATTCTGGTTAGGGAATGGTACAAGACATAACAAAAGTTTTTAGAATAACTAGAAGAAAAAAGATAAAGGATTTTGATTTTGATTTTTTCAGTTTGTTAAAATGAAGTACATTGCTCCATATTTTGTGGGGAAAATATGTCACTTTTTACCTGCAATAGTCTTATGTAGTTTTCTTAAAGAGTTTATTAATGGTATGCACTTATTAGAAGGAGCCAGTAAGTTGATACATAATAATTCATGCAGCTAATTTGAGACAAGTGAGAAAAACTAGACTAATTTACATGCTTCATATATTCTGTGATTTTATTATCTTTGTAAAAGAGAATTAGTTAATCTTTTTCAATAGCACTGTTTAGGTAAAACAAGATTCTCAAGAGATTTATGAGATGTGTTGCGGCAGAGCATTATGAGTTTTCAATTCTGCTTTTGTTGGGAGGCCAAGTCCTGCAGGGCTGTGATTAGCCCTTACATCAAGGCAGTGTGCAAATTCTTGTTCACTATCATTGGAATTATTAGACCTGCAAGAATTTTCTAAAGAGCATGGAATGAGAAAATTACTGTAATTTTGCAACTGGGAATGTGTTTCCAGCATACAAGAGCCGATGCTTTAAATGTTTGCCTCTGTAGAATCTGCCTTTGCAACAGATTCTGAAGATCACAAACTCTTGCTTGTGAACCATGCCAGGTCAGAGTTCTTGCTTTGAGCTACTTCTATGATTTTTCTACTGGCCAAATTAGTATAAAGGAAAGGAACAAATGAATTTACAGTATGTTAACTATTCTACTCTTTTTGGAAACTTAAAGTTTTCTCCCTGCATTTCTTTGCAAATGAACTGTAAATTGTTTGGCTGACTGTGGCCATTTTCTTGGGTTGAGTTGAGGTTTGATAGGTTCCTACAGGAGTGGAATGGTACAGTGAAAAAAGTTGAGTTATTTTTCTCAGTACTACTTTGTGTGGGAAGGGCTTGGTTAGATATTAAAGAAAATGTATACGTAGTCCTTCATTCTGGTCTTAAATTGCAATAGGAAACAGAGGTGAGTGGTTTGGTGTCCTCATCAACAAAGGTTACCAAGCCTGTTGAAAGATTAGAGTGAAACTGAAACAGTGAACCATTTCGTTTGTGCACTTGAGGTTGGTTCTTACTGTAAAAGCAATGATTAACAGAACATGAAAGCCCTTTTGACTGCACACAGAGATAGCAGCAATTAGCCATCAGTGCAGATTATTGATACAATAACAAATTTCTGTGAATGAAGAGGCCTAACAACTGAAAAAAAAATCGGTTACTTTCATTTTTAGCTACATAACCTAAGACTCTACCTATACCTTTATGGACTGTCCCAAGGCAAGACACAGTGTAGCTTATTTTTGACATAATCCCTCTGTCTCCATGGTCTTGGTAGATGCTTCAGCTTTAACTGTGAGCCTTCACACAGTGCTAAAGGCAGTGTGAGCTCACACTGCTGGTAAATACTGACTGCCTTTGCAGCAGGCTATGCCAAAGCTGTTCTACAAAATAATCCATGAGTAATTTGGCTCTTCAACATTAACCATGGGACACTGCTGCATGACAACATTCCTGATCTACCTACACAGTGCTTAATCTGTTCTTGGTCTGGAGGGCAGACAGGGACTTGTTATTCAGCCTAAGCCTATGACTTTTGATCTGGCAGCACAGTTTGATTGCATCCTATGAGTATGAAGGGCTTAACTTTTATTTTCAATGTGCCTCCAGGCTCACCTACAGCCTGCAGTGAGACAGACCTTGCAGTATTCAATGAGAATGTGAGGGAAATGAAAGTATCGTTCCAGGCTTAAAATATGTTAATGTGCCTCTGGAAAATGGCAGAATTAATACTTAAGCTTGTTGTAAAGATAAGGCTTTTTGTGAACATGTCATAAATCATTATAAAAAACTTAAAAAGTGTATATAATAGGGTAGGATATCCATAGCCTATATGGATAGGACAAATTAAATAAAAATTTATTCCTGTACATGGTCTGTTTTCCTAACTGCCCAAACAATGATTTTGAATCCAAGCAGGAAGCAGATTCTCTGCAGTTAAAGTAGTGGAAAGGAAAGCAAATCCCTCTGTCTCTGAATGCTAGCAAGAAAGAACAGCTCTCTTCTGTGTTTCTTTAATTTTTTGAAGCTCAGTGCTTCTTCCATTCTGTTTTGCAAATGGTTGCATTCCATGTGAAAGTAAAATGGCTCTCCTAGTTGCTGTTGATAGCCAAGCTAAAGGGTGATCACGACTACTCTAGGATTAATACAGCAGTCTCTGTGTCTTGGGCTGAGCTGGCAAAAGGCCAACTGCCCAATACAGAGTGTCAAAGCTTCCCTCCCCCTGGCGAGAAAAAGGAGAAAGGAAAAAAAGCTAGAAACTCAGAACAGGCTTAAACCTAAACTAATTATATATATTTACACAGAAAAGAGAAAATTAAAAGAAAACTACAATATAACACACACACAAGTTAGAAATAACAAGAAATAACTCCCTACTCCCCATTGAACACAAATCTCACCATTTTAGCTACAAATCACTCTAGAGAACTTAATCCCCAGAGAGACAGACTTAAGCAGAAAGACTAAGAACAAACATTTTACTTCCTTAAGATAACATGGTAATAAGCCGGTGCCAGGCCTGGGCCTCCCATCTCTCCTGGGATGGCACAGTGTGTCTTCCTGGCACTACAGCTATGAAGGAACTGACCAAGCCAGTCCTACACTGGCTCCTACACTTTGCGATGATGTCGGAATATGGTATGGAATACTATTGGCCAGTAGTCAGCTGTCAGCTAGCCTAGCCCAGCTCAAGTCAGCTGATGGTCTCAGGCCTAGTCTGAAATCTAAAGCCTAAATTTAGGCCTACTTAGCTAACCTCATAACACCCTGTTAAACAGTCTGTACCAAAGCAGGAATCTTCATTCATTCCTGCGGGAGGATTTGTTTTGGTAGTTGTTCATGAAGAGCTGTGCAACAGAACCATGTGAACAGTTAATATGTATTAATATACACTGGTTTTTAGACAAAGTTTCTCCACTATCAAAACTCTGCATGTACACTGCCTTATAAAAAAGAAACTAGCAGAATTGGAGAAGCTGCAAAGGGATTGCATTAGGTAAACTGACACAAGTTGCTTTTAAACTGACACACAAGATGCTGTACCTGAGAAGGCTGACAAAATCTTGCATCTAGATAACTGGATGAAAATAAAGCATAGATGTATATTCAGGACATATGGCTAATATAGTTCTATACAAAGTTCTATCTCCACAGTAAACAGAGTCCCTTGTTTGCATGAGAAGCTTGACGGTAGTTTAATTGATTTTAAATAATTTGACTGAACACCTACAATCTCCTTCTGAAAGTTTACAGTATCTTGATTGATTTATGGTATCTTATGTAAAAATACAGTAAATTTCTTACTAAATTTCGATAGTATTATTAAACAATCTCCATATGCAAAAAAATAATTTAAAGCTCTTCTGTAACATAACAACTGACAGACAAATACAAGTTAAAGGTGCTCTAGATGAAGGCACCCTCCAGTCATCTACCCAGACATGTGAGCACATTTCTATTGACATACTGTCAAAATAGACACCAAAGCAGAGTAGTCTTCAGGCTCATTGTGGAACACATAGAGCCCATTAACCTCTTTCCCAAATTTTCCTGGTAACTGCAGATCAAATAATTTTGACTGGTAAGAATTCACTATTCTCTGTAATTTTACACTGGTACACTAGAGAACATACTGCAAATTATGATTGAATCCTTAAGTTGGTCTCACTCAGCTGTGGTGGCTTGAGAAAGTATAAAAAACAGAAACACCCCACTTTTCTATCCTCCTGCCAGCTGTATTTTGTCAAAAGTTAGCGTTTCTGTCTTTGAATATATAGGAGAATATCATAGCATAAAAAAAGCGCCAGTTTTTATGTAGCAACATATCAAGTGTTTGTTTCCCCACTTTTTTATTCTATGACTGCACTCTGACCTGTGTTCCTTTTTATCTGTTGTTCATACCAGCTGAATTGCAGCTGGGTGAAGAGTTACCTAAGAAAGTGAGAGCAAAGGTGACTTCCCCAAGGTGATACAAGCGCCCTGTTGTATGGTGCCTCTATCCCTGTGGTGGCTGTGCAGCTCCCTTTCAGATCAGGCTTCAGCCACTATCAGCATTTTGCACTTCTGATAGATTCAGAGATTTCAAAGGAGGAGCAGATGGGTCATCTGTGCGACCTTTTGTACAGCACTGCTCATAAAATGTCACCAAGATACTGAGGTAAGCATGTTTTCCATTTACTGATATCTCTTGTGGCACTGAATGAGGATTAGATCGACAAAGTGCACTGACTCATGTCGTTTCATAGAGCAACCCAAGACAATGGAAATATCTAAGAGAGCAGGCAGTGCCTTTTCCTCATACTGGCAATAGTGAGATAGTACATCAAGTTAATCATAAACGAAAAACCAAACAAGTAGCAGAAAGCTCCTCAAACTGGTATTTAGCCTTGCTGTGATGAACAGCAGTGCCTCTGACAGGTAATTTTTTTTTCTCAGGTAGTCATTTTACTGAGACATCCTTTTTTGTTGGCAGGAATCTGTTGACCTAAAGCCTTTAAAAAAAACCACCAAAACCAAAACCAAAACCAATCAACAACAACAAAACACCCCCACCCCCCCACCCCCCCCCCAATTTGCACTAATGTATTAAATGCATGTTTCTGGTTTCAGCGAGTCTTTTATTTTTGGGGGAAAACTCAGTGGGCCAGGAACCAACAGTATAACTTCTACATTTAGCAGGAAGCCTTTTGTTTTCAAACTTGTTACAAGATATTGCTGCCCTTTGGAGGACTGCATTCATTTTAGATATTTGCGTTAAGTACATAGCCTGAAATGGATTGTGCATGTTGACAGCTGCTCATATTGCTGTACCTTTTTAACTGTTTTTTAAGTATCCATAAGCCAAAGAGAAAATATCTCCAGCAAGCATTTTTTGTATTAAACTAGACCAGACTAAATGAGACTAAGTATTTTCCTTCAGCTGTTGTAGTCTTTACTGTGTTCCCTCTTATATTCAGCATGCAAACCCAGATAAGCAGGAACTCCTTGGGACTTTTTTTTGTGTGCCAAGCTCAATGGTGGCACTTTAAAAGCGAGAGTGGATTGGTAAGGGTTGTCTGTAATTAAATGGGTCATGAATTGCTGTGGAGTGGTACTAATGCTAAAGCAGAACTGATTTTTATTTTCTAATATCAATTATGCCCTATTGCAATTAAGAACTCTCAATGGGATGTTTATATTTTTGATTAGAAGGGAAGTAAAAGAGGATGCAATAACATGATGCATCTGATGACCACTTAAAACAGTGAAGATGGAGACAGTATATGCAACACTGCCTCTTGACCTGGTTTGTACCAACTTTCAGAATTCTACAAATGTTAACAGAAGAGTATGATATCTAGTTGATAGGACAAATGTGAGAGAAGCTTCTTCTCTTAATGCAGTAAGGACTACTGAATCTACAACTGGATTGTAGATAAACGCCTCTGTGTAGCTCTTCAGCAGATTTTATCAAAGGAAGTAAGGGGTGTTTGGTGTTTTTGGAAATATTCCTTTCATTTCAGTAGCATTTATGAAGTCCAGATTAAAATGAGAGAAACGGAAATTTACTCCCCTTTCTGCTCTTCTGTTACTGTCTTTATCCTTGACCACCTTTAAATTTGTTTATTGTTATTTGTTGATTATTGTTTGTAGAATCTGTTGCACTCTTTTAACACCTTTTTTCCTATTGGTTTGTAGTTTCTGTTAAAGTTCGATTTGAAAATGCCAGCAATATCAATGGCAGTTTTACAAAGACAAAAACTCAAAACATTTCTGAAATGTTTTTATTTCTGCTGAAAGTTACTGTGGGAGGAATGAATAAGAAGTATCCAATGGAATTATGTTCTTCAGAGAGACTTAAATTTTGGCATAATTTGAGCATAATGAAAAGTCAGTGCTGTGGACAGAGAGATTGAAATCTCACACTGGTATTTTGTGAAGGAAAAGCAAAATACATAACACAGAAAAGGCTGAAGATCATTAATTCCCATTGCAAATAATCATAATGCTGTGCGGAAAACCAGAGAGGTATCAGACATTTTCTTCTTATAATCTTCATCAAATTTCTCATTCTGTGCCACAGTGAAATGATTCTTCCAGTCTGCAACAATTCCTAAGAAACAGCAAAGAAAAAAAAAAGAAAAAAAGAAAAAAAATTACCAGTATTTCCTGAAGTCCATTATCCACAACTCACTAGATACTTCTATTTCAAGGCTTATTTCAAAGCAGCATGACAACGAAAAAGAATTTATTTTAGTAACAAACTTCAGTACCTTTTCTCATGAATGGAGAAATGGAGTGGTCCATTATTCCCTGAAAGTCTTTAGTGTAGTTTGCCATGGGGTTTTCCTTCATTACCTCAAATGAAGTGTTATGGACTATCTTGTCTAGAACCTCCTGACTCAAGTCCTTCTCCAGGAATTTTGCAATTTTCTGAATTTCTTGCTTTGGATTCTGCAGAGATAATGACATGGTTTAAGTTACAGAGCCAGGAAAAGCAAAGAAATCAAACATAGCATTAAAGTTCCAACTCTCAGACTGAGAAGATCAAGTTATCATAATGTTTACTGATACAGCTGGCAGTATAGTACAAAACTTGCTAGTAGGCAGTATCTACTAGACTTCTGGATTTCAGAGCCCTATAAACATACATTCAGCCTTTTACCTCCTTCATATCTTCATAGAAGAGGTAGAGAATACGGTGGTTATCTTTGGCCTTCCACCATCCTTTTACATGGTCATACCAGGAACCCCAGAGCACTGAAAAAGAAATTACATCATCAGCAGCAATAAATGCCCTAACAGTATTTAGCACATGTGGCACTCATGTTTCCCTCATGACCAGTACCTGGGAACTTCCCAGCTGTTTTTGAACCACTGTGGCCATGGCTACTCTGCTCTTGCTTGTCACAGCATTTGTGCTATTAACCACTCAGGTGTATGGATGCTCAGAACAGGATCTACGTGTAACTTTAGAGGGCAACAAATGCAGATTCTTACTCCTGAACAAAAAATCCAGGCTGTCTTTGCAGTAAATTGAAAGAAGCAGATATTTCCAGTGATTCATCTCATCAGCTGGACAAGGCTAGTCTTAATTGGCCCTGCTTTGAGCAGGAGTTTTGATCAGATGGACATCAGAAATCCCTTCCAGCTTATTTTATTCTGTGGGTCTAACTGGTTTGAATATCTGGTGTACTATCAGAAGTGCCTCTTTCTCTCCAGCAACTATCAAGATAATTAGCTAGGACAGAAGTAGTTAATCAATGTTTTAGATGTCTGCAATGGGACAGATGGCTCCCAAGCTGAGCTAGTCAAACACAAGACACACGGTCTCCTTTAGACATGAGACTTTCATTCTGGTCCAAACAGTGTTATTTTTAGTGTTATGCTGGCAAAAATATTAAGGACCTAAGGAAGCTTTAATGACCAAAACTGTAAAATGCCATTCACCTGACCAGGTTTTCTTTCTTGGATATTTCATTATACGGGCACCTCTTTTAGAAAGGGAAGAATCAGCTTCGTGGGTTGCCTGCCCTTAGTTAGATAACAGTCTTTTGTTCAGATGCCTGATTTTTAGATAGATTAATTTATGTAAAAAGACACTGTTACCTAAAATCCGCACTGAACATTTCTAACAAAATTAACCCTTAGTTTCTTCTATATCATGTTAGAGTAAAACCAATTAAACTGTGGTTCCTTTTTAACTGGCTTCTTTTAAAGTCAGAAAGAAGAGATTAAGCCTGAAAATCATCATATAGGTTTCTGAATGATCACAGAATAAAGAGTAGTAGTTAGGGTTTTTTTTTTTCCCCAGAGTATAAATTTAATAATCCTTTAGGTACTACTAAAAACATGTGAATGAAGATAAATTATGAGTGAAGCATCTTCAGTAGATATCATTCCATAGAGTGTCAGCATTGGATTTCAAATCACAGCTGAAATAAAGAAATCACTGCTATGCATTTTTAAAATTAGGAGAATCTCTTATACAACTGATTGCAGTTCAATCACCTTTTCCAGTCATGAATTTCTCCATGAACTCCTCCCAGGTTCCTGGGTCAGGCAATGCCTTGTTCATTCTGTGAAAATGGTAGTATGACACCAGGTTGTCTTTTGCATTTCTTGCCACATAGATTATCTTTATTGATATGAAAAGAGAGAGAGAAAAAATAATTAACTTGCACATGCTTATATAGGTATTGAGCATATCCTGAAGTTTTCTCTTGGAGCCTGATGACAGAGGTTTAAGAGATGTTGCTTTGAAACTGCCATTTTCTAACATCCAACTCAGGTAATTTAGTTGTGACTTCTTTAGATTCTCACAGTCTTTGCACTTTAAAGTGAAACTATCTCTGGGGACCTTTAGGCTTTATGGACATTCTGAAAAACATATTCTCTCCTGTTTTATGTCACTTTATTTGCCCATGAAGTGGAGTTGAGCCCAACTGCCTCAGTCTTACCTTACAGTTTTGTTCCCAGAAGGAGGGAGGCAGCAGCTGCACAGGCAGATGAGTTTTTATTGTTCTTGGAGATGGCATGGCATTAGCTAACTCTACACCTGTGGGATATTTAATTATGAGATGTGAGTTGTTCTCTAAATTGCACTAGCACTTTGCTATTCTCATACATATAATTTTAACCATGACTTTTCAGCAGTACACCTTGCACCAATCATTCATCTACAAAGCAATTACATAGCAGTGTAACATAAACATCACATAAGCATCTTCAGTGTTTCTAGGGAAATTTTTTTCCTATATATTCAAGTAAAGAAGAGAAAATACTGATTCATATCTTCTTCTTGCTTTCTTGGGCCCACATCTAACTCCTTCATTCTGAGGAATAATGATGAATACCAATTTATATTTACCCAACTAGAGTTTTTCTATTGCAATATTTAGTGATCTCTTTCCACTTTGCAGGTAAGAAATTTTTGTTCCTTTCTAGAATACAAGAATATGACTGGCTGACTAGATTTTCTGGATAGCACATAAAGAGAAACTAGGGGAATGACAGACAGTGGATTTTCAGTAGCTGTGGAGATATGGGATTACTTGGGAATATCTGGTGATATTTGGAGATGTGTAATCTCCTCCTCTCTCCCTTGCAAGCATCTATCATGACCTCCATCATTTTTCCCCTGTCATCTTCTATCATCCTCTGTTATCATGATATTTTTTGTCTCTAGTTCAACACAGTCTAGCTTAGAATAGAAAAAGTAGCACTTCGGCAGAGTTAGTCAAGCTTTTTAGGGAATCTGACAAAGATTTCTGTGGAAATGGACCCCTTCCTGGGGGAAGACTCTTGTAGGAAACTGTCTTTGCAAACCAGTGATGCTGGCTGGTTGCCTGAATGCCCCATAGCCTGTTTAGATGACTAGACCCTAGAACTGAGCAGCAGTTACTTGAAACAGAAGCAAAACTAGTGAAAACATTATCCACTTTTTGGGAATACTCCGTGACTGGTTTCCCTTCCATACATCCTGGAATCAGAGAATGGAATTCATTTGTCCCCTTGTTCCCAGCTGTTTTAGGTTCTGTGGAGTATCACACAGAGCTTTCAGATACCACGCCATAACAGCATGATCTTCGGTAGCACCTGAGTCACATCTACCAGCCTTGCATCACCTTGAATAACACTAGATGTTTATGTTAAAGCAACTGAACTGGTCCTTAATACCCAAAATGGTGCATAGTTGAGTAACAAAGCAAGTGGGACCTTTCTCAGGAATCTTATGGCACCAGCACCAAATGCTTGTTTTGTTTCATTTTGTCTAAAATACAAACTTATTTGTATATTCACCTGAGTAACGTGCAGATGGAGGCTCTGCAATAAACCACTCAAGGAAAGGATGGCGTTTGTAAGTAGTCTCACGTTTACACTTCTCAGTGTCTCCATTTTGTTGAATCATATCCACTATCTCCTGTGTCCATGTGGTACCTGAAAATGCCAAGTGTTTAGATGTTTCCCTCTGAGGTAGGCAAGAATCTCTTCTTCTAGGGAACTGAAAGCCAGAAGGATGGACTCTGTATTAAAGGAGGAAGGAATACTACAGAAGACAATGGACAAAGTGAAAAGAGAGGCTAATTGTGGAAAAATGCCTAATTAGAAATACAAAGGTAATTCCCAAAGCACAGTTTAAGGGATTCCATTTTAGTAAAGGCTTCTTCTTGCCAAAAGAAATAGCCCCCAACTCCACACCAGTACTGAAAAAAGCTCTGGGATAAACTCAATATTATTTGGAGATTGTATTATTTGCAGAGAGGAATAAAACTTCCTCCTTCCGATTTTCCTTCATCACAAAAACTGTGGTATTTCAAATTTTGTTTTTTATACTGAATTTGAGTGAAAAAATGCAATATCTGAACTTCAAGTGAATGAAAATTTTGTACAGTTTGAAAATACAAAAAAGTGGCAATATCTGCAAAGTTTCCATTTGAAATACAGTCAGTACATCAATATTTCATATGCCTGAGCAACTGCAAAATCTTGTGTTTCAGTATTGTGTTATCTCATACTCCTTTTCTTTAATAGCTGTGATCCCTGTGTTAACCAGATCTCCTCTGAGGTACTGTGGCAGGTCAGCTAGAGAATAGGCTGAAGGATAACTTGAAAAGCAATGAAGAGCAGGAAATCCAGCTCTTAAGATGCTTGAATTGTGCTTCTCAGGGAGATATGACATAATGTCAAATGGACTCCCAACTCTATCTGCTTTCATTTCAATGGCTGAGAGGTTTTAATCAAGACTGGGTAAAATAAGATGGATTTGCTTTCAGTATGAAGACAATAAATTCAAAGCTTTCAGGTTCTACAAAACTGGTGACGAGTTTTTTTAGTAGGGTTTTTTTTCCCCTATTTAAAAAAAAGCTCTTAAAAATTGCTGTTAATTCAAGTCAATATTTTTTATGATTGTCAATTGTTCCCATATCTGTTGCTGAGTCTCCTAAGCTGTACATGTTTTTATTCATGTATGATTAATATTTATGCTTGTTATTAATTGTTTTCCTGTGTAGTAAGTATAAAGAGTCTGATGAAGAGGAGGAGTAGTGACCACTCACTGAATAAAGTGCCAGATAGCTAATATTAATGGTGGGTATTTTATTTTATTGGCTGAAATTAATAAGTGAATTTAGTTATTTCCTTAAAATAATTAATCCATTTTCAGAAACCACTATTGGTTTACACACCAAGTCATTCCCCAAATGTGTTCCATAGTCATTCACTCAGCTTCTATTATTTCTCAGTAATGTTTGGTTTTTCCTAGGTATTGTTAAATTATTACATATTGATGGAAAACTTCTTTTGTTGTTATTAGTATAAGTGTATAAAATCTCAGTTAAAGGAAACATTTAAGTATAGGTCATTAGACTTTGGCCATTTGTACTTCCGTAGTAACAGATTATTGTTGTTACTTCTGCCAAAGAAGTCAGAAGTTACTAGTCACAGCTGACACAGCTTCATGTCTTTAAAATAAATCTGGTCTGGAATTCTGCAAATATCAGTCACAATAGAAAAACATATTTTTCAATTCCAACAATAAGCACTATTCCAAACTTTTCTATTCTATTTCCTCCCCACACCAACCTGCTTTTGCATAGGTTGAGATGAGCACATCATCAGGTCTGGCTTTGAACTTCTGCAGTTGGTCCCAGTTGATGCGCATTGATTTTATGATGGAAACACCTTCTATTTCATCTAACTCAGATCGAGTAATTTTATCTTCCACACTCAAATCTTTCATTTTATCCATGGCCACTGAGCACTGCATGAAGAAAGAAAGGCTTGGAATTAATATGGCTACTTGGAAAAACACCCTAAATTTACTCATCTTTTCTTGAAGTCTCTTTATTGATTGAATCCCATGATTTCTTTGGCCATGATTTGGCTAATCTGGATCCATATATAAACTCCTTAAAGCTGGATCTCATTTTCAGAAATGCTCAGTATATTACTGGTGGTAGTTTTCAGTGTTCCTAAAAATCACTCTGTTTACTCAGATAGATAAAAAAGGCATTATTCTCATACCAAACATATTTATGTAAATTCTGACTCTAGATATGAAGTCTTTGAAAGGCAAGAAAAAGTAATCAGAGGTGTGATTCAAAAAAAAGGCAGAGCCTAACAGTGGACAATGAAATGAGCATACAGAACCCAACCCTTCCTCTGTAAAGAAAATAAACAGAAATTCCTGCTAACACCCTTTGTGCCTCATACTCACGAAAATATTTGCAGACCTTTTCTGTGTTTTGTTCCTGGATCTTTTCACTCCCGGAACTCTTTGCTGTATTTTGAAATTTGTTGCATATAAATAACCTGCCCTAGATAGATTATTAACTAAAGGTTGTTAGGCTTTAATTATTTAAATCAATCTGTTTTACAGTAACCAGTAATTGATTTCTGGATTTCTCTCAAGGAGACCTCTTCTTAGCCATAACTTTCACAGCTCCAGAATCTGGTCAGAAGAAAGCTTTTTTAAGGGAAGGCTATAGAACTAATCTCAATTAAAAATACCACCCAGAAAAGAGAAGACATTTCAATCCCAACAGCAAATATTGCTAGAATATTTCCTTTCGTTTTCTTGTTTACTCACAGCAATTTCACACAGATTCAGTTGAGCAGAGCAAGATGTTTGATTGGTGGCTGGGCACTGACTCCAGAAATTTAAAAAAAAAAAAAAGGAAGGAAAAATAAACTTGCCAGAGAATTTTCCCTGCTTATATGTCTTCAGTCCTTGGCTGTATTGACAACTGTGCAACTTGGATCTTCAGGCACAAGTAACACGAAAGTTTGTGTGGGTGGAGATTCTGTTCTTCCTTATCCGTGTGAGAAGAGTGAACAAAGGAGGGCAGCAGCAGCCAACAGCTTAACAGTTTTTCTGGCGTGGTTTGTGAAATCCTTTCTAATCCTGTGAAAGAAAAATACTTTGATTTCTCATCTAAAGCATGATTCTTTACTGGCAACAACATTAAATGTTGGACAGTAACTCCTTCAGTGAGATTATTTTAATTTGTCTCTGTCATTGTCAACAGTCTTGGAATAATTAATTTTCTTCTTAATATCTAATCTAAATTGCAAAGGTCACATGTGCACAAGCAAAGGAAAAACATCCCAAAAGATTTTGTTCTCTATTTCCCACCAGCCACTGCCCAGGAAGCAGGGCTTCAAGCCACGTGATGGTTGCTCTGTGTAAACCTACTGCCCTTTGTACTTACTAGCACTATGAGGGCTTCTATGGGGAAAATTAACTCCATCTTGTGGATGTGGCATCCACAATTTCTCCGGGCAACCTGTTCCATCCAGTGTCTCACCACCCTGACAGTTAAGAATTTCTTCCTAACAACTAATCTAAACCTACTCTGTTTTAATTGGAAGCCATTCACCCTTGTCATGTCACTACATGCCCTGGTTAAAAGTCTCTCTCCATGTTTCTTATAGGCTCCCTTCAGGTACTGGAATGCCACAATTAGGTCATCCCAAAGCATTCTCTTCTCCAGGCTGAACAATTCCAATTCTTTCAGCCTTTCCTTACAGGAAAGGTGCTCCATTCCTCTAATCATCTTTGGAGCCCTCCTCTGGACTTGCTTCAACAGGTTGATGTCCTTCCTGTTCTGGGACCCCCAGAGGTGGAATCAGTACTCCAGGTGAGATCTCTCCAGAGCAGAGGGGCAGAACCACCTCCCTCAACCTGCTGGCCACACTGCTTTTGATGCAACCCAAAACACAGTTGGCTTTCTGGGCTGTGACCATGCATTGCCAGCTCATGTCCAGACTCTCATCCATCAACACCCCCACATCCTTCTTGTAGGACTGGTCTAGATCTGTTCATCCCCCAACCTGTATAGATACCTGTGGTTGCCCCAGCCCAGGTGTAGCACCTTGCACATGGTCTTGTTAGACCTCATGAGAGTCCCATGGGCCCTCTTCTTGAGCTTGTCCAGGTCCTACTGGATGGCTTCCTGTCTTTCAGGTGTGTCAACTGCACCACTCAGCTTGGTGTCATCTTGCAAACTTGCTGAGGGTGCGCTTGACCCCTTTGTCTATGTCATTAATGAAGATATTAAATAACACTTGTCCCAGTACAGACCGCTGAGGAACACCACTTGCCACTGCTGTCTAGGAGGACTTTGAGCTGATCACTACCCTCTGGATGCAACCATTTAAACAATTTTTTATCTATCCAACAGTCCACCCATCAAATCCATTTCTGTCCAACTTAGAAAGCTGTTATGGGAGAACGTGTCAAAGACTTTACAGACGTCCAGATAAATGACACCTGTAACCCCCTTGTCCACTGATGTAGTCACTCCATCATAGAAGGCCACTAGGTTGGTCGGGCAGGACTTGCCCTTGGCAAAGCTGTGCCGGCTGTCCTGAACCACCTCCCTGTCCTCTATGTGCCTTAGCATAACTTCTAGGAGGATCTGTTCCATGGCCTTTCAAGGCACAGGGATGAGGCTGACAGGTCAATAGTTCCCAGGGTCCTCCTTTCTATGCTTTTCAAAGATGGGAAACATTTTTCCTTTTTTTCCAGTCACCTGGGACATCACCTGACTGCCATGACTTTTAAAGTATCATGGAGAGTGGCTTGACAACCACATCAGCCAATTCCCTCAGGACTCTGGGGTACATCTCATTGGGTAGCTCTTGTGCTCTATGGAAGCCTTCCTTAGAGATCTGCTAGCTCTATTCAGCTCTCTTATCCCTGAGCAAAGTATGCCAGGGGATCCTACTGACTATCTCCTTGAAGAGCTGGAAGTTTGATCTTCTAAAATTCAGGGGCCTAACTTTACTCCTTACCTGATTCATATCCTTCAGGACTGTAAATTCGACCAATCCATAATCACTGCAGCCCAGGCTGCCTCCAATCTTGATGTCCCTGATTAGTTCTCCTATGTTGGTGACCATCACATCCAGTATCACATCCCCTCTGATAGAGTTGTCTATTAACTAGCTTAAAGCAGTGAACTGTCGAAGCAGCCAGACAGAAATCTGCTTACTTGACTGGTGTCTGTAATCTTTCCATGTCTCAAAGTTCTGATGAGGTCAGGGCCCATGTTGTTTCCTCTTCTTTTTTGAATTCTCTCACTCTTTCCTCCAATTTCTTTGTGGAAGAACCAGCTTCTTGATAAGACTTCATAGAGACAGGGGAACAAGATTCTGGAAAGCAGCCTCATGAAAGGGACCTGGGAGTCCTGATTCAGGGCAAGTTGAATATGACTCAGCAGTGCCCTGGCAGCCAGGAGGGCCAACTGTGTCCTGGAGGGCATCAGGCAAAAAGCATCACCAGCTGGTCAAGGGAGGGGACTGTTCTGCTCTGCTCTGCACTGGGGCAGCCTCACCTTGAATATTGTGCACAGTTTTGGGCAACACAATATAAGAAAGATATTAAGCTATTGGAGAGTGTCCAAAGGAGGGAAGTAAAGATGGTGAAGGGCCTCGAGGGGAAGTTGTGTGAGGAGTGGCTGAGGGCCCTTGGTCTGTTCAGCCTGGAGAGAAGGGGTTGAGGGAAGACCTCACTGCAGTCTACAACTTCCTCATGAGGGGAAGAGGAGGGACAGACACTGATCTTCTCTATGATGACCACTGACAGGACCCAAAGGAATGGCCTGAGGTTGTGTCAGAAGAGATTTAGGTTGGATATTAGAAAAATGTTATTCACTCTGAGGGTAGTTGGGCACTGGAACAGGCTTGCCAGGGAAATGGTCACTGCACTAAGCCTGAGAGTTCAAGAAGTGTTTGGAGGATACTCTCAGGCACATGGTATGACTCTTGGGTTTGGTCCTGTGCAGGGCTGAGAGTTGGGCTCAAGGATCCTTGTGGGTGCCTCAACATATTCTATGATTCTGTAGTTCTGTCTTTTTCTTCCTCCCTTTCTAATTGATGATATGGAGCCATTGTTCTGTGTCCACTTTTTTGCTGTTGGGACAATTGCTGCTGTTATTCTTTGGGTTCCTATCTCAACCATGGTGCCCTCAAATGCTTTTTGTGTCCATGCCTCAACTACAGTCCTCTGAGAGTACTGAGTTGTGGCTTGATAGGCACAGACCTGGCCCCAGTACAGTGCTAGAAGCTGCTGGATTTCAGTTTACCAGAGTAATTTGTCTGTTTGGGTGCAAGGGTTATAGGAGGTGATAACTATGCTAGGAATCCGCCCAAATACTTCCATACACCCTGCCACTGAGGGAGTGGCCACTGTCAGGCACATTTCAGTTTCTCCTTATTGAAAATTTGTTTTCTCTGATACCAGGGTGACATCAGGTTCCACAAACTCCAAAATATGCTAATGGTGTAAATTATTAGTATGAAACACCTCATGTGAGGGTGAACAAGGACCTTGGCAGACTGACTAATAAACTGTCCACATCAGTCCCAGGCAGGGAGAGCTGTATACTCCCTCATCTTCTCCACGAGGCAGATACAACACAGCAAGACCATCAATTCCAGGGCAAAGCACAAAGCGATTATTTGTATGAACATGTTCCCAAGCTAAGCAAAATAAAGAGACAAGCAGTGCAGCCAACAAGCTGTGACCTGACCAGGAGCTTGCTTCTTAATAACTTCTATAGCACGCTTAGCATGAAATTCCTGTTATCTTTAGCCCCATGTTGGGTGCCAAAAAGGACTGTGGTGGGTTGACTGTCTGAATACTAGGTACCCACTAAGCCTCTCTATTACTCTTCTCCTCAGTAGAATAGCAGGGGAGAAAATAAGATGGAAAAATACCTTGTGTGTTGAGATAAGGCAGTTTACTAAAGCAAAAGCAAATGGTGCGTTGCACGTGTACAAACAAAGGAAAAAAAACCCTGAGATTTTACTCTGTACTTCCCATCAGCAGGTAATGTCTGGCTACTTCCTGGGGAGCAGGACTTCAGCACATAGTGATTTGTCCAAAAGGCAAATGCTGTATATCATGAGTGCTCCCTCTTCCTCCTCCTACCTCTTAGCTTTTATTGCTGAGCAGATGTCATATGGTACAAAATATCCCTTTGGTCTTTGGTCAACCACTTGATCTTTTTCTGGCTCTGACACCAGGTTTTTCTTCTGAAGGTTGACAACATCAGAACTAGCAGAGAATACATTGCTAAGGTATAATATTTCTTCTTTCTACTTTCTAGTTGTGTCAGGAGAGGATTTGCCATTTTCCTCTCTGTGTTAAGCCCGTACTGGTTTTATTTGTTCTTCTCACAGCTGCACTTCACAGTTCATTTGCTGGTTTTGTGATGTTTTTCAGCACCCTTCCAGTTACGCAACAATGCTGATAATGCAGTAATCCCCAAAGCATATCAGCTGGTGTGTATGAACAAAGAAAACCCAAGAACTGCTTATTGAGTGGCTCTCTTCTATTGCAGCTGTGAATCTGAGTAGCCTTTGAACAGTGCACTGTGACAGATGAGCTACAGTGAGGTCAAAACCCAAAGGGAGATGAGAGTTAAACTGACTGGCCCAGAGACTGAGTTTCTGGTCTGGGATTATGATATACAGGTTTACCCTAGAAAAAGACCAGGCACTCTCTGCAGAGAGCTTCATCCAGGCTTCCATTGACCTTTTCCTGAGTGCAAACTGCTGGCAGGTGTTTCCTCTTGTAAAACACACTGTGTTTATTTTTGTATTTTATTTTATGTTAATATTTGATTTGATTTTAGCTTGGCTCTATTTATACTTGTTTGCACAGGATCACGCTTGAAGAAGGCTGCAAATCCTACATTAGTATCAAGCACTATGATATGATTTTTAAGTCTGATTTTCATCAGATTTTGTCTATGTTTACCTGTCTAGATAATATAAAATACTATGTCTTATAAATTAAACTCTGTATTAAAATCTATGTCTGATACATCTGAGTGAAAATTTTTTCCTTGGTATCCTTACTGTTTGCATTACGTTTCTCTAAAACTCTAGTCTCCCTCTGCTGGACAAAACCTGGTCTTTATTCCAAAAGGTGTTAAAATATTTTGAATTTAATATTACATTTTAAAGCTATTGAAATCCTTAGATACTAGCCTGTATTCTTCATTCAGAAAAATGTATACTTTGGAGAAATGAAAAAGCACTCTGGACAGACCTACGTTTCACTTTGAGGCTTCTTGAATTTTAAAGCTGCATTCATCTCTAGTGACTGATTTAAGCTTGACCTGACTATGAGTTGGTGAGCAACCTTAAACAATGTGGGATGCATCTGGAGTTAATCACAAACTATGTCCAGTCATACACTCCTGGCTGTCATAGCCCGTATGCTGTCAAGAACAATCCTACAATCTGTAAAATAGGAACAGTACTACCAGTCTTGTGATGGTTATTTAATGAATGTCTGGGTTGCAAGCAGGTACAGGCGAGATAATCATCACAGATATAATTACGTAATAGCAATGTAACTACTAAGGGAAATGTTAAATGTGAACATGGAATGAAATGTCCTAAGGATTTAATTCAGTGACACATTTAAGCACAATACCCAAGTGCAGTCCTTATCAGTAAAGCACTTATGTTCCATTACCATCACACTCAAGAAATTTCTTTACTTAAGTATTCTCTCTCCAGCAGAGTTTCCTGCTAGAGCAAGTGTTGGAGCCCCCAGTGTGTATAACTCTGACCAGCTCTACATGTGTCTGTGTCACATCCATATTAATATACAATCTTGTTATTGTGGGCATGCATAGTCAGGTTAGTAAGTTTAATTGGAATCCTGCAGCTTCTTCTAAATACTTTTCCCAAGAAAATATGCATATAAAATGCTGCAGTGTCACCCTGTCAGTGGCACTACATGCTTTTGGCATTGTTTCTGGAAATCCTTTTGTAGAAATAAAAGGTCAGGTATTCACTATGCAGAAAAACATAACACATCCCTACTTGTAAATGAGATTTGGTTTAGAGCCATGGCAAGCAAAACAGAAATTCTTAATAAACAGTTACAGAGCTTGGTGCCATTTATATATATTAAATGATGAAGTGTACTTAAAAACATTCACATGTTAATACAGGATTCAGTTGGCTGCAGACTCCTCTTTGCTAGCTAGCTCAGTGTGGACAATGCTAATGCAGGTAGCATTACTCAATAGAGATTCGCAGAAGCTGTTCATGTTCTCAGGCTTAAACTTGAACATTGGTGTAACAAAAGTCTACGTTAAAGAACTTGGGAGCACTGCTTAGTTTTAGGTGTTTGGCACAGCTGTGTCCTTGTTTCTTCCCAAAGGAAACCTCAGAATTTGTGCCAGGTGTGTTGTGGGACTGGTTCATGCTGTGATGGACAACCAGAGGTGAAGACAGATGTGGACCAAGAGCAAATGTAACTGAACAGCCTATAGATTGCAGGTGAAGGGTTTGTGTCCAAGCTTCCAGGCATGCATGAGTTGATGAAAAAGTGCTTACCGTGTACTTATGGTCTTTTTCCTCAGAGAACCACTAAGTTGAAAAGTAATTTCTTTTCTCCATCCTTTCCTGTCAACCTGCCAAATTACACCAGGAAAGAAATGCATTTTAAAATACACACTATAAAAATAATGCAGGCTGTCCACAGTTCTCTGTTGATTCCTTTGTATCAACAGATGAATCTTGTTCTTAAAGCTGGATCCAAGATTCTAGTTCTCCTAAGGAGAGTAAGTTGTCATGTGTTGCATTTAAGGATCCACATGTAAGCTTCATGCCACAGTAATAGTGGAGGGTTTTTTAGCAATTGTCTTGATGAACTGAAGTGAAAGTATTTCCATTCAAGCCAAACATTTGCTTTGTAGCACAGCTTCTCATGAATACCTCCACTTCCATTAAGTGAAGTTATTCAACAGACTATTTGCCTGACCTCTTTACTGAGTCTTCTTTACACTTGTAATCAAACCTTTGAAGGGTACTTTGTAAACTGACATAATTTCGTATCTATCCTCTTTCAATTAACATTTCTTTCTGAGGCTTCAACTGACCATTTAGTGAGTGTTTGTACCTCAGCAGCAGAACAAAGCCTGTAAACCAGAGAAAATGCATTTGCTCTTAAGCCCCTGTATACACCCATACATTTTCTATACCCTTTAGACAAGGATGTGATCGAGACAAAATAACTTCACTGCATTGGATTAACTACTTTCTTATGGATCCCTTGGTGCTGCTGGCAACTGCACTCTGCTTCTGAGGCTATGTGAAAATAAGAAGGTAGGCACAATCAGACTTGCACTATTATTTTTTACAATTATTTCTTGAGAAGAAACATGCACTTCTTCATTGCAGCTGAAGACTGGAGATTGAAAATTTAATTCTTGGCATTACTGGTGGTATAGCAGGCTGCTCAAGTGCTACTCTGTAATGCCTTAGGCACTAAAACATCTTGACCTTTCATCTGGAACAATTAAATGGAGCTTTGCTTAAGTGGCACATCTGGTATTCAGGCTGGGACTTCATTGCATGGAGACTGCCTTTCCCAGTTCAGAAGACATTTGCTTATCCAACTAAATTAAAACTCCAGTTTCCTTTTTACAAACATCTGTTTGTAGACAGGAAAATCCATCTGGATGTGAAGCTTGAGAAAGCAGCTTCAGAAATTTTCATGTAATGTTAAGCTCTTATGATCATTAGCCAAATTCCTCTCTGAAATTCTGTGAGCCCAACAATCTTACTTCTTCAGCCTAGTGCTGCTTGGTTCTGGGAAATCCTTATATGACTACTTCGTAACTTAAAGAAACGAATCCAGATGCTACAAACAAGAAAAGTTTGAACATATATTCTGTCATTGTTTTCAGTATCATAGGCCTTTGTGTCACAATTCTTATTAGGTAATAGAAACAACATTATATATATTAAATGCTTGAGCTATAAGAAATGCTTACTAATAAGGCTTATAAAAATTTCTCTCTTGGGAGTGTCGGTCATTATGCATGGCTGTAAAAAGAGCTTACTCACTTAAACACAGTGCAGTGAAGGAAAGCAAAGCTGTAAAAATCATTAGTAGGTTTCCTTGTGGGTATAAACATTAAATTATTGCCACCAATATTTTGTCAGAAACATTCATTACCAACATAAAATCTGACACTCTTCAGAGGTAAGGAAGTCTGTGTGTCTCACGTGCCTGTGTGTTTTGATTCAGGAAGCCAGCTTTATTTTGTAATGGTAGATTCTTAATGGTTGACATTTTAAAAGTATTTTGTGTATTTATTTGGAAAAATCAGTTAATATTTTCAATATCAAAGACAATTGTGTGGTTGAAAATTCCCAGAACTTCAGTTGAAACAGATTGAAATCTGCACCCCTTCCCAATCCTATCACAAAAGAACACTTCAACATCTGTGGACAAGTGCTAGGATGAGGTTACCTGGTGTGAGACACTGGATTATTATATTAATTATTGGCTCAGACCAACTCAAGTGTGTGATAAAGTGGGGTGTGAAAGGACAGGTCGAATTTCATGGAGGTGAGGTAATGCCCTATCCCATATCCCAGTCCCTTTGAGCCTCCTGGGGTACCTCTGGAGCAGCTGTCAGTCAAAGGCAGCCTGGAAGCACACCCACACCACAATGCTCGGACCCCTAACCCAGCCTCAGATTGACTGGGGAGGTGGGAACACCACTCCTCAGTCCTGGAGCCCCAGAGTGGACAGTAGGCTGAAAGTCCTGCCTGGGAGGGCAGCTAGAGGTAGCTAGAGCAGATAAAACCAAAGACCTGGGGTCTCCGTAGGTTTGAACCCTACCACCTGGACATGTGGAAGCTGGACTTGCACAGGACCCTCCAGTGGTAGCTATATAATATTTTGGGTAACTTGAAACCAGATGGGTTGGATTTTGCTAAGTTGTAGGGGTTAGCAATTGCTAAGTCAATGCTTTGTGGAATGCTTTCTCGTGGTTTAATGTTACCCTTTAAACTTTTGCTAAGTACTTTTATTTCCTAAAGATTACCAGTGAAGTACCTCCTGAGAAAACACGTGCAGCGTCTTCTCCTTTGCACTCTCTCTTAAGTTGTTAAGAGAACCAAGGGCTCTTCTGGTATATTCAGAGGGCAACTACTGTGTGAGCCTTATATATTTTTAAAGTACAACCCTTTAGTGAGTTTGTAGCTTGAGACTTGGGGTCTTACACGTGGTGGTAGCAGCAGCTGGAGCCCAGGTGCCTCACTGTACTGCTGTCCTTGCCTGTTGTGCCGTTAGTGGAACTTATGCAGGTGGGAATATTTGTGATTTTTTTCCTCTCCCTTTTAAAATATTCTTTCAGATTTTTCATCTTATAGATAAAAATCTGCTCAGAGTTTAATGGATGTGATTCACCTCTCATATAAGCACTCTTTTGGGGACTTTGCCATTCACAAAAGAATTGTACCAGTATATGACTAGGAGGAGAACTGTTGATCTAGGATTCACAAAGTCTGTTGAGGTTGCCATGAATTTTAATTCCCAGAGGTCAACAAATCAGTTAACCTGTTTCCTTCAGGCCACTGCTGTAGTGACAAATAGTAGTGTTCAAATTTCTGAAGAATTAACACAGTTCTGAAACAATTGTGTTTCACTGTTACACTACAGGCTAAGGGCTATGCTATTCATTTTAAGAGGTAACTTTTGGGCTTAAAATGTCTGTTACCTTTACCTCCAGATACAATGGCAATTAAGATGTTGCATGGTATATTTACATAGCGTGTGGGTGTATTTCTTCTAGTGTAACCCTTGTACAGTGGAAAGATGATTAAAAAACCCTCTTCTGAACAGCTGGTTTGTATCGGTTGAGTCTGACAAGATTTTTCACGTCAGGGTATTACAGCTGTGAGACGTATTATGGACTGTCAGGATGGAGCATCACACAGTTAAAGTTTGTATTAACTGATCAAGACGTGGAGAAGGACTTTCTCCATAGTTTAGCAGCAACTGGCTGCTTTGCCAGGTGTAAGTTCACCCTTTGTGTGTGTAGAACTCTGTATGCAAGGTATCCATAGTCTCAGCTGCAGCTGAATTGCTTTGGTGGATGTCTACCACTCTTCATTGACAACTGGGGCAGCTAAAGCAACTAGAATTCTAGTGTAGTTACCCTTTCAAGTTCCTAAAGGTAGGAAAGCTAGATAGAGACTCAACTGTAGCTATCAGTATAATGGCATATTTTAAGTAATCTCACCCACAAGTCCATATATGAGGAATAGTAACCTATATATAAACATATGTACATAGAAATATAACGAATTCTTTAGTCTAAATCTTGGTTGTCCAACAAAACATTGAACAGAAGGTCTGAAAAAACCCCCTGCATTAATAGCCTTCTTTCTAAGATGTGTTACTAAAATCCTGCTTCCATAAAAATGTAGGGTAATGTATCAATTTAATGGTAGAAGAGCTTGTTTGTGATTTTAGAGTATTAAAATCTATTGTAATGCACAAGGCTTTAAAAAATCATACAAGCATCTGAAAATTCTGCATGAAATGGTACTTTCCCCACTCTGCTTTAAAGTGTATCTCATAGATAACAATCCTCTTGTCCAGAGATTGTAAAGAAGGCACATGAGGTTCTGGTTCTCTGTGTACTTTGTGTCATACTCTCTGTTCCTGGAGCTTGTTCTTTGGGATGCTGAACTACACAATTGCACATGTCACCTGCAAGATAGAAGGACAGCATCCATCTGTCAGAAAAATAGAGTTTAAAGTCAAAACAGATATGAAGTGAGAATGCTATAGGGATAAAAATGACCCATCAGGTATTTGTCCTTTGATCTAAACTGTGTGAATGACAAAAGGGTGACAACATCGTCCATCAGAAATGTCTTACCTTTTAACAATGTTCATTCTTTAGTCTTCTAATTGTCTTGGAAAATGTCTCCTCGAAAGTCACTATCGACCATTAAATCTCAGTTAAAATCTTTCATGTATGCCTTCAGTACAAAATTAAGAAAATTTTGGCCACCTATCCTTTTATCCTTTTGGATAGATGTCTGATCTAAAACTCTTCTGTTGAATTTGGTGAGAGTTCATAAAGTCTATCCTGTTTGCAGCTTTTTAAATGGTGAATATTTCAGCAACATATTAATAATTCAATTCTATGTGATTTTTCATTTTCAACAAGAATGATGTGAGACTTGAGGATTCTTAATGAAATTAAAAAACAGAAGATTGCAAATTAACTGCAAATATCTTACGAAATGTTGTCCTTATAAAAGCTATGCCTGAATTTGAAGGATTGGGTAATTATGACCATTAATATACTTTTCATTTTACATGTTGAGAAAAATTCTTCCTGTTACAAGAAATGACAGCCCTAATACAAGATAAATACACTTGATATTTATATGCTTAAAAGATTTTTTTTTCAGTTACTATATGCTATTCATCAGTGTCATTAATGTATTTTCATACTTTTGTACTGCAGGTAGCTTCTAATGCTATTCAATGTAAGAGTAGTTTATTTCTGTTTACTTTAATGAAGATATTTCTTCCATAGAACAACCAAACCAGGGAGACCTGCATAAAAGATGTGTGAATTATTTAAGGATAATATACCAGATTGGGTATTTTTAATGCCAAAGAAACATTCTGGATGCTTTGACTGCATTCATCATACTCTCTTTTGTATGCATTGAATATGGAAGCTGTCAAAATTGTTTAAAGTCTGACAGATTTTTGAGCTAAGTATTTTCTTTTTTGACAGAACAGTTTGGTTTCTGAGTCCTGCATCCTTGCTTCGCTGAACAAGGATGCTGTTATGTTTGGCTTAGTTCATTTTGAAGTCTCCAGTGGTCATAACCCATAAACCAGAGTGACACAAGGCCATCAATCAACATGCAAAGACTCTTGTCTAAGCTTTGAATTCTTGAGGCTATCTCTGCACATGATGTTCAGAGTGCAACTTGTAGAATATCAATCATTTTTATCATGTGATAGTGGAGCTCTGAGATTGGAGTTCCTGCCCACGTCTCCGTGTTCTGGACGTTTAACTGCGCTGTGACATGCCTGACAGCATTGTTTCTTCAGGTGTGGTGTTTTCATATGTAAGAATGCTTCTTTTCTTGAGTTGTACCCTAATGACATGGCATTCAAGCAATGAGCCATGATCACTGCTGGGTTTTGGTGATTTTCTGCAGGCTCAACATTAGTTTTATTCTTTCTGCTGTAATACTAGCTAGTAGCCACAAGGTAAATACTGATATATATGCCAAATTTAAAAATTGGCAAATTAAAATAGTGAAATAATCTGCTTGCTCTTTACATATATCTATGTGTATTTCCAGGTTTTACATAAGACTGTCTTTTGCACCTTTCCCATACAGTCATCTACACAGATTTTCTAAGTTAATTGAAGGAAAGCAGAATCTCTTAGATCAAGTAAACTATTAAAACCCTCTAACCTAAACAACACAAAAACTGGACCTGAAGTTTGCCTACATGCTGAGTTGTGATTTTTATCATACCAGAAGATTTGTGACTTTTACTGACCGTTCAGTTTAGGGAATTCTGCAAGCCCATGTTTTACAAGTTGAAAGTTCCAGAAATTTATTTAGAAATAGAAAAAGCAGCTAAAAACTCTCTCCCCATGACCTTCATATTTTATGATGAAATATAACTGAAACAGAACTCTGCAGGGAAGTAAAGTTTGTAGCTGATTCAAAACACTCTGAAATCCCATTGCATTGTATTTCCTTGATTTTGGGAGTTTCAGCATATGATTGAAGTCAAGCATTTGTTTAAGTGTTTTGTTGTTTGGGGGTCAAAAGTTTGAGAGTACAACACATTTTTTCCCCCTCAAAATAAGCTATTAATTTTTTTATTTCTTCATAGCCTGTGAGTTTTAATACAACTTTCATTGTAAGGTGGCCTGCTGAACATGACCAATAATCATGCCTTTCTATTAAAAATATTCATTTTTGTAAACCACAAAGACATACCTCTACATAACTGCTCCACATCTTTATCTTGTTTGTCACCACTTGAATAACTTTTTTGACTGTTCATTGTACTCCTCTAGTTCTGTCTCTGCTGTAAAGCTTGCAACAAACTGGAAAGTTCTGAGATTTATTTACAGGGATTTCTGGTGTTTCACTAAGGGTAGCATAGCTATTTGAAGAAAGCACCTGCTGTTGGCTTCAGGAAGTTTTGTGGTTGGTGGTTAAGCGGTGGAGGGGCTGTACAACACCAGCTAGTCCTGGGGTGTAGGGATGGGCTGATCTGGGGCCAGCATAGCATGAGGGTTTTGTGGATTTAATTGCCTAAACAACATGAGTCTATTCACCCTGGACACCCCAATCTTCCCCCAATTGCATCTCCAGAGGGATAGAAATTTTCTGTGGGTCCTATCTGTTAGCCGTGGGCAAACTTCTTGGAAATATGCTAAATTAGCATCTGACTTGCTTGAAGGACTCTGTGTATGTAACTCAGTGATCCTTTAGTGCGTAAAGACAGTTAATACATCCCAACGCAAGTAGGAAATGCAATTATGTGTGATATTTATAGATATAAAATGTATGAAACCCCCTCCATTGTCTTCAAAAGCTGCAGGGAACCAATCTCAAGACTTGACACCTGAAGCTGCTGTCCCAGAACAGCCAATGCAGGAACTGATGACTGGTTTCACTTCTCATTTACCAGCTGGCAGCCAACACTTAGCAAACCTAATTCAGAAAGTAACGTCAGGAAACACTCATATGATGAGCCTTCTCACACTTGTCAGAAGTATGAGCATTTTGTGATAAAAGTGCAGAAATGAGTCAGAAATGAAGATTTTCTCCCCCTGTATTAACACTCCCTCTATTTGAGCAAGTGGTGTTGCCAAGGTTTCCATCAACATTTTTATAGGGATGGATACTTGGAATTTGTTGCCATACAGCAAGATTGTGCACTATATACTACTTGTTTCCTTTTCTAGCACTTAAAAGCTGACAGCAATACTTTATGAACATTCCTAGTGTGTCTTTAGTACCTACAACGTGTAAGCAGTGGGTTGGAGCACTCTCAGAACTGTTGCAGGAGGAAGCATTCTGTCTACATCAAATCCAAGGACTCCATTTCACCAGATGTCATCTACAGTGACCTGGGCACCCATCAGCTGCCTTCTGTCCCTGCTGTCTGCAAGAAGCTATCCCAGTTGTGGGCTACTGAAAGGACTAGGATTCTGTAATAGATGGTTGGATATGGGATGCTAAATATATAAGCAGATTTTCTTGCTGCATTTATGTTGGATTTTGATTGTAGGCCCACTCAAAATCCAGTGCAGAGGGAGGACAGGAGCAATACAAGGCAAAGACAACCAGACAGTGATTCCTGGCCCAGCAAATAAAAGCCTGCACTCAGACAGTGAGTTACACTTATGGAGAAAGCCGGGTCTGCAGTACCCCAGCAATCTCTGCATGCCCTGCCTCCTGTCATACATCCTGCCCCTACGCCAGAGGTGGACCAGGAAGGCTGCAGCAGGGAGTACATTGGACTTGTCCTTGGTCCTTGGCTGGGCTCCCTAAGATCTATTCAGACTGACTGTCCCTTCACACTGGACTGCAGATTGTTCAGAATTCTCTTGAACCCTGGGGATCTAAAAATGATCTTTAGCATCACAGTCCTCTGCCTTGGGAGTGGAGCAGCTGAGAGCTGGTAGGGAGCTAATCAGGCATTGTGTTCTGCACAAAACTTTAGGATATCAGTGACGGGCTCCCTAGTCTTTAAAGACATAATAAAGCATTCAATTCCAACCTGTAGATGTCTCCCAGTAATCATCCTATTTGTGACAGGCATAAAAATTACATGGGATCAAATTCATCAGAGAGAGCGTAACTGTACAGTATTGTGATTTTCCTCATGCCAAAATGTCAGTTGCAGCCCCGTTGCACAATACAAAAAACTATTCCTACAAATAAATTAAAATCTTTTCTTTTTGCTCCATTAATGCTGAGAGGTATTGTCATATGTACTTACTGTGTTCAAAATATAGGCATATTCATGTATGTGTATAGGGATATACATGATTGTGTAAATGTATATGTGAATGTTGTGTAGGACTGAAGGGTGCCTCAGGACTCCCCAGCATGCTTACCTTCCAGACAAAGGGATTCCTATTAGTTCTGTGTTTTAGTTCAGAATGAGGTAAAGTGTAATATCATGCAGTGTACATTTAAAATATAAAATAAAATTAAAGTAATCATAATCACATTTATTCCTCTCAATTCATCTTATTTCTTGGTATTTTGTCAGGTGGACTTGGTTTTCCCTTTCTTGGTAAAAAAAACACTGTGCTTCAGCAACTAAATGATTCAAACCTGTGCAGTTTGGTTGGGGAGGAAGCAGTAAAGACATCCTCTGGAGAGTGTTCTGTGAGCACTCAGTGATCTTCCAGTTAGTGGACCACTATCCTCACTGCTCATGCACTTCTCACTGTAAAACCTAATTTTGCATTACCTCCCGCATCAACTGGTTGCTTATCCAGCTTTTTATTGTCACCAAACAGTGGTAGCAAGCCACAGAGCAGTCACATCTTCCAAGACTAAAATGAGATTTTTTTTTGTTGTTCTGATAAGAAACACTGGCTGCTGGCTGGTCTCCAAAGCTTATCTGTCTCTATCTGGTTTTCTGCCAGAGCCTTCTCTTGCTTACACTCCTCTTTGGAGATCAGTACAGATGCCTTAATAACCATGGAGGTGCTTTCAATGCTTTATTATTTCATCATGCAATTCAGCCTTTTGTGTTTACAACCCTCTGCTTTCCTCCTTATAAAGCCCTTAAATCACTGGCATAGGATGCTGGGAGAATTGATGTAGGAACTTGATAATGAAATGAAAGCTTCCAATCCCCAAAACTGCAATTCTGCACCAGGACCTGCTGGATCTGGTACAGATAACAAGACCTGTTTGGTGATGCTTACATGGCTGGAAATAGATGTTTGTAGGCCTGTTCATAGCCAGGGTAGATATTAGACACTCCTTGTCTCCCTCAATTGGCTACAGCTTCCCATGACGGCTGTAGCCACTCATTGAGTCCTGAACCAACCAACCTAATTTTATAAGTTTTTTTTTCCTCCAAAGCAATAGTTTACCTTTGAAGCACGAAGCTCCACCTAGAAGCATGGTCTGGTGCTCTCTGTTGGATTAGATGTTTGAGGAATCACCAGTATTTAAGGAGCTCCCATTTTAGTGGGGTTTAGGCAAATATGCTGGCAAAAATTGCATACATAGAATTTAAGCTCCAGGGATTCCACTGCTGTGGAAGGAGGTAACTGGCTCTTTGGAGACTCCCTGCCTGCCAACAGAGGCCATCACACTACACATGTGGGCTCAAAACCTTTCTGCAGATGTGGCAGTAAGCTGCAAGACAAAATGATCACAGTTGGCCACTATTTATGTGTATCACATTGCCTGGAGAACAGTGTGAAAGATCTAGGGATAGATTTGTGGTGGTGTTGAGCACACTCATGGCTGATGCAGGAGCAGATTAAAAATGTGTTTTGAATATATGTAAGGCCATAAAAAGGCAGTTCTTAAAACAAGAATAAAGCACTATAACTCTTTGATGGAGTTATCATCCACAAATGTAGGTAATCCTTCTGGAACATATTTCTATACTTTTGTTATCCATAATAAAATGTAGCACTGAAATCCACAATGTAATTACAATTTGTTCTAAGAATTTATTTCTTTAAAAATATATGCAGGATACTTTCACAACAGGCCCTTTCTTTTTCTTTTGCAAATTATTTTCTCATCAGCTTCTTTGTACAGTCCATAAAGTGATAAGACAACCATCTGTTATATCTGCTACAAACTCCATCAATAACTCAGGTATGTCACCCAAGACTGATTAATACAACTTAAATTCTAGCTTTAGACATTCTCTGTGTCTGAGTTTCTCGAGTGTAAAACTAGAGCTGGTATACAGGTTGTAAAATTAGCCTTGTTATTATTCCTGGTGCTCTTAGACACATAAATAGGGAGAGATTTTTAGTATGTTAAAAAGTCCAGAAAGTGTTTGAGGTTATAAGCATCAGTTCTGCAATCCGTAAATAATTAAAAAAGATAATATAAGAATTTTTTAACTCCTGAATATTAACTTGTTAATGACTTTAAATACTCCATTTTCTGTTAGGTGTAATTCAAACAGTGGAATGATTTTACAATATAGATATTTTCTTCATATAATAATTAAACTAAATTTTTACTTCATATACTCTTCTCATAGCTTTCCCTCCACCGCCCCTTGCACGACTGTGAATCCAGAACATGTCTAGGTGATTTCTTGGTAAATAAGAGACAGGTACTTTTCCCTCAGTACAAGACACAGGTACTTTTAGAAGTATATTCTTTTTCTTTTTTTTTACCCTGAACTCATGCCTTGCTCTACAGGACTTTGAGGAAATGCAATTATTTCTGCCACCATCAGAGAAACCACTTAGATGATTAAGGTATTTACTTAAGTACTTTACTGATTGAGCTTTTATTGTGCTGGAGAGTATCAATTAAAAAAAAAAAAGCCTTGTCTTTCTCATGATTCAAAACATCTAAAGAAACTGAGCACCATACAGAGAAGTTTGACCTTTAGAAAACATTTAGTGAGGCATTTTAATGAAATACAAAGGGTACTTCTAAAATCTTTATCTTTCATCAGCCCTTGCCTCGTCTATCAAAACATGCAAGTTAATTAAAGACAGGAACAAAAACAAGGAGCAGGCCTGTGGGAGAGCCTCTATCACTCCTCTGGCTCCGGTAGATGGCACTGCTCCGAATAATTTGAGCCGGAGCCAGGGGTGCTCGCAGGATACTCTCGCTCCCGCCCCGGCCCCGCGGCGCTGCCCGCTGCGGAACGCGGTGCAGAGGCACCGCACGGGCCGCAGCCGCCCTCAACCCGGCGGGACAAGAGATCTTTGCTGTATTTTGTTAAAATAAGCAAGAGTCTTGCTAGCGAGGAAAAATAATTTGTTCCCGCTGCTGTAAATATGATTTACTGGCTGCTGCTTGTACCTGTTGCTTCATTTCATAATAACTCTTCCCGCACTTAGCTTCGTGATAACTCTTTTCTCCTCCCGTTTTGGTTTTCGGCAAATTCAACGGTCATTTTGTCAAGTTACAGAAAAATCTGCTGCTGGTGTCAGTGATAAGAAATGTTCCTCCTTGATAATTTGTGAGGTACTTTGGAGAGACTTTGCCGATGGGTGTCTGCCCTCCTTTGTGTACATGCTGCTGGTTTACTTTCACAGAGAGGGAAGCAGAGATCTGAAAGCTCACTTTACAAAGGACCTAGGGGACTGGAAAATTTAACTTTCAGGTATCTTAGTGCCTAGAAAAACCCTCTGTCCTGATTTAGAAGCTCAGACTTCCTTGAATGAGAGGACTTCGGTGTCAGATTGGACTGGGTGTCCATATTTGGAGTGGACAAGCCTCCTTTTCCATTCTTATTTCCTGTATTTATTTGCAATTTCCCTTCTGAAGTTTGGTGCTTAGACCACACCACTCCTTTCTGGTGAAAAAACAAGGACAGAGTTTTGATCTTGGAGCACTTTTTGACTGCTGGCCATGGCCATTGAACTGGCCTTACTCTGATTCCAGGAGGGAACCTGTGGGTACCCTCCCTACCTCTGAGCTGTAGGTCAAGGACACACAAGCATGAGGAACAGCTTTGAAATGAAGTTCTGAAGGGAGCACACCACTTCCTTCCTAGGATTCTGTAATTTGAGAGACCTGTCTTTTAGTTAATTCTTGTTATCAAGCAGATAGGAACTGTGAAAATAGATCCTTTCCCACTTGTTCCACTGAATGTAACAAAACATCTATCCTTGTGCTGGAATCAGTGTATTTCTTATGATTTTTTTAGTAAATTGTAACTCTGACTTGTAATCTCCCTCTTTAGTCAGGTTCATTTCCCCTGCTGGTTTACCATTAAACCAGCACACATACAGCCTTGTTGAAATTTCCATTGTATGGTTGGAAAGGCAGGAAGAAATCTACCCAGACAACTGTGGAACTGGATTTAGTACTCCAATCAAGTGCAAAGAGAATTTGTTAGGAGGTGAGGGCAGCCCCTTCCCTTATAGACTAGGCTGATGCATGTTTCAGCAGAGAGAAAGGCTGCAGGCAGCAGCCCACTTTTCTTCTTCAAGCCCCTGATGTGCAGTTCAGGCAGTTCCCTGCTCAGCATGCAGGTTTTCATAGCTCCTACTTTTAGCCCTGCGAAGATCCAGCCCTCTTTCTTCTGCATGTCCCAGCCTTCATTGTATTCTTTTCCCTCCAAGCACCTATTTTGCCTCCTCTTTTTTTTTTTTTTTTTTTTTTTTTTTTTTTTTTTTTTTTTTTTTTTTTTTTGTG
>JAWWLZ010000001.1:92367351-92395059 GCA_035041345.1 Poliocrania exsul | reverse complement strand
ATTCGTTTTCCCTCCAACCCCCTCTTTCGCCTCCCCTTTTTTTTTTTTTTTTTTTTTTTTTTACCTTCTTGCCACTATCTGGTCTTGTTTCTGTTCTTGTAGGGAAGACACAGAGAGCTCATCTGTCTTCAGAAATCCCAGTTTCCCCTTTTTTTCCTCCTTTTTGTCCTCTTCTGTCAGTAAGCTCCAGGGGCAACTTGCTAGGAACATGCTGTGCAAGTGGGCAGGCTCTTGAAGGAAATAGTATTTTCTCTCCTGATCAGTTTGGGTGCTAAGAAAAACAAAATGAAGTGAAATAACACCTCCCTTACAGACACCCAAAGGAAAAACATTCTTTGAAGGACTCGCACTCTGACTGTGAGGTCCTGGGGATTATACCCATAATAGGAGAAACCTGGTAGCCCTGTTATTTCTTTGATACAAACCTACATAGTTATTTGTGAATTATGCTCCATATTGACGATGCTGGCCAGACATGGAGGATGGGGAGTATTGGATTCACCACCTGTGCTCAGAGCAACTGCATGGCTGAAATTGGGAAAAGCAGGGGCTTTAGCAGAGGAAAAGAATAACTTAGACACTGTTTTTCTTAGAGCTTCCTAAAGTGACTGCTTCAATGAGCAGTCTTTGTTCCTGCAACATTTCTATTTTTAAAACTTTCAATGGGAATTTGAGTTGGTGTTTTCCAAATGCATACAACAGCTGGCTTATTGTGCTGTGTGTCACCCTTCAGAAAACCCAAACTAAAGCCAGCCAGGGCCAAGGAAACACTGGATTCTCCCCCACCTCTTTCCCCAGACAAGCAATTGCCTAAAAACGAAATTTTAAACAACTGAACATGCAATTCACCCATTGCCATTTCCCGCTGTGGTAAGTAGTTTGAGGTCATCTTTTCTGTGTTTGCAATGTATGGCTTAAAATACAAACACCCATTGTTTGTTCTTTGTTATTGTTTGCACGACTGAATGCTTTCACAGATATATGCTGCAATAAAAGAAGGTTTAGGAATTCAATGTAAAAAGGCAGCCAGTGCCACTGGGGAATTGAGTACTCTACCAGTCAAGTCACAGACTCCATTGACCATGCTCACAATGTAATGCTCTTTATAAAATGTCATTTAATGCAGGGCTGAAATTTATGCATCATAAACAGACAAGACAAAACCCACCTTCCAGTCCTTTTCAACATTTGGTAGAAGCTTTGATCATCAATTTAATTAAAAATTTAGTTGTCTAAATTTTTAAGATCTGTTACAATTTTGCCTGAAAATAAAAACAGAGACCTTTCTGGACACTCTGTTCTTACTTTTTTTTTCTATACAAGAATGTCATGACATTTTAAACCTATGGGCACTTTCTTTTCTTCTACTCCTTAATTGAACAGCAGGATACATTTTAAGTGCTTCTTCACTGTGGCTCTGAAATATGCCCACCACAGATACCTCATTTTTATCATTCTTCTTCCTACCCTTTTAAAAATGTTATTTCCCAAATAGGTGATTTTCAAAAGGGTTTTCTTGAAAGAAGATTTTAATTCTTGTGACTGTGATTGCCAATTGCAAAATGTAATACATGTGTTTACCTCTGGGCTTGAGAATAAGCCTCAGGTATTCACTCTTGAACAAGCACTTTCAGAGTTACTAGGCTGCAATTATATTTGTGTAAGCAGGTGTGAATTATTTAGTTAAGGTCAGAAACCAGTCTTCTTTAGAACAAGCAAGTTTCAGGTGCAATGTGACCATTCAAAACATGCTAATTACTTGTCAGAGTAGATTATCTCATTAGGGTTGGATTAAATTTTGTTGAAATTAGTAGATCTTTCATTTAAGGTAGGTTTATAAAGAATCAGGGCATACATTTCATCCCCAAGTAGAGGCAGTGCAAGGCATTTTGGAAATGTAAGTAATATGTGTGGAAGATCTGGGTCTATCTATTATTTTGGCAATACAAGGTTTGTGGATGAGACAACAACACTAAATGATAAAGGAAGAAATCACAATACTATACAGCATCAGTGTGTGGTCATGACAGCAGCATATACAGTGTTGAGGTATTGGACTGAAAGAGCATAAAAACCCCTTCAATGTTCAGTCCACCTCACTTGCTGGGAAGTTTGATGTTGTGCATCACTGTGAATGTACAAATTACAAAATAACCCAAAGTTCCCTGAAACAGTCACTGAGTTTTGCATGAAGTAGAACATCACATCTGTACAACAAGATCCTGGTGACCTTGGCTCTTTTTGTCCGGGTCTCAAATGCCTTTTTATAACCTGTATACTTTTTGTGGTTCAATTTTTCATGCATGTAATGCCCATGCTTGTGGTGATACATAGTGTGTATCCAAACTGTCCTGTCTCAGAAAAGCACAAAATAATCCAGCTGGGCTGGGACCAGTTGTAAGGGCAGTAGTGATGGGTTTGAGGGTATAGAGTACCAGATGTGAGATGAGCAGACTGAAACAATGTGGCTGAGTGAATTTATTTTCCACAGCTCTCTTCTGCTTTAGAAAAAAAAAGTCTCCTGATCCGTGGTCACGTCCCTTTCACCCAGGGGTTTGGTAAATAGCTAGTAGATGAGTTTGCTGAGACAATGCTAGTGAAGGGAGAGACAATAACTAGGAGTTATGAATACTGATAAGGTAAATATTGGAATTTGAACATAAAACCTTTACAGAAGAACTCACCCTGGCAACAGCATCCCAAAGTTCAAGAGTGGAGAGGGAGAAAGAGACTCCATCCTGGGGCTGAGCCAGTGAGGTGCCTAATCACCAGTAACCAGCATCAGAAAAGCTGTTTGAGGATGGACTGCTTCTCTGAAGCTGCTGCTGAGCAGCCTGACTGTCGCACCTTATTCACTGCTCAAACATTTGATGAATAATTTTCAGTAGCCCATGAGGTACTCTAGTCAGGTTTGATGGAAATATTTTCCTTGACTTTGCCACTCTGCAAGGATAAGACCCTTGAATTACACGCTGCTGGCAGGCAAGTCTCAGAAGATGGAAAAAGTTGAATTAGTTACTGTTTTCCTGGTTCTTGCAGGCAGCAGAGCAGAGGCATTGTGTGTTGCCTGCTTTGGACCTTGAAATGGGAGAGATAAAGTAAGGGCAGGATGTAAATAGCAGTATTACTTATAAGGAAAGAGTATTTAGAGTATAATATAGTCAGCTCCGTGTTACTTATATGAAGGAGGAAAGACAAAACCAGAAACCTAAAGAATTTTTTCTTTCTGTTTGGGCATTCTTCTAAACAAAAAGTTATGCCAATGGTGGCTAACTGGTTCATTGGCTTCACCTTACTGGAACCACTTATAAAACCCCAGCTCTTGGTTTGTCACACAAAAGGCCAGAAGATGTAACTGCATAAAGAGAAATTAAAAAATGTCAGATGCAAGAACTGGAACATGAATGAATTGTAGTGGCAGTGGAACTAACTTGGCATCTCTATTCTGTTCTCTCTGATATATCCCGACCCATGCCAGCCCTGTGCAGGTGCTCCAAAACCAAGTTCACCAGGTTCATGGGGTCTCCATGAATCCCACTGTGTCCAGCACTGTGTATCCCCATGCAGAATAGTCCACCAACAGCTGGTGGCTATATGACTGTTGTTTCTTTCTGCAATTTATCAGGTAGCTGAGATACTCTGGGAAGTTCTGATAAGAGAGTTTGGTTTTTGTCAGCAGGCTAAAGTACTTCATAACTTTGTTAGCAAAGCCCACTGTGACAGACTATTCATGATGCCATGAAAAATAAGCAACCCCCATAAACACTGCAAGAAAGAGAGCTACATACTCTCACCTTCTTGAATATTATGCAGAGTTTGTTGCAAAGTGATGTTGGAATTGAAGTAGCTTAGGAAATTTGTGGTTTAAAGTTCAGTCCTAGTCAGCACTAATGACCAGTAATTTGCAACCAGCTGGTGGCTGTTACAGTTTATTCCTTATGAAAGAGACATATTCATAGGTATGAGATTGCCATTTCTAATAAAGCAGTAAACATTGTAAAATGACAGAAAAAGGATTTTATTTGTCCTGGTGGAACTTTGTGATGCAGAAGTGAATCTGCCTAGTGGCTAAATTATTGATGAAGGTGCTGTTTTTAACCCTACTGTGTTGCCTGTGATATGGTAAACATAACTTCCCCACAGGTTCTCATCTCGATTGCTAACCAAATTATGTTCTTGATTGTCCATCTGTGGCTGCCATTAACTTAGATAAGGGGCATTGCCACGGCTGTGCAGGTAGTAATTAGGCACAATTTATTTTTGTCCTAGATACATCCTGAGTGGTGAATATTAAAATTTACACAGAATAGTTTTTCATCCTTAAATGTTCATTCTTCTTATTGTTTCTAACTTACAGATTGTGACTTGGATGCAGTCCAAGCACAGAGAAATGACAAAGGATCAAAGTAAATCTTCCCTGTCTTCTCATTCTTGGATGCAAATATTTGTTGTGCAGGTACATCAGAAGCACATCTTGTGTCTGTCTTCTTTAGTCTTTGCCTATGTAACTGAATAAGTATGTTAAGGGTAATTGCAAAAGTAGGGATTTGTTTCACACATAGAATAGCAGTAATCAAAATACCATTATGCCATCAATGAGCCTTGAGACACAAGCTGTAACTGCTTAAGACACCTTTCTTAGGTGTTTAGCTGCATTCTCAGATCCATTCTTGACTAGTAGAGTAGAGATGAGCTCTTCAGCCTAGTAGAGATGAGCTGTTTTCTCTCAAAGTTGCACTTTTTTGCAACATTTTATAAAGGCCATATTTTTGTTTGACCCACCACAATACATTTAACAAAGTAACTTGTAGTGATGAGTCCATAAGGGTATTATGTTGCAACAATGCCTTTGCCACAGAAGCCTTTGCATTCATTCATAAGAAGAGGAAACCCAAGTGTACACAGTCATATGACGGTATAGAGTACAAGATGAAATAAATATGGCCATGGAGATCACGAACCAAAAATCAGAGCATGATTTACAGAAAAGTTTTCTATACTGGTAGGAAAATCTGCATCCTCTGTGGCAGAAAACATAGGCATTGTCATCCTGTTTCTGAACACAGTTTGTATCGGCTTTCTGATATGATGTCTACATTGACTTCCATGAAGATGCACTTGTCCAAGTCAAAATCTGCCCCAGAACTACGGTTTATAGAGCAAATGACTGACACAAAGGTTCTTTTTGCTGTTTTAAACAGTGGGGAAGAATTTTTTTAAAAAGTCAGGCTTGTGGTTGATGAATAAAGCATGGCTCAACATGATGCCATTCAGCAAGAGAAACTGCAGAATAATTTAAACTTTCTAACACATGGGTTTTACACACTGGTAAGGACTCCTGGTCTCATTGCAGTAAGTTATGAAATCTGTTATAAAATTGTGAGTATAACAGGCATGTAAGAAATAAGTATCATTAAAATTGAGAGTGAATTGTTCGTTAGAGGAACATGAGCACAGTTATTAGGTATACTTCCTGCCTGTGGGAGGTATTTCTTTCTCTTTTTCCTCTCCCCAAGCTCATCAAAGGACAAAAGCAGAAAAAATGAATGTAATGGGTTTATTCTTTCTTTATGCCGTGTTTGTGGAAGCTAACAGCAGTAAAAACCCTTTGTTGGTTAAAATAATAGTTCTTTAAAAAACTTTCAGAGAGAGGTACATTGGCAGCATCAGAAAAAAATAGAAGGTTGCATGTCATTTATAGGCTGCATGAGTTTCAATGGGGTTCCCAGTGTGTTCCTGAAATATACATTTAATCTGCCACATACCCTCAACTGAGTGCAAGATAGTCTTTATTAGAATAGCTGTTTCAGCAGGAAATGCCTTAGATATTCCTTAGAGCCATGTTTTCCACTTTTGTTTTCAATTATACTAAAGTAATGGGTAGTATCTCATTGTCCTGGAAGACAGTCTTTATTATGTCAATACTTTGATGAGCTGTTAACTCAGCCACAGCTGAGAGGTTTTTTTCCAAAATCAAGTCAGTTGAAGCACTGCATTGAACAGCCTGAGTGGTGATGTCAGCACATGCTTAAAACTAGAGATGGCCTCAGGTGATTAGCTCTGCATGCTCAGTCAGGCATAGCCAAAATAATTCATGTTAAATAATGTCTTCTCATTCCTTTTTTTTTTTTTTTTTTTTTAATACCTCTGCTTAAAACTTGCTCATTCTGCCTTTTTAATGTAGCCTTTGGGTCAGTAGCAACTCAGTTACTGGAGACATTCACTCTGTTTATTATTTAGTTGAGGTGGTTTATCATCTTTTCTGGACAGTGGTATATATTGGCAAAACATATATGATTTATCTAGGCTGTACATATGCAATGAAAGGTCAACTATGCAAATTCTTCACAGCTTTTCAATATATATGTATTTGCAAAACATGCACACAGATACTGACACCTATTTATGTTAGACATTTTCCTCCCAGTAACATTAAAGTTTGATTTAGCTAATATTTCTTAATGCAAGGTAGATGCATAAATACAAACATCATTATTGTGCTAAAGAGCAAGGGGACTCCTTAACTACATAACTTGCTAAGATGATAGAAAAAAGGTATAGTGATACATCACATCATGTCTTCCCAGCAGATTGGTAAGATCCTTTGTTTTGTTGTAGCTATAGCCCATGATAAGATTGCTGCATTTGATGTTATAGTTTGCCTTTAGTCAAAGTGCCTTCCCACCTGTCCTGGGTAATTCTCATACCTCTTTCTTTTCTAGAGAGAACCTTGTAACACTCTCCTATTACTTCTTTTTTCCTCAGCTCAGTATGCACACTGTTTATAAATGCAGTCCCTAGTTCTGTGTGTCCCCAAGTGGCCAAGAAGGCCAATGGCGTCTTGACCTGTATCAGAAATAATGTTGTCAGCAGGACTAGGAAAGCAATTCTTCTCTGTACTTGGCACTGGTAAGGCCACACCTTGGATCCTGTGTCGGCCCCTCAGTTCAGGAAGGACCTTTAGATGCTGGAGCATGTCCAGAGAAGGGCAATGAGGCTGGTGAAGGGTCTGGAGCACAAATCCTGTGAGTAGCGGCTGAGGGACCTGGGGGTGTTTAGCCTGGAGAAAAGGAGGCTCAGGGGGGACCTTATCACTCTCTACAATTACCTGGAAGGAGGTTGTAGCCAGGTGGTAGCTGGTCTCTTTTCTTAGGCTACTAGCATTAGGACGTGAGGACGTAGTCTTTAACTGTACCAAGAGAGGGTTAGGTTGGATATTAACAAGAAATTCTTCCCAGAAAAGAAGATGAAACATTGGATTGGGCTGCCCAGGGAGGTGGTTGAGTCATTGTCCTTGAAGGTATTTAAGGAAAGACTGGATATGGCACTGAATGCCATGTTCTAGTGGACATGGTGGTGATCTGTCCTACATTGGACTCAATGATTTCCAAGGTCTTTTCCAACCTAATTGATTCTGTGATTCTGTGATCCTGTCCCATCCTTGATCCCCTCCAATCCACTCTCTATCTCCCATGCACTGCTGAAAGACCTCCTGACAAAATGTCCCATGAATAAGTCTTTTTAGCCAAACACCAGAACAGTAACTTCTCTAATTGACTCCACAGTATTCCACTGTTCCTGCACCAGCTCAGCTCTGGGAGGGCATGAACAGTTTGCAATTACCTGCAGCCCTTCCTCCTCTTAGAGATCTATGTAAAGCCTCACCTGAGATAATTGTAGGTTGCTGTCTTAAACTGTAGGTCTACAATAGGTTCATTAATTGCTGTTTGGTGTGTGGAAATATGGGGAGAGCTGCTTTACGGTGAGCTGAGAAATCTTGTTACTTCATGAGAAATGCATGTTCTTTGTCAAACCCTTAGTTTTTATCAGGCTCTGGGTTTGTCTGTTGCTATTTCACAGGAAGTAATATCTCTTCTATGAGAATTTGACCAGAGGTAGTGTCTGGATGTTTGTTTGGTTTAGAAAATCAGGATATCTAGGTGTTTGGGGAAGAGAGATTCAGGAGCAATGATTTACTTCTGCACTGAATGACCGTATATGAGAAGGCTTTCAAGGAAAGACAAATGGTGAATTGCCTACCACTGTGTGTTTGTTATTTAAGTGGTTTCATTTTGGCATACAGTAACAGAACGTGGCTGGGGAAAGTGAAAAAGAATTGACTGTGACTAGGAAATAAAATCAGACCAAAGATTGAAAAATGCTAAACCAATGAGAATATGATTGTAAAAGACCAATCTGCCTAGGAGGCAACTAATTCCTGGCCATAGTGTCCTGCAAGATGCTCTCTCTTCACAGAGTTTAATTTGCAAATAATCTTTTTTCCTCTGCTAATGTCCTGCAGTGTAACCCCCAGCCCCATCAATAAAAGATGTGGTAATGAGTCACACATGCATTGCAGTCATCACATCTGCAATAAAAATTCAGTCCTCTGACAGTTTACAAGATACAAATCATATCAGCATGCAGCTAAGGTTGAGGCTACATGGGAGTAATTTAGGAAAAAAAAAGAAGACATTAGATGGTGTAATAGTCTTGAAATTGGGTATTAGATACTGATAAAATTCAGGTTTTGGTTTATAAATAAAAGACATCTGGGTGTTCTAAGCCTGGGAATGTTGGCTCTGCCCTGCTGCAACAGAAAGCCGCAAATGCATTGAGTGTAAATGGAGGATCCAATTAGGCTGTGTTTGGGGTTACTCCACTTAGGCTTGAAATAAAACAGCTGGGCATCCATTTGACAGTTTCCAGGAAGCAGGTTATTGTTCAGATCTGAAGCAAACTAATCATGACTTTTAATAAATCTTTTCCATGTCCTACTTGTTACCTTTGACATGCAAAGATTGAACTCTAATTTGTAAACTGATAGGCTAACAGCTCTGAACACACTTTGCCCATAGACAACTTAAAGATGATTTATGCCATTTTTGCTTGTGTGTCATGTAGTAGAAAGAGATTGCTTTGTTATTTATTTTATTTATGCTGCTTTGTTTCTGAGAGGAGAATAACAAAAGGCATTCATCAGAACTTATTCAAGCTCCCTGCAGGCCTCAAAGCATTCTGAGAGGAACCAATGAGCAAAATGAGATGCTTATTTCAGTTTTGTATATTAAAAAGCTTTGTATTTTTTATGCCTGTAAAAATGCTGTTAGACTGATCAAAGCTTTTAAAATGGTTTAATATCTAATTCTAGGTATTGAAAAATAAAAGAATGTGTTTATTAGGAGATGAGTAGCTTGCATACACATTGTGGATACCTGTCAATGTATCTTATGGAAAATAAAAATGATGTGTACATAGAAGAGACTGCCATTATTGTTAGGTTTCTTGAATTAAGACTGTTTTATCTTCCACCCAAAGTTAGTATTTCTGTCAATAGTGACAGAGGTGTATCATACTGCATACACAGATATCAGTACCTGTGGACACAGGAACAGTTTTGGTGTCTTGTGTCCCATATGCACACAGAAGAAGGGATGGCAGGAGTGTTGCTCCAATGCAGAGGTACCATGAGTAGATCCTAATTAGTCTTAATCAGCTCCAGACTAACTCATATACATTTAGGTACAGGCAGGCAGTTTTTCACATGTGAATCAAGGGCATGGTTCTGTTGCCTAAGCATTGGTGAGATGCCCCAGTTATTCTGCTGGCCTCCAGTGGCTGCCCTGGAGTGCAGAGGGTCTCTGACAGGTCTCGTGCCTGGCTGCATTTACCAGCTCCCACAGGGAGATTGATCTCAATAGCAAGGATTTCTAAAAGGCATGGAGTCTGGGCAGCTGAATCAAGCTCCAGGTCTCAACCTACTCAAACAGCCACTTCGAATCCTTGCTCATACAAAGACATTTGCATGCAAAAGCCTAAATTTAACTGGCTTCATCTTATACTGAACTGTATAGTCTGGCTCCTGGTGAGCTAACTCAGCCAAGCTCTCTGGGTAGTTAGTCATAGCGATTACTGTATATTACTGGATATTAGGAAATGTGTTTTCACTCAGAGGGTGGTTGAGTGCTGGAACAGGCTCCCCATGGAAGTGGTCATGGCACAAAGCCTGACAGAATCCAAGAAGGGTTTGGACAATACTCTCAGGCACATGATGTGGTTTTTGGAGTTGGCCTGTGCAGGGCCAGGATTTGGACTTCAAGGATCCCAGTGGTGCCTTCCAACTCAGAATATTTTATGATTCTATCATTCTATGATTCTACACTACTTGATTACTGGTAATAATATATATCATGAAATAATATGAGACTATAAAACATTTTTTTCCTTTATGAGATTGTAACGATTTAATTTCTGTTGTTTTCTATGTTAATAATTCCATTAAAAACAGGTGAAAACCTAACATACTGGGTATTACTGGTGGCTTCTACTTTTGCTTTCTACTGAACCATGCTGTATGGAAATTATCTTGTTGTGAGAGAGCCTTATATCTACTTCCAGATATGTAGCAGTAAGTTTATCTACTTCTCAAATAGGAAGGCAATGAGTTGCCTATTCATTCTGCTCTTCAGTTAGAATCACTAACATAGAAGATCCTGATCAGTAACTCCCTGTAAGATGGAAATGGCTGTCTTTTAAAAAGTAAATATCTCTCTCAGAGATGAACATAAAGTTGTTATTGTGTTTCCATGACGTATCAATTAGAGCTTCTTTCAGTCTGGAGTAGTTTGTGCATACTCGTTTGCACACAGCTACACCTGATGCTGAACCCTAGATTAGCTGGAGGAATGAGACTCAGCCATTCACTTTCTCACAATACGTAGTGCAGGCAAATTTCTAATTCTTAACACTGGCTGGATTCAGATCTATCTGTGTTTCTGTTGGTACAAAATTTTAGCTAAAGAAACTGCTTCCTGCTGTCACCAAATGATAACTACATTTAATTTTACATCAGGCTTTGTAATCCATCCTCACTGCACTCACCTAATCACTTTTCCAGTGGAAATATTTGTACTGCAGTTAACTGATAGTCTTATTTTGATGCCTTATTTCGTTACTGGGAAACCTTTTAAAAGAAACTGTGATTTTGCTACTGACTTCAATGGAGCCAGGTCTTTAGTCTCTATTTACAGACTGATACAAGACGTCAGCTTTCATGGCTACAGTGAAAATCAAAATATGAATGACTAAGAATCAGTTGTGGGATCTGATAGTACTGTAGTAGGAGAACATGCTTCCTTCTGTGAAGGAAAATCTTATTTTACCTCAGCCTCTTATGCACATCTGAACTAACTTGTATCCAGTCATTGTAAGTATGCCAAATTTTCAGCTCTGTCAGCTATGAACATTTTCTGCTATCCCAGTTATGTCTTGCAGATTTTCACAAGTTCCTGGACAGAGCATGGATAGAAGCTGAACAAGTACCTGAGCAACCTGGAAAGAATGATGCATTGATCCTAAACTAAGCATATGCTTAGTTACTCAATGTTCAGTTTTATTTACGTTACATCAATCTAGAGAAAGCAAAACTCCTTGTATATGGAGTTGTACATCCTATACTGCTTAGTTTGAAATATAAGAAGATTTCCAATTCCCTCTTTGAGTCTGCAAAAGTGTCAAATTTCTGGTAGCTCAAAAATCTGAGCAATATCTTTTCCTACTATAAAGTGAACCTAAGGAGTTTGTGGTTTGAAGAAGACTTGGATAGTCCAAATACTCATCACATAATGTCTGGTCACAACTCCTCTTTTCTCATTCATTGCTCTCAGTGTGGGGAAAGTGCATGCTGAACTTCCCCATCTGTTTCAAAACCATGAGTCAAACCCCTTGCAGTATCCCCATGTCAGAGTAGACATAATGCCTCTGTAAGCATTTCCAAGCTAAATGGCTGCCAGCAGCAACCTTTTTGTTGTGCAATTTTAAACGTTTTCCTCAACCATTTATAACAAACAATATGAGAACTATTCTGTTTTTACAGATGTATTTCAGATGCAGCTTCTACTGATATTCATACTGTGTCCCCCATTAAAACCAATGGTGAGATTTGCCAACTGTAGATGACAGGTAAACACTGTCATTTACAGATAAATATGCATTAGTTAGATGTTTCTTTCATCCCATGCAGGCACACTGACATGCTTAGGGGTTTTTTTAGGCTTAAATAACAGCATCTAAAATATTGAAATTAGCTTTCACGAATCATATTTATTAATTGATTTTTAAAAATATTTTTCCTAGAAAATATCTAAATCTTTTTGTGTGTATATGTTGTGATGCCACATTTGCCATATTTCTCTGTTTAGGAGTTTGTGTTCTACTAGCTTAAGTGCTTTAGTGCTTTTTGGTAGCAAACTCTGTAGGAAATAGAACTCATATTCCTAGACAGAGCTGAACATGCTAAAAAAGCTTGTAAGTCACCTGTTGTGATTCATCATCATTTATCTTTTTACTTAAAACAAAGGAAGAAGGTTGCATATTGTCCCAGTCAGTGTGTTAACTGTGCTGAAGGAAGGATTTAGTGTTAGTTATCTCTACTGGGGGTCACAGCTTCGACTGGGACCATGTCCTGGGAGAGCATTAGGTGCTGAGCTCATAAAGTGGTCATCAGCCCTCAGTTTGAATAGTGACAACCTCCATGGAGAGGATGGGGATCCTGAATAACCCTGCACAGAGGAGACTGGCAAGAAGCCTGTTGAGCCACCCTGTCCTCTGCCTCAGAAAAATGCCTTTCTCTGCTGGAGACTCCTTGAACAAAACTCCTGAAAGTAAGTGCCTGTGCTCATTTTTATTCTAAGTAGAGCAAGGGGTCATGGTTGTATACTGCCACCAGAGGAAGCGTCTTTCCTCCTCCTCAGCATTAAACTCAGTGTTCAGGGCAGTCATCTGTGGCATGATAGACAGAATTTCAGTCCCCTCTCCCGTCTGATGGGAATTCAAAACTGCATCTTCCATACTAAAGTCCCTGTATAGCCCATTTGCTGTACCAGCCCCTGCCATTAGAACATATTATACCTCTTGCATAAAGACTGTTCGTTATAATATCAAGATGTACCTAAACAAGCCTCAGAGTAGGGTGAGTACTCTGTTTAGTGTAATACTCACTTCATTTCTCTGTGCTGTTTTTTTCCAAAGGAAGAGTGGGTAAAGTTGTCTGTCTTCTGAAATGGCTTCTATGTTAGTGATGAGCAAGGAGTGGGAGACAGAAGTTTGAACCTGTTTACATCATTGAATGATTATTTTCCTGTATCCTAGATGAATGTTTGGTTACTAGTTGGACAAGCTAGACTGCATGGAATTTGTGAAGCTTCTGCACTGGCCATCATGAAATAGGCATTTTTGGTGTATTGCTGTTAGCTTAAATCCATTGGAGGTGGAGAAAACCCCAAAGAACATAGGAAACATCTCTTTGGGTTTGACAGGCCATGGGGCACAGGGCTTGGGCTGAGAGCCTGGTCTCCCACAGTTCCTTCTCCTCAGACTTCTGGCTGTCTAGAGTGGCTGTGTTAGGGATGTCAGAGCACACTCCTGATCTCAGGGTCCGTTTTTTTAATCTGAATTCTTATGAACACAACAATACTGTCTGCCCTCACCACACCCAGTTACAGCACCTTACAGAAGTCCTCTACCAACCATGTTACATGGCTTTCTTGAATTCAGGCTGGGGCTACACACTGCTTCAATGCAGCTCTGCCTGGCCATGACAAGTTGCTGTGCCTGTGAGCCTGGGACACAAAGGTGCTGGGATCCTGGGGGCACTGATTTCAGCACATAAAGCATGGAGAGAGCCACTGTCATGTCATGTCCGCTGTGGGCTGGTGGCTGGGATTGGAATTCTACTTCTTGAATGAAGTCTGATTTCCAAATCAAGACTGGATCTCTCTCTCAGTTTCTCCCTGATCCTTTGCCTCTCTTGAAGAGCGATGCCACATTTCCAGCTCTTCTTTCAGGAAAGAAACTCCAAACACAGCTGATGAGTAAAGCAGTGGGTTTTTCCAGCATGAACCATCAGTGAGGGAGAGAGGAGAAGCAGCTGTAATCAATACACTGCAAATTAGGCCTTGCTCTCCCTTCAGCTTCTCATACTGCTCTGTGTACTTATGGGCAGCAGGAAATAGGAGGGAGAATATAACTTAAACATTTGATTAACTCACTATTCCTTTCTTTCTGACTGTAATGGAATCAGAATGCAAATGGGATTCCATGTTTTATTTTTTTGCATTGACAGCGTAGCTACACAAAAAATATTATGATCTGCTGCTGCCAAATACAGCTGAATGAATTATTCTGAAGCACTCCTAAGCCTGTCTTTGTCACAGTCTCCTATTTCAGTCCCTGTCATGCACTGTGCCTATCATTCATTATAGTTGATGGGTTGAGGGCAGAAAGGTGTCTCTTGCCTTGTTCTCTGGAGAATTTTGTCTTGTCTGTCTCACCTTCAATCACTGCTAATAGCTCTGCTGGCACAAATTCAGAAAGGGACTGTGAAGAGACAATGAAAATATTTCACAGGGTGGTTTATATTTTAATAGCTAGTCTTAAAAATGAATTTGTTGGAGCAGAACAAAATGAAGATTGCTAAGAGAGATCTCTCTTACCAACTCTTCAATTATTTTTTTATTGTTATTAATCTTTAAGCCCTTTGCATTCTTGTTACTCTTTTCTTGTGAATTGCCATGAAAGATTGGGTTGTTCTTTAACTGACCAATGACTGTTTATCTTATGAGTTCATTAGGATGATTTGCTGTTCAGCAAGTTCTATGTTGGATGAGAGAACAAAATAGTACTGCAGTTTTAGGTTTATATTTTTGTAGGATGCTTACCCAGATTTTCAACTGCTGCCTCTACCATGTTTTTAAGCACACTGTAGCTGTGTTTGTGACAGGCATACTGTCACTGCACTGATGTCCTGCAAAGATCATAGTAGAGGAGTGCAACAGAGCTCACCATTTTGGCAGAAGCACAGTGGATAACCCAGTTAAGAGTGGAATTGGTGGACTGGTCTTAAGGTTTTTAGATTGTATTTACTTTGTTTCCTTGGGCAAAAGGGGCTTTCTGACCTCTCTGTGCCACTAGAATATCTATGGAAAAAGACAGAACTGAAGATTTAATCCAACATTTTGAGAAATATAATAGTGTGTAAATGTTCCTATTTCAGTGAGTATTTTTTCAAACAATTGTAATTAATTAAGTGATACATTTGAGGATCCTTAGGCAAATATATTCTTTTGTTTATTTTTATCCTTGTTAGCTTGCAGTCAACTATACAATTAAGTACCAGCTGATCAAGTATCGATAAATGGAGAGACTTCTTTATGTGAGCAGTTTAAATTACTATTTGCTTTTATGTTCCTCTCCTTCTTATAAGCATGCAGAAAAAAGGCTTTTGAAAAACAGGAAGAGGTTATAACTCATTGCTGGAACAAAGGCAGACACCCCTGTTGATACTGGTATTACCTGTGATTTGGTTTGATTTTTGCATCTACATCCTGATATTTTTTTAGAAGTAGTAAATTGTCATTGTGCAAAAGCTGGATCAGAATGATAGTATTAAAACACTGGAGTGAGACAGAGAAACAGGCTGCATACCTGGCTCTATTGCAGGCTGTCTTTGGCAAGGTGGGTACGTCATCCTATGTGGCTCCTTCAAGGTATATCCTTTAGCACATGGGCACCTGTGACTCCAAACAGATTGAAGACTCATTCTTTGCGCCTCTCTCTGTTCATAGTCTCAACTCGAAATGCTCGTGGCTCAGTGTGATTGTCTTCTCAATATCAGGAGGCACATTGAAAATATGAATCTGTGCAAACTTTCTAGATTGGTATGTAAAAATTAAATCTGATTTGAAGAAACTAAAATTAGTAAAAGTGATTTTTCACATGACATCAATGACTTAATTAACAGTCTCTTTTATTATTTACTAAATATTTTTTACAATGTAATGTCCTTGAAACAAAATAAACACTGTATGTTGAAACCTTTTTCAAACTCATCGCTTGAAGTGCTACCTTTTCATCCTTCATTTGCCCCCCTGGATTACAAGATTAGGATTTGTTTGAGAAGAAAATAGGGAATTTTTGTGCTAGACTTGATGAAATCATTGTCTGCAACTGCCAAGACAAAAATGACTTGAAGACAGATCATCTTGTTACAGGAGGCCTGCTTCAGCAGTCTGGAACTTACAACCAATTTAGTTATGTCAAGGCATTAAACCACCTTTTCAGTGAAGACAATGTGTGAAGTAGTAAATTAAACATGTTTTATCAGTTTTTAATGATCACTTTTTTTAATTAGTTGCAGAAGCAAGTAGAGAAGAATTTATATTAAACGTTGTAGTTGAGGAGTTTAGAGATTAAAATATTATTCACTTCATGACTAATGGGAGTGCGAACTGAACATTTGTCCCTCAGGTCACTACTTTTCAAGGGATCTACGAATGCTACAATCATTTTGCTGGAATGTGACTGAAAGCTGTGCTGCAGGAGCACACTCAGTGAGCTCTGACTGCTCATGGGCTTTTGGCTCCTTGAGCTGCTGCAGCCCAGAGAAACCTCCTGACACACAAAGGGTGTGGGCAGGGGCTCCTTAGCAACCTCTCTACAGCCCTGGTGCTGTGCTGTGCTGTGCTGCTTGCTGGTGCAGATGAAGCAGAGCTCCTGCCATATGTGACAGATGGTTTGACTTGCTGCGAGTCAGGTGGGTTACTGTGGTATAAATATAAGCGTAAATATTATATACAGTAAAACCATATCCTGTGTCAGTGGCATTTTTTATCCTTCCTTTGGAGTACTCATAAAAGAAAGCAAAAAGGAAGGGTGCAGAATGAAATTTGCCTGTCATATATGAAACTTGAGAACCCTAGAATAAGGTTTTGATTGTTAAAAAATATTCAGATTAATTATCCTACTTCTTGGGCCATGGCAGAAAAGCTAGAAAAAGTATTTGAAAATATATTTTTATTTTGACTTTAACCAGAGCCAATCTCTGAATACTCATTTAGCTTAAGTGTTCAAGAAACTAAGAAAGTATGAGTCAGCTCTTCTAAATAATTTCACTTTAAAAGAGTGTAGAATAAAATTCTTTCCTTTCCTATGTTGTGTGAGTAAAACTCGATCTCTGTTACATCCAGCTGACACAGAAAACAAGGTCACTCTTTGATTAGTACAGGAAAACATGGATTCTGCAAGTATGAATAATGGAAGCCATGCCTGAGTCTATATTTATCTGGACTTAGCAGTCATTAAATTTTTTTATCTTTTCATATGAACTTATCTAAGAGAGTTTCACTCAGAGCGAAGTAGGCAGAGGTTACAATCTCTGGAAAGCACCAGACCACCCCTTCTAGAATCTTCCACACCCCACACCCCATGTTTCTAATCTGACTAATGGTATTGTGACCATTCCAGAGTTTATAGAGATCATAAGGGAAGACCACACAGACACAAATTTATATTTCAGGTATGGGCAATGCCCCTTCTATTCTCATTCCATTGGAAGGGGCTCAAAATGAATTATTCTTGTCCTCTTCCATTAAGCATTCCTGTACTTAGTAGAATAAATTTAATTAATATTGTCGGCCTCATGACTCTTTTTAATGGAATTAGATCTCATGACTCACTTGGGCATTATCTGAGGAACATCTCCCTGTTTGAAATGACTCAATCACTAAGATTGCTATCTGGCAGCACGCCAAGATATTAGGACCCAAAGAGCTAGCACTTAATCTGATTCAGGGACATCTTTAATATTTTCTGAACATACACGCAAGCTTATTTCAAATCTCTTTCTCTCCAAAAGAGAAGTTAAGAATTTATTTTAAGCACACTGCACTCTGAGGTGTCTTACAACATTATTGATCCTTTTAAAGTAATTGCATTTGGTTCTGGAACATTTTGCAAAATTTCAGATGAAAAAGTAGTGCATACAAATCAAACCAAAGTTCAGGGCCATGAGGAGGTCACTGAGCACCAAAGGTTGTTACTGCCAGCACTTTCATCTGTTTAGCCATTATTTTTTTTTACTCTCCTGATCACAAGATTGAATAAAATAATTGGGTCAGACGACATATCCATTATTAGATCTCCACCATTATATTCAGTTACAAATACTTAGGAAAATGTGATGGGAACCAGCAAGCTTTCTTGGTCAATGGCAAGTTGAATATGAGTCAGCAGTGCCCTGACAGCCAGGAAGGCCAATCGTGTCCTGGGGGGCATCAGGAAAAGCATCACCAGCTGGTCAAGGGAGGGGATTGTCCTGCTCTGCTCTGCACTGGAGCGGCCTCACCTTGAATATTGGGTGCAGTTTTGGGTGCCACAAAACAAGAGGGATATTAAGCTATTAGAGAGTGTCCAAAGGAGGGAGGTGGTGAAGGGCCTTGAGGGGAAGCCATATGAGGAGTGGCTGAGGGAACTTGGTCTGTTCAGCCTGGAGAAGAGGAGACAGAGGGGAGACCTCATTGCAGTTACAACTTCCTCATGAGGGGAAGAGGAGGGGCAGGCATTGATTTCTTCTCTGTGGTGACCAGTGACAGTACTTGAGGGAATGGCGTGAAGCTGTGTCAAGGGAAGTTTAGGTTGGATATTAGGAAATGCATTTTCACCCAGAGGGTGGTTGGACACTGGAACAGGCTGTGGTCCTGGAAGTGGTCCTGGCATAAAGCCTGGCAGATTGCAAGAAGTGTTTGGACAATACGCTCAGGCACATGGTGTGGTTTTTGGGGTTGCCCTGTGCAGGGCCAGGAGTTGGACTTTGATGATCCCTGTAGGTGCCTTCCAGCTCAGAATATTCTATGATTCTATCAGTCTATGACTCTTGTAGTATGCTCTTTCACATTCTCAGTGTAAGTCGTAGTGGGATTTCTTGGTCTGAAGACTGTTTATATTTAAAATCTCCCAGTGGATTAATCTTTCTTCAACAGGTTCAACCATTTTTGCTCCTACTTTAATTTTCTCTGGCACTCAAAACACATTTATGTACTGTGCCAAATTGTAACCAATTTCTTGGTTTAAAACATCATGTTTGATTATTTAATGAACATTTCATAGTTCTTTTGTTGCAAGGAATAGGAAATAACTATTTACTGTTTATTTTTCCATGCTTTTATGACTTATTCGCTTATCTGACCTCCCTTCTCCCAGAGATTTGTGTCCCAGTCTGAAGAATTGGAGTATATCTAGTCTGTCTCCCAAGGGTAAACAACCAATATATTACTCAAGGCTCTGAAGACCTGGCCAGTAAATACTGCAGAAACTTTGGGATTGTCCAGACAGGAACTTGTTTTCGAGTGAGAAGAGAAGAAAAATGGTCTAACCATATTCCTAAAACCAGTCAATTATATCTGAAATGATACTTTCCTACCAAAAGCCCTAATTTTCAAATTTTGTTGCTAAAAGCCAGTGGAGTAAAGAGAAAGTGCAGGTCCTTTCTGTACCTCTGCAGAGGTCTTGGATATGATTTTATGCAGTTGTAGGTATCTGGCCTTAGAAATACTGGCCAAGATTTCAGTGTGTTCTTCTTATTCAAATTATTGCCACAATTTATTATTTCTATGCTCATTGCCAGAAAGCTGATATTTTTGTCCTATAAAAGGAAGAGGGAATAATTAATAGTTAAATTAGTGCAATGAATCATTATCAAATAGTTTCTATCAACTATAAAATTTCTCATGGTGATCAATGGTGAGCAATGTCATTCTTTATATTGTTTAAGCCTGACAGGGGCAAACTCATCTTCATTTATGATAAGTTGCTAAATTCCATATATTAAAATCAGAACAGTGTACTTTCAGTCATCTAAAATGAGGTTGTGCGACATGACACAGAACTTTGTGGAACCTCAGTGGGCATACAAGAATATAATTATACCTATTCAGTGATCATGCAACATTCTTTTAATTGCTAAAAGAGTTTTGCCATGTGCTGGTGCTGAAACTACACCATAGTCTAAAAAAATAATAAGAAATTGGCCAAACTTTCTAGAAGAACTGTTTTCTGAGTGTTTAATGTAAGCAGCAACTGAATGCATGCAACTTTAGTATGTCAGTTCAAGAAAACACTGTCTGCTGCCTATCACATTGTGTGACAGATATGCTGCACCTACAGACACTCAGCTACAGCTTGTGAACAGACCCACCTGAAACACTGGACTCTGCCAACAACCAGAGGTGTTAGGCCTGTGCTTATCCACTGCTGAGACAGGATTGACACAACAGAAGGTTTTGTGCTTTAAGGAAATATTAATAGAGCTTAATATAATAATAATTGTTAAATTCTGGCTTAGCAACAGGGCCTGATCTGCTACAGAAGTCAATGAGAGAAAAATCTGTCCTTTCTGAAATAGGCAGGCGCTTTGCCATTGACCTCAATGGGGCCAGTTTAGAATATGTGGCCTTTAGAACTAGTTGCCTATAGATAAGGCACATAATATTTGAAATGTCCCAGAAAAAAATTGTGGCAATATTATTTCTGATTTATAAAGCAGAAAACTAGAGACACCAAGGTGAAAGCCTGATAATTCCCACACTCTTTGCCCTGAGCTTTTCTGGCTCCCTGGGTGGAGGATCCCAGGCATGGTTGTTCAGAAGAGTGTGTAAAGCAAAACACAAGAATGAAGTTTTTGGAAACTTCACTACTTGGTCCCCAAAACACAAGAAATCAGTTGTCTAACTCATTTGTTATTCTTCATGATTGTGCAAAATACTTTAGATGACTGGAAAAGCAGCCTGATCAATGAAAACTTTTGATTACTTTAAATACAGCAGCCATCTGAACACACTGAAATGAGTGAGTGGTTAAATGATTATTAATGCACTTATAATGCCTTTGCCCACAAGCTATCATTAGTTTTGTTTTCAACACCTATTTTGACTTAAATCCTTTCTTTGTAGTACTCATAATAACTGTTTTAGTATGGATTTTTTGGTGTTTAATTTTCTGAACCAATGGGTTTGTCATAAGCAAAGCAGAATCTTGATTAACCAGGAAGCAGTCATGCATGTGAGAAGGCATGTGAGAAGGTATCTTTCTATAGACCTCTGAAAATTTTTTTCTGTACTGTTTCTTACCTAATGGGTGGAAGATGGGAAAGGTCAAAATCCTACTATTGGAATCCTGGGCCTCCGAATTATGACTCTTCTCTTGAGCCAGTCTTGGTGTAACAAAGCTTCCTATGAACTATGCTGAGGGATAGTGCTGAGTGCTCCCTTTGTCCTCCTTTACTCTCTGCTGCAAGTAAAGCAATACAAAAGAAATATTGTGTGCTCTCAGGTAAGTGGAAGAGATAGATTAAGAACAAAGAAAGAAGTAAAGGAAATATATCTTTCAATTACCAAGACTTTTTAAAGAAATGGAATGGAAAATAAATTTCCCTCACAGTAATGCCCTCTCACATCTCTTCTCAGATTTTTGACTTCTGCAACATTTATGAATTTTACTTTTCTTTTTCCTTCTTTTCTTTTTTTTTTTTCCTTTTGGTGCCACATGTGGCCTTTGCTGGAGAAATTAGTCTGGTGTATCTTCAAAAGCTGAGCTTATCTGAACAGTGTCCATTCAATCTGATAGATACACTGCATTATTAAATTACTTAAAGACACTGACAAAACCTGTAACTATGAATCTTAATCTTAAGGAGCTCAGTTCTAATTGTACAATGGCTTCCAGAGAGAAAAGATAAAGTGCCACTGTGTGCAAGCAAGACAGTGCACAGCACAGCCTCAAATCAATAAAAGAGCAGAAAGCTCTACTCCTTTGACTCATGGAGTGAAGGCATTTTTATCATCTAGTTAACTGGGCTCCACAGCAGGTTTTATTTTATATGGGATTTTCCCTCTCAAGGAATAATAACTGTATTTTGAAAACAATAGTTTTCTTCTTCTTCTTGGGAGAAAAAAAACATAACACATTTGTAAATATAATAATAAATTCTTCTGAGGTACTTTGAACCTTCCTAAGAGAAATTCCACTAGTGGAGAAAGGGAATACATGATTTTCAGCTACTAGTAAGTCAGAAAACACCACTATCTGTATAAAAATTCCAAGATCTTTTTGTCATTAGGGCATTCAAACATGGTATTCTGTAGTGACTGAAAGCTTGAAATGTCATTGTAGTTTTTTAGAGTTTGGATTTTTTTCCTTCTATCCAGCTGGATCCTCCCCTGTTTCTGTTTGTGTCTACTGTCTGTTCTCCCACATTCGCTCATTAAAGGGCCTGGCTCAATCTCAGTTATCTTATAACTATTGGAAGATTTCTATTAGGTTTCCCCCAGGACTTCTCCAGACAAGAAACTCACAGCAGTAAAATGCATTTGCATTTGAAACATAATGCACATTTGTTTGTTTTATTGCTATTCTTACAAATAATATCAGTGAAAATGAAGAGTCATTTTGCTGAAATAAAGTGCCAAACGAAAAGCTTGAAACCCATCCCCCCATCCATTTCTTTATATAAACATATTTGAGGGAACAAATTTGATAAGAAATGCTAAGTTGAAGCTTAAACACGCAGATGTCTTTAGTAAAACTGATGGCTTTTTAAAGTAACAGTAATCTTATTCTTTTCACATCTGCATGCAAAACCACTACCTAAAACAGAAGTCAAACACTACTAAATTCATTTGAGGAGGGAATTTGCTTTTTCTGTAACAGCTTTCACAATGAAGGCACTTTTATAGTGACTATAGCTGATTGGTCAGATAATGTGTGCAGGACACCTTCAGGGTCATCAACTGGTGTTCCTTCATACTCATTTTATAGCTTTTTTATAGCTTTTTCTTTATTTCTTTACTACCTGAGGAACCTTTGACTACTCTAAATGGGAAGAACCCAAAACCTTCAGAGAAGATTCCTTTTCAAACTAGGTGTGTGCTGGCTTTCAATGGGGCAGAGTTAATTTTCTTCACAGTAGCTACAATGGGACTATATTTTCGATTCATACTGGAAACAGTGTTAATAATTAAAAGGATGCTTTAGTTACTCTTGAGCATGATTTGCAGAGCAGCAAGGCTTTTTAGGCCTCTCACCCCACCCCACCAATGAGGGGGCTGGAGGTGCACAAGGAGATCTGAGGGGGCACAGCCACGATAGCTGATCCCTATTGACTGAAGGGTCATTCCATACCATATGATGTTCTGCTCAGTGTATAAAGCTGGAGGAAGGAGAATGAAGGGTGGAATTTTAGGAGTGATGGTGTTTGTCTTCTGAAATAACTGTTATGTGTGGTGGAGCCCGGATTTCCTGGGGATGGCTGAACACCTGCCTGCTGATAGGAAGTGATGGATGAATTCCTTCTTTTGCCTTGCTGGTGTGTGCAGCTTTTGCTTTCCCTGTCAAACTGTCTTTATCTCCATTCATGAGTTTTCCCTTTTTTGCTCTTCTGATTCTCTCACCCAACACACTGCAGGGGTTAAACCCAACAGCAAATAACTGATAAACCCCCAGTATGCATGATAAACCACGATTTCCTTGTGCCTCTCTCTTGTTATGTGAAGCATAGGGAGCTGAAGATGACTCATGTAGACTTACATAGGTAAGGTCTAGATGAGATAAATAATATATTGTAGATTTCAGAAGATCAAATCTACAGGCTCAATTATTACAGTTCCTACGTGGGAAAAAAGATCAGTCCTTCCAAAGAAAGTAGCACATGGAATACTTAGAAAAATAACCAGCATGTACATGTAATTTTATGTTCCTCTCTTTCACCTGGTTCCCCAATAAATGTCCAGTCTAGAAGAGTGTCTCCTTCTATAGACCTAGAACTTGAAAGGAACTTCTGGAAGTCAGCTAATTCAGTCTTGTGCTGGACACTGCTCACCTTTGAGAAAAACCTGAGGAGATGTCTCTAAGAAAAGACGAATCCTGACCTTCTGTTTATTTCCACTGACTGCAAAAGGAGAGGAGCTTAGATGTAGATATTGATACTGTGACTCCATACATACTTTGTGGTGGTACTGCAGGTGCAGGGTAGAAAGCTGGAGCAGTTTCTTAGTCCACTCCTACAGAGAGCATTTAATTTTTATCATATCAGGGTTTTGTGTAAGTTGATCACACTGTCCATCACACTATTTTCAGATAACTTGAAAAGTCACTTTTCACTTGTTTAGGCTGGATGTGAAGCAAAAACAATAAGTTCAATTACTTGTGTTGAATGTGTTGTGTAGGCGAAGTCTTCTGCTGTGGATGATGCCTTGACAGCATACAGCATATCAGCATCTGGTTGGAAAGCACACCTAATCACTTAGTCTGCATCTAAAATCTCTATGCTAAATGGGCCTGTAGTTTTCAGTGGTATGACAATTCCTGTTTGCATGATGAGAAATAAATTCAACAGGTTGAAGTTACTTAGTACTGAATTGCCTCTTTGTAAAAAAAAAAAAAATCCCAGCCATTTCTGTATTTTCTGCCTCTATACACTTACATATATATTAATATTGTCTATAGGCAGGCATTATGCTTTTTATGCTAGTTCTTATTTAATTTACAAGTCAATATGAATTTCCTTTTTCCATTTTTAACATCTAGACTGATGCCAAAAAGGCATGGAACCAAAAAAACTGCTTAGAGACAATTTATCTTAAAGCATCAAGGTATTTATTTTCCAGCGTTGTGGGGCTAGCCAGCTCACACTGGACAAATAGCTCTGAAGTTTTAGTGAAAAGTGGGGTAATTTACTCAGTCTTCAAACAAAGTTACAACAGCTTAACAGACATATTAATATAATTTTGACATCTAATTATCATATTCATAATAGGTGGAGTTTAGGTGGAGCCTGAGGCGGAGTCTTCTGGAACCTTCTTTTGGCAGGGTTTTCAGGGGGGGCGTTCCAGGTTTCAGCCTCACTTTTAGGATCTTCTGCTTCTCTTCCTCACTTTGAACTTTTCAGCTTTCTTTGTTAGCATGACTCAGGTGCTGATGCTTGTAGCACTTCTTGATTCATGTCATCTCTATCTTCTCTGAGTGTCCACCTTATCTTTATTTATGATTATTAGGGTGCTTGAAATACTTCCTAACATCATCTATTTAGTCAACAGAACAATCTATCAAAGGTTCACACGGGACTTTGCAGAGCAAGGCACTAACACTATTTCAGTTAACTTTTTAAGGCTTTGTTCTTGTTTCAAGACAGTAATTCAAAGTCACATGCAGGTTCAGAAAATATTATGTGTACTTGGATACTCTTGTAGTGCAGAATCTGTTATGGAACTTGTTTTTTGGTAAATTACATTAGAGAATAACCTTAATTTGTTTGATTATCTTTGCCATTGTGGGACAAGCACAAGCAATTTAGAGAATTAAACTGGAGCTGCACAGAAATGTGAGAGGTCTATTTAGGGCTCTCAAAATTTGATTCTTTTGATAAGAGAGTATCTTGTGCCAAATGTACACTGGAGTAGCCTTCTGATTACTTTCAAATGTACATTGTAATTTCATTATGGTGACCTTGAATACAGAGTTGTATCACTTCCTTACAGGCTGACTCATCTCTACTTCACTCTGTTGCTCTATAAAGGGTCGAATCTTGCACTTCTTACTTATTCATCCCTGACACAGAATCCCCATAAATGTGTAAAACACATATGACTTTGAGTCACAACAGATTTTGGGCAATATCTTCATGGACTATTCAAGTTAGTGACTGACATGGCCAAATTAAAAGATGCAATGACCCTGAGTTTGTGATTTTGGATTGACCTCTGCATGCAATAGCCTGATGGGCAATGCTGTTTTGGAAGATTCCTTTTCCATTACCCAGAGTGAGAAGAGAGTACAGCTGCTGTTTCAGGCACTCTACAGTACTTCTGTTTGGCTGCAAACTATACGACATTGCTGGTGCACTGAGCACTGTGCCTATAGAATGTTTCTGAGCAAAAGGGAAGGGATTTAAGCATTTCTCTTATGTTTATGAGCCATGACTTAATTGTGAGCCGTATATTGAAGTTTTATATTATCAGAGAGATGCCATTGTGCAAGCCATTTATAAATGAATCTGCAGTTTGCTGTGAGCACATAAATGATACAGTAATATACAGTTTGAGCAACAGTAACTTTTTCCTTTCCCCTTTTTTTTCTTTATTAAATTGGAAATGTACTGTATTAAATACTTAGACATTAAATAGAAACATAAGAAGGAGAATGGCTACAGAGTTGTAATCCATTACCTCTATATAAATCAATCTGAATCAATTATATAGAACGTCTTAGACAATGAGGATGTAACAGGCAGAGGATCACCCATCATCTATATGCTATAAGGGAGGGATCACAGTTTCAAAAGGATTTCTCTCTGAGAAGATTTGATAAGTCACTCACAGTACCTAACACTTTGTTACTTGCTTGACTAAGGCTAGAGCTGGAGTCATCACCCTCCTTTCCATGCAAATGTGAGTTTAACCGAGATCTAACACTTCCCTCACCTTGTTACTAGTATTAAAGGACATCACACAGAGAACCTGAGACATTGTGATGTCCAGAGTTCTCATAGTGCCTCTAGACCAGTCAGGGACTTCCTCAGGGGTTTCCACCTTTCAGTAAGAGTGGAGGGATAGTCAGTGCTTAAATGCTCAAATCAATGGCATCTCTTTTTCTACCCTGCAATCTGGACCTGCTCATATGATGATCCTCAGGAAGGGCCACTGTTACCTCACTTGCCATGGAAGCCAGAGGGTTGACATTTACTTGCAAAGAGCTGCCTTAGTGGTGCGTTACTATGAGGCAGCATAACTGTGCTGTGAAGGTAGTGTTTGTCACAGTTGCTGCTTTACTTGATGATTCTTTGAGTGTGGGTGATAGCGCTGGGGAGTGGCTATCAGTTTGCATTAGGGAAAAGTAAACAATTATTTGATTTTTCTAATCATCCTAGACAATTTTTTTTAAAGACTTTTTAATATGCCACCCTTTGGTCATTTTTCTGCTTTCAGAGAGAAAATTTCAAAGGAAGAATCTCATCCATCTTGTCCTGAATCTGTCAGAATGCTGTAGACGGCTACACTATCTGATGTTTATAGGGTAAGATCGAACCATTGATTTTTTGAGTTGAATTTTCCCATTACCCTGAACAAATTGTACTGAAATAAAACTAATGGCATAGCTATGGCCCTTACAGACGAAGAAGACCTAGTTCATCCAGCATTCTGTGTGTTTTGCAACCTCTGATAAAAATGTTCCTCTGTTAGTATGCACTTCTTTCTTTAACTTGCTTTCAACCTTTTTGGAGTAAAGCAGTGGAGAGAAGATTGTCTCAGCTATATAGTATGCAGTAAATAGGTTATTGCTATTCTTGTCTGTGCTGGTTTAAAGGTAAACCAGCAGGAGAAGTAAACCCAGCTCAGGAAAGATTGTAAGTCAGAGTTACAATTTAATAAAAATTTTACAATAAATACAGTGACACAAAAAGAAATTGGTTTTAATCCATAAAACCCAGTAGTATAACCTAGTACCCTGAGGCATGAACAGAATGGTGTTTGTTAGCCCCTGTGCTGAGCCCCATGTGGTTCCTCTGAATCCAAACTAAAAGGAAGGGAAAAACCTGTTGGTGCAGATGACGGTCACAGTCTGGTCAGGCGTGATGGTCTCCTCCTGTCGAGGTTCTGGTCCTCCTCTGGATCCGATGAGTGGTCCCAGGTGTCTTCAAACCCCAAGATTATATACCCTCAGGTCCATGTGGGTATGCCCAGTACCTCCCCTGGGTGGGGAGTTCCACAATGGGTGATCCAACTCTGTGTTTTTGGAATTGTTTTTGGCCCATTAGCAGACATGACCCCTCAGGCTGGGTGTGGAGGTGCTAATGACTTCCTGGAGGGAGTTATCGCAGCTTCT
>JAWWLZ010000001.1:92319256-92367251 GCA_035041345.1 Poliocrania exsul | reverse complement strand
GAAAAACCTGTTGGTGCAGATGACGGTCATAGTCTGGTCAGAAGTGGTGGTCTTCTCCTGTCGAGGTTCTGGTCCTCCTCTGGATCCGACGAGTGGTCCCAGGTGTCTTCAAACCCCAAGATTATATGCCCTCAGGTCCATGTGGGTATGCCCAGTACCTCCCCTGGATGGGGAGTTCCACAATGGGTGATCTAACTCTGTGTTTTTGGAATTGTTGTTGGCCCATTAGCAGACATGACCCCTTAGGCTGGGTGTGGAGGTGCTAACGACTTCCTGGAGGGAGTTATCACAGCTTCTACCTCACAGGCTTCTTTAACACCCAGCTTATACCCTGAGGGGTCAGGTGTGCCTGGGCAGCTGCTGTAAATGGTCCATTGTTAACAGTTCATGGGAAATGAATAGAGGATGTAGAATGCATAGCTTTGGTCACACCTACACAGTGATAATCTGGTCCCACATGCTGAACTGGGACATAATCTATGACAGATTAATAAATGAAAAAATTACCTAATGATTTTTTTTCTGTGTCCACTCAAACCTCTGACGCTTGCATTGGCTACAACACCTTTGAGAAAGAAACTTATGCTGGAAGTGGAGTTGCTTCAGAGTGAGATCATGAACAGCTGCTCCAATATCTCTGTGTAAAAATGTGTCTTAATCACTGGTGATTTCTCAGAGTTAAGTAAGGGAGATGAGGTTGTCTGACCAAATCCTGTGCTTGATGTGCAAATGGAGTTCCCACAATTCCCACTCTAATTTGTAAAAAAACCCCCTCTGAGAAATGGCTGAATGTGTGCTTTGTGTTTAGAACAGCTAGTGATCACAGCAACTCCAAATGATAAATTTGATTTCCTGCTCTGTAGGGTAATGAGTAGATTTTACCCTCTTTCTCACACATAACATGGCAATTTTCTAGCACTGTCTGGATGTAGGTGTGATAGCAACATAAGACTACTGAAGACCAGAGCTATCATGTATCACAGAGACAAGACTGTGTAAAGTAACAATAATAAAAACATGCAAACACAACCCTCACTTTTCACTCTAAATGCAAATCTATCAAAAATGCCAGGAGAGCAGAAATATAAGACAAAGAAAATGTATAATTATTATTTACTTTAAATAAAAGATTTCAAATAGAGATTTAGCAAGCATGAATGAACCATTCTTTCTATTGCAAGAGAGAAAGCTTGCAATGTGTTTTTGGCTTTGCCAGCAGATTTTTACAAGAACATGTGGACACTGCATTCAACTAGAAAGAGATTGACCTCTGCCCCCTTAAGATTTTGCTGCAGATATTCCAAATTTTGCACCCACAAAATGATAGATGCCCTCAATTATGGTCAGGGAATGTTTTCTTAGTAATCTATAAATGGTTTTATTACATGTGTGCTACTAGGAGTCCTTTCACTGTTTAATCATAATTAATTCCTTCTGTTTGCCAGTATTCAAGTAATTTTTGGGTTCCATTTTCATTCTAACCTCTCTGCCATCCACTGCAAGGATTTGTTTAACTATTTTCTTTGCTTTGCATTTTGCCTCAGGTAATTTGAGAATATTTATGCAAAACTTGGGCAAGGGGGAAAGAAAATGTTTTGAATACTTTCAGCTCAGGGAAGGGGAATAAAATATAGAACTGTGCTGGGTTTTGATGGACTAGCTGATTTCTTTTGATGGTGAATAGTAGCATACTGTGATTCTGCTTTTATAGTGCAGAGTATATTCTTCTAGCAGAAGAGAAGGGTCTCATGATTTATCCCTTAGTGGCACTGAACATCTGCAGAGGTTTCTTTTTTTCTTCCTCTATTTCTCTTTTTGCAAGTCCATGAGAGAAGCAGCTTGCTTGTTTTGTAAGTTTGGCCTGTGTTTTCTCCCTTCAGGAAAGAACCTTGTGTTTCTGCATCAGCATGCCTGAATCATTGCCATGTTTGTTGTTTTACTTTCAGGATAACCCAAAAGAGGGTGGCTTGCCCCATGGACAAACGTGGAGGGTGGAAGACTAAAAGAGGATTTTTTCAAGGCCGGGTCACTTTGGGGCTGCCCTTCAATGGCCAGCATAGTTAGCTGTGTGAGTCTAGAAATGAAAGGGCAATCACCTGTTGCTTTCAGAGCTGATTGTTTGATATGGTCAACTGCTTTTGAACCTTTCTGTGTACTACCTAAACACTACGGTAAGAATGACAGATTAGCTGACTTTGAATTTGTCTGTATATTTTTTTCTGCTTTAAATTTGCAAAAGTCTCATCAGAACCTCTTTCTGGAACTAGAGATATTGCCATTGTCCTGCTTGAACAATCGACTTTGAAATTAAGTACACGCTTCATAAATAAATTTTGGAAAATTACAATGAAGAGTAAAGGATCTCAGGAATGTAATTTTTTATCTACTGCACTATTGGGGTCACCCTTTCTTGGGGTAATGTAGATTAGCTTAGCGGCAGTCGAGGAGGCAGAGAACTCAGGCTGCAGTGTGATCAGAAGGCTCACTGAAGACAAAGGACTTTATTTTTAGTAACAGCTTCCCTTTTATCTACTTCCACATAAAACATGCCAGTACACTGTTGGTCAGTAGTTCACCTAACATACATGGAAAGATTCTACTGGTTACAAGGCATTCACACTCTACAGGTACCTCTCTGGTCTTTAAGGATGCATTCATCAATCACCTCAGACCTTAAGTGATCGACATACACACTGTCACCCCCACACTGCACTATCTAGAAAATTTCCATTGTGTTTAAAGAAGATGGAATTGAGCTGTTGCTTTGAAACTGGTATTTCCTTACTTAAATAAGAGGTAGAAGACATAGTTTGTGAAGACAAAAAGTGATTTCTGAATGAGGGACTGTTGTAGAGGAGTTATGCATGAGGGGTGGAGAGACTGGACATTTATAAAGTTCTGTTGTCCAAATTGTCTGAATGGGACGGTCTGTACACAGTGAAAGCAAAAGGGTGTGCTTTATTTTGTGTTGGTTCTCTTGAGCACTGAGCATCAAAATGCTGGCTTGGGTTAGAGGTAGATGTCAGTCTTTATTCCTGCAAATCTTCTCTGTAAATGTGCTCTGTAAATGTCTTATCAAATGAAAACTCAGCAGTGATAGGAAAACACCCTGAGTAGCCTGCAAGGTGAAAGTCACAGTTAATCCATCTTATTTCAGAGACTGTTCTTGAACTACTGAGTTTTGCAGATGAGTTCTATTGCAATTTGGGCTCAAGATAAAAATGTCTGGCAAGAATAACTGATAAAGACATTCTTAATGAGGAAAGAGAAAACATCAGTGGAGTTACTTCTGTGTTTCTCCTTTCACTAAGATAGAGAACCTTTATCTGACAGGAGACTACATGTACATTGTGGGTAAATTAAAGGCATTCTTAATAACTAAATCAACTGAGAGAAGATAGAAAATCGTTGCTTGCAAAATTTGTGGGTGAGCTTAAGCTACTGCATAAGTAAATAAAGGTGGCAAGCTCATCATACAGAGTGAGCTGGATTATTTTGTAAAGTGGGTTGTTCTGAGTTGTGGGTTTTTAAAGACAACTTGAATTGAGGACCAGATTTTGAAACAACAGAATGTGGGTCCTGCATTTGAGATAGGACACTTATGCTGACATCAAAGGTCAATTATCTGGATAGGCATTTCCATTGTGAAGGTTAGCCAAAGAGCTCATGTGACCTGGGAGCTACCAAAAACAAACAGCTCTTTAGTGCAGCAACAGAAAACTAAAGACTGGGAACTTTCCTAGGTGAATAAAGATATTAAACTAGTTGCAGATGTTTTAAATGGTGAATATACCTATCTCCTGGAGCAATTCAAGGGATATGTGGTGTATTCCCACTGCTAGAAGTTTAAGAAACCTGGCTGGACATGTTTCTGACATACTTGATTCAGATTCAGCCAAAGTTCAGGGATAATATGGACTACATTAGGTGAAGTCCTAGTTCCAGGGCTTAGACTAAAAGATTAATGGTTCCTTCTGGATCAAGGGTTAATGAGACTTTAAAAATGTCCTTTGTTAGTGAAGAATACTCTCACTGTCATTGACTGTGCTGAAAATGGTATTATCACAACACTTGTTAGTATTTCAGTATTGTTAGGCCTTTTAGCCAAGGAATCTGCACAGTTTCAGATGCATGAATTGAGACAGGATCCTCTTCCCTGTTTTGGTCCCAGTCACCCCTCTATCCAATTTGAATGGTGAGAGGGGGCCTGGGCACTTCCTGGTAGAAAGTTCACCCCATAGTGGAGCAGAATGACAGCAGGACTTTGTCCATCTCTATCAGTGACCTGAAGTATGGGAATTGTTGCATCCCCATTAGCTATCCCTCTCACCCACCCATACATTTCCCATATGGCCCTGCTTGTTCACCAGCCTGCTCTGATGGTTTCACAAGGAAAAGGAGGATTGCTGCCATTTCAGGTTGGTAAGGGGTAAAGAAGCAAAATGTAGTGAAAAGACTGTCCAGAGAGCTTAGTCCAGCTCTGGTGAGAGGGAATGGGAGGAGACACAGGCAGAAGCACAAGATAGCCAGGCAGCCAAGATCTGGGATAGTCTGTGCAGCATTCCTGAAGCTAGTATGCAAAACAGCTTGTTTAGCACCTCATAACTCTGTTATTATTCAGTAATTTTAATAGGGTTACAAGTCCTGACAAAAAGAGTTGGAACATTCCTAAAACTTAACAATACATGGAGGTAGATGCATGCATATAAAACAATCTTCCTGGAAAGAAGAAGACTTTTTATTCAGGTTGGAATGGTGCTTTCAGGAAGAGCCTCCTTGGATGCAGCACTCAAAGCTTCTCTGCTGGGTGGATGTGCAGCCTGCTAACCTGACTCAGGTCTTAGCTCAGATCTTGCCCAGCTGAGAAGATCTGAACAGGGCCTGGGACCCAGGATTTCAGCTATAGGAACAGCTTTAACAGAACTAATATGGAAGGATTGCAAAGAGACTGACAGTAGTTCCAAGCTTATTTGTGTTCAGAAAATAATATCCCATTCTGATTGCACCTACTAGAAGAGTTACAGGAACTTCCTGTTCCGGGACTTGGATTACCTCTTGAAATGAAAACCAGTGTCCTTTGCTCTTGCGTGGGGGGGTGTTGCCTTCATACTCTGCACTTACCTTGCCAGGGCTCTTCCCTAGGTTTTATAAACCAAGGTTAAGTAAACACACAGACAAGCTTTTCTGAACTTGGTCAAAGATCTATAAACAACAAAACTTACTCAAGGTTGTAAATAATCTCAATGTAGAATCTGGATTCCTGGATTCAAAGGGCATCACAGTAAAGCAGAATATAACAATTATGTGCATAACCAGAAACAAATTATGTTCACCTTGTAATCTGATTTTAATGTTGTGTTTTGCAGTTATCTCCTTTGGTTCTGAGTCATTACTTGTAGTGGAGATACTGACACATGTAATGGCTCAGAATAGCATATGGAAACTTTCCACTCTGCCTCTGGTCACCAGGACTCATTCACTTGTCTTCTTATAGCAGCAGAAAAACATTAGACTGTATATGACCATAGGATACTAGTGTGCACCTGAGAAATGCTGAAAAAGCTTTTTGTCATATAAGTAATGGTCATTTTTAGCCAGACTGAATCTCATACATGTGGAGCATCTGAAAGGTTGAAAGACTTCTCGATGCTGTGGCTTACCAAGAGTGTTTTTCCAATGTCCTTAGAGGTTTTGTGTTACTTATTCCACACTCTCTGTGAATTCCTCGTCTAACTGCTACACAGTTAATGCAGATTGTTTTCAGAAGTAACTGTAGGGTTCTCAGTTGGAACTGTATATATATATTTTTTTTCTCTGCAATCTGAAAACCTGGAAGAATAGATAACTCTCCCTAGTACTTTCTTCCAAGGAAGTAAGGAAAAAAGAAACTGATTCCCTTGAAAAACCCCAAACCTGTTTTAAAAAAGTTTTTGTTACAAATTAAGCCACAGCCATTCTACTACCTCTGTAGGCAGCATCAGCTTTAAAAATTGACCAAACTTCAGCAAACAACAACTAAGTGCTGTTTTGCTCCAGATTTAGAGAAACTGCCTTCCTTCTTGTCCAAATTGTAGATGCACAGTTCATACTTGCTTTCAGACTGTTGATTTTAATTTGTATGTTACTCTTCAGTGTCAAAGGTAACTAAATTACAGTAAAGGCTGGTGCTATTTATCAGCAGTTTATTAAGAAATAAAAAATAAAGCCCCTCTCTAAACTTACATGATCTCCAGAAAGCAATGTTTTTTCCAAGTTTATTGCTGTGACTGCACATGGAATGTAGTTCTTTCTATTGAGTGTTATGTAGTTCTGTAAAACCAATGTAGTTCTGTAAAACCAGTATTCTGAAAATACTGATTTCTGAAAACATTCTAACTATATATTAATATTTGAAATTCTATTTATGCCCTTGACACTTATGAGCAATACATGAAGCTGTATTTATAAAAGCACTTCTGACTCACTGGCAAGAAAGGCTATTGCAGTACAGCATATTATTTTGCTGAGTAGAGGGAGACTGAGAATGCATTTAGATCCTGAAAATCCTGCTCCACTACCTAGTGATCTGCCGTGGCTGCTGTGCTGCCTGATAGCTCTTCACATCTGCATTACTGCCCAGGCTCAGCAGGACAGAGACTTCAGAGGTGACCAGCAGGAGATGGAAAAGAGTCATTCTTCTACCTGTATTACTCCAATGGGCTTGGTCTCATAAGTTTTTTTGTTAAACTCATAGCATGTTCCCAAAGACATTTTGCAAAATGTAGCCACAACTGAAGTTTGGTTGGTTTTTTTTTTATAATATACAATAAGTAGCTATGGAGTCCCTTTTTAACAAACTTACCAGTGACTGAATAATTTGCTAGTAGATGGAGGATTTCAGCCTTTTGAGCAATTCCCCCTCAAGCCTGAGAAGGTTCATACCTAGGTATCCCATCTCCTAGGAGAAGCTCTGATTATAAGATTAAGCTAGGTCATGGCATTGACTCTTCACCTTTTGGAAACAGGTCACTTCACTAAGAACCCTCTGCAAGATCCACTGGGTGAACAGAAAGAGACTCTGTGGCTGCTGTCTAGGACAATCACCAGACTGGGTAGACACTTGGATAAAGTAGCAAAGAGTGATGACTTGAATTTGGAGGGCATGTGGGCCAATATGACTGCTTGCCTATATTTTGGTTTAGTTCAGCAGGAATTGAAGCTTTTTAAAGTTTGTTTCCTTGATTTTTTTTTTACCGGTTAATAGACTCAATACATACCATTTGTACTCTGCAGTTCAGAAAGAACTGTCTGACTTAACAGCTGTAGGAGAGAGTAAATCATTAGGACTATAAAAGGACCTTTTAAAGAGGTCAAAAGACCCAAAGGGGAAAATAACAAGCCTTTCACTCTGTATACTAAACAATTATACCTTGATGAAGTAAAGATCTGGAGAAACATACAAGGATGGGGAATTAGATGGGAGAGTTGGAAATGCTGAGGATTAACAAGAGGAACTCCAAAGGCAGAAGGGGAGAGAGGGAGTTGGTAACCGACCCCTGACAGAGAGACTGATGGTGCAGACTTCCTTTTGAAAAGTCTTTTTCAATTGTCAGGGCTGTAGCGAGCATGTTTCTTTTCCTTTTTTATCCACTAGGTACTTTACCCAAGAAGTCTTATTTAACAGCATAATTACATAATTTTGTGCTCACTTAGCTTTATAAGCCTCAGTGGAGGAACATGAGCATCCTTTCCACAGAACTCTGCATTTCTCTTGCTCTTAATTTAATGCTTATGAAGAGCACATAAATTTGTATTGATCTTTGTTTTTCCTTGCAGGCTTCAACCACATTAGTATATGGAACAGATGGGAGTCTTTAATTCATTAGAGGGAACCAGTTTAATACTGATGCCATCAATCTGTTCTATTTTTACCTTGGAGACAGAAGTTTTCCTGTAAGGGGTGTAGTTAAATGCATCTGCTGTTGTGTGTATACCTACACAGCAAGTTCTGAAATTACTGAGGCAGAACAGAAGGAAAATTGCAGGGTAGATGAAGAGGGAACCTTTTGGCATTCTACCAAACAGAAAGCATAACTAGAGTGAATTTATAACCATAGTGCAGTTACTTAAGGAAAAAGAGGAACACACAAGCACAGCTTGGTATGGTTCAGACTTTGATCTGTTCATGTTTTAAAAAACCCACTAACTCAACAGATATATACACCACCTCTTCTAAATTTAATCACTCTCGAACAATCAGAGTAGTTTTGTGTTTTCTTCTTTAGTGCTCCTCTGAAACTGTAGTATCTGGATGGCTTTAAGAACTGATTTGACTCAGTAAAGCAGAAAAATGTGTACTTCTGTGATTAACAGCTTCCTTGCATCAGGTTTGCTTTCTCTTTCTTATTTTGTTTTTCATTGCTGAGTCTAGATTTCTGAAAGGTTAGTATATGAACTAGCATGGAAAACTTCACTTAAAAGATTGCCATACGTAATGCACAAATAAATGACAAATGAGTGGGGCATGGAGAAAAATATGACATTCATTTATTAAACAAATTATATTTCTGCAATGACAGTAGCTTCATTCTAGTAATTAGCACAGTGTACAAAATAGGAATACTCATTTCTACTTAATTTGGGAAAGTCTTTTGAAAAGATGGCTGAAATATGGGCAACTGTATATAGTCAGCAAAACTGTTACTGGATTTTACAACTGTATTTTAAATCAAGACCATGGTTTTCAAAACACTGAAAACACATCCTATGACTGCTTGTTTGAGCAGCAAGTAAAACTGTAATTTCACTAGTTTATTGGATGTGCAAAAGAAAGTATAGTGAAAGCAAAAACATGACTACAGAGTACAGTTAATTTTAAGAGTTTATATTGTCTCAGAAAAAGAGCAAGAAAAAATGTAGTTACCATTCAAGATAGAAACAATGTATCTGGACAACAGATACATTGTGTGGTTTTTCCTTTGTTTCTGATTTGTAGGAAGAGGCCCAATAAAATTAGGTCTTCATTCTCCTGAAAATCCCTCCTTCTCCTATCACTTACCATTTGAAGTTCCAGTCAGAAAATTGGCTTTTTAGTGACAAGCCATTAATTTTATTCCATTAACTAATTGTGGTGCCTTAAGCTAAATCTCCATCTCTTTTTACTTTTGTCCTCATGAAGAACTGTCATACTATTTTCTGAAAGTTCAGTTGCTTTCCTTTTAAGTAAATTTGCAAAGGAGACAAATGTAATTTCAGATTATAGCCTTAAGTAAAGAATAAACTGCAAGATCAGACAAATTCCTATTCTAGTTCTTACAAAATAAATAAATGATTTAAGAACTTGCTGCAAAAATTTTCTAAATATGTGTTTGATAAAAAAGAATCTTTAATTCAGCAGCTTCTGACTTTTTTAATTGCTTATTTGAAAGGCCTTATGGAACACTAATAAGCATTCTATATATATTAGATTCAGCTTCTTTCAAACTGAATTTATTAGTACCTTATTTGTTATTTATATTGATTTATTTAAATATGAAAAAGCAACAGGTGAAGCATGAAAGTATTAGTAATTTTAACCACGAGATTTGTAACTGACCATTCCAAAGCAAATATTTATGTCCCCACAGAGGGAAAAACCCCAATGCAACACTTAGTCAAGAATTGAGGTAACTTGCACACAGCCTAGTTTTTCTTTTTACACCTCTCAGTAAGCAGATAGTGAAAAAAACAACATTGTCAATGAATAGTGACTGCATCATTGAGTTTTCCTGCTCTGATGGTATTAAAGGGAAAGTGTGATTAGCAGTGACACTTGAATTACAGTGTTATTAAAACTTAACATAATTAATCCAGACATTGCCACATGCACTGTGCATCTCAGACCACAAGCCTGAACCTCAGCTAACTTGCATCCTGATGAATAATGTTAATTTTCCATGACAGTCCTCGGTATATGCTGAAATAGCAAAAATGTCCTGGGACCTGTAGCAACTGCAAGATGTGAGCCAGGACCAAACCTCTTGCCCTCAAACACAGCTGAGCCTCTGTTGAGCGGACAGCAAACAAAAACCTTCCAGAAGTGCCATATTGACAGCTAGGAGGTTGTTCTGCGTGTGGGTGTTCTCAACTTGCTCTGTGCAAAAGGGCCTACATTGTACTTTAATAATCAGCTGAAAGCAGAGTGAGGTTAAGGAGGAACAACATAGGCTGTAGTATTATTACAGTGCTGCAGGTGACTAGTGCTGCAGCTTGGTAAAAAAGCTGGAATCCAATCCAGTCCTTGCTCCAGACACTGTATATTTTAGTAGTCCTGGCTACTGAACTAGTGCTCAGGATTTCCCCATTTCTAATCAAGTGTCCCAGGACAACCCTGGATAGAGTAGAGTCAGAGTCTGGCCATAGCACAGAGGCACAGCTTCAACACAACATCCTCATTGATAGTTGAAGTGATTTTGAACCACTTCAGTTCAATAAAGGGCTAGAATGCAGGTCACATAAGCCTTAGGCTTCAGTGAATAAGCTGTACTTAAAAAAAAACAACAAACGATCAAGCAAAGTGAAATTTGTGCATCTTGGAGAAAACAGGAACATTCTTGAGCGAAAAGGGGCCTCAACTCTTCTGACCTCCAGGAAAATCTGAACCTACCAGTGTGTGTTAGGCCTGTTTTGAGCTGGTGGGCTGAGAAGAGGAAGGTGTGGAAGTGCTTCAGAGCTGAGCTGTGGAGGGACCTTGGTCAGATCTGAATCCGTCTGCCAAAATGGGATTTAACTTGAACTGGGACTTTGGAAATCAGCAACTCTTTGGTATAGGACAACAGCAAATATGCAATTGTGACAGCTGCACAGTTAAATAGTTTCTAATGATGCCAAGCAGAGGTTTCTAGACTGCATTTCTTCATGCTGGTGACCATATTCCTCCTTCTTTGTCTTTGGGCTGCATCTTGGTCTGAGCTGCCTGACCAAATAATCTTCAAAAGCAAAGACAGTTCAGTCAAATACACAGTAGTTAGAGCAAATGTATCTTTCCTTAAAAAAAAAAAAAAAAAGAGAGAGAGAGAGAGAATGTGAGAATTTCAGCTGAGAAAGGACTTTAGAAGTTGATCTGAACAGTTAAAATGTATCCAAATCAAAATCAAGGGTAAACCTTTTACTAACTTCACCGGAGACAGGGATTCAACCTTTTTTTTTTTTTTTTTTTTTTTCTTCTCTTCTCTGTGCTTAATGTTCTATCTGGAAAGCTGAATTCTTTTTGATGTCATTTCAAGCTTATTTGTAAAGATATATTGCTTATATAAAATACAAAGTAGTATTATAAGATTGATAAACCAAGACAGGTAATTTTAAATGTTCATAAGATGTAAAATATTTAAATTGTCTTCTTAGAAGTATCTTACAAATGAGAAATCTCCAACTTCCCCTCAGGTAGATTTTGAGGTCTGATATCAAATGAATATGAGTGTATGTGACTATACATACTATCCTGGCACAGGTTGCCTTACAACATGAGACATTTATGATTTTAGATGCGTATAGTCCCACTTATAATGATATCTTGACAATTATAATATCTTAACTAATAATGTTTTGTTTGTTTTTTATAAAACACTTTCTGATTATAGCTTTGAAGATTTACTTGATGTAGAAATTACACTGAGGCCTAGATTCTTGGATAGATTAAGGTACAAGAACCTGATGAATTGCTGCTGTCAGCTACACGCAAATTATGCCTAGAAGCAGAGCTTTTGCCTTCACTTCCCAGACAGCATAAAGTTAATGAGCCAAACACATGAAGTCCTTTTACACAACCAAAAGAGGAGGGAAACCAAAATTCTGGACTGGCAGTTGTTTAGAAATATTGAAAATGCTTGTAAATATGACCCAAAAAAGAACAAAAGTCAGAGGCTATTAAAAATTAGTATTTGATATCAGTGGGAGGACTTTATGATAGAAGCAACTTTAGAGTGGTGTTTGTGTAAGGTGTGGTTTTGATTTAAGCTGCCATCTATGAGTTCATCTGACCAAAGTGGCCTGAAGCAACTCAAGCTATTTGAAGGACATGCAAGAGAAACTGAGAAGTTGTTGAAATTAGTTTAACTTTGTTAGAAATGTTATTTTTTTATATTATTTTGATTTTTAATATTATTTTGATTTTTTATTATATTTTTGATGTCTTTATGTATATCTACTCTACAACTGTGTCCACTCAGAGATCCAAAAGCCCTACCTTGATTGATCTGCAGAATGAGAGCAGCATGTCTTTCTCATTTATTTTAGTATGTTTGGGAGACTCTGGGGCTGTGCAGTAGAGCAACAGATTTTCTTTTTTTTCTTTTCTCAAGAGCTGTTTTATTGGACAGAATAACTCTTTGCAGATCTACTGTCTCTCTGTTTTCTTGATACAGAGACCCCTAGCTATCAGCTGGTCACAGCCAGGACTTCTTATAAAGAAAGAAATGTCTGAAAAAGTGTCCTTAAACAGAAAATAAAACTCCAAAGGATAAGAAGAAAACCCAAAACACCACTTTCATGAAGAGTGTCAGAAAGAAGAGTATGGGAAGGACAGCAGTTTAGCAAACCTACTACAAAGGCAGCTCTAAGCAAAGAAGACCTGAAACAAGAGACAGCCCTGGAATCTACACAAAGAAAATAACTGTCAGAGAGGAAGAGGAGCGTATCTATCTCTGCTTAGGATACAGATATTGGGTTGATATTGTCCCTGCCAATTTTGAATTTCTCAAATGATGAATCCAAACATATAGTGGAGAGCTTAAAGACAGAATAATAAGATAACTCCAGATTTGGAATTCAGTGGCAATGGAGACTGTGTTTTAGCATGCTTGATCATCAGTTGATAAGTATCCAGGAAAGAAGGACCACACAGAGTTGTGTTATCTGGTTTCAAATCTACTCTTGTCACATTAGATATCTGGACAGCTCTGTGTGAAGTGGGAAATAGTTTATTGCTGGTGGTGTTTTCCATGCTATCCATATTTCAGTGATAAATGACTCTGTTGCCGAGGCTGTCAGCTAGTTACCTGTCACAAACAATAGATTACACTTGCTTGTTTGTTAATTCTATGTAATTCCCATTTCTGGGGTCACCCTCTTAAAATACGCACAATCTTCTCTCAGGCTATGTTGTCTTTATAAATAATACAACTACAGCCTTAATGTTTTTTGCATCCTTCTTTCTAACTTCTACATGTCATGTCTTATTTCTCTTGCTGAGTTTGGCAGTTTTAGTTATTGAATTAAAACTTTATATGATTATATTATCACCCTCTAAATAAAATAAAACTCAGAAAAGAGCCCCTCTTCTTTGTTAATGCCTCTCAAGATGAGAGACAATTTATATCAGCCTGGACTTCTCATGCTTCAATATTAATCATGAACTCAAGAAAGGCATGTGTATTAGCACTTCTTGCCATTCATGAGCTTATATTTTGATTGTGGTAAAATTCAGTGGCTTAGTAATTCATCCTGGAAATAAGCCCTGAACATCAAAAGCAATCACGTGCCCTTTGCAATTTGCTATTCTGGACGTAAAGGACTACAATCTAGTGTACAAGTACACATTTTCTAATCTGTGGACATTGTTGATCAGACTTGCACTATTCAAGATTCCTACATATCGTTATGGTGCAGGGAAGGCAGACACAATTTCCTGAGGGCAAGAAAACGGCATCTAGCTCTCCCCCAAGAATGATCTGAAGGCACTTCATCAAACAGGAAAACAACTATCATGCATGCCTGAAAAAAAGGGGAAAAAAATGGAGAGTGAGCACACTGAGAATTGCATGTGATCATCCGTCTAAAATGATTTTGATGGCACCCTTCCAGGCTATACCAAGGACATAAAGATTTTATGTCTATGTGGAAAAAAACCCAGTTTATAATATGTTTGAAAATAAGTAATGAATTGCTTGGCGCTATGGGTGGGACGCACTCTGCCTAATTTCAGACACAGGCTGTATGGAAATCTGCATCCTAAAACAGGATGTCATCTGACAACCAAAGGTCAGCTGAACCCCATTTAGAAAGTGCACAGTGTATCTGCAAAGCAGCTTAATTCAGTCTGCTTAGTGGTGACCTTGGTAAATTAGGCTTTTTTAACTCACTAAGCAACTCTTAGAGAACTTGGCCCATACTCTGGTTTAACATCCCCTCCCAAGAATGAAAACATGAGGGACTGACTCAGACCTACAGATGTTCTCCTAATGTCTGAGTTTCAGTACACTCTGCTGCTCATTATCCCTGTGTCATTTCCCTTTCAGAGGAAAAGAGGCCAAAACAAGGGGAAAGAGTCTGGACCTTGTAAGTTTTCCAGTCCCTGAAGCAAATTCATGAGTACTTTTGTTTTGGTTAGAATAGATGTCTGTTAAATGACCTTGTCATGTAGACAACCTTCCCTGCCTGCAAAATACTTACTTCAGAGGAGGTAGCTTGTTGTCTGGGTCCATTTCTTTCAAATAGTGCAGGATTTCAGCCAAGAGCCTACTATGAGACAATTTATAGTGAGGTGCGTGGGAAGATGCTTTCAGTAAACACAGTACAAGCTGAGCATCTTGAAGTGCCCTGCATCTGTCTCAAAAGGGAGAAAGGTTCTGTGGATATGAAGGTCCTGGGCTGGATTACTGTCATGGGCCACTGTGAAATTTAGTCTTTCTAAAACTGTTTCAAAAGCAAAACAAACTTCATAAGCTCCCATCTTGACTCTGGAGATGCTTATTGTTTCATTCCTGGTTTGTTGAGTCCCTACCATATTTGTCATTGAAGAGAGGAGGGGAGGAAAGAGAAAAGGGCAAATGGGGCAGTAACCAAGCAGATTTCCATGGGAACCATCCTTGAGTCAATTGGATTTTTTTGTCAACATATTCCCGAAAACATTTCAGTTCTAGTAAGTCTGGCATTTTCTGTCAGAAAAATGCCAAGTCTAGAAAACCTTCTGCTGTGTCAGCTGTATTTTTGAATATGTGCCTATTTATGTTAAAACTTTGTCTTTGACACACTGATAATTTTCAGCTGGAATTAACAGAGATAATTTAAAAAGCTGCTTAGAATAAGTAGCCCTGAAAGACACGCATGTTTATATTAACCATAACAAAAAAACTCAGGATGGTGGTGGAGCGGCAAGACTGTCATTAAATTGGTAGTAGGCAATGGCTGTGAGCACTTTTTAGTCCTGACAGCTTGGTACCACTCTGCAAGTGAGAATGAAAAGAGAGGATCAGGAGGGCCCAGCATCTTGGCACATCCCTATTGAAGTCACTAAGTCCCAAGATGAGGGTGGATGCCTGTGCTGGGATCCTCCCCCTTAACAGAGGCCTGAGATGGTGACTTATCCTACAAAGAGTAAAGTTTTACTCTAGATATGGCATACAGTGAGCAGTACAACAGCTGACATGTATGGATCATTTAAATTGGTTTACTGCTTTGCAAAATGCTGTGTATGGTGACTGATGTGAAAACAGAAAAGGAAGCTTAGGTATGAGCTATGTTACTTGGGTTTCTCCAGAGAAAATTGGTTTATCTTCCACTCATCCATAAATTCAATTTGCCTCTTTGACTTCCTGTATTGATACAAATGGAGTAAATCAGATGACAGCTTAAGCAGACATGTTGAGGTAAGCATTTTTCATTCCCTTTTTTCAATTAAATGAGCTGCAATTGCATTATGGGCGACTCTGCTCGCCCAACTCATAAATATTCTTAATGCATTCTGTCTAGCGAAACCTGTGGTGACGCAAACAACTGGTCCTCTGACCCATCCTCTCCATTCTTTGACATATGCTTGGAGAGCTACATTTTGCATTGGAGCTATTGCTAGCTGAGATATAGAAATATTGAGAGTTCTTTATATATCCACTTTCTTTCATATGTGGGTACAGACTGTTTAATTGTCAAATGGCCATTAGACCTCAGCAAATTGTAGCTGGAAGCAGGATTTTATAGTACAGGCTTGCTTTTAAGAGCCATTCTGGTACTGTTTCAAAATTAAATTTCAAAACATTTTATAGGCTGCTTTCTTGCCTTAGAGGAGAGTACACTGGAATGAAGAGGAGATTTAAGGAGTGCAGATGCTTTTGCAAAGCCAGAGAGAAAAAGATAAAAAAGTGTTCTGTAAGATACTGCTATTATACACATCAAAAATCAATGATGGTTGCAGAGAAAAGGAAAGTAAAAAGCATCAGTATTTTTGTGGTTTTAAATTCATATAAATTTACTTATTCTGAGAAACACTGCTTTATTAGTCTCTGTAGGGGTGATTTAAAATATGTTTTGCAGCGTACCCATGAACTAATTATTCACTGTGCTTGCAAACAAAGGGAAGATTTGCTCTTTCAGCAGTATTGTGCTTTTTTTTTTTAAGTGCTTTATCTGAAAGTTTATAATATGAGATTTTTTAAAAGAAGAACAATCCTGATTTGCTAGAGAATGCAACAGACTTAATCAAGGACAAATTTAACTCAAGAGTTTTGGAGCTACTGTGAAAACCAGTTATTGCTTTCTAATTTTAGATTTGATTACTGGCATTATAACAAATTGATTTTGTCCAAATACCCATCTTTCTTCTTACATCTGATAGAGATGAGAGCAATATAGATATTTAATTTTTATGTCACATTTCAAGAAAGTATTTCAATTTGTAAAGCCTATTGCAGCACTGCTTTGGTAAGGAGATGTAGAGGTGGTGTTTTTATACTGCCTTAGTGACAAGTCATAATATTTGCACTATAATTATCAAGTTTACTTTTTCACATTGAATTTTAAGGTATTTTCAAAGCATCAGATGTGGTTTAGAGTGGCAGAAAGCTTTACAGCTGGTGCTGTGAAGATCCACAGAACATTTCTTTTTAATTTATTCTGCCCAGAAGATGTCTATCATCCAGACGCTCCAAGATCACTGGCAAGACCACTGTGAGTTATCCACCCTGTAAACCAGAGCCCAGACATTCCACCCTCTGTGTTAAAGTTATAATCCATAGGCTACAAAGTAAGATATTTACATTTCTCTTCTCAGCCTTGAAGCCTCTGATCTTTTTGGCTCATGAACTCCAGGGACTTCATGGATAGTTTTCTTATTCAGAACATTGTACAGACATATGGGAATGACCTACTGCTCAGAAACATACTTTTAATATGGTTCAAGACCTAATGCTTCCTGTTCCTGAGAGCATCTAAAGGTACTCTCTATTAGGAGAGGGCACATCATTCAATATTGCAAAAGAAGCAGGTCTAATATTTAGGAATGAGGGGATAATTCCTTGGCTTTCTGTATTGTGTGTGTTATTTTTGGATTGCCCTTTGAAACTGTGCCTAATACTCTCCATTAATTATCTAAGAAGGCTGATATGTCTGACCTTGTTCTTCTGAGTTTCACTGCACAAGTTAGAAGAGCTTAGACTTGTACATTGAATCTTCAGCCTGTAACACAGACTCTGTTAAAAACGTAGAAAGCCAACTTTTAATATCAAACATCAATGATGCTGAGTTCAACAAAGTCCCACAGAACCTTGTGTGCTATGTGTTCACTTCAGGAAATTCTTGTTCACATTACCATCACATCAATCACATACAGAGTGGCTAAAGAGTACAGGGAATGAAATACTGACATTGAAAGAGAACAAAGTCAAGGTTGGAGACATAGTGCAATCCACCTCTCAAAGAGGAGGCACTCCTGGCAACTTCTCATTGCATGGTGCTGCTGGTACAAGGTCTTTGCTGCCTCTCAGACTTTTGTAACCCCTACCCTGCTGAGAGTAGGTTGGCACATTGAGCTTCCCCGAGACTCCTCATCTATGCTGCGAGACTCCAGTGGGTGGTCAAGCAGAAAGCTGCTGATGTGACAGAATGGTTTGGTGGAGCTGCATCTGGGAGAGGCATAGATGGCAAAGGCTTCATATCTGCACTGAAGGTGTTGCTCCAGGATAATGAAAAGGAAATGCAGTCCACTCAAAATTGTTTGCAACAGTCCTGACTGTTTCTGTCACTTAGTGTTTTATTTAGGAGCTCTTGTGCCTTAATAGGAAGAGGATGGGTGGTTTGGTGCCATCATTCCTATCTAAAGGTCACTAAAGAATTTGTGTTTACCAAATGATGCATTTGCAGTGGGTATCACAGGCTCAGTTTAATTACAAATGGAAGATGTAGTGGACAATGTGTATAGTGTGCTGCAGGAATACTGAGCAGAAATTGTTACCATATTTCACTAAGAAGCTGTGGCCCAGACTATGAAGAAGAAAGTATGTCCTTCCACTGTAAAGCTCAAGAAATCCTCTACTGAGTTGGATTAACAAATAATTTCTGTCTTCCAAAGCCTTCATAGAGTGACTCCTGGAATATTGTTAATAACTATTTCTTCTAATAATTCTTTGAATGCTTTATCTCTATGAAGCATTGCTTCAAAAATTTAAAATAACTACATGAATGCTATTTGATGCTTTTAGTGTAGGTCATGACTGTAATAAGTAACAGTTACTGTCTTGTTTTTAGATAAAATATTAATGCAGAACATTCATTTCAGCTGACTATATTCAAGGAAAACTCTAAGAGTGAATCGAAAGTTCCCAGAAAGAAATACCTAAATCATACTTGAAATTCTAGTTAGTCCTAGATTATTCATATCTCCACTTAAAACCACTCCAAAGGTTAGTCCAATTTAGTCCTAATGAATATGACTGGAGGTAGAGAGGGTTTAGATTTTATCCAGAAGATTTTCCTATTCTTCTATCTCTGTGCCAAAGATAATAAAGCCCGTAAGCTGATGATACGAGCTGCTTAAGAGACAGCATGAGTTATGCTGCTGTGAGAAGAAGCCCAGAGCAGCATGTGGTCTCCTTGGACTCTGTCCCCACACCTGGTGCAAGAAAAGCTTGCTGGCTTAAAGAAGCCAAAGTAAACAAATGCCTTTTGTCAATGTTATGGAGCTGTATGATCTCTTTGCAGAGGAGCAGGAGTGCACTGGCAGCCTCCCCATTGGAAAGCCATGTCCTTGGATTTCAGCAGAAAGCAAATGCTCTTTGCCATTTAAAGCAGAGCTCACAGTTGCACTGGCAATGAGAATTCAGGTGCTCTTCTAAGAATTTCTGAAAAGCATCACAGTGGGACTTTTTGCAAAGCTTAAATGTGAACAGTGTCATTCACAGCCATCTTGCACTGATGACGAGAAACTTGGTCCTTTATGGCCTTCACTAGCCAACAGCTGCCAGCTGTTTCCGTCTCAAAAGGAAAGCAAGGTGTGGCTTTATTTGGGTCAATTCAAGTTTTTGTCATAGCCTTTATCCTGGGACATTAACCTCAGCTGAGATCTGAAATACTTTGTCTTCCATCAGAGTCAGAGCATGCCTGTGAGCTTGACCAGAACCTAATTCAATGTTCATCAGTGATGTATTCTGGGAAGCTTGTAAAGGCAAAAATCCAAAGTGTCCCCTTGGTTCCTATTTGAATTTCATCAGTGCAGTAAAAGAGACAGAGTTTTGTCTTCCAAATTCTATGTACTTTTATTATTATGTTTATGTGCCTAATTTGTTTATAATATTTTAATTGTCTGTGACATCAAATCATGTTCTTATTCATGTCTATGTTTTTTGCAGTCAGAGAGTCTTAACACTCTTTAGTGTAGATGAGTCTTTATGTAGTTTTTGGATTAAAAACATGGATAAGTCCAGTTCTTCAATGGCCAGATCCTGGATGCCACAGATAAAAATCCATCAGATACTTAGAAAAAGGTTTGTTTTTACATGATTATAGAATACAGTATTTTTCTTGGTATCTGTCTGTAAAAAACAAGTCAACTGATCACTGCAACTTTTACTTCTTTAAATATATGGATATCTATTGATTTCTTCTATGTCACACAGTATTTGGACATTGCTGCAAACATGATGATGAGCTTTGCTAATGTATCATACAACATTCAACCAAAGACAACAAAAATTTCCCTTACACTTAAGGTGACATAAGGTAGCAGATGCCTTGATTTATGCCCCACTCTCTCCTGGCTTATTTACAAGATTAATTATTCTTCCTAGATGCATCTAATAGCTTTACCTATAATATTTCTGTGTATCTGAATCCAAAAGACATTAATAAATATACTTAATAAATCAGGTTCATTTAGGATCACACATGTCAAGTGTTCTGTGAATTTGCTAATTAGCAGTGCTGTACTCTCCAGATAGGAACCTCCAGAACCTATTACAAACAGTCTGGTGTTCAGGAAGATTAATCACTGGGCTGCAATGCTCAGAGTCTGAATGAGAATGTTCAGTGGAGAAATTAAATCCCTTCAGGCAAACTGTAACTTGTATACCTCGTTTCCTCAGTCATCACTCTCCTATTTGTTTATTTAAGATAGCAAATTACCACTCATGCTTCATTGTAAATTGCTAACTGAGAGCCAAGGAGCCCCATCCAGCTTTACCCACAGGCTCTAACCTTGGATCTTAAAAAAATGTGTTCACAAGAAAGCATTTTTTTTTCCACAGTGAAGGGAATAAAGCCTGTATGTGACATAAAGCACTTAGTAGTTTTGTGAATATTGTAAGAATCCTCTGCCTCCCATGGCAATTTTTCTCTTGTTTCTACATTGTTTTTCATGTATGTGTGAAGGAAAAAGGTATGCAGTAGGCAGTTATGTACATTTACCTAAAATATCAGCTTTGTAAAGAAGGACTTGGGAGTCCTGCAGGACAGTGAAGTTGCCTGTGGTCCAGCAATGTGCTCTTGTGGCAAACAGATAGTATCCCAGGATGCATTAGGAAGAGCATGGACAGCAGGTTGAGGGTGGGGATCTTTAGCACTAGTGAGGCCACACCTGGGTTGCTGGCTCCAGGATGAGGAAGACATGAGTGTACTGAACTTAGTCCAGTAAGGGGTCAAAAAGATGTTTAAAGGATTGGAGAATTATTTCTGTGGGGAGAGGCTGAAGAAGCAGGCTTTTATGATCTGCTGATAAAATTTACTGATTCAAGGTGCAAGAAAGCATCTCATGTCGTGACTCATGTCTCAGAAAGCATCTCTTGTTGTGCATCTGTTATGCAGCAGAAAATAAGTGTATTTTATAATTTTGTTGGGCAACTCTATGACTGATCTTTTCCCTTTCCAGTAAGAAATACATCAGTGACTAATGGCTTAGGTCACATTATATGGCAAAGTTAAACATACGTAAGTATTAGAAAAAGCCATTTTTCTTCTCTTCTTCTGATATTTATGACAAATGTTTCTGTGTCTAGCTGTAAATAGTTGATGACTAATGCACTAAGTTAATGGTAGTAATTTCAGATGGACTATAGCAATATCAACTGAGCAGCAGATATACTTGAAAAAAAAATACAGTGGGTTCATTCCTCGTCTGCATTTTCAGGTTTTACCTAGGATATTATGTTCTGTAATGTCTCTTGATTTTCCTTTAATAGCCTCATATCCTTAAGCTTCTATATACAAGAGTTGTTGTGGAACAAGGCAGGGCATCTGTACTCTGTCTGGAATAATGCAATTTGCTGTTTCTTCTAAGGTCAGCTGAGTTCACTGCAGAAAGCCAGTCTAGCTGGGAAGATTATTCTGTGCCTCTCATTCTTTCAGGGAAGCATGAAACCAGATTTCAGTTTCTGGAAATGTTATGGGTTAAAATACTGTAAAAGCCTTTCTTTCTTCTCACTTTTTATGAAATAATAGAGCTTATAAACAAAGCAAACATGTACATTCTCAGAAAGGGCAGCAGAACAGTCATATTTATCATGTCAGTTTTCTCTGAGATGTGCAACTTCCAATAAATTTAATGATCTGTCAGTGTGTAGGATAATGTGTCTCTGAAGGAGGAGCTTCTCCCACAAGAAGCATAAAAATCACACTGAGTTCAAGGTAATGTAAAGCTGTGTTTTCAAATGTACAAGATCTCTTGAGGGAATTATTAGGCAGAAAAATATAAAGGCCTTTAATACTACTTTTTAAGTTACAAAACTTGTTGAAACACAGAATTCCCTAGGCATAGAAGGCTAAGCCTGGTGGCTTGGGCAAACTCAGCTTTAGAAGTAACTCTGAACAGGCATTCAAAAGAGAACTGGCAGAGGAATATACTGAATTTCTCCTTAAGAATTTAAATACATTTTAAACACCAGATATTATTACCTCTAAGTATAAGGTATCTACTCCCTTTATCCCAAAAGGAGATTATATAAAAAGCAGAATTTTCATGTTCTTTTTGGAGTAAAAAATGCCACTTCCCCAAACAACCCAAAGGAACCCTTTTTACAGTGATGGGTCTTGATTCAACCTGATCAGATGGGAGTGGACAAGAAAAGACTATACATTTGATCAAGAACCTTCCCAGTTCATGTTAAAAACTGGGGAGAACTGACATGCCTTAGTCATGTTCTAATTCCTGCCTGCCCCAAATTAAGATGTTGACTCATGCTCCTGCCTATATGCATGCTTTATCTTGCAACCATGTGTTCTTTCATGTGGTCCTATTGGTATGTGTTAGACTTTTGTGCCTGTGTTTATATCACAAATAATTTGAACCAGTAACTAGTTTTTTATTCATAGGTTTGAAGGCCATAGGTTAGTTTAATAAATCAAGACATTGTCAGGTAGTCTGCAACATGCCTGAAGCAACAAAATAATCTTCATGTTTCCATTTGTGGACTCTTACAGGCAAATAAGCTAGCAAATATAGGCAACATATGAACTTTAAAATTTAAATGTAATTTCCATATTGTTGTAAATGAAAACTACAGAGATAGTACAGCCTAAGTTGGCTTACGCAATTTTCATAAAAATCAGTTTCCCTTCTAATTAAAAGAGATTATAAGAATTGAGAAACACTGTGCTAGGTGATACTTTGGCAATCAGAATGAAGTAAATCAGTTCTCTCAATGTAATTTATATTCTCAGTTAATGTGATTTTCTGTGAACTGCCTGTAGTGTTTTTTTAAGACTTGTCACTTGCATGGGCCCTTGCTGAAAATTCTATGTAGCCTTCACAGCCTTGAGTGGAATTTGAGCAGCAGGAACATACTGAGCAGCAAGTTGAGAAGACAAGAGATTTGAGACTTTGGGGTATCCTAGCTTCAGGGAAAGATTTGGTCTATTTTGTTTATTATGAATAGCTTATTAAAACGGGAAATAAAGCAGTAACCTCCTGTACTGCAAGTGAAAAGTGCCTAAGGAGGTTGTATTTTCAGTGTGCAGTGGTTTGGTCCAGGTTTTTTGCCTTCAGTATGAACGACTTTGCCCTGAAGCACAAGTTCCCAGGGCAACATGTCATTATAAACCTTGCAAAACACTTGTGATTCACTGATGGAGAGCTGACAAGTTGCTACATTACACTACCCAGTATACCTTATTAGTAGCCCTTGGACTACCAATCACCTGACCACAGTTTAGCCACCACTGTTCATCACTTTCAGTTGAAGGCTTGAGAAAATTTTACTCTAAATGTATGTTTTGGATGTTTCCACACACTGAAGGGCTAAAGGAGATGTGATAACAACTGGTGTTGATATTTGCTCTGTAATATGCAAATTTAAGTGTGTATGGACTGTATTTATGGGCTTATAAGTATGTGATGGTAGTCACGAAGCTGTTAGAGGTGCTCACTTCATTCAGACAGAGTGAAAACACGCTCTTCCTTGTATGTGTTTCTTATTTTAATCTATTTATTTCATTAACTTCAGAAGTTTTTGATTCTTAGCAAAACCCACAAGAATTAAGTTAATAATAGATTTTTTTATATAGGAAGCTTAGCAATCAAAAAATAATGTTCCATATACAGAACACATCACCAGCCAAAAGTCTGAACTCAAGTGGTTATAAATAATGGGTTGTGGCAGACAACTTGATGAACAATCAATAGCAATTTTTTTGCAGGAAGCAAAATTTTAAAAGCACAAAAAAATCACTTCAATTCTACTGTTGTTACCATCATTATCACCACAAGCCCTGTTTCAGCTGAAGTGGATAGCAAAATGAAGAATAAACAGAGGACAAGTAAACAAAAAACCATTCTGAAATCATCCCTAAGGATGATCAGAAAGAACAAATGGAGGAAAACTGTTCTGTTATTACTTAGGATAATAGGTTCTGGGAATTTCACTTCAACTAAGAATCAGAACTGGATAAGGAAGAGGTATTGCAGATCTCAGGGATTTAAGAAAAGTAGAAGAAAAATTAAAACAAGTCTCAAAGTCAGGTTTATATACAAGTATGCAGACCAAAGATGTCTGGGAAAACTGACTCCAATGCCCATGAAACTAAATCAGGTAAATAACTGGCTGTAATTGTAAAGTATGTAACAGGTGTGTACACATACACGTATATGTGTTCAGTTACTCAGGTAAACACAAAGTTCCATCTGGACCCACATAGCCTCAGGTTAGTCATGAAATGATGTATAAGGGAAAACATGCAGCTCCACACAAGTGTATGCTTACTAAGGCATACCTAGAAATAGGCAATGGTTGATGCAAAAAAATGTAGACATCAAAGACTGTGAGAAACATCTTGCTGCTACTGCATATGTGACTGTGTTGTGAAAGTGATACACTGATTTGCAAGTTTTAAAGGAATGTAGTCTGCAAGACATCCTTCCTACTATTACAGAAAGGAGAACACTATTAAATAGGGTAATAGCATTAGGATAGAAGAAGAAAGAATTATGGATGACTCAGATAACACTTGGGAAGATCACTTAGCTGTGCTCTCTCTGCCTCTGTTGTCAACTTAAAGAGTAAAATAGTACCTTTTGTTTTGCTTGCCCATTTGTATTATCCTTATCTTTTTGTTGCTGTCGATTTGTGCATCTGGGCCTGCTGTTAGCTGTGCTGTCATTCTGCACTCTGTGCCTGGTGACAGCAGAAGTGTTGCCCTGTGGCACTGCCCTGTTCTCCCAGCTATGGTGCCTGCACCTTGCACAGACCTGTGTTCTCCCAGGCAGTGGAATCCCCAGCCCATTCCCTGGTTTCTAATTAATCCAGAACTCCATCTACTCTGCAATTCCTTGTAACTTCAACTGCCATGTACAGCAGACCACTCCCTGCACTGAAGTTTTTAAGTCCAGGGAGAGTCTGAAATGTATTAAGCAGGAAACACTCAGTTAAAGAATAAAAACATTTCTGCTTTTTGCCATTCAGACATCAGCCTATCTCCTGACAAAGTCTTGCTGCTCAGTCTCACAGGACAGTGCCTTCACCATCTAAGAGTGACGAGTTTTGTTCCTCATGTTCACTGGAGTTACACCATTAATAGGAAACTATGCAATGTGCACGTATAGTACAAGCAAGGGACAACAGCTATAATCACAGACATGGATCCATAATTTAAGTACAGAATAAGACCTCATAGAAGCATAGGGCTTCTGTTCAAGACCATTAGCTCTAATGAAAATGCACATATTTCATTAGGCTCTAATAGCCTGCTGCAAAGTAGGGCAACTGCTGTGCAGTGTTTGTAGAAACAAATTGCTAATCAGTCAATAAGGACCTTTACCGTGCACTCTGCTACAGCCAGCTTTTACCCATTTTCAACTACACTGAATTATTTTAACTCCTTGAACTGTTACTCAGTGAAAAAGAAAATATGTTTTATTTATAAAGTATTCACTGTGGCCATGCAGAGTGAATTTTGCATCTTGAGTCCATTTTGTTAACATTTATACAGGTGATTTATTATCACTTGGATTTGCCTCATGACTTTTTTTCCTAGGGTTTGGAAAGTTTTTATTTTATACTGAAAGCCAGTAATGAATTGAATCAATCATTCTTTTAGAAATAGATTTTATAATTCCATTAGGAGTGCCCCATGCAACCTAAATCTTAATGACAGGAGCTGTTGCTACCAGAGCACAAAAGCCAGCTAATCAGTGTTGAGTGAATTATTCACACAGAGGAAAATTGCAGGAGGAGGATCATATATATATCTGTGTGTGGGCATACACATACGTGTGTACATGCATATATATAAAACTATTATTGAAACAACATAATTGAGTTTTTAAAAACTCTTAAGAAACAAACTTTATAATTTATATTCTACATATGATCTGAGTTGTTCATGTTAATGGTAACAGACGCAGCAAACAGAACTGGATTGTGCTTTTCCAATCTAGAATATGCAATAGTTGCCACATTTCTTTTAGCAAGAAAGCAGAACAACTACAGTAGTCCTTACTGAATATGAATTGGTGAAGTACCATGGTTTTATGACATGTGAGAATATGGCATAATGTTTTGATGATGAATGCAATAAGAAGAAATTCCTTATTTCTATACTAGTAATTACATTAACATCAGTGATGCCGTTTTGAATTGAAATACTGAGAGTAGTATTCTAGTGGAATTGAAATTTCCTGTTGAGAACAAGAAGTACTGAATTTGAGGGAAAGCTACACTGGTAGCTTGGAAAATAATACTGAGACCTGGAGAAATATGATAATTATCTGCAAAAATTTAAATGTTGTCAGGATTAAGGATTTGTTTTATTTTTAATGTTTGACCTTCAGAGAAGCTGACATGAAAGAGAAATTGCTAATTCAAAATGGGGTAAAACACTAAGTATGAAAAATAGCCCTGTAATATGAATAAAATAAATATTAAGACATCTTTATTTTCAAGGAAAATCTCAGCTGGATGTCTCAGATGTGTTTGATACTAAGGATGAGAAATAACCTCATGAATATTTGGGAGACACATGTTTGTGTGAGAAATAATTTCGCCATTATGACTACATAGAGAACTCAATTTTAGCATGAAAACCTTGAGGAATATTGTATTCTCTTGTGATAGTGTTGTCTGTTGATGCTGTGTTTTGGATTAGACTGTTTATTACAAAGATACACGGGACACAGTTATCCATGGAAGAGGTTATAAACCTTAGTGTAAAGCAAATGGAAAGCAGATTGAAGAAGTAAAGGTAGAATGCTTTTATGCATTTTTCCCCTTGTGAGTTGCGACTGTGTATTCTGGAGTAATTCAGGAGCCTTGTACTACAGCATGATAAATGGCATTATTGTATTTGTTAGATGCATGCTATCAAATAAGTGTATCTAATCCCTTCTGTTCAATCTGACAGAACTATGGGATGCATGTAAACCTCATTTCAGTAAAGGTGGCTCATATAGGCTTTTGGAAAAGCATTTGCCTGTTGAACACTGACAGTGAAGTTAATCCGAGTATTCTGAGAAGCATACATGCCGAGAGAAATTGTGAAATACCTTCTTGATTTGAAGTGAGTGGTACATGCAGGCTACTTAATGCTTCAGGATTTTAAGCCTAGAGGGAAGCAAGATAGGATGACATGAAAGCCTGATAGTTGGCACCTCATTATATTAAAGAGTCTGGAAACAAATTGCTAACAAATGGCCTTTATAAACTAACACCTTTTCCTTTGCTTCCCTTCCCTTCATCCTCTCACACATATTTGAGTGGACCCAGTAAAAGGAAACCAGTCCAAGCTATAACAAATCAAAGATTACTTTTACTCTTGTTATGCTCTATTTATTGCATTTCAGAAGAGTATCTGTTTGAAGCACTCATTGGACCCTCTCAGATTTGTATTCCTTTCACTCAGCCATATGTATCCAAGGCAATGGTGCTGTCCATTACATCTGTAAATGAATTTAGTGTGATGAACTGCAGATACCACATGTGAGGGTGGTAGCAGGTGTAGTCCACTTAAGTGCCCTTGGCCAAGTATAAATATTCCACTGGCTGATCACAGTTGAATCTTTCTATGTTCTCAAATACATTTACTCTACTTTAAATACTCAGTTTTATCATAATGTTCTCTTTATAAGGACTGATTTTTTCACTTTAATGCTTCAGTCCTCCAGGGTTTTACTCTGAGCTGATGATCCTGCAGTGGTTACACTCTATCTGTGTAATGAGTAATGTATTTCGTCCAACAGAATGAATCAGAGAGACAACAACATTTAGAGTCCCAGCCTTTGGGAGATGAGCTGATGTTAACCCTCACCTTATTGTGACATCCTTTCCCTCAACTGGATTTGAAAGAAATCCAAGGGAGTAGATATAAAGAAGAATTTTTTTTTTGCCCTGAGGGTGGTGAAACACTGAAACAGGTTATCCAGAAAGGCAACAAGTCCCAGCCCTGGCAACCTTTAAGGTCAGGTTGGATGGGGCTCTGAACAATCTAATCAAGTTGAAGGTGTCTCTGGTCATTACAATGAGGTTGGATTAGATGGGCTTTAAAGGTCCCTCCCAGCTCAAACTATTCTATGATTCTGTGATTCTATGACCTGAGTGGTATGTCTACATCTAAAGTCTTAGCATTACGGAGAAACCCTTGAAGCTCTCATGAGACCTTTTTTTGCCTGCTGCACATGTGCAGTTCTACTGTCCCACTTAATCATCTGGTCTGATTCATCTCACTATTTGTCCTGTGTGTCCTTGTTCCCTGCCTAACCACAGTTCTACTTCTTGTGTAACAGTTCTTGGTTTACTTCTGGGGATAATAGATTAGATTCAGAGGCAGCAAGACTGCTGAAAGGAACCTTACTCCAGCAACAGGTTTAGTTAGCTTAGGCTATGCCCCCGGTACATCTAGATAGTTTCTGTTACCATATCTGTTTGTTTAGACTGTCTGAGATATCACTACATTCCCTCACATTGCTCAAAATAGGCTTATTCAAAGCAACAGGTGTTGGTGAAACTTCATTGGAACTCTGAATGCATGATCTCATGTTCCCAACAACACAGTACAAATGAAGGGCTATTTCCAGACCTATGTCTAGACTTCATCTTGGGAGTGATGCCAGCAGTTTGGAAGGTAGTTGAGTGGAAAAATTTTGCCCAAGAATGTCATCCTGTTTATTTATTTGGTACAGACACAAAGATATTTTAAGGTTCTCTTGGTTTGACTACCTGACAAACATAATTCCAGGCATAGAAATGTAAGTAAAAAAGAGAGCAATCCTTCTATTCCTCTTTTTTTCTCAGGTATCTTGTCTAATGGAGCTGCACTGAGGGGTGCCTGCTATCCTTGGAGCTAATGGTGTTGCTCCTTGGGAGCTAAAGTGAAACAAGTGCCTGCTGTAATGACACTACCCTTCTTTGGAAACATGTTGTGGTCAGGGCAGCATCCATCAGTTTTTCTGGTTATCTCGAGTGAATTATTGGGATGCTACTCTCTGCAGGCTCTACTTCTGCTTCTGTATGATCTCACACTCACCCTAAAATTCCCAGGGCAGTATTTAGATCAAAATGGTTTGATCATAAGGAAGTTATGCTGGTGTCTCTCACATTGAAACAGCCTCTGGCTTGCCTGGTTTCCCTTCATAATGGAAAATAACAGCTTTTCTAAGCTACTCTCTTCATCCATACAGAGTCTCTCTTGAGTTTTGTACCATAGAGATCCCAATCTCTGACCACTCTCTTCCCCTCAGGGGTCTTTTCTTCTTCAGGATGGGAAAGGTGCCTTTTGAAGAGCCTTATATACTCCTAAATAGCCTTGGGCCTATATTATTGCAAAAATTATACATGTCAGCTCATACAGAAACTGTCATCTTCTGCTGACAGGTCCTGTACTTTGGTAAAATACCATCCCTGTCAGGTTTGACATGCCTAACAGAAACCAGAGCCCCTCAGCATCTCTAGGCCCAAATCACCTCTGCAAATTTCCATGAAAATACTTGTAAGTGGGCAGAGTTCCAGATAGCTGAAAGGATACTTTCCCACCATACCTGTCAAGTTTTATGTACTTCTGTGTGAAACTCACAAACTCTTAAAGCAATTAGTGAACACATATTAGAATATATTAGGTGCCTTTTTTTCCTTTTTTTTTTTTTTGGTAGAAAACAATTTTTGTATTGGTAACCTTGAATTCCATCTGGATTCCACTAATTTGGAAAGCAATACACTCACCATGCTGCCTGATTAGCTGAAAAGCTATGAGGTAGTTCTGGCTATGAGGTAGTTCTGGTATGGAGCAGAACTCATGGTTATGACGGTCAAGGCGCCACAGTTGTCAGAGGGACAAACCAAACAAGTGCAGTGCTCATTTATCTTTTAGTTTGCTGAGAGTGGTTTTGCTGAGATCTAAGAGACTGAGAGGTACTGGACATGGCTGGTCCTTTCGGTTCAGTAAGAGGAAATGATTCAAAGAAGATAGGAGGCCTGGCACATCACCAGCTGACCCTCCAAAAGTTTTGGGCTGCTGTAAAATGGCTACAGGTTCTTAAGGAAATCAAATTCCCCAGACTTTATAGGACATACTGCTTAAGGATGTGCTGTTTGGCTTAAAGACAATGAATATATCCTTTTTGTCACCAAGACTGAGTGGTGGCTATGGACTGAAGTACATCCTTAAGCACAGAGTCCTCAGCCACCTGGAATCAGACTCAGACAAGAGTATGCCATGGCACTTGTTGATCCTGAGAAATTTGCTTTTGTCTCTGTAGAAGCCATGCACAGTGGAGGACAAGAATGTTGTGTACCTGAGTCTTGCTTTTACAGATATTCAGAAGTTCAATGAGGCCACAGACAGCAGAGAACAGATGCTTGGAAGAGTTCCCAAGCCCATTAAGTAAGACAGTCAACAGGATGATTGTCTTAAATATTAAGAGTAATATGCTTTAAAGCCTAATTAAACTATAGTTATACATAGTGAAACATAAAATGCAAGATGCAACCTTATATGTTGAATGTTATTTACGGGGAGGGGGAGATAGGCAAGAGGAATAAACACAGTGGAATAATGTTATCCAGATGTTGTCTCTCTAGGCACAGCACTGAGCTCAGTGGTGGAGTTTCGTTGAAAATACACATGCATACTTTCATCCCAAGAGAACATCTAAACTGATGAAAACAGATTATTGCTTCTGTCCTCTTCCAATTTCTAGTTCTTTGTGCAATAAAGATTGCTAATAAAGCCAGTGCAATTTCTTTTGCTTTTTTAGTCTGACCTTGGAATTGGGAGCCAGTAAAATTTTAGGTGCTAGTTTTAGCATTTTTCCAAGTAAACAAATCAAAAAACCTACTGTCTTCCATGCAATCTATTGCTGAAATAATGTTTTTTCTGTCAGGGAAAAAAAAATCCATAGAGAATATCCAGCATAAGATCAGAACTCCTTTATTAAACTCAGTAGCACAAATTAAAACTCAAATGATTCATTGGTACAAAACAATGTAAATGCATGAGGAAGTAATCATCTGTCTCCAGAGATCAGAGAGATAACCAAAAGTTTTGCAGATCCAGTTTATCTATGCTTTCATTCTTTCATGCTCCTATGTTAGACAAAGCTCAAATCAGACAGCACCTAAATCTCTTTACTCAGATGCAATTGCCAATTAAGACAAAGCCTTAAAACTGATTTATCTTCCAGCACTTGGGAATGTGAAATATTTCTATACTGTTAGTGTTTGGTTAGATTTCTTAGTCAAAGCCAGCTCTGGCAAACTCCATCACTTATGTTTTAGAATAAGTACGGCTGGAATCCCCTCTTTCTTGCCCAGTGACTGCTCAGCATTCCTCTAGGACATGAAGATACCCCAAGATCCTGTCCTCTGTGCACAAAATGGCAGCTCTCCAAAGGGAAGCATGAAGGAAGAGGATATATCCGTAGTTTTTTCCTGTTTCCACAATGAACAGTAATAGTGCCTCAGGTATCATGTGCTCCCTCTGGTGATATTTCACTCTTCCTGATGACTCCATTAGTGGAGGACAAATGGAAACATCTTAGGCCACCTAGAGTAGATGCCTTCACTTCAAAGCTTAGTTCTTACTTTATTATTAAGTCTCATAAAAATCAGACCTCAAGATTGGGAGACATCTTAAATATGGATAGTCTGAAATAGGGCTTAGAAGGAAAGAATCAAGTGGACTCAGCTTTTCAAAAGTTATTTTTCCATGAATAAGTTTTTCCCATATGCATAAACACTGCCGGAACGATCTCTTGTAGTGAAATTAAGGAATTGATTGGCAAAGTGAGAGGGGAGACCAGATGAAGAATGCAATGGAGTGACAAAAAAAGGGAGACTGAGGTATTTAGGACTGACCAGCTATTGAGAATGGCCATCTTCTTTCTTTAGAGTCTTAGTTTACAAATTCAAAGAAGAGAAGAAAAAGACTCTGGTTTATGTTATTCTACATGTAGAGAAGTTACAATGGTTTATTAAAGTTTTGGAAAAGTAAACCTTTGAGGAAAACCTGAGAGAGGACCAGCTAGAAAACAAAGGCACTGATCTATGTAGTCCAACATTGCCTGAAGTGAAAGTTTATGATGTGCTACTTCCACACCATACTTTATTGCTCAGGCAGCAACAAAAAAAATGATAGGCAGAAACAGAAGGGCTTGTACATGTCTGTCTTCTTATTGGTTTGTAGCTACCATGTCAGGATCTCACTCTTCCAGCTGATCTGAAAGTTCCACATTACAAGATAAAAAATGGGGGATAATGTATATTTCAATTTAATTAAAACTGAAAGATGCTGTATTTGGGAAAGTTAACTTACTGTATTGCCTAACAAAAAGAAGCAAAAAACATAAAAAAATTACGCAGAGAAGAAACCAGGTCTCATTTGAGTTTTAGCAGTTTGATTTGTGATAATAATTGTAATTTTTAACCGTCTCCAGTACAGGTGTGCAGAGTGTTCCCTCAGCTGATCTATCTTCTCTAAGAGGAAGGAGAATTTCATCTTCAGGACTCATGCCAGATCTTCTAGATCTTCTTGCATTGTAGATCTTCATTTATTTTTTTTTCCAACAGTGTTTCTTAGTCCAAGTCAGATGCATTAGTTTCTTTTCTTCTATATTGAGCATATATGTACCTGTATACATGTATGCACATGCACACACATGTAGAGTACTTAAAGGCAGATCTGGTTTTGACAGTGATGAGCAGCAGGCTGATGCATGTTGTGTGAAAGAGGCATAGAGATCCCTCTCCTGCCACACCTTGTCTAGGCCATGATTAGTTGGGTAGGGACTTTCTGAACTGGAGGCTACATTCAGATTTCTTTTTTCTTGTTTTTCCTTTATACCTTTCCTAGGAATAGTGAATTTCTACTGAACCATCAGCTTGAGCAAGGATTGTTTGAGTTATACATGCTGATGACTTATTGCAGTAAGTAACACTGCCATTCATCTGCTTCAGTGTTTGCCCCAGGTCCATTTTAGAACTAATTTGAGATACGCTGACTTGAACAGTTAATTAGATTTGGGAGGCTGTACAATTTGCCCAGCAATATTTTAGGAAGGTCTGTAAGCACTGGTTGTTGAGGGAACAGGCATCTTTACAGAACATAAAGCAGAGATGAAGTCAGAAGTAATCCAAGGTCTCCAGTGTATTATAGCACAGTATATTGGATCAGTAAACAGATATCCATAATTCATTCTGCAAAAGATATCTGCAATTGCAAAGGTAATAGTCACATTATTCTCAAAATTGGGAGAGTGTACCTTTGCCTGAGTGACAGAACTGTTATCCCTGTATCAGAAATGCAAAACAGGGTGGAAGCAGAACAATCCTAAAGTTCATTTCACAGACCCACTTTGAGAAGCTGTGATTTCTCTCCCATTATAATCCTGAAAATGTCTGAATTTTAGTTCTCATTGTAATATCCTTCCACAGAAAGGCAGAAAAAGAGAGAGGGAAACTAATCCTTTCTACTCTAAGACTTACCTGCTCATATGCTTTTTGCACAACGTCCTACTGAAATGACCTGAAACCTGCAGTCATGGAGACTGTCAGTAGTACTAAAGGTCTCTTTGGACTGAGAGGATGTGCTTTTGTGATAGCTGTAATGTCTCTTGTCTCTGCAACCAGAATTTCTGTCTTTAACGGGGGGAGTGGCAAAAGGCTGTGCAAGATCTTTAGGTACAGAACTTCCAAAACTGGTGAAAATGTGGATTTCTGTTCTGATGTATAGACAGTGTTCCTTGTGACAATGTGCTGATGCATGAGATACCTTAAAATCAAACACCTTTAGTAAAAGAAATCTAAGCTAATATTGCACTCCCTGTTGCACTTTTCCCCTAATACTTGCAAGACATAAATTTTATTTGTACATGACATGTAATCTCCACTAACAGTCTTTCACTATAATTTTGGAAGAATGATTTTTAAAAAATCTCAAGCAAATACTATAAAAATTGCCAGAAATACTTTAAATCAACTGCTCACTATTAGAAAAATTAACTAACTAACTAAATAAAAAAAAAACCAACAACCCAACTACCTCTGTGTTTTGGTAAGAATTGAAAAAAACCCAAACCCAAAACCTCAAACCCAAATATTTTTGCACAGCTGAACAAGAGAATTGCTTTATTGAATGAAGAAAAAAGAAAATGCATCACCAGTTCCCAGGCTGTAGAAAGCTGAACCACTGGAGAGAATCTGCCATGTTCAGCTCAGTGGCTCAGCAAGATTTGTTGCTAGTCCTATCTTGACAGTGATAGTTATACGAAGCAAGAATTGCTTAATCTTCTTTCCCAGAAGTCTACCACATTATATGGTTCCAAGAAGACTTCCTCTACTGCATGCTAAATCAGTTTTTGCTCTGCTTATATTATGTTGTTATTTTTTCCATTACTGAAAAGTTTTTCATGCTGTGCTTCAGCCAGCATAGGTTTGCTTGGCATCTGCCAGGTGGGATTTTTATCTCTGGGTACAAACAAGAGAAGAGAGGAGAGAAAGAACTCAAACCACCCTCTAACTTTCTCAGACCTAACTTTTGAGGGTATGAAGACATAAGAAAATACATTTTCAAATCAAATGTCTAGGTTTTTCATTTGGATCACTCCATCACAGCCCGGGTAACATGGCATGAATATTAATGTTTCTTTAGGCTCTGAAGTAATTTGCCTGATTTTAGAGACCTGGACTTGGATGCTTTCATTGAGTAAGTTATCTGTGTATTTGCACTGTATGTGTTGTGAAATATAATATTTAAGCAGTTTATGTAGAAAGAGCTATTACTGCAGAATGTAGCCAGGGTATCTGTTTTTCATTGGTATTGTAACCTTCAGCAAAATAGACAACACATACATATCTTTGTTAGTCCCACTCCATCACCAGAAAATAAAGCAGACATTCATATCTAGGAAAATCTGGCCCTAAATATTCACTTAAACATCCAAGTATGAATATTGATATCTGTGTATCCATAGTACTCTTCTGTATTTCCCTTTTATCTTTATTGGTATTGGTGTTAAATGGGCAGTTTGGGGATATGGAAACTGCAGAGCAGATTTATTATAGAGACTTCCTACCTCAGGCAGCAGCAGCTTGAATTTAAAGTCAATCTCCCCTCCTTCCAAACCAGAATGCATATATGAAGACAGATCAATGTCCATGTCTCCCATTTGCAATAATTCATTTAGTTACGTTAATAAAAGCTATCTATTCGATTTGTCAAATTGCATTACAGAGCCTGCTGGAGCTGACAGGAATTATCTTGTCTCCTGCCTTAGTGCCTGGCTGCCAATTCAGAGGGTGGAGGTTAAGATCAGTTTTGCCATGGCTCATTTACTCCTGCTGTGCTGGTTTGTTCCATGTAGCTCTAAGTAGGATGAAGGGAGACAAGCTTCAGCCAATTGCCCTGTACCAGAGCACAGCCTTCAGCCCTGTAATGACTAAAGAGCTGTAGCTACAAGTAGCACAGCCACAGTGAGCTCCTGCAGGTCATGAACTCTGGCAGAAGGACTTCTTCTGAGTCACATGCTGGACTTTTGCCTAGTTTTTGTGAAATCAGCTCCCACAGTTTTTAGTCATTGACAGCTCAGGTCTCCAGCTACACCACATAATCAAAATGGTTGTAAAAGGAGTTTGAAGGCTAAGAGAGTAGGAAAGATGGGGGAGTGCGAGAGGGGAAGGCTACATGCAATATTGCTGGAAATCCAAGAAGTTACAAAGAAATAACTGGAGAGACAGAGATAACAGCACTAATGCAAAACACTGCTTTTATTTTTTTTTTCTCAGAAATGCATGTCTGTACCTACAGTGGCGTTCATGTGTCCATTTGGTAGGCTGCCCCATTCTATGTATCTTTTTAATTATTTTATTTTTTGATCGGCAGACTGGGTTCTCTTTGTAGACAGAGTCCAATTTGAAATGATACTACATAACCTTACCACAATGTTGTGAAAACCTCAGAATATTTATCTCTCTGCAGGACACTTGACCATGTCTATGGACTATAGCCTAGCCATCCCTAGAGTGCTCTTGCATCACCTATTATGAAGCTGGGGAGCCAATGACCGTCTGCTTTTTTGGTTGATGTCACCCCCCAAGGAGGGTAGGTATCACACAGTGAGACTGAGCATGGTGAGATGTCAAACTAGGGCTTTGCTATAACAAGAGGCGAATAGACAGCAGGACACGCTGCCAGTGTAGCATGAAAATAAAATGAAAAGGATTTTGGTCTCTGAATCCTGAGCTGTGGGTCTGTCCTGGCTTTGCTGTGTTATCCACATGTTAAGTGATGCTGAAGAAGTAAACGAGCCAAGCATACACTCAGGCTGCAATTTTACCAGCCCACAAGAGGTATTCTCGAAGACATATTATGTGCAGTCATGTTTCTTTCCTTAATGCATGTCAGCTTGGGTAAGGGCAAATCCCCATTTTGGTCCGGCCTAGGGGCTGAACACATCTCAGATTTTGCACTGAAGTCACAAGACCTTACCGTACTTTCTGTAGAAGACAGTCTTCCCTTTCCTGAGTCTATTTACTAGGAAAAAACCCACAAACAATCCTTCCCTCACATCTCAAATTAACAATTACCCAGGCTTAGTGCATCATCCTGAACATCTCATGGAGAAAGTGACTCACTGAGTCCCTAGATAGCTGAGCAGAAATTAAAAATAAAGGAAAACAAAACCAATTCACATCATATAGGCTAAACTGGCCCCTGAAGTAACTTCTCTCCAGGTCCTTAAAAGATGTAACTTGATGCTCGCAAAACAAGCTATAAAACACATCCCACTTGTGAGGATAACTGGATTTGTAAGGAAAACTGGAGGACATCTGAAATATTCCAGATTAAAACAGTTTTTGTCACAGGCCTTTAGTAAGTCATTTAACAGAGAGACACAAATGCATATTTTAGTTGTATATATTTAAGGGCTTATAAATACTTCCCAGACACTGATTAAAAAAATAAATGACAATATTGTGCATTTATAGGGTTTGAGAGGTGATAAAAGTCAGTGGTTTAGTGGGTGTTGTATTTCTGACCAAGCATGATTAAATTTTACAAACCAAACACTACCCATTTGCTTACCTCCTCTAGGAGCACCTAAGATTTCTAAAAGTCGCATTTATGGTTAAAGACTAAATAGAATAAATAACTGCAAAAGAAGAAGAAAACCCATTTTGTTTGAACAGTTTCTCATCCTTTACAGGAATGACTAGAAAACAAAATGTCACTTTGGGTTAATATAACCTGTCATGATCAGTCTTGCTTTGGCGCATGTTGCATTGTGCGACAGCAGACAAGATGTGCTTTGCAGGATTCTAAGCTTGAAGAGGAACATAACCACGTAATTCTTCTACCATTCACATTGTCTGTCCCCAGGCAGGTATTCAGTTTTTATAAGTGATGAGCTCATTAAGATTTCTGCTTCTTAAAAGCCCCTTAGGGAGACATTTGTCCATTTGCCATTCTGTGTTTAAAGTCTGTAACCGCAAAATTTTGTTGCAATGTCGTCATTCAGCCATCAGCATAGTATCAATAACTTGAATTTATAACACACATATCTTCCCATGGAGTGTTAATGTAGGTTAGCAAATCATTTAGAAATCCAAAAAATAGTTCCATAACTTTTAATAATATAACCACTTTTAGTTGCATGAAAGTTTATTTTCTTTAAAAAAATTGTATTTCAGTTGTCTGCTTGTGAAATTTGCTTGCAAGCTAAGGGCAAGTTGAGTCCAATGTTTGCACATGCAGATCACACATGAAGAGCCATTGTAAGGAGAGATGGAGAGTGGCTTAGAAAATTTGACTCATGAGAATGAACTATTCGAACTCAGAAACCATCTTGGAAAATGCCAGCTGAACAAGTATTTGGCAGGACACTTTTTAGGAGAAAATGAAAATAACTTTTGGCTGCAATAGAAGTTCTGGACACAAGTCTACCATCATTTTAAATTGGTGCACAGGGCTTATAAATGCCAAGTATATTGTGTCACAGTATTGCATTTTGATAATTAAACTGCCTAATTAGTGCAGTCCCCTGTATCAGATGATATTTTCAGCTGGAGAATATGCATCTTCCTAAGTAACACATACAGAAAGCTAACTTTCAAAAAAAAAAAAAACAACAAAAAAGTCAACTTGATACAAGAAGCAGACTTTCCTATGTTAAGGATTTAAAAGCACAAAAAAGCATGTCACCACAGACTTGGAACAGAGCAACTGTTTAAAGTGAGTGATATATCCAGGCTAGTAGAGCACCAGAAGATGCAGATGCAGGGACTGCTATTAAAGGTTATAAGAGTGTGACTTTCCCCTGAATGTGAATGGAGCTCTTAGCTAAAACTAAAAAGGCCATGTCAAATTTTAGGCAGCTTGCCTTTGCTCCCTACAGGACTTGCCTGTAGAAAGATATCTCTAGTAGCATCAACTGATGGGGAAATGTGAGCTGCATTATTTACCTGTGTAGAAAACAAAAGCCTCAAGTGTGTGCTACAAATAATCATTTTTTTTAATGCAACATTGTAACCCTCATCTAATCACTGAATTTCTGATACTACACATTCTCCATACTGTGTTTTGTAGTTCTGCAGGTGTGCTTCACAGCATCTCCTTCACTGAGCTTTCAAACAGCTCCCTTTGCAGCTCTGCCTATGGTGAGCTGATGAAATCATTCCATCCCATTTTGCATAATAAATATACCTTTTGAAACAGAGCTCTGCTGTTCATATTGCTCTTTGTTTAATTTTAATGACTCTGTCATAAGTCTTTTTTCAGATCTGTGATAAATCTCTGTGCAAACTATTCTAAATGGCTGAGTATGTAAAGAAGTATTGACCTATAAACTGCTTTATTTCTTCCGTGTACTGATATCTGGGCATTGCCTCAAGATGGTTGAATTAAGTTCCTTCTGATCTATTTCATAGAGTCATAGAACCATTAAGGTTGGAAAAGACACCTAAGATCATAGTCTAACTGTTAACCTAACACTGCCAAGTCCACCACTAAACCATGTCCCCAAATGACGCATCTACATGTCTTTTAAGTATCTCCAGGGATGACGACTTCACTGTCTTGGGCAGTCTATTTCAATGATTAACCATCCTTTCTGTGAAGGAATGTTTCCTAATATCCAATCTAAACCTCCCCTGATGCAACTGGAGACCATTTCCTCTTTTCCAGTCACTTGTCAATTGTGAGAAGGGACTGACCTCCATCTTGCTACAGCCTCCCTGAATGTAGTTGTAGAGTGTGATAATGTCCCCACTGAGACTACTTTTCTTCAGGCTAAACAACCTCATCTGTTTCAGCCTCATAAGCCTCGCATGGCAGACACTTTCTCATCTCTGTTGCCCTTCTCTCAACATGCTTCAGCACCTCAATGTTTTTCTTGTAGTGAGAGGCCCAAAACTGAACAGAGGATTTGAGGTGAGGCCGCACCAGTGCTGAGTACAGGGGGATGGTCATCACCTGGTCCTGCTGATACAAGCCAGGATGCTGTTGTCCTTCTTGGCCACCTGGGCACACTCCTGGCTCTTGTTCAGTCACTGTTGACCAGCACCAAGTCCTTTTCTGCTAGGAAGCTTTCTGGACACTCTGCCCCCAGCCTGTATTTCTGCAGGGGGTTGTTGTGATCCAAGTGCAGGACCCAGCACTTCGCCTTGTTGAACCTCACACAATTGGCTCCAGCCCATCAATCCAGCCTGTCCAGATCCCTCTGCAGAGCCTTCCTACCATCCAGCAGACCAACATTCCTGCCCAACTTCTTGTCAACTGCAAAGTCACTGAGGGTGTACTCAATACCCCTCTCCAATCTGATGATAAAGATATTAAAAAGGCCCAGCCCCAGTACCAAGCCCTGAAGGACATCCCTGAGAATGGTTGCCCTCTGGATGTAACTCCATCCACCACCACTCTCTAGGCCCAACCACCCAGTTAGATTTTTAACCCAGTGAAGAGAACACGTGTCCAAGCCATGAGCATCCTGTTTTTCCAGGATAACACCGTGAGAAATGGTGTCAAAGGATTTACTAAAATCCAGGCAGACAGCATTCACAGACTTTCCCTCAATACTATGCAGATCACCTTGTCATAGATGGAGATCAGGTTGGTCAAGCAGGACTTCCCTTTCCCAAACCCATGCTGGCTGGGCCTGATCCTGTACAAGCTGGGCGATGGCACTCCTCCTTCATGGAGATGGGTGCCACATTTGCCAACCTCCAGTCACCTGGGACCTCCCCACTTACCCAGGACTGCTGGTAAATGATAGAAAGATGTAGCAATCGACTTACAATATCTGGAATGGAAAAAGTCCTGTCAGAAGTGGACTTGTGAAGAAAATGAAGAAGCTGACTCTAATGCCTTAACAACTGAAGTTTTTAATGTTGTTTAAATGTACAAAATGGTTTCTATTGTCTTTTTTGCAAAGTCACTGCTTCTCCTTCCCAAGATGCCTTGAGATGGCTGTTATCCGGGGGTCTGGAAGGAAGTTACGAAATGAATGTTATGTACCCTCTTTCTATTGGTTGTAAACCCCTTACTCCTACTGGCACACAGCCAAGCCCACTTCTCTTACCATTGGTAGGTTTTGGATCCCTCTAAGGTCCATATAAACCCTGACCCTGGAGCAATAAACTCTCTCTCTCGTCCCTCTCCTATGGTCTCTGTGTGGTCCTTGTGGGACCACATGGTTGGGGGCAGTGGGCGGGACCGCATCACTCTAGGTAATGGGCTAAGTTCTGGACCTGGAGAACCCCACTCAACCGTTGCAGAAAGTGGCTTGGTGAGCACTTCTACCAGCTCCCTCATCACCCTTGGGTGGATTCCATCTGGCCCCATCGTCTTGTGTGTGTCTGAGTAGCAGGTTGCTGATCATTTCTTCTTGGATTATGGGGGCTTCATTATGCTCTTCATCACTGTCTTCCATCTCAGGGGGCTGGGTACCCAGAAAATTGTTATTTAATTATTATTTAAAAATTATAATTCTTTCATTATATTATTTATTATTAAACCTCAGCCTTTTCATCATCCTTTGTCCCTGTGGTTTCTCCCACATCCAATAAAGGATGAAGATAGTCCTTAGCCCTCCTTTTGTTGCTGGTGTATTTATAGAAACATTCTTTGTTGCCTTTTATGGCAGTAAGCAGATAAAGTTCCAGTTGGTCTTCAGCCCTCCTAATTTTCTCCCTGCATAACTTCATGGCATCCTTTCAGTCCTCCTGAGTTGCCTTTTCCCTTCCTCCAAAGGTAAAAAAGTTTCTTTTTCTTTCCTGAGTTCCAGTCAAAGCTCTTTGTTCAGCCAGGCTGATCTTCCCTGCTGGCTTATCTTCTGGCATATGGGGAAAGGCTGCTCCTGTGCCTTTAAGATTTTCTTCTCTGAGAATGTCCAGCCTTCCTGGAATCCTTTGCCCTTCATGTCTGCCTCCCAGCTTGCTCATCCAGGCCAAAGCAAGTCCCAGGTAGTTGTTCTATTGGTAGATCTCCTTACTTCAGTGGCAAGTTCAATCATCACTGTATTGTTCAGAATTATTTTGGATTGTTTTTGCAGAAAGAAACTTAAGTTTGACCTGCCTGAAGTGCTAAGGTTTGGCAGAGCTGATTAATATTAGTGTGGTTAGTTTAACAGTTAAGGCATCATCAGAGAAAAGCACTGCAGAACCTAAACTGTCGCTCAAAATCCTTCATGGACTGCTGGTGGAAGCAATGTAATATGCCAGTCATTACAAGAAACAGTGGAAAGAGACCAATATGCATCTGGGAATTTTATTTATTGGAAGAAAGACCTTCAATATCTGAAGTTTTTCATTTCCCCTGTAATAACCTTGCATTGGAACTTTTGACTGCAACAAGATCAGAATTGATGGTGGTGATTTATACTTCACTCTTCTTTTTGATTTCATTTTGGTGTCTCTACAAGACTGTTGACTTGCAAGGTATTTCTTATTCAGCTGGGTCTTGGAGAGTGCTCTAAGTTTTTGCTCTAAGAATTTTTTGCTCTAAAATGTATATCTGTGTATCATTCATATAATTTTGGAGGAAGAGGATACTACAGCAATGAAATAAAATGTTTTAATTCTGTGTATATTTGAACACAGTACATTTAGTGTGGAAATCCTGGTAATTGCTGTGAAGGTCCCACCTACATTTCACTTACATTTATTGCTTTTTTAGATGATTTTAAAAATTACAAGACACAGAACTCAAAAGGCTAATAATGGTATGAAAAGGCTAAGAATGAAATATTTATGTTCTCTTATTAAAAGTCAATATATTTAAAAAATTCCATGTTTCAAGTCTTTTAAAGACATTTTAAAATATATGTAGGTTCTAATTATTCTAAGTCCTTTCCATGTGTATGTGCTTACAAACTTACATTTGTGTGTACAATTAATTTACCACTCTCTCTGGACTTCTCTTAAAATTTCTTCAGTGTTATAGATATTATATTGCCACCCACCTGCAAAACTCAAGCAAGGTCTAAAAAGAGGAAACATTAAATCTTAGTTGGGTAGCTAATCTGTGAACCATGAAAAAAAATGCCCCTGTATTTAGTATTTTGTTGTGTTTATTTTAGAATACTTGGCCAAGAACAGGAGACAAGTATAAGCATAAGTCCTGGTTTAAAGAGCTTACAGTTTAAAGCCATTGAGAAAATTATTTACACAGAGATCAAAAATACAATTAACATTAAAGTTATGCACCATGAAATCCAAGGAATGGTTGTTTTCTATCACAGGATTAGGGTAAATGTATGATATTGGCAGCATGTGTTTGACAGGCTGTCTAGGGCAAGTGCTATTGCTTGAGGGTTTCTTTAGAAATTGTCTTCAAAGAGACATTTCAGTATTTGAAAGAGAGGACAGTTGTTTATTCTGAAAGTGCCAGCAATGGAACTCAAATAACTACTAGATCAGGTGTACACAGTAAACCCTCGAGTCTTAGATAATGAAAACACAGATAAATTATAAAAGCAATAATGCAGACCTTAAAAACAGACTGGAGAAATGAAAAATGCAAAGTTCATTACCTGCTAATCCTGCAGGATTCACATTTCGTTAAAGAGGAGATCACTTTAGGCATTGAGGCAGAGCACTGAACTTATAAGCCTCTCAGGTGTTTTACAGGAATGTTGGAGAAGTGTAGGCAGCTTATGTGAAATTAAATTCCTCTTTAAACAATAATATTATCATAATCAATTAGCAATTGCTAATTGCAGTAAATACTGTGCCAAATACAGTGTTTGACTGGAAGAGGACATCTTTGCACAGCAACTTGACAGTTTTATAAATCTACTACAGGAAATAGTTCTACAGATCAAATTGTTAACACCACATTGCATACCCATGGTCATACAAAAACCTGCCAAACATTACTCAGAACAAACAAGAGCCAAAGAACATCCAGCTTTTGAATTAATTTTGCTAATAATATTGTACTGGGGAAATGGCTGTTGAAGCAGAAGGCTACGGACATATTTATTATTTCTATCATTATTTATATTACAACAGAATGTAGGTATTCTAGAGAAGTTTAGGCCTTCTTAGGCATATTTCAGACACACAGGAAAAGATGTAGCTCTAGACCTTAAAGCAAAACACAATAAGTAAGATGAGGAAAAGCAAAAGCAAAGAGGTACAGCGACTTTCTTTTAGCCAGGCAACATGAGTGATAGGATGACAGGTCAGGTCCATTCCTCTTGTGTTCCCCCCCTTCACCTGCTCCTGATCTGGCTGTTTGTCCAGCTGGCTTGACCTAGAACAGTAGTATCAAACACCCACTTTGAAAAGTGCCCAAGATGGTCTAGGGCACCAAAGAAGACTGTTTTTTCTGATGGATCTGCCATGTGTCTGGTTCCCTGGTACTCCAGACAATGATGTTCCCTTCCTGGCCCCACTGCTCCTGTAAAAAACCAGGACACTTGAGAGGCATGCAGCCTAATTTGGCATTTATTATTTTTAATAGCAAAAATATGAGCTGAACTTGTGCTTAGCTAGTTTGTATAAATGTTTGCCATTGTCATGCCATTCTATTCCTTGTAGCTTTCCACATATTGTCTTCTTCAGGTGTATGTAAATAACTCTCCCTAACAGGGCCAGTCTCCCTATACATTTGTATTTTAATTCAGCACAGTGAAACTGCAGCAATTTGGCCTTTGCAATAATTGCCAAAATCAACATAAGAAATGAGACAAAAACAGATGAATAATCTGGTGCAAAACTGGTAGAATAAATATATGTGACACAAACCCTTTCATTATCTCCTGCCCTTAGTGACAGCTTGGGAAGAAAAGATGGGACAGAAGCTGTGTGAGGACTTTAAAGAAGTCATATGTTTCCAAGGCCTGCTTCAAGGCTCCCTAGTGCAACCTCTAGTGCAATCCAAATGATACCACCTATGTGAGTCCTATTCTTGTCCTTCTTGTCACAGACCATCAGTTCCAGCCACACATAAATAATGTGGTGGACTGGCATTTAGAAAAGCAATTTCTTGATGCCTTAATGACTGTTAGTTACCAGGACTCCACTACTTATCTAGAAGTTTAGTATCAGTCCATATGAAATATTTATATACAGGCCGTTGCTGGCTAGTGCATAGGGGAGATGGGGTGCAGGACAAACACATCTAATCTATCCATTTCCATCTTTATTTGTTGTAAGTGTCTTGACTTAGAAATAAAAAGTTAACTGGTTATTAGTGGATATCATTATTCCCAGCTTGCTTCGTCTACTTATATGCATTGTGTAGTAAAGCACAGTATTTTTTGTGTGATTTTGGTATAGGCCTTTGTTACTCTACAATGTTCTGCATGACTGAAAACCATCCCAGACCATGCATTTCAAATGGGTTGGTAAGTCACAATTTCTACACTGATAACATCTGTCACAATGGCTCGTTGTGTGATTAACAAGAATCTATTACTAATGTGATTTTTATTTTTGAATATTCAATTACAGTTTGTAACTCTTAAATTGCATACCCAAGGGTTTTTTCCAGGACTACTCGGGCATACAGTGGTAGCAGAGACAGGGCCATTAGCTGTCATTTCTAAACTGAGTAATGGAAATGCTCTGCATTGTCCTGGTATGGCCATTCAGTGTCATATCACCAAATGACTGTTTTCTCTGACATTTCTTCTCATGTCTGCAGATACTGTAACTGCTGTGAGACCTCTGCAATTTTTATGTGCATATTTTTTAATGAAAAAAGTGTTGTGAAATGAATCTTTTTGCTGACAGTTTCTCTAGTCTCATTAAAAATCTTTTCAGTATTCCTTAGGTAGCTGGAAAGCAACGTAAATCTACAGGGTGAGTGATGCAGTTGTAAATACTTTACTAGGTAAAGTAAAAGGGAATGACATAAGAGATCCCTCAGACAAAGCCCTTTCTGAACATGGGCTACAAGACAACACATTTCTGATTTTACTTTGCTAATGGTGCATGTATTTTTCTCACAGTGTATCTGAATAGAAATGGCTTATGAATGAAAATTAGTTATTAACGGGCAGTGCTGAGAATGCTAAGTTTTGATGCAGGCATTCATGCAAGATAAGTTACAAACATTGTAGTCCATTCATCAGTCATAGGATGTTGGTACAACCCACATTTTCTAAAGTTTGTATTTCTGCTTTGAAGTAATTTAAGTGGAATTAGTGTTGAAGGAGAATTCGTTCAACCCTTTTTAAATTTAGGTCCCCTTAAAATGTTAACATTGGAATCTTGTGAAAGGTCCTGTTCAGGAATGAAGGCTTTGTCTTTCATTTTTAGCAGGGAAATAAGCTCCTAATGAAAATATAACTTCTTTATTTTCTTATTTGAATGTTACATTATGCTGTTAAAATGACACTTCCATTATATTATAAGGAGTTTTGATCACGTGAAATCCTCGAGGACACTTCACCAGAAGCAGAAAAGGGTATTTTAAATGGATGGAAAATACAAATTTGTTTTTCAATCCCCAAATAAAGCCACTGTACTTGCTCCTCAACACAGATGCCTTACATGGATAACTGCTGTAATGAGTGCATAAACAAACATCAGATACTATGCAAATATCATATTAACTAACAGAATAGAGAAATAGCAATCAGTCTTTGGTAGTAACCACAACAATATCTCTGGATGATTCAATTTTTAATTTATTGGGTCCAAATCTTTCTCTCCTTGTCTCCTAACTTAAGTGTTCCTACAACTTCTGCCTCCACAGGTACAGGTGATTCTGCTCAACAACGTTTCCCATGTGTGATACAGTCTCATGGCTACAATTCAGAGGCTGTATAAGACATTTGTATTTTTATTGTAAATTGTCTTTGCATTATTAGAAGTGAAACAATCTCCCATCTGAACTAGGAACCATAGTTATTTTTCCTTCCTGTTTCCATAAACCAGAACCTGGTGTTCTGCGTAGCTTTATACAGATGAAACAATTAATTTTAATAGCTCATCTTAAAACTTAAGGAATAGGTTTGTCCTTTTTATGTTGGCTGTCTTACAAATAGTTACTGAAGTTTATTACTAATCTGCAATTAGTATATGGCTTTAAGTGTTTATTAATTGTACATTTAACAATATACAGCAGAACAGACAATAGATATAAAAGAACATCATGTCTTCAAATGTTACTTTCCTGCTGGGTACGAAACAAGAGTCAAGCAGATGCTTTGCCGGATCATAATATTTTCTTGCAGTTATATAGAATAATAACGCTTACATAGCTCTCTGGTATATAAGCCCTGAGAAATCGTATTACTTCTGCTATTCAGTCAACTTCTCTGCCATATGTTTTCCACCTCATTTTGTGGGTACAAAACAAACTGTAGAGACTAAAAATCTTTGTTTATTGCTAGCCACTTACATTCCTCTTACATGCTGATCCAGTAGGATTGTACTTTGAGTGATAAAAAAGTAGCTGTTGATAATTATTGAGTGGGAAAACCACACTGTAGAAGAAATCAAATTAAGATTCTCTGGATTTCAAAGGTTCTGAGATATAGGAGAACAAAAGAAGGAAATCTTAACATTGTTAAAGGAGTTACACTAAGAAGTTCCACAAGCAAAGTGGAATTGCTGATTATAACTGTGAAGTAATGGATAGGGTTAAAAGTGAAAGGAGAATAAGAATTACAGAGGTGACCCAGCTGCTGTTTCTCAGATGAAACACAGTCATGGTGCCCCACAAAGGTTCCCCAAACACTTACAAACACCTGGTATAGAGGATGCACCAGAGAGGGGAGTGATGTGGAGGAGTAGCAACCTCCCTTCACAAGTATCCTGCAGGAAGGGAAACGTGGTGATACTTTGACTGTGCTGTATCTGTCCACCAAGAAACATAGATGCTAAGGACAACTACCTAATTAAGCAATTATGATTAGATTAACTCAAACTCCACCTAAACCTCAAGAAATAGAGAAAAATTGGAGGAAGATTTCTACTGAAACTACTGGATTGGCAGATGAGCTGAACCTGTCTTCCCCACTCTGACCAGGGATGACTGTCATGCGAGAAACTTGTTATGCCTGCTAACTATTGCTTTTAAGGACTAGAGCTCACCTTTGCTCTATAATATATTAGTAGATTGTTTTGTTTTTGGCTTTGTGCTTGTGCTTGCTTTATGGCATTATTAGATTACTTTAAGTGTGTTCTTGCAACTAGACCCTATCACTGACAACCATGAGCTTTATTAACTTGCCATAGAGAGTGCTATTCTGTATACTGTTAAAGTGAGTCCCTTATAAGGTGTTGACAGTTTGCCAGTGGTGGAATAACATGTGGGAAGACCTGCTGAAGGGTTCTCCGTTTACGCTGTTGCATGGCAGTAAAGGGCAACAAAATTACCCCAGTCGTGATTCTGCCTGGTAAGAGTTCCAGACAGA
>JAWWLZ010000001.1:92291205-92310367 GCA_035041345.1 Poliocrania exsul | reverse complement strand
ATTCATATTGCAACATGTTCATTCACACTCAATGACCAAACTGTTACTTGGACTAGACTGACAACATTTCAGAGAAACAGTGTCCCACTAGTTTCTGTTAGGCAGATTTAATTCTGCTCAGCATTTTTTCTTATCTCTAAAGTGAGTCTGACCACAGCTTGTGGTTAGCCAGTAGAAAGTTTAATATTAAAACTTTGCATTGCTCATAAATATAATTTTCCTTGAAACAAGTCTGGGATCCATGTTTCTTAGTTGTGTGTTTAACTACTTGCTTGGATTACAGACAGGGCTCAAAGCCATGTGTTAAACATTTCTAATAGAACATTTCTATCAGTTTAGCTACATGGTCACTGTAGTGGGGATAACTCTTACTATGACAAAGACCTTGACAAGGATATTTTGGTCAAGATAAGAAATTCCTGATAATTCATAGAATCATAGAAAAATGATAGTTAACCCAGCACTGTCAAGATCACCATTAATCATGTCCTTATGTGCCACATCTACATGTCTTTTAAATACTTCCAGGCATGGTCAATCCACTCTAGGCAGCCTGTTCCAATGCTTATCAAACCTTTCTGTGAAGAAATTTTTCCTAGTCTCTAATCTAAACCTCCCCAGGTGCAACTCGAGGCCATTTCTTCTTATCCTGTCAGCTGTTACTTGGGAGAAGAGACCAACCTCCACCTCAATACAACCTCCTTTCAGGTAGTTGTAGAGAGCAATATGGTCTCCTTTTCTCCAGGCTAAACAATCCCAGCTCCCTCAGTCCCATTATTACTGTTCGGAACAAATAAAAGTACGAGAATCTAACTAAAACATTGAATAGAAATATTACGTCTGTAGATACAGATTTTGCACATTTGTACAATGTGGAAAATGATTTAATTACACCCACTGGGGTAGAAACAATGTCCTTTGGGAGAAACATTCAATAATATTATTTTCTGTATAGTCTCCTATTGAAGAAGTGAGGTGATTAATGATGCCACCTGGCTACCTAACCTCTATGTCACCTATATCTAACATAAGTTTTGTTTTCTCAAACTTACTGTGCTATTCATTTTCCGTTTATTGCAATACTGACTTTTAATCACTTACCTGTAGATGCTCCAATTGCACCAATGAGTACTGCAGGAATAGCCATCACAAGGCAGCCAAAAGCAGCCAGGAATGACAGAACTTGAGCATATGTGGCAGAAGATGAGGAAAGGACTCGCTGAAAATATGCTTGCCATGGTATTCCTCCTAATGTCTGCAAACACAACAGGCAGCATGCTGTCATTGGGGATTAACTGGATTTTTTTCTATAACCATATAGAGAGGATGTAGAAGCACCACTTCAAAGCTGAAAACATGTTGCTACTTTTTAATTTATTTATTGAATATCAGTCAGCCAGTAAGAACTCCAACTTTCATTCTCACAAGCAATGTCAAACTGGTGTAAGTCCACTTAAAGCCCATTCTTTCAGACAAGTTATTTTTTGTACAATTAGAAGCAACACTTAGCACTTACATAGTGTCTGTAATCCTCAAGTACTGTGAGCTGCACAAATACTTAATTCTCATAAAAAGTTATAAAATACTGTTGTCATATTTCATATTTGAAGACTTTGCCTTCCAATACCCTTACCCCACCAAAATTAGATTGCACTCTGATAGGTTTTGAAAGTAAGATTTTTATCTTCCTCTGTGAATACATGTAGTAATTTAAAAAAGGCAAGATGTTCTTATACAGTGAACTCAAGAATCTGAAAAATTATTCTCCCACTGTCTTAAGCAAATACAATACCCATAGAAACTGAAAATGAAACAGTAAAAGAAAGTTTTCTTCTGTGGTGGAAACCCTTCTCTTTTATTTGGGTATGTAACAGTGAAGAACCTGATGAGACTTAAAATTATTTCTGCAAAATGTAACATTAGCAAAAACTGAAAAAAACAAGTACTAGGAATTCTGTATTGAGAGCAGCATTTGACTCGTCTCTGCTAAGTAAATAAGTTTCTGTTACTAAACAGCATGGAAAACCAGTCAAATTGCTCACTAAGTGAGCACAGGCCAGTTCTACACACTAAATGAGGCAGGAGGCCTTTGGACGAAATATTGTGTACACAGGTGTTTCATATAGGTTTCATGCACACATAGGGACTAACTTAATGTTTCACAGGCAAATCTGATTTTGGCTTGCTATTTATGACTGTGTTCCTTTTCTGCCTTAATAATATGCCTTTAACAAAGCTTTCCAAGAATGTATAAATTTCTTGAGCTATAATGAAACAAACAAGATGAAAAGAAAATGTGTCACAATTTGGCTACATCAGATCTTTCCTTTGGTCACCAACACGGACAAAACCTTCAGGTTCACAGGAGAGAATATAGCCAGTTGACCTAATGACATACTTTGGCTTTCTCAGAGAATGCTGGATAAAATAATATTTTTAATAGCCCAATTATCAGAAAACCCTGAAGATTTTGGTTGAGATGATTTAAAAAGAAGACAGAAAAAGTAATCCCTAAGTACAACATTATAATAAAACCAATGTAGATTTGCATAGGGACACCAAGAACGGAAAATGTTAGCATTTGTTCCTAGAACTTCTAATGGAAAGTACTTAATAACCACTGAGCCCATGTGTAATACATAGTTATCAAATAACAAAAGCTCTTCTTTCTGGAATGTGTGCATGTATGCATTCATCCATCCTGCCATCCCTGTCTGCACAGCTTTTTCTACTTCCCCTATACCTAAGGCATATTTAATCACTTGTACAATGTATTTATTGCCTTCTGCGGCATATAAATTCCTCTGCCAACAATGACGTCAGTTAAGCATTAGCTGCACATTTTATTTAATTTTAACATGGCAACTCTTTCAGCCTGATGATATCTAAATTGTATTCCTGGCAATGCTAACTGATATGTCACTGAAATAATTCAAATGTGCAGAAATATTGAGCAGGAGTCAAGAGGGTAAAAGTTTTCAGTTTGCTGGAAACCTTTAACTACTCTTTATTTTCAACTGTCACAGTAACACAATGTGAATGCATAAATGCTGCATTCCTTCATATAAGTAACCACTTACCAGTAAAAAGAAATTGTCCAACCATGTGTAAATGTCAAGTGAGTTGATGGATCCAAGCCAAGGTGCTTGGTACACCTGGTGTACAGCTGTGAGTCCAATGTCTGTTACTGCAGGATGGGACATTGCAAAGGGGACACTGATCCACTGTAACCAAAGAGAAACAATCTGTTCATGTCTAAAGAAGACATTCTAAATTGGTGACATTTCAGTATTAACAGTGATCTATTTTTCTTCTTCTCGCATTCTGCAGATTGAATGCCAAATTGCCAGGCTGACTTTCAGAAAAGTCAGGTTATGTCCATCTCTGAAATCCAGAGATCTTGGTAGTGGATAGCTTACATCTGTCTTGGAGACTGTGAGCAGAGAATTAATCAATGTAAATCTCAAAATCAGCAGGAAAGACACATTTATACATCTTCACATTATTTTCCCTCAACTCTTCATATATTCTCTACACTCTTTTCTGGACCACAGCGTAGAGAAATATTTACACATAAACTTCCATGTAATAGCATCAGGATTTGTGAGTATAAAAACATGAGACATCCCACCTGAATGCTTAGGAATGTGTTTTTCATTCAATACAAAACTACATTGTGACAAGAGAGTAGTGCTGTTGGTGCAACCCCATCTCTCTTCCTCCAGAACTCTCCTTGGCTCAGTGTTACAGCACTTTTCTCCCTTGAGGGTGTTTTCTTGGCATCTCTTGATCATTTTTAGTCTCTCTCTTTTTAACCTAGGGCAAAACCCCTTTTCCAGAGATAGATTCTTCCAGAAGATCCATTTTCTTCTCCAGCTGACTTGCATTTACTTGCCAAGGCATTTTGCAATGGTGTAACTCACTTTCCATGGAGGAGAAACTCAGAGGCTCCTACTGGGATGAAAACCAGGCTTTGTGCTGTATGGATTAGACTATCACAAGCATAGAGCATCACATGCACTGGATCCTTAAGGATCCAGTGATATTCAAACCCACACAGATTGGCACAATTCAACAGATCACCGCTAAGTGTAGGCAGGTAGGAGCAAGGAGGGGAAAAATGAAACATCTTCTCTACTTTATTGCATAATGGTTGCAATAATGTATGAAGAATATTTTGCAGCACTGCCTGTTATTCAGGCAGTTTATCACACACCTTAGGATTCTCCTCTCAGTTACGTATTAAACAGTTGGGCAGCAAGATTCCCTTTTCACTTTCTACTTGAACTTTTCTGTGAAAGTTTACCACAGTGTTTCAACTGTCTCCAGGATATTTTGAGGGAAAAAGAAATGTATTTTCAAAATTCATGGATATTGATACTTCTCTTACTGAGAAAATAATGAGGAACAAGGATGTCAAATGGATATTTTTTATTCTTGATTCTGAATCTCAAATCTCAAACATGTCCAAGTGATGACCTTCTGAAAAGTTTAGTTTGATCATCCACTGGGACTTTCAGTAAGGTAAATCTCTAGAAGTCCACCTGCATGCCACAGACCAGGATTTAGTAGGTACTGTATAGCAAATGCCTTTTGAGCTTTTGTAAACCATTCCAGTCCTGACTGTAACCTAGCTCTTTGGTCTCATGGAATACCTTGACATTAGTAAATAAAACACATCAAGACACTTTCTCTAGCCTGGCAGTTTACTGACATGTCATCATTATACCCATGCATTCAGACCGCTTTTCTTTACAAAAATGACAGACCTCAGTGGTTCCTGGGAATTATCTGGGGACATAGAGATTTTAGAAGGGGGCATTAATAAGACAGATGAGATAAAGAGTCAGTAAATAGTGGGGATACAGGGCAGGATCAGGGAAAGTCTCGCCAGGCAAGATAAAAACAAGGAGATGAGAATTGCAGATGTGGGTACAGGAGAAGGAGGAGGGAAAGAGACACTACATGAGATTGTAAAGAGAAAACCAAGGATGTACATGTAGCTGGGGTAGAGGTTATGGAAACCTAAGGAAGAAGCTGTGGCTGAAATGAGGAGTCAGGGTAGGGAACTGAAGTGACTACAATAAGCATTTCATCCTGGGTAAGGAGCAGGAGAGAAAACAGACATTAGAGGAATCAGCAGTAAAGCTCTGCTCCAATGGGAATAAAAACTGCCCCAGAGCCTTGAGCAGAAGCTGGAATAACTGCACCTGTGCCCCTTCTGCTGTGACATCTACCATGAAAGTGTCCTAACTCATCTGGAACTGCCTTACTTATTTATGTATGTTTTAGTATGATTTAGATACTGAATCTTCCAGTCTCACTAATGACACTCAAGCTCATGAATGCAGTTTCTTCTACATTATTATCTTGCTGTTTTTTTCAAATGGGAAATTACACAAAGAGCTCAACCTGAGTTAAAAGAACACTATAAAGCTATAGATCCAACTATTTAGAAGACTTCTATAAAACCTTCATTTGCTTTTCTCTGTCAGGTTCATGCTGATTTAATGTTGCTATTCCCATGGAATCAGGGTCTTTAGCAGTTCAGGAGCTGATCTCACTGGAGAAGCATTTTTGTGTTTTAGTTTACCTAAAATTTTGGGAATTTCTGGTATGCATTCCATCTATAGAAAATTATTGTTTCACAAATATTAACCTTCATGCTAGGGAAGGCAACAGTATTTTCCCCACTGTACAGATGAAGAACAAAGGTATGAGGAAAGAAGATCTGGAACAACTTCTCTTTTGAGGTGAGAAGCTGGACCTTAGATTTGTTTTTTCAGGGTATTTAGCACGATTTCCATTAAGTCAGTTACAACAGAGAATGCTTAACATTTCTGCAAATAAGGCCATAGCCCTCACAGTAAGGTGCCACAGAGTGGAGACACACACAGAGCTGGTAAGTGACCACCTGTGTGAGCATTGGCTAAAGCAATTTCCCAAGAGCTGCACAAGAACTCTGGTAAAAGTACAGAAAGAACTGCAGGTCCCCAAAGTGCTATTTGGCTCCTTCTCCCTGAGCCACCTCATTTATTTTAGCCTATCTCAGCTTTCTGCACACCTGTGACTATCTGTTACTGCCACTGGCAAACAAAAACAGCTTCTTTGATTGCACCCTTGTGATCTGGGCCCTGTTATATTGATGTTTTTCAGTGTGAGGCTTAAAGAACGGCAGTAAATAAAAGGCTACCCACTAGCATATCACTGAGAGCCGATGAGGGGATATTTATACTACCATATTAAAACAGCCAAGACATCTGGTAAAACTTCCTGTATTATGGTCTTCAAGGATGGTGGAGGGAGATGAGGCAAAACCAAGGTTAGCTAAGTTAACAGGAGGTTAACTAAGATACGTGAGTAGGTGACAATCACAGAAAAGAGAGGCAGAAGAGTATCAGCTCTGTAGATCCAATGCCAGCATTTCAGGATTACTTTACTAACTGCTTCCTATGTCTGATGCCTTCTTCCAGCCCCTGTGTCACAGTTCTATGGCAGACAGGGAAGGAGTCAGCTCCAGTCCTATTCTGAGTTAAATATATCCTCATCAGGAAAGCTGAAAGAGTGTTTTCACTATCAGACTGATTGGAAAAAAGCCAAAGAATCGGACCTCTTGGACAGCATAATTTTCAAAGCACAGACTGTACCGATGCAAATGCAGACTTTTAAAGTCTGTGTCCACTGTGAGTGGAGATATTCCTTCTCCATGCTTTCAGCAAAGAACAGTTCCAAAATCAAAGCTGAGCAACAGCTCTCAGCAATCTTCTTAATCATCAAAGTCCTCAATAAAGAAAGTGAAAAAAAGCGCCAAACTTACCAGTCCCACGAAGATGCAGAAGAGCTGAACTACATCGGTGTAGGCCACAGAATAAAGCCCACCCACAAGTGTGTACATAGTTGCAATCAGGGCAGAAACAATAACGGAAATATTGACATTTATGTCAATGATCACACTTATAGTTGCACCTAAAGGGAAAACCAAAGTAGTGTGTGTTAGTGTATGTCGCAGTATGTCTGATGAGAAGACACACCTTGGTTAAGTTGCATATATATATAGGTGCTGGTCTGACACTGCATAACAGCATTAATGTATTTCCTCCTCTGCACACCACTTCTGCACCTTTGAAGGGAGTGGGAAAAGGGAGACTCCTGTTGGTCTAAGTTCAGCATCTGTCATTTCACAGGTTCTTCAGAAACTGAGGACAGAAGAGTCTCAACAGCCTTTCCTTACAGTGCTCAAGCTCTGTAAGGACTGCCCTCTTCTTTTGCCTTGGGGGTAGCAGCTATTTGCACAGATTCCCTGGGTGAGATGCAGCCACATGGCAACAAGTGTATGAGTGCAGTAAAGGCTTGACTTGGGGGTGTCTGCTGCATTTCGTTTAGGCTGTGAGCTAGCTCCTTTTGACCAAGGAAGGAATGGTATAGGAAGCTTCAGCTATAGGGACAATTGTCCACTGACACTTCTAAAGTGCCCTTGAATTGTTTTTCTGGGACAAGAGTGGGCTACTTTGAAAACTGCAGAATTCATCCTCCACTGCAGACCCAGAAATCAAGAACTTTTCCAAGCATTATCAAGCTTGGAAGCTTTAATTTGTAGAAAACAAATCACAGTGTTGAACTGACCACAAAACAGCTTATGGAATCAAAGAGTGTTGCTACCGCTGATCAACACCTCTAAGGATTGTCTCTTCCAAGTCACTACTCAAGCAGTGTCAAGTAGAGCAGGTTTCTCAGGATAACATTCAGTTGGGTCTTGACTATCCACAAGGGTGGAGGCTACACAGTTTCTCTGAAATCTGTGTCAGTATTTGACCTCTCACATTGTCCAAAAAAAAAAAAAAAAGTTTTTCTTAAATTTAAGGGTAATGTCCTGTAGCTCTCTTTATGCCTGTTTCCTCTTCTCTTGTCATTGGGCAGCACAGATATGATCTTGTCTCCATCTTCTTTACTCTGCTCCCCAATCAAGTATTTATGGAGATAGACAAGTTGCCCTTGAACTTTGTCTTTTACAGGATGAACAGCCCCACCTTGCCAGCCTTTCCTTGTACACCAGCTACCCTAGTCCCTTAAAAATCTCTGTTGCTCTTCAGTGGAGACTCTCCAGTATGCCCATGTCTCTTGTATGAGGGAGCACTGGATCCATTGCTCCAAAGGTGTCCTAGTGCTGAGTAGGTACCTGCCAGTACCAACCTGCTGGCAATGGTCCATCTAATGCAGCCCAGGATAGCATTGGCTTTCTTTGACACATGGGCACATTGCTGGATATTGGTCAACTTTACTGACTTCTAAGACTCCCAAGACCTTCTCTGCAAACCTGGTTTCCAGCTAGTCAGCCTCCAGCCTGTACTGGAACATCATGTTGTACCTCCCAATGCAGGACTTAGCATTTCTTTTTGTTGAACTTCTCGAGGTTCCTTTTGGCCCAGTTCTGCAGCTTCTTGAAATCCTTCTGAAAGGCATTACAACCATCTGCCTATCAGCAACTCCTCACAATTTTTTATTTTCTGAAAACTAGCTGAGGGTGCACTTGGTCCCATCAGCAAGGTCATTAATGAAAACACTGCACAATACAGGAGTCAGTACTGACCTCTGGGATAGACAACTGGTAACTGGCCATCTGGTGGTGGCCACACTGCTGGTCACAGACCTCTGAGCCCAGGAGTTCAGACAGTTTTTAAATCTCAATCTCCTCCTCAATGTCCACTCTTCTAGTCTACACTTCACCTATGAGGATGTTACAGGATTGTGTAAAAAGCCTTTTTTTAAAATCTACATGTTCTGCTCTTCTTTTGTGTACCAAGCCATCTCATGTGAGATGTCAGGTTTGTCAGGAATTATTTCCTTTTTGTAAATCCATGCTGACTCCTTTCAATCCCTTTCTTGACCTTCATTTGTTTGAAAGTAACTTCCAAGAATATTTGTTCCATCACCTTCCCAGGGACTGAGGTGAAGCTGACCAGCCTTTAGTTATTCTTGTCCTTCTTCTTGCCCTTCTTGAAGATGGGAGTGATATTTGTTTTCTTCCAGTCTTCAAGAACATCCCTGATCATCACAGTCTTCAAAAGATTACGGAGAATGTTCTTTCAGTATTTTCAGCCAGCTCCCACAGCACTCACGAGATGCATTCCATGAGGTCCCATGAAATTGTGTCTGTCCAGTGTATTTGAATGTTTCTTAACTTGATTCTCCTGCAGTAAGACTCCCTTGGCTTTTCAGGGTCCTGGGATTCCTGAAGGCTGATCTTCCCAGCAAAGAATTAAGCAGAGAATGTACTGAGTAACGTAGCCTTTTCCAAATCCTTTGCTACTGGATGCCCCATCCCATTCAACAACAGTCCACATTTTCCCATTTGCCAGGGTAAAACAGGATGGCCTATTCTTCAGCTTAGAGGAGGTGATAGTTGAATATCAACCAGCTCTTCTGGATTCCTCTTCTCCAGGACTGTTTCTGATGGGATTCTTCCAAGTAGAACCGTGGAGAGACCAAGCTCTACTCTTCTGAAGTCCATTGTTGCAGTCCTGATTTTTACCTTGTTCCCTTTTCTCAGGACTATTAACTTCACTATCATGTGAACATTGCAGCCAACTCTGCCTCTGACCTTCACATCCCTAACTAGTTTTTCCTTGTCTGTAAGTAACAGGTTCAACAGGGCACCTTCCTTCATCATCTCCCTGATCATTTGTGTCAGGAAGTTGTTTGTGCACTCAAGAATCCTCCTCAATAGCTTGTGTTGTCCCACACTGCCCTTGCAGCAGCTATCAGAATGTTTATACATTTCTTCTGGAAGTATTAGCTATTTCAAGTGATTGCAATGTTTTAAAGCCATGTTTAAAAAATTTCTCTCCTTCTAATAAGGATGATTTAAATGAAACATCTTGCAACAACATTTAGTCCTTGCAGTTAGTGTAGATGGATATTCTGGAGCACATAGTTAGAAGAGTTCTGGTTGCAGAAGATAACATGATGGGTGATACACAAGAGCAAGGAGTCATGATGAAGATCAAGTAGTAAAGAGTACTGGGATTAAACAGTCATCAATGAGGATAGATGTGCAAATCAGGAGACATAAAAGAACTAAATTATTCACAGAATAGTTAAAATCAAAAATCTTCTACAACCTTTATAATCATTGACAGTCTTTAACTGTCAGCTGTTAATATAAATCTAGAAAGTATTCACACCACTTGCGTTGAACTAAAACAGAATGGCTTGTCCTCAATCAAAAGTATTCCAAATATTCTGAGTGTTCTTCAAGTTGTTCAACTCCTATCACCTCAGCATGCAGTTTGTTCTTAGTCTTTTAAGGGTTTTGTTCTGAAATTGTGGTAAACAAGCTCCCTATTGCTTTGCAGTTCATCAGAGCGCAGTTGGAGAGTACTTTCAAAGTTTATTTTTTGTTTAAAATAGCTTATGCTAGAAAGCATTACCACATGCATGTGCATTATTAGTATGATTAGCTGGTGAAAGTCAATTATTGGTGCTTCAACTCAAGGGCTTTCTCAGTTCTTGAAGGGATTGCTAAATTCAGGCCTGAAATATAATTAAAAACCCTGGAAGCTGATTTGTTTTTCAGGACTGGATGAGTAGTTGGGTGATTTTCTATTGAGTCATAGTTTTACTAATTCTCTGAATCCTTTCTTGAATCCTAAGTATTTTCTTCATTTTGTCAAGAATAAAGGCATTTAGAATTGAAGAATTCTTCAATTTATTGATCAATATCTGTTTTATTTCTATAATTTGTGTTATGGAAAGTTCTGTATATGAGATCTCCTATATGCAAGAGCTTATTTTGTTTAGATTGGTAGTAGTGAAGTTACACATTGTTAAGGGAAATTTTGACCAGCTTCTGTGATCCCAGTGGTGTAAAAGAAAAGCTGTGTCAGGATTCACACAAAAGGGGCACGTGCAATCACTTATCCCCTGCACAATTAAGGGAAATTTGTTGCTAAATCTTTTCATGCTCTTTGAAGAGGGGTAGCTTAAAGGTACATGAAAATGAATAGAAACCTTGCATGTCTTTCCATTATCCAAATAATAAATGGGGTACCATTACCATATTTAATTACTAGTTAGCATGGTTCTTAGAACTGTCACACTCTGAATCACTTTGCTTGAATAGTTAGCATTTGAATTCAGAATTTTAAGGCATTTCCGATATTCTTAATCCTTCCTACCTGTGATAAATTAATATTTATACTGCTTATTCCTTACCTAAAGCAGAGAAGATGGCAGCAGCCCAAAACATTTCTCCCATTAATGCTGGAATAAACAGTAGTCCTCCCATTCTTTTCCCATAAATCTGCTGAAAAGGGTCTAGCATTGTCACATAGCCTTTGGATCGCATGGGTTTTGCAAAAAAAAGGCCACCTACAATGGAAAGCAGCATAAGACACCAGCTGCAGTTTAGAAATGCATTGCTATTAAAGGATAAAACATTCATTGTCAGTTAAGGGTACAAAAATATCAACAATACTGGGGTTTTTGTCTCTTTGTTTTTTAAAGTAAAATGTACAGTTAAAATATCCTCTGGGAACTCTTACCTTACATCTGTCTACAGAGTTACTTAAACACACACACACACTCCCCATTAATACCTAGAGTCGGATAATAAAAAAGAAATATTTTTCTTATTTGGTCTGGTTCAGTTTATGTAATCTGCCATTACGGATGCTGTTGGAGTTTTTTCTAATTTTGGATCAGCCTAAGGTAATGGCTTTCTACCTAATCCTGTTGATTCTTAGAGCAGAATCCAGCATGAATTTTCATATAGCTCTACTCTAAAAATAAAACTGTCTGAGACTCCTGGAAATACAAATTCACACATGGTTTAGTGCACAAACAGCAATTCTGATTCTTTCAGGACAATTCAGATTTATTATATATGCTTAAAACAACTTTATTACACCTGCAGGGTAGGTCAGAGGTCTTATGGGCTCTGCAAGTGTCAGTTTCCCTGAATGTTTGTCATACATTTATTTCATTTATGTATGTTCAGGAATTTTGATGTATCACAATTTTGCTCTGCTTGGCTTGTGAATGGGCTGGATATTTACATAAATGTGCAAAAGCCTCTCCTTGAAATCTTTCTGGCTTAGGAGGAAACAAAAAGACGTATCTCAGGAAAACTGAAAGAGTCCTTGTATGTAAACTGGGTAGTTTTGATCTGCACGCCACTATAACTAAGTAGACCTTTACCACAGTAAAGCTGCTGTATAAGGTACAATAAAAAACTGGAAAACCAGTCAGTTCCAAATAAAATCTACTGTACAGTATTTGGCAATCCTTTATTAGGTTCTTTATCACAAGGTAGCTAATGAATTTATGATATTGTGCAGAAAATTTTCTACATTTCTATGCCTTTTATCACTCATCTTTCTTCATTTCATTAGATTCCCTGAACAGAAGGTTCTGGCTTAACAATTACAATTTATACTGCTTATGTGAATACTGTCTGTAGGCAGACAGATGCAGAAACCCTTCAGCAGTTTTTTACTACACTTGGACTGGTAATGGATCCCTTTCTTATTCTACTTGTTATGCCAGCATGACAACAGATAATTAAGGAAGAAAAACAAGAGTCACTGGTACTCTAACCTAACAGGATGTTCAAACACCTGTAAAAAGAAATAGGAGATATTGTAACCTTTTAAACTAAATTGCCTGAAAAATTAGAAAAGGTAGTACGCAGAATAACATTGAACAAACAAGGATATAACATCAATTTTAAATCCTTCCAGTCTGAAGCAATAATATTTCTCCTAGAATTGTATTTATAACTTTGATGATGTATTTTTTTAAAGAATGATAAACACTCCTCCCCTCAAAATTTCATGTACAGCTCATGCCTACAAAAATACTTTCCACTCTGTGCTCAGCAGAGATCCATGGTCACATGATACAGACTTCTTTACTCTGCACTGGCCATTAAAATTTCCAGGAAAACAGGTCTGGATATCTGAAAACAGCTGGAAATGAACAAAGAGGCTAACTCAACCCCTTCTGGGCTATTATTAATTTGTGTCAATTCTACAGAGGCTAAGAATCTGGAAGATGCTTGTGACTACAATCCTAACAACCGCTTAATGACACCAATGGATCATGACCCTCATGACCTTGTAATGACATCAACTGATCTCTGGGCAGACATCTATTGTTATTATTTTCCTTACAGGACATAGAGCTGTTCTCAGGGATGGGAACCACTCCCAGAACTGGAGCTGACCTGCACATACCAGAGAGGAACATCTATGATGGGTAAGGTTTCTGCCCAGGAAGAAAGGATAACCAGGACAGGCCACTGGAAAGCATTTCAAGGGGAAAAAAGAATGAGGAGGGAAAACGAGTTGTGTAGGAAGAAAAATAAGGTGAAAGAAGATCTGGATAAGCAAACAAAGGAAACACAAGGGCAGATCAGGTGAGACAACCATGAGAAAAGACCCAGAATAGACTGAGAGGTCAAGTAATATAACAAAACCTAGTGCACCAGACACCTTAAGGAAAGATGAAAAGCACAGGATCTTTTTTAAATCAACATGATTTTAAAACAGTTGCATCATTTCATTATTGCAGCATTAAAAATTATAGTGCTGTCTGTATTTTACACTCTGACCCTGCATGTAGCAGGATTGTGTATTTGCATTTTGACATGTGATTTGGAGTTTTGTACTGCATTTAAGAGGATGCATGGCCCAATTTTGAGGAAACAGTCTGGTTATACTACAGAATTCCTACACAAAATTAGAAAAGTTATGTAGACTCTTGGTGAAGATTTGTAAAAAGTAAGCACTTCCCTAACCTGAAAGGATATCTGTGTTTCTTGAATTCCAAGATTTACAGGTGCCTTGATACCTGGGCCCCTGGGTCGTGGTACAGGTCATGTGGGCTTTTAAAGAAAACCCAAATATATAAAACTTAGTATATGTAATTTAAATACTCCCTTCTACCAAAGACAATATGGTTGTATTAATCAGATAGGTCTTGACAAGGAGTTCAGGAGATTTAGGATATCAAATTATTTATAGTTATTTTCTGTTTTCAATAGCCAAATTTACCAGCAGAATGGATCCAGTTTACTTCAGCATATTTTTATCAGACTCTAGTTGTTTCATTTCAAATAATGGACTTGTCATTGGAACTGTTTAAACTGAGAGGCTATTAGCTTTAGTTTTTGCTTACCTAAAACCAGGCTAAGGGAATATCCAATAGGTGCCTGAGCCCAAGCTAGACCATAGTCTGGGACATACACAGCTTCTGCTGTCCCATTGATGTAACCTCCTCCAACCCATGTGGCTGAAAAGGAAGAGACAGAAAAGTCTTTAATGCATACAAAAAAAAAAAAGGAAAAAAAGAAAAGCTCACACACTGTATAACAAAATTGTCATTACTTATAATATTATTATTTTTCATTACATGTACTGTACAAGTTCCAGGCATGGCATTCTTCTATAAAAGGCAGCTATAATTTTAACTTACAACCTGAGCATATGAAAAAAGTCAGATGGACTAAGACAATCCACAAAGTGTCTAAGTCTCTGTATAGTCAATGAAGGTGTGAGGGCTGAGTCCCCCACGACTTATTTACCATTACTATTTTATTTGTATTAGTCTAAATGAAGGAGAGATGTAAGAGGGGATCTGAAAAAAAGCTATGAACATACAGTGAAAAGTCATCCCAGCTGGGAAAACTCAAAGAATTTAAATTAGACAAAAGATTAATGAATGCATCACTTACTAGTGCCTTCATGAAAAAAAATTGCCCATTAAACCTTGCTAAATTTTAAAATTGTTGTTACATGAATTACATTTAGTAAACTCTGCAGTTCTCTAAATATTTCTCTATAGGATTGTGGTGCTTTTTTGTTGCTATATAACTTCTAAACTTTGACTCATTTATTTTTGTGCTTCCTGAAGACATATTCCATAAGGGATATGTGCTATCTACAATATTTCTGATTTCCTTTCTCTGTATAAAACCTGGTATTTTGAACATACCAATCTCTCACCCTTTTAATGAATTGATTCTCTGCCTTCAAGGGAATTTGAGAATTTGGAGAGAAAAACTCCAACACAGAAATGTATTGTGATTGCATCTACAAAAATATTTCATAACAAATTGCATAATGAGGTTTATCTCTTCCTGTTTACAGACTCCATGCAAAAACTTTTTGATAATATCTAATGTATATTGAGTAAGTTTTATGAATCTAGGTTTGTAGTTTGAACAAGGGCAGACAGATCACTACAAGGGCCAGATTTTTGTATAGCTGTTTTGATTTGAATTCCAAAACTTTTACTTTCTCATATCAGGTTTCTGTGTAAAAATTTGCAATTGTTAGAAACGTATTTTCCTTAAACATTCTTCATAATTTTCCCATCACCCACCATCATGCAAACAAACTTGATTTTCTGTTTAAGACAAACCATTGGAGAGAAACACAAAGGAAGAAAATTTAATAAAATTGCCTAAGAAATTTCATTAAAATCTAAATGACAACTCTTTTCCGCTTAACTGTGATAGTTCCCAAGTAATACCAGAGGGTATTTTTCTGAATTTCATCATGTTTAGAAACAAAGATCACTGGCAACCAGAGCATTGCAATTGTCTTCTTTTCAGCATTTTGAAGCACAGGAATGGACCATTCTGCTTCTGGAAATCATATAACAGACTTTTATGAGGGATATGCAAGCAGAGGAAGACTGCAACAGGAGTGACCTATGGAGCCCTGTAACCAGTAGACTTTTGGCTACTGAGGTCTGTTGTGTACTGCAGAGACAAGAGTTGAGTAATGCCCACATTGAACTACTTCGGGAGACTGATCCTTAATGGGAAGAACAGGGATACAGAATCCACATAAGAAGCTGGCAGACATTTTGGATTTCGTGACTCTTGACAGTGTGAATTAAGGTAGGTGGGAGTATGATATTTTGTTTACCAGAGTCCTAGAATCATAGAATCATGGAATAATTGAATCACAGAATGGTTTAGGTTGGAAGGGACCTTTAAAATCATCTAGCTCCAACTCCCTTGCCACAGGCAGAGATGCCACCCACTAGACCAGGTTGCTAAAAGTCCCTTCCACCCTGGCCTTTAACACTTCCTGGGATGGGGCATCTACAACTTCTCTGGGCAACCTGTTCCAGTACTTCACCACCATCACACTAAGAAATTTCTTCCTAATATCCAATTTACATCTATTCTACTCCAATTTAAAACCATTACCCATATCCTATCACTACGTGCCCTGATAAACAGTCCCTCCCCGTCTTTCTTGTATGACCTCTTTACACACTGTAAGGCTGCTATGAGGTCTGCACAGATCTATCTCTTCTCTGGGTAAAACAACCCCAACTCTCTCAGCTTGTCCTCATAAAGGGGGATCTCCAGCCCTGTTACCATCTTTGTGGCCCTCCTCTGGACTCATTTCAACAGGTCAAAGTCTTTCTTATGCTGGAGGCCCCAGAACTGAACATTTTACTCTAGGTGAGGTCTCATCAGAGAAGAGTAGGAGTGCGGTATCACTTTCCTTGACCTACTGGCCACACTTCTTTTGATGCAGCTGAGGATGTGATGGGCTTTTAGAGTTATGAGTGCACATTGTCTGCTCATATTTATGAGTATCAAGTTCATCTCAACAGGATTGCTCTTAATCCACTCATCAATCAGCCTGTAACCATGTTGGGCCTTGCCCCTGTAGGGTGATAGACCAGTTCAAGGCCATGATGACCCTCCTGATTGGTTATGGGAACACCTCAGCACCTGGAGGGGGCATTCCCAGAAACCCACTGTCAGATGAAGGGTCAAATAAACCCCAGTGGCTTTGCAAAAGAAGGGTCAAAGAAGCCCCAGTGGCTTCCCAAAAGTGCTCAACAAAATGAGGAGACTTCCCAGCAACAGCTTGATACGATCAACAAAGAATGGAGTGCTATGAAGTAGCATGGCCTTTCTTTGCAACATCCTATGGGAACACAGGGAGCCGACCCTTAGGCCTATGTCATGTGTCTATCACCCCCAAAATTATTGACTATAGTCACTCAAACTGCCTAAGAAAAGAAGGTATAAAAAAGAGACTGGACATGAGCAAAACTGGGGAGAAGTGCCATCATCTCTGTGGGAGTAACCGAGCTGCCCTGTCTCCCCCCACTCCATGGGACACTGTAGGGGTGAGCAACCATTTACTCTGCTTTTCTATGTCTTATACATTACACCTTATATATTTTGCCTTATACCTTGTAGATTATCGTCTTTCACCTTTACCTCATAGATACCTTATTTACTAATTGTACTTTGCTATTTGGATACTACTTTTACCTTGCCCTACACCTTGTAACTTACCAGGTATTTATATCTTACTTTATGTTTGTTTTGTTGGTTTTTTTTTGTTGTCCTACACTGTACTTTACTCATTGTTTGTGGTTTGCTTTCAGGTGTGTGGTTCCTTATCTTAGTGAATTAAAATGTGTGTTAGTGGGAAGAAACTATATTCTTTCTTTTTTGCTTTGTGCTAACGAATGTGTCTAGATTTTGTTCTAGTCATTGTAAATTGGTCTGTTGTAGAAGGAGGTGTTGCTTGAGTTTTGTATTGAGGCTTAGGTTGTTGTGTTGTTTTGTAGAGGGTACTTCTGGTTTTGGGGATTTTGTTAAGTGCAATCATGCAGTTAAATGTTATCACTGGCAATGTGAACCCTAAAATAGTTGTCATATACTTGTATTAAAAAGTTATTTTGTGAATTGCTAGAGTTAGTCTGGTTTATTTCTGGTGCTGGCAGTATCATAATTTGTAGGAGAACTTCACAGAGAAGATTCCCCCTTGCTATTAAGTGCTGTCCCCATATCAGGGTATCAAAAGTCCTGTCCATCACAGTGAATCTGTCTAGCGAAGGGTCTCTTTGGGTGAGACGTGGACAGATTGTTTTGGGCCTTAAAAGGCTTTGGTATTCTGGGGACACTTATAGCCAACGAAAATATATTAATACAGGTGGGACAAGAAATCTTTGCATTTCTGCCCCTTTTCATGTGACAGCCTCGATCCTGGTGGAGGACCTTGCACTTAACCTCTCACAGGCTCATCTTGAAGAGCCTGTCTGGGTCTCTCTGCATGGCATTCCTTCCCTCTAAATTATAAGCCACAGCACCCATCTTGGTGTCATCAAAAATCTTGCTGAGGGTGCACTCAATCCCGCTGTCTGTGTCCTTGATAAAGATGTTGAATACCACTGCTCCCAGTAGGAATACCTGAGGGCCACCACTTACTACTGATCTCCACCTGGACATCGAGTTTTTCGATGTTAAGTTCATGACTACCTGGGATGCATGTTGCCTACTGTGTCTCAAGCAGCACAGTCTTATGACATAGGCAGTAAACAGCTGTATACAGTAAAAGTAAATATTTAGGAAGGGAATTATATTTGTCTCCCTCCCTGAAAATGTATGAGCATGAATTCTATGTGAATGATACTCAGTTACAGGCGGGGAATAATATCCCATCGTCAAGGACAGACATCCAGCATTGCTGCAACTGTGGTGCAAGGGGGCTTCCAATTCCAGAATTGATTTGCCTGGGCTTGCTACAGACATGACAGTTCTTATCCCAGCTGCACTTGGATGCTATGCCTAGCTGCCTTATTTTCTTTTGGAGGAGATCAAGTCAATTCCCTTCTGTGTGATGTTACAGGAGTCATTGTTCTCCCCTGTCCTGGGACAGGAACAATATCCTGTAGGCAGATATTGCTGCATAAGGCAGTGTGGAGGATTCAGCCCCTACTTTTAAGTTCTTGTTTTCTGGACTGAGGTTTGAAAAATAGCTGTTGACCAATTTTTAAGTGCCAATGACTGTACTGGAACATCTGCCAAGGACTGAAGAGCTCTATGAAGGTTTTGTATGTCTTTTTCTGAGGAAGTGAATAGGTAGCCAGCACATATATTGACACAGATAAATACATTAGAAACAAAATAACCGGACAAAATAGGATGGGATTTGAACCTGGAATATTAATTTTCTGATCCTCGGTTCGCTAAGCCACAATTTAAAGTTGGTTTAATGCCTTTATTTTTGGTGAAATTCTTTTTTCTTTTTTTTTTTCCCCATAAATCAAACAAAAGGTACATAATGTTTTAGTAATCTATTGAAGAATTCATGTAGTAATCTATTTTAATCTTCTCTTT
>JAWWLZ010000001.1:92267707-92279395 GCA_035041345.1 Poliocrania exsul | reverse complement strand
AATTAAAGTCTATACCTACTTATCGATGTCTTAAAAAGCACACACAAGTGTGTAGGGGAACAGAGGAGAACTAAAATAGAAATCTGTCCTAGTTCAGCAAGCTGGAACCAGTTTACCACTGTATGGGTGTGACCAAAACTGTGTATTCTAAACCCTTTATGTCATTTCTCACAAACTGTCAACAATGGACTATTTGAAGCAGCTGTCCAGGACACACCCAACCACTCAGGATGTAAACTGGGTGTTGAAGGAGCCTGTGAGATACGAGGTGTGATATCTCCCCTCCAGGGTATCATTTGCACCTTCACACTCAGCCTGAGGGGGTGTGTCTGCTAATGGGCTATCAATGATTCCAAAAATACCCCATGACTCCCAGAGTCAGAACACCCATTGTATAACTCCCCATGCTGAGGGAGGTACTGGGCAGTCCCACCTGAACCAGAGGGTATATAATCTTGGGGTTTGGGGGCTTCTGGGACCATTCGTCAGATCCAGAGGAGGACCAGAACCTCAACAGGACTGTGACCACCACTCTCAACCAGACTGTGACCGTCATCTGCATCAATAGGTTTTTCTTTCCCTTCTTTTTACTTTAGACTCAGGGGAACCACATGGGTCTCAGCACAGGGGCTAAAAAACCCCTTTGCATTTGTGCCCCAGGGTGCTGGGTTTTGTGGGTTAAAACCAATTTCTCTTTGTATCATTGCATTTATTGCAATATTTTTTGTTAAATTGTAACTCTGACTTACAATCTCTTTTGTGTTGTGCTCGTTTCTCCTGCTGGTTTACCTTTTAACCAGCACAAAATCCTCACTATAAAAGCCAATACTACTAAAAAACCCAAACCTGCCAGATTCTCATCAGCCAACAAGCTGCACACAGCCCTCAGGACACATTTCAGAGCTGTTTGTGAATTCTGTGATCTAATTTATAAATGATCTATGAGAAATGTAATTTGATATTTTCAAATTAAATGATCTGTCTAAGTAAAAATGGAAAATGTATTATTTCACTACTGTTAAGTCAGAGAACTTGAAATAGCATTTGCAGCCAAATTGAAAGCAAATGGTAAAATTATTCTGGTTTTATCACCATTGAAATAATTCTTCTCATCAGTGTCCATTGATAAGAGGTGATTCTATAAACACACCTACTGCTACCAGGAATTTGTAAACAGTGTTTTTAATTAGTGTGGGAAAATAGTATCATAGTAAATAGATAGATCCTTGGAAGAATGTGAAGGAAATGTGGTTTGCAGGGGTTTTTTTTTGTTAAGTCATAATCTTAGACAAAGTGTTCAGGGGCTTATAAAGATGCTGTTTAACTGCAAGCTCTATGGTAGTTAAAACTCATTAAATATGTCCTGAATTTATGCAAAACTGTCAAACTGGAAAACGTGCACATTTAGTGAGGTTTACAAAGCCAATATTTCTGGTCTGAAATAGTGTCTAGTTTCACCAGAGCAGTCTTTTCTAGTCACAAGTTATTATTTTATGACTGCTGAGTGGTTTCAAACTTCACAGAAGTAGATTAGTTGATTGTGTGTGTGTGTGGGGGTTTTAATTGTTATTTACTAAGGCACATTCAGAAATGTTATTGAACCCAGTACCGTAATACTTAGTTGAAGTTGACTGGAGTATTTCTTCTTGTTTTAGAAAAAGTTCATTGAATTTGATGGGATTAAAAAAAGCACCTTTAACTTCTTCCTTTTGAGAAATCTTCCTTTTTAAAATGTTCCTTTTTCAAATCTTGCAGTATTTCAAAGGATTTGGACCGAAAAGGGAAGACAACTGGATTAAGAGGATACTCTTGAGCCTTTTTAAGATACAATATAAAAATATTTATTCAAAGGCCTGTACATTTTGTAGACCTGTGTACACAGATGCATATGATGCAAAGCATCGTTCCTTCTTTTGTATTTAGCACTTTGTCATTAGTTTCAGTCAGTGCTGCTTGGATACAGACATCTTATTTACCATATCTGTAGTGACATCTGTTTAAAACAGAGAGTATTTCTGTGTTTTGATGTGCATTGTTATAACTATTTAGTGATCACATCACTGTTTACTGACTGGACTCTGCTTTCAGTAATTCACGTCCTTCTATGAATAACTAATTGCTCATCAGGCTAATCCCATGGATTTCAGTGGTTGACAAGCAGGATAACAAAATTCTTAAAATCTGAATCTCAGTACCTACAGGTATCTTGAACGTGATCCATCGAAGCTGAAAAAGACTTTGACTGAACAATTCTTGATTGTGGACAAAATAGCTTATCTCCTCTTTCATCTAAGAATGTTTTCATCCAAAACCCGCCTTTTTGTTTCTATGTTTCTCTGATCTGAGTGTTTACACTTTAAATGCAGTAGAAAAGCACTTGGCACAAAAATCTGTTTTGAAAAAAATTACTGATAGTATCTTTTGTATTTTCTGTAAGTGCATCATCCCAATTCAAGGAGGCTGCTTCACTGCCTGACAGTATTACTGTATCTGACTTCAGTGAAACTTGTATCAGTGTGCAAAAAAGTGGTGAATTATAGAAATAAAATAGAGTCCCCAAATGCTGTAGATTTATTACAGGAGTCTTAGCCTGCAAAACAGAGTGTAAATGACCAAATTATTCCAGCTTTTGAGACAAAGATACTTGATAAAAAAGCCTCTGATCACAACAAGAAGGATTTTGAAAGTAGAGTTTGAGATTGGAATGGCCAATGTTGACCAGAACACCTTGTACCTACAACTAATTCTTGGGGTCTTGGTTCTGTTTGCAAGGCATTCACATCAACCCCCCACAAATAGTCATAGTCACACTTGCTGTCAGTTGCTAATTTTGAAGTAGTGAAAGAATAGAGCAGGTGACCTCTCAAGATCTGTGGTTGCTGCAGGCCTGGGTCATAGCTAGTCAAGAAAGAAGGAAGCTTGCAGAGGGTTGCTAAACTGGTTTGTGGATCTGGAAGACGCTTAAGTATCTAAAGTACATGATTGTTACTAAAGCACTGGTGAAACTGACACTGTCAGAACAACTTTAACAGTTTTGATTAATCTAATTTTTAATTAGAATTACTACTTCTATTGCTTTATTTGTGAAAAAAAAAAGTAGATAATTGAGCTCACATTTGTGAACTAATCCTTAAGGTATTAGTGCTTTGACACATTTGGGAAGCAAATGTGAAGAACATGAAAGCTGGTATTTTCTATGATTTTTTGTTCATCAAATTTGAAACAGGGAAAAACTGATGTTAAAAATTGAATCAAGCCTGATGAAAATTCCATGGATGCATTTCACTTGGAGAATTTGCTAAAAATGTGCTTAAGGAATGATTTTAGAAAAGGGCTCATAAATTAGCTGAGGTGAAAAATTAAAAAATAAGGAAAGAAAAGAAGCCAGGCTCCATTACCCAGTACTTTAGCAGATTTATTGAGAAGTCACCCTTTCAGCTAGTGTTTTTATAACTTAAACAAATTACAAGTAAACATCATATTTGTATGTGACTTTTCATGAAAGCAATACTTCAGAGTGATTCATTATTTATTACACGCTCTGTGGTATACAGGCTATCCATCCCACAGCTGTTAGACATAATGAGAACAAGAAAAAGACCTTTTGTGCTTTAGCAAATGATAGCAAACCTGGAGTAACTTTCAAACAATATAAAAGAAAGGGTTTTATGCGCAAAATTAGTGAAATTTTTCTCAAACAAATGAAAGGCTCTTCTGAAACTCAGTAACCCTTCCAATTCACCTCCTGACTCTGTCTTAGTGCTTCAGTATATGTGATTCTGCTTATATAGTGGCTTAACGAGCATTTATGGTCATATACTCTGCTTTAAGTAGTTAAAAATATCAACACATGATAAAAAAAGTCAAAGGCACAACTCATTTTTGATTATGAATTTTTATGATTTTTTAACATTTATTTTGGAATTTATAGACTCTTTTTGTGCTGTAATTCCAAGACATATGAAATGGCACAAGGAATTATGTTAGTATTTATATTATCATTATAAAGTGATGTAGTAATTGTAAGCTATTATATTTATAATGCAAGAATGCTTATAGATTAAATGAATTAATTTACACATTTTGAACCCCAAAGTTCCACTGGCTTTCTAGTAAAACTATAATTTTTCCTTTTTTCCCGCCACCCCCTGTCGCCGTTTACAGAAGCAGGGACCAGGAGGGCGCCCAGGGTGATCAGCACCATGGACAGAAGGCGCTGAGCTCAGCCGACACTGAAGGCGCCCATCCACCCGCCCACACGAGTGCTTAAAGCCTCCCGAAGGACTGATTGCCTGAAACACATCTTAACCTGCCACAGAGCCTGTCACTGGCATCATAGATCAGCTTTAGTCACCCAAATAACTCGTGTGTTTGGAGCAAAGAGAGAAAGATTACAGAGTATGTGAAGGTCTCATAAGTTCCAAGACCTTAGTAAACACACTGCAATGAAAAATGAATCAAGTCCTGCTTTGCCAGCTAAATTAACTACTTTGACACTGTTAACTCTTTGATTTAAGGACTGTATTTTCCCTTAGACTTTTTTGCTTGTTTGGTTAGGTTTGTTCTTTTTGTTTTATTGTTTGGTTTGTTGTTTGGGTTTGTTTTGTTTGTTGTAATATAATATCAGGAATATTGCAGATACTGGTAAAACATGATAAGGGACCCATTTTGAAAACAATGGTCTAAGCAATATTAATCATCTCCCCCCCGCCCCCGTCTGTCAGACATCAACCATTAAATCATTACAGACTAGGTAGCCACTTGTCAAATGAACAGACTGTTTTGTGTGTTCTCTTCCTCCCTTCCTGTGTAGAACAACAATACTGGACAGTCTCTCTGGGAGGTGGGATAGGTTTCCACACAATAGAAATGTGAAAGCACATGTGGTATGTGACTCTGTATTTATTAAAAAAGCCCCAAACAAAACACCAAAATCTCCTCAATGGCATCAATTTCTCACTATTCTGATCTGAGTCAAGAATGACTTAGGAAATAATTACATATTCCTTTAGGTAAGTTGAAAGCCTATGTCAGAAACAGGTAGTGTGGTGGCAGTAGGCAGTGTCTGTGGTTCAACTGTCACAATGTTAACACAAAAATTGAAACCTTCTTACCTAACTTTAGACAACAACTTCACTCCATAGACATCTTCAGGTGAACTAGTCACTCCAGACTCCCTTCATTGTCAGTGGAGTGGATGTTCACCTGAAGTGAAAGGTGCAGGTCACCTGAATCTTTGACCACATCTGTTAAGGACAAGGCAAACTGTGGTCTTATTATTTTTCCAGTGGTTAAAAGGAACATTGGGGCAACTGTTTCAGAGTAGAATATTCACTGCAGACTCCTGGTTTTATCCAGACAGACCCCTCGAACACTGATACTATGTAGTGTGCAAGCAACTGGGCAAGCATCAAGAAATGACAATGTCTGGGAGGATTAAATTTCTAGGGTCTGGGGAAGCTGCTGGGAAGCTTCACACAACTCCTTATTTGCCTGTAGAATATGCTGTCAGATGATCGATAGTATCTGGCTTGTTCAAATACTTCCACTCATACTGAAATACAACCAAATGACAAAATTCCACAGATTGAACTTCCTCTGCATGCATTTTATACATGAAATATAAGCCTCTGATGGGAATATTGTATATGAGACCATAACTAATTTAGTTTCACATTCTCCTCACTATCTTGGATGCTGGTTATACTTCACTAGCTCATATTTCATTTTTCAACATTTTTCCCACTAAAAATTTCAACCAAAATAAATGAAATTACTCAAGAGACAGTGAAGGCTGAAAAATATGTTTAAATTCAACTGCCTTTTAAACAATTATTATTCTTATTTAGGTATTGATAAAAAAATAGAATGAAAAAAATGGAGATGATGCTTACATTATAGGATTAGATGACTAAGTGAAAAATATATGAAACTGCCTCTTTTGTATTCAGGGTCTGCTTTGAATGAAACCTCTTTTTCCTATCAGTCCAATGAAAATCAAACATAGGAAAAATTAATGCAATATTGTCCTCTTGGATCTGCAGATAGCTGAAGCAACAGTCCTGCATCAGGAAATAGGAATAATGCTCTAAACTCATCCAGTGAGGTGGATGACTGATAAAGACTGGAGGTATAAACTGAAAATATGCTACTCAGTTTTAGGCATCTAATAGAGCCACCTGAGCCAAAAGTTGGGTTTTCCCTAGACTGTGTATACAGCCAAGGAAGACAGATTATTTCCTTTAGTCATGGACTGGAGCATCTACTGAGATCTCACTGTCTTCACTTTGCTGGAGAATTTTACATTATTAAGCTGTTTCTATAGGCACCTTCACTTACTGCCAGAGTTATATGTTATGGGCTTCTTTTCACCCACCCTCTGCACCTTTCCATCCAAATTATGGAGTGAATGAAAAATTATCTCAATAGATTATGCTCCAAGAGTTCGAAGCTGTTTTTTGAACTCTTTGTATGCCAGAAAGAAGGCCATGCAATTGCTATAACTTTCAGAAGGCAGTTCCTCTGATACCATCATCAGTTTTTCTGATGTCATCACATTTTGATTGTCCACCCACTACTGAATTCCTTACAGGTAAAGAAAAAAATGAGTTGGTGTAGAAAGGATTACATCAGCTTCCCTCCCCTTCCTTCCCCTTCCACTTCCTCTTCATGTGATTCTCCTCCTAACAATATTATTTCCTCTCATTTCAGAATAAGGCTTAGCTGTGCTATACTAACAATAGATCAAGAAGCAATGTCCATGTTTTAGTTCCCTGTGCCTACATTGCTTCAGGGGAAATAGTTTGTGACAATCTTATTTTATGTCTAGACTGTATCACACTCTTCAATAACCAGTCTATGCTGAGGGACCATTCCCCCTCCTGCTTTGTTCCTCACTATATTTATTCCTAGTTCACTTGCACAGAGGGAAGTGCCACAGATCACATAAATATTCTTATTTTATGTGTCAGGGCTTGTACCACTGAAAGCTCATTAGATGAAGTAAAATGGTATTATACTGTCCTATATCAGAGCACTAGATAGGTGACAGATGTATTAAAAAAAAAAAGAAGTCAGCTGGTTTTCCTAACTATTACCCACAGCTCACTGTACTGTCCCATTAGCATCTAAAATTTAGTGCTATAGATAATTTACAGACTAACATGTTACCACGGGATGCTTATTATTTGTTTAAGCTGGAGTGACTCATGCCTCACGTGTCAGACATGAGTGTGCAGTCTGCCTTGGGTCAAGGCAGATGCATGAGTGCCATCGTAGGGCATAGCAAAGGGAAGGAATCCCTCCTCAGACAAGTGTACTTCCACTTTGGCTCTGCCTTCACTCCTGCGTGCTATTAGGCTAGAGAAAAGGCAGACATAACACGCTTGGGTAATCGGTGTCAGGCACATTCCAATCCCTTACCCAGTTTTTCCATCAGCAGGAGTGGAAAACAGTACCACTGACTTAAGCGTCCCAACCTATGGTATATGGAGGTTATGCCTGAGCAGGGCTGTGGTCTGGGGTACAATTGAGCACATGTCAGGTAGCAGAGTTCAAGAGGACCCTCACTAAAGTCTATTGCACGTAATTTTGGTTATTCAGGAATAAAGTGGCAATGCAATTGTAAAAAATAATTTTTAAAAGGGTCAAAAAAGTGAGAATTAAGTGAGTTTTTCATGTTTTGTAACTTTCTTTTCATTTTAAAGGTAACTACAATGAAAACACAGTTTTGCTTAATCCTCTTTGTTTGTTTGTTTATTTGTAATTCCAAATTGAAATAGAATCTCAGTATTTCCAGATTCAAATAAAACTAAATTTTGGTAATAAACCATTGAAGTATGACCCCATGGAAATAGAAATGAAATGCATGTAACCATGAACACAACAATTTTTGGAAAAGAAAAAGATTTTTGGACAACAAAGGCACTGATAGCAAGGAAATTACTTCCTATGAATCAGTTGTTTGTCCCTCCCCCCATACTTTTTCCCCATTTTCATCACAAAGGGCTACATGGAAAGTGTAGCTCACTGTTAAATGATCTGAGAAAACAGGCAAGAAGGAGGACAGGACAAGATCATTTCCCTTGTATAGATGAGCAGACAGAAAAACAATAACAAAGCAATCATTTGAGCAAACAGGGCTATGGCAGTAACACCGATGATCATCACTCTCAAAATATGAGATGCAAAAAAATTTGTGGTGGAGATATTAATCACAACATAATTCTTATCAAATAGATTTGCTTATAGAGGGGCTTTTATTTATGCCTATAAAATACTAAAGTACTAAACAAAATCAGTATTCCTCCGTGCAAGATTCGTAAATCTGAGCAGAACCCTTTTCCCGATTCAGTTCTAGTTTAAGAGTAGATCTTCCACTGCTCTGGATTAGCATGCCTCCTTGATATTCATGGTACTTTGCTGTTGTACATTACCTGAAGTTTGAGTTCTTTCTAGTCAGTTTAGTGACAGTGAAGATATGCAAATAAAGTATGGAGCTGAAAATGATCTTGTGTTCAAGATATGAACATGGCCTGGGAAAAGCAAACATTCCTGTAGCATGTGAAGATATCAGGAGCAACTGCCAAGCAGTGGAAGAAAGCATATAGACATCATAGTGTACTCTTATTTGTAAAAGGATATTTACATGAAGACACTCCAAGATGCCATTTAGACTGTTTAAATATTCTGCTTTAGCCTTTATCTTCTAAATTAGAGTGAATTTGTCTTAGCAAAAAACCCCACCCAAAACTAAAACAAACAACAACCCTCCACCCCCCAAGCCAACAAAACAACTTCATATGTGTTTAAGTAACTCTTAGGTCTGGTTTGTTCAGAGAATATTTAATACACATATCTGGTGAAATTTAACAGCAGTTGACCATGTCATTCCTTTAGTATCACCTGGAAACTGTATTGATTAGGCAATCTTAAAAAATGCTCTTTGATATTGAGTTCCTGGCATCAATAGGTTTAAAAACTCATAGGACCATGAAATGGTTTGGGTTGAAAGGGACCTTGTAGATCCTCTAGTTCCAAGTTCCCTGCCATGGGCAGGGACACCTTCCACTAGACCGAATTGCTCAGGACCCCATCTGACCTGACTTAGAACACTTCCAGGGATGGGGCATACACACCTCTGCACAACCTGTTCCAGTGCCTCATCACCCTCTGAGTAAAACATTTTCTCCTAACATCTAATCTAAATCTCTCTTCTTTTAGTTTAACACCATTGCTCCTTGTCCTGTTGCTATGTGTCAGAGTAAAAAGTTCCACCAATGAAGATGTTCTTCCTTCCTAAGACAATTTTTTATGTACTATAATGAGACCGTCTCATTCTTCTTTTATAATTATTTAAATTTACTCTTAAATTTACTCTTAAATTTAAATTATTTAATTTTTCCTCATAGATAAAGTCATATAGCTTTTGGTCATTCTCTGTTTTTCTTTGATAAGTTTTTATATTCCTCAAAATTTTGTGCCTAACGCAAAATGAAGTACTCTAGTAAGTTTAGTACCTTCAGAGCTGAGTGTATCAGGTGAATTATTTCAATATTTCAGAGTCTGTAGTCTTGTTTTGGTATTTGTCTGAATGGTGCTTTTCCTTTTGCTGCTGTATTAAATATCCATATGACTTGCAATTGCTTTATGATTTCATTACTTTTTTTCTCCCTTTTAAAATATATTTTGTGTATCTCAGTACATACAGCTAAAAATTAAGGAGAGATACACTTTCTCTACTGAATTCAGTGTCAATTTTCCCATTTTTTTCAGTGAATCCTAGAAGTTATTGCAAGATAGCTCAATAGAGAAGTTAATTATAAGAGCAGTACCTTGAAATTTGAGAAATTTTAAGCTCTTTTCTAACTAAAAGTATTTTTAACAGCCATCAAATGCCATACATACATATTTGCTGCACCTTCTTCTTTGCTTGAGAAGGATGTTTTCTAGTAGCACATGCATACCTTTAAAAGAAAGCTACTAGTTTATATTTAGTAGGTAGATATTTTTAGTGTAGGCATACTTTCTAGGCCCTGAAAGTGTTACAGATCTCTCAAGAAGTAGGAGTAGTCTTATTTCAATAAAATAAAAAATCATGGAAGAGGGATTTAGCGGGCTGAACACAAGAGCAAGAATACGTGTCCTTTAGATTTAACTTTGTGTTAAAGCAGAGTTGTGAACCATAGGAGTAGCAGTCTGCATGTTGAGAGCACACATTACAAATAACAAAACCCCCTCCTAACCTGGTGATTATGTCAGGAAGGCTCAAGTGACCATGGATCATGAAAAAAATGGCAAGTTATAATTGCTCAATTGCACAGAAATGTGAAAGAAGCTCATTTCTTAAATGGACTGTCAAGAAAGTGTTTGCTCTAAAGAGTTTAAGATATACTTGATGATTCTCAAATCTTGGAGATATCTTATTCTTCGTAATGAAATATGCTTCCTTCCTTTCAAGGAGGCTGGGAATCAATATGAATATGCATCAAGTTATATATCCAGGAAGTGACTGTGGTAATCTGTTTAATTTCAATATAAGAAAACATTATAAGGCGATGCATCTCACAATAAATGGTCTGACTTCCTAGTATCTATTAACACTTCTCAGTAAACAAACCATACAACTGGAAATGGTCATCTGGATATTTAAGCAGGATACTCATATAACCTTTGAAATAAATTGAGCAAAGTTTTCATCCAGCACCCGAATATTGGAACTTGTGTTGTTTAATATTTAAATTAATATTTAATTATTAATATTAAATATTAATAATATTTAATTTGTGTTATTTAATATATCAGCTTTCTGTCCATTAGTAGGGCTTATATTCAACCATTTGCATACAAAATTCGTGCTCACACAGTATGGCATTGCTTGTTTTCCATTGCTGTGCTAAACCTAACCAACTAATGTCATCCATCCCCTCTGGGTAATGCCATGTTTAAGAAGAAGGAGTTAATGAGAAATATTGTAATGTAGATTTTAGAGCAGTTTTGAGAAGAAAGAATCATAAATGAAGATGAAAGCTTGTTTTATTTTTAAAAAATCACTTTTGATTATTGAGCTTTTTAATATTTTCTCTCTTTTCTAAAGGCATTTTTTTCTGAAAAGCTGAACAAACTCCCATTAGCAATATGTTCAGTCAAGAGCATCTGGGGAAATAGATTTGTTATATTACAAAAGCATAAATATTCCCACATTTGCTGTGTGGGATAACACATAGCAGCTGTATTGTAAAACCTCATGCTTTGCAGAACACAGTCCATCAGAAGAGATGTGTTTTGGTTCATCTCAGAGAGAGATGACTATAAATCACCAGGTGGTAATAGGTATTGTCAGGGAAAGCTCTGCTCAGCAGCACAAGAATGAAGGCACAGAGGAGAGCCTGATGGGAGGGAGGCTTCCCGACCCACCTGTCACTCCTTTCCTGTGCCCCTGCAGCCATATGCTCCCAATTTTGATTTCCTATACCAGGCAGGACAGCTTCCCTCTGCCTCCATTTAATCTGCCTTAAGTGCTGTTGCCTCATTTAACTCATCATTGCCTCAAACAGAAGAGCTCCCCATCACTTTCCTACCACCTGTTTCCCTGAGGAGGCTGCTGAGATACTTTATTTACCAGCACCCCATTAGAGAGCTGCCTGCCTGTTAATAGGTGTGATCTCATATCCCCAAAAATCCTTGGTG
>JAWWLZ010000001.1:92256319-92267607 GCA_035041345.1 Poliocrania exsul | reverse complement strand
TTTATTTACCAGCACCCCATTAGAGAGCTGCCTGCCTGTTAATAGGTGTGATCTCATATCCCCAAAAATCCTTGGTGCTTTTCTGTCAGGGACATGCAATTCTCATCGTAGGTGAGAATTAATGTCTCAGTACCATAAAATGAATTCATAATGGAGGTTCAGACCTTGGATATTGTGACAAGCACAAGTGGTTAGTGTGTGGTGCTGGTTCTGGTTGTTTATCTGTTTTGTATTAATGAAGCTGGGAAGCTGCTAAGAGAGTAGTATTTAGCTCCCAGCTCAATGAATGCAGGTACCTTTTTTTTCTGCAAGTAGAAGCCCAGAATAATTTAATAGTTTGGATTGGAAGGGACTGTAAAGATTATCTAGTTCCAATCCCTCTGTCATGGGTAGAACTGGTTGCTCAAAGCCCCATCCAGCCTGACCTTGTCTATCTAATCCATCAACACCATTTTGTCTTGCAGAATGTTTTATTTGTTCATGTTTCTTACAAAAGTTTTTTTCTGAAAAAGACCCTGTTGTCCAGTCTATTAGGTATTCTATTAATGACAAAGCCAAATTTTGGCTCAAGAATCCTAGTATTGTGGTGTTTTTACAATAGAACATTGATTTTTCAGTGTTTTTAGAAATGCCAGTCCTTTGCAGTAACAGAACAGAGTATATAAGTCATTTGATGCTTGCTTTGAGGTACTGAAATTTAATTACAACAGACAAAGGGTGAAAGGATTGTACTGCCATAATTACTTTTATGTTTGTTCATTTTATTTAAGATTATTTCTGTGTTTCAGACATACTTTTATGAAGTCATACTGTGGTTGTAAATGACTGTATTTCCATACAATCTGTGAGATAATTTCACTGGACTTGTCACAAATATTTTCAGGCAAGGCCCTGTATGGTGCAGCAGTGAGGTACTAGGGGCACAGGAAGCAAGCAGATGCAACAGGATATGCTATCACAGATCCTTTGATCCTGCTTCTGGCTTGCGTTCTGGACCCAAAGATTTCTGTGAGTTTGACAGTTTGGACAGGGGTTTGTGCACTCTGTTATTCAGAAGTGGTGTTGCAGGATGATGTCTGCAGAGGCCATCTATGCATCTGTGTGTTAAGCCAGGTGTCACGGTGGGTCCCTTACTGAGGAGCACAAAGCAAAGCTACATCCATCTGCATCTCAAACTCCTCTAGGAGTAGAAGAAGAAAGAAGCAGTTTAAAGGTACTGTGATTCCAGACCTTTTGTGTGAGAAGAGCCACTTGAGACTAGCAAAGATTACAGTCAAATGTACAATATCTGCTGGAGTGTGAAAAGCCTGGAATGAGAGAAGATAATTACTCACCAAGCAGCACCCACAGCTCAGGGAAGGGAAGCTGTTCCTGCAGTGATGACCTCCAACAGAGCCGTTGGGCAAATAAAACACTTGTCACCTCTCCTCAGGATTTGGTGGAAACAAGTCTTCCTTTCCCCAGTTGGGTGAAAGGGGGCATGGATGGGAAGTTCACTCTAATTCTCTTACTAGAGATCAAATATGCTGACATGGCTTCTATTCCTTTGCTCATTCAGGGAGAGTAAAGAGCAGAGAAATACAGTTTCTACTTCTTCCTTGGACCTTTTATTTAGAAGAAGACTGTGAAAAGCAGAACTGGAATTTTAAGCTCTTTATCCCATCTGGTATTGGGATAACAACATCATGCAGACATGCTGTATTGTATCTTTCTTGTGGGAAAAATGGAGGAAATTATTGAAAGGATCAAGACTGTGATATATATAAACATTGTAGGGTTTTTCTCATAGGCAGCTCTTGTTCCACTATTACCATGGTATTTTTAAATGGAAAACATGCAAGAAATTATGGCTACCACTTGCAACCATTTTGGATAGTGCACACAACCCAGCTAGGGAATGGAAGTTAATCTACACTAGATTGCCAGCATCTTTCTATTAATCTGCATTACCAATAATAGAAATATTTGGTGAGTCTGGTGACTGCAACAGGTCAACCCCACAAGGTCATCAGCACAATCGTTTTGTTTATTCAGAGTTAGGCACTGAGCAAAGATCATGGCAGCAACAGCACTGTAAAAGCATAATCAGACTGTCCACACCTGAAGATTTATAATTCAAAGAGATTATCATCTCCCTTAGACCTGTATTTCCTTCTCTAGTCCTCATTGCATTACATGTGCTTCCAAGTTGGAAAACATTGACATTTTATGGAGCTGCAGCCCAGCTATTCTTGAGAGTCCTGCATGTTCCCATCTAGGCCCAGCAGCCAGAAAGTGAACATGCTCAGATGTCCACTTCTGGGAGCGGGCATTGTCTGGAATGGCCATAATAGGAATGAACTCTGTTTCTGAGGCATATTTCCTCCAGCATATGGAGGAAAATCCTCATTGGTGAGGTCATACATATGTGAGAAAATACAGCACAGAAAGTAGATCATCTTCCTTCTAGGACTGAGCAGAAGCCATCAACACTGCTAGTGTTTCTGCAGTTGTTGTGAAGGGGCCCAGACCTCTTGGTTGCTGTGCACAAGTGCCTCAGTGAGATATCTAGCTTTACTAACTACAAATCCAGCTTTCATTGCTCCATGAATAATGATTTTGGATCTCACCAAACATATTCTATATTCACAGGCAGAAAGAGAAAAAAGACAGAACAACACTATTTACTTTGTTCCCTGCCTCCAAACCTAACCACAGAAAACAACTATTTACAGTAAAATAAGCTAGTTAAAAACAAGAGGCAATCTGGGAAAAAATGGTTTGCTTCTAACTCACAATTCAGACCTAACACAGGCAGAAGGTATTGACATATTGCAAATATTGTGTGGTTGCTATGTATAAGCTGATGCTCTCAGCGTAAATCTTCACTGATCTCAGAGCAAAACTATATCCAGAACTGGCTATTGAAAGTGGGCACTTGTTTCCAGTTCAGGTTAGACTCCCATGCATCCTAATCATCAAGGACTTTGCACATACCCTGAAACATATTTACAGGCATGGACACCACATTCAGGAGGGAGTGGATTTGCTACTAGATATTCTACTGCTATTGCCTATTGGCATATCCTGTTTCATTTGTAAACATTGGGCAGCTTCACTTAAGGATAAGCTGCCTCTCAATTATCTTGTGGTAAACACAAGCAGTTACCACAATAGCAATGACATATTGCAAATCAATATATTACTTTATGCAGTGTGTCTTATTCTGGTGCTCATAACCAAGTTTATGTGTCAGCCCTCTGTCATGTGGGGCTTTTCCTGGCAAGGGACTTCACCTTCAGCAGAGTTACCATTATTTAATGACATAGTTTAAGGATATGTAATACTGGGCTCTGCTGTTTGTTTGTTTGTTTACATGGCGCATCTCCCTCTGGAGGTGAGATGAATTAGTGTTGCCATAGGGGAGTGGGACTCTGGTTCTGTTCTTTCTGTAACAGAGCCAGCATCAGAGCACACTGATGCTGCTACTTGTGCTAGGCTTGTTGTATGAACAAATATAGATGTCCTATTTCTGATACTGCCAGTTAGAGACATTCTGGAAGTTGAAAACTCACAGAAATGCCAAAAGAAATAAAACAGAGGATCAGAGCTGGCTGTATCAACAAACAGCTGGAAGCCCAGCAGGCAGGAGACCTGGCTGTAATCATACTCAGAGACTTGAAGTCATTTGGAGTAGAGAATAGTGGAGGATTTCTAGCTTCCCAGAATTTAGTGATTTCAGATGAATGATGATACAACTCTTGCATGTGTTGAATATACTATTTTTTCATGGAATACACATCATATTTCATTAAATATACAAACATGTATATGCAATTCCCTTTTCAATGGAAAAGAAAAATCCTATCTATAAACCCTTCCTCACTCAATGATGAACATTTAGCAATAGTTTGGAGATTTAAAAAAATGGTAGAAATAAAAAAAAAAAAAAAAAGGGAAGATTATTAGAACATGAAGTTAAGTGTGCTGCCTATCCTGTTTGGTTTAGGAGAAAATATAAATAAATTGTAGCAAGTTATAAACAATAGCCCACTATAATAAAACAAAATAATTTGCAGTGACAAAGTAGAAAAAACACAGTAAACTAAACATTTAAGGGGAAAATGAGAGTTTTGATATGAGACTATGTAAAGCATACTTTTCTTTTATATGTGTTTAATGCAGTTGTGGAGGCAATTAGAGCTTTAATAACTGAAAATAAGCTCCTAGCCCATGAAAATCAATATGTAATGAAGAAAAGTTACAAAGAGATTAAAACTTGCATCTCTCATTCTTTGAATTATCTATTCTTTGGAGGCAAGCCAGGAAATGACAGATCTATCTGAGAAAAGAAAGGTAAACATAAAAAGAGGAGTAGGAGTGTTAAACAGTGAAGCCCTTAGGAGTGATAGAGCTTCACAGAAAGGAGACTGGGAAGCAGTTGCAAGTACTCTTGGGGAAGGAGTGATGCCGAACTTGGAAACATGAAGCTAATCCATCTGGAGAAGAATTAAGCTGACACACATGTCAATGGGAACGAAAAATCTCTGGAGCAGTAATGCTAAAAGCAAAGAGGATGTAACAGTAAGCATTTGCAATGCAACACTGCTTAAAAGACAAGGCTGGTAGGACATGGAGTTGGATGGAGGGGATATAAGGTCATATATCAACTGCTGAGAAGCAGCAGCATTCTTCACACATGACTCTACTGCTCTAGTCTGGTTACACATGGTTAGAATTACTCCAGAGGTAAGTGGGATTGATTTGTATTAAATGTTTTAAAATAAGAAAAATAATTCACTTTGACTAAAGACAGGGCTCAACAGAGATACCAATTAGCAATTAATTCACAGGTGAAATCAACAATGGAAAGAAATATTATTTCATATTAACCAATCAAATATTTTTATAGTGATAAGCAGAATGAATATTCTGATAATGTGATGCGTTCAAAGGAAGAAAAGTTAGTCAGTCACTGGGTGAAACACGGAAAAAGAGATTGAGAAAACATAGTAATAGTAAAGAAATAATATTGAAAAACCAGTTTTCTAAAGCTGTGCTTTTGTAAGAATCTCTGAGTGAAAGGTGTTGAATGCTCGAGCTTTAAAGGCAAAAGCTTTAATTGGTGTCCTAGAGCTCTTTGACCTTTGCTACTCCTTTGAATCTCTTCCTTATAGCTAATCTAAACCTACCCTCTTTTGGTTTAAAGCTGTTACCCCTTCTCCCTGTAAAAAGTCTTTCTCCAGCTTTCTTGTAAGCCCCTTCGGGGGGAAATATTAACTACATTTGTAAGAAAAGCTTAAAGGCTTGTTCTGTTTTAATAGTATTTCAGGGTTTCTTTTGTGATCAGGCAATGAAACACAGTCCACAGGGAACAAGTTTATCTCCCTTTTTTTTGGAAAGGTCCTGTAGACCTTCTGGGGACTGTGACAGTGGAAGCAGAGATAAAAAGAGCGAGCAGGGCACTGGGGAGCCTGCGCTGCCCCACTGGCAAAGCCAAACCGGCAAAAGGATGGAGGCTGCCTTTCTCTTGATTTCGAGTGAGGCTGTAGGAGAATAAGAGGTACGAGGGTTCCACCTGCCGGCCAAATAATTAAGTCAATTGCTCCTGAAAAAGGAATGGGGAATGTTTCCATCTGCGATTCTACGTGTTTACCTATGCGAGGCAGAGACTAGCAGCAGTAGGTCTGACTGCTTTACTGTCCATACCCATCAGCAATCAGTGTTGCATGCAAAGGGGGTTTCCTTACTGTAATGTTTTCTTCTGCAATGATTTTCTCTCGAGGTTAATAGATTAGTATCAGAGCTTTCCAGATTTCCTAATTAGCTACAAACCTATAAGCAATCAGTTCAGATCTATTACATGCAAAACCTGCTGTCCTGTCTATTCTGCTGGTGGTTGCTGAAATAAATAATATACCCCTTAAGGAGACATTTTCCATGTATCGAATAGGTGCTGAGAGTTGCAGGTCACAATGTCCATTACCTAATAGAAGGATTTTTTTCTTGTGAGTCAGAGCTAACCCAATGTCTCAGAATGGAAAAATTAGACACTGTTTATTAGTCAAGTGTAACAAACCCCAGAAATTTGTCACTTTTAGAAGCTGAAATTTGAAACACAAGTAATAAACCACTGATTTTCTGTCTCCTTTCAAGGACTATCCAAAATAGCACTGCAACTGGTTGAACTTTCTGCAGATCCCACCTGATTTAACTCATGACCTTGTCTATTGACACAGTTTGAAAATCCAAGCAGCACCATTTTACTTATTTGTGATTTTTATTTCAAGTTGTGTCCTTTACTTTAAATGTCCTGGGGCAGGTGCTGCTTCATACTAGGGTTTTAAGCTGCTCCAAGCCCCACTACAACACTGGCAAAACCTTCTGCAGGAATCTGCCACCATGCCGGGGTTTTGGAAGAAAGAGGAGCTGAGAATTTACGTACGTAAAACTCTGCCTATATACATATTATGTGAACACAATACATGTAACATATAGTATTGCTGTTAGTAACATTATTTTCACTGATTTTTCACCCAGTTTCTTGTTTCCTATGGGATATTGAATAGGATGTAAGGTAGAAGATATCTGAAAACTTTGTACACACTTCAAGGAAGTAATTGATTTCCTTTTTATCGCTAAAATGTACATTCTTACAGTACACCCTGCAACACAGCAAACTGGTAAAACCAATTAGTGACCATGTTTCTAACAAATCTAGTCCATGTCAGAAGTACACAAAGCAGAGAGCAACAGTAAACAAAAAAGTAAAAGAACACTAATGCAGGAAGTTCAATCTTCTGCTTCAATAATGCCAGTTCCAGAAGAAAAAAGCAACAGAGATGTGTGGAATACAAATGCAAATCTCCAGAAGTCTAGGATGTTTGCAGTTATAGTATGTAAACAGTATCTAATTTTGTGGGGGAACTGATTAGAAGCACCACTTGTCCTCGAAAAAGCCAGGTAACATATTTTAAAATCAATCTGTAGCTGAATAAGCGTACAATTGAAAAGGCTCAACGAAGCCCCAGGATTAAATGGATTCTTTTTTCAGGTTAACTGTGATGGAAAGGTAGCATTAGTCTTCTCTCATCACCCTCTTGGGACTCACTTTCTCACCTGCTGTATGTTAATCACACATTTCATAGGAGAGAGATACCATCTTGTGGAAATGGTTAAGTGTTCCCTCTTGATTTCAAATTATTGTCTTAGATAAATACTGCCCTTTTGTAGGATGTAAAGATAGAATCAAATTTCCCCAGTGTTGAAATGTGACTGACTGGTAAGCTCCTTAGAGTGAACAATTGGCAACTCAGTGCATGAAGGAAGGACCAGTCCAAAAGAGAGATCTGGACCTCACAGCTGCTGGGGAGATTGCATGCGGACTTCTTACTTTCCTGCTTCAGCAAGAACATGCACCAAATGCAAGAAGTCAGATTCTGCTTTTGACTTTGCAGAGTGAAAGAATATGGACCTGGAGATTATAATGAGTGTTTTATGTGCAGGATGGAAAGTGTCTCATGTGCTATACTTGCTGGTGAGATATGGAGCTTTAAATTAATCCAAAAGTAACATTGGTTTTAAACCATTAGGGCTAGAGTGACCTGTTTTAGCATGCTGCGTGGCCATATACAAACACTCTCTGCATTTCAAAGAGAAGGCTGATGACTGGTAATGTGAATTACTATTTTTGACATGCTGTTGCATTAGAAGATCATGTCAGGAGGATGTAAATAATTGGACTGGCTGCTGGACTCCATACTGTTACTTTCTATAACACAAAATTAACTGAGATGCAGCTGACAGAGAGACCTGATCCAAACATCCTCCAAGATACTCTTTAAAATGTAATAACCATATCCCATTTACTAGTCAGATTTAATACAGGAATGACAGCAGCTGCCTAGATGCTGTCATCAGAATTTATTACTTCATTCATCTTGCTTACATTTTGTTAGTAGAACTAACTATGGAGTGATTTTTCTTTTTCAAACACCTGGAGTTTTGCAATCATCAGGAAAGTCTTAGACATCTCTCCTTCTGTGAGCTGAAAGAAAAATGTATAAGAAGAACAACAAAGCAAAATCCTTTTACAAAAGTTTTATGTGCTGCACAGGTCTTTGGCTTGTTTATTTATTTTTGAGGAAGAATTTGACAGTGTGTGCAACGGGGCTTAAAAATAAAACCAGCTGTGCCGGGTGGATGAATGCCTGAAGACGCAGTGCAGTGGGGCAGGAGGCAGCAGCGGCTGCCCCTCCCGAGCACTGCTGCTTCGCTAGAGGGAGGTAGAGTAGCAGCTTGGAGTATCATTTCATCTCATTTTAGCCCCTGGAAAGTTTTCTTCTCTGAGAAGCCTTCTATTTAACTAGCCTTCTAAATCCTCCTCTTCCTTTTCGCAAGGGCCCATGGCTGATAAAAGAGACCCTGCTGAGGCTCTTGCAGAAACGTTTGGGAATCAAAATAAACAAAGTGCAGTGCCACTACATGTAGTATATGGATCTTTGTAGTATGCTGGCAACGTGCCAAATACTAGGATAATTTCTCCCTTATTCCTCCTAGGAAATGGATGACTGGGTATTTGTATAATGCTTGTGAAAGGAGAAAGTTTCTCTTCAGGCTGGGCAGGGAGCTGGCATCTGCAGTTTTGCCTTTCTTTGTGTTGTTTTGCCAATGCCATCAATCTACACCCCCCTTTATAAGAGCGAAAGGCAATCTGAGAACAGTGGAATAGCTACCTTAAATCAAAATAAACCCACAATGACAGATGAAGCTCGCAGTACAAACCACACTTGTTCCAGCCCCAGGGTAACAATCATCTCTTTAGACTGCCCTGTCCAAAGGCGTCTGGGCAAAGAAGAACATGTGGATTTATGGAAGGGAGTCCTGGTTTCTGAATAACGTCCCTATTCCGGGCGTGAAATTGTGGAGGTCTCCAGCATAGATGGCCAAGAAAAATCATAGAACCATAGAATATCCTGAGATGGAAGGGACCCACAAGGATCAATGAGTTCAACTCCTGGGCCTGCACAGACAATCCCAAGAGTCACACCATGTTCCTCAGAGCATTGTCCAAACACTTCTTGAACTCTGTCAGGCTTGGTGCTGTGATCACTTCCCTAGGGAGCCTATTCCAGTGTTCAACCACCCTCTGGGTGAAAAATCTTTTCCTAAAATCCAACCTAAACTTCCCCAACACAGATTCATGCCATTTCCTTGGGACCTATCAATGGTCACCAGAGAGAAGAGATCCATGCCTCCCCCTCCTCTTCCCTTGACAAGGAAGTTGTAACTGCAATGAGGTCTCCCCTCAGTCTACCCTTCTCCAGGCTGAACAGACCAAGTGACCTCAGCTGCTCCTCATACAACTTCCCCTGAAGGCCCTTCACCATTGTCTTAGCCTTCCTTTGGATGCTGTCTAATAGCTTAAAGTCTTTGTTATATTGTGTCACCCAAAACTGCACTCAGTGCTCGAGGCTGCACGAGTGCAGTCACCCCCACTCAAACAGCTGGCGATGCTGTGCCTGATTCATCCCTTGACATGGTTGGCCTTTTTGGGTGTGGAGAGGGAAAATCTATTCCACGACTGTGGACAGGAGGCAACACCGCAATGTGGAGTACTGGGGACAACTCTGGGCAGTTCAGGGGGAAAGAACAATAGTATTGGGATGGTATGTATGGAAAAAGGGTTAGGAGAGGGGGGAATAAGAGAGAGGAGAAGGGAAACCTGATTACATTGTGTACTTTGGAGGAGGGGAAAAATGAGGCAATAGAACTGACCTATGAGGAAAATGAGCAATCAAGTCTGTCACTAAAGCCAGGAGCAGTGAGAAATTATTTTTTTTTTCTTTTTAAATTACTGGCCAATCAGTATTTCATTCCATTTCAAAATGAAAAGCTGTTCCTTATTCATTAAAAATGTACGTTCTTTAAAATATGGATCAGCCGTAGGCCCCTCCGGTGAACAGTGAGTTACAGTCCTCCCAATTTGAACTAAATTATTTGTGTTGGTTTTACGATCTGAAATGCAAAGTCCTGTGCTCCAGTGCTTCTTTCCAATGATTTTAGAGAATTTTATTACAATACTTGCAGCTTTTTAATGTCAGAACAAAGCAATGCATTCATGGGTTATGAAAGGAAAAGGAGACCAGAAAAGCACCACTAATAATGGAAAATAATAATAAAATAGTTGTAAAGCACTCCTGCATAGGGGAATGGGGAGAGGGGAGCCTAACTGACTGCTGGAACCTCAATATATGATCTTTTCAAAATTTAAGTACTTACATACCAAGTCATTTGACTTGAATATGAACCTACAGTTATAATTACAGATCAGCTCTGGAACATGAAGGGTCTTGTTACCTTGCACAATGCAGAAAATTTTGCCTAAGGATCACATTTTCAAATCCAGTCTCAATTTAACACAGTCTTGTATGGAAACTGAGCTAATCTTACATGACATACATCATTAGTTGCTGCCATGGAGGAACACCAGAAGAACATGCAGAAATTGTATGTTTTGTCCCTAAACAGCAGAATCAAGCCCAGCCTTGCCTTCCTCTCAGATCTGAAATTAAAATGCTTTTCCTTTACATTTGCTCAAAACCAACTGCATCCTGGGGCTGCATAAAAAGCAGCATGGCCCTCTACTCCATTCTGATGACACCCCACCTGGAGTGCTGCATTCAGCTCTGTGGGCCCTGGCATAAAAACAACTTGTTGGAGAGAGTCTGGAGCAGAGTAATGAAGATGTTCAGATGGTGGGAGCACCTCTCCTATGAGAAAAGGCTGAGAGTGTTGTGGCTATTCAGCCCTGTAGTTCCTAAAGGGGGAAAATGAGAGATGGAGAGGGACTTTTTACAAAGATACGTAATGATAGGACAAGGGGGAACAGCTTTAAAGTGAAAGAGGGCAGATTTAGGTTAGGTATCAGAAAGAAATTCTTTACTGTGAGGGTGATGAGGCACTGGAACAGGTTTCTCAGAAAAGTTGGGGAATGCCCCATCCCTGGAGGTGTTCAAGGCAAGGATGAACGGGGCTGTGAGCAACCTGCTCTAGTTGAAGATATCCTTGGCCATGGCAGGGGAGCTGGAACTAGAGGACCTTCAAGGTCCTTTCCAACACAAACCATTCTATGATTCTACAATTCCCTAGAAGTTATGCATAATACTTATCATGTTAAAAGAGTAGTTTGTACCGATTTTCTCCCAAACATTTCTCAACTTTATTTGAGATGCACTGAATATTACTTCTGGGGACTGCATTGCTATGCACTTTATATGTTCCTTCCACACATATTCATAAATACTGCA
>JAWWLZ010000001.1:92239932-92256219 GCA_035041345.1 Poliocrania exsul | reverse complement strand
TATATATATAGAGAGAGAGAGAGAGAGAGAGAGAGAGAGAGAGAGAGAGAGTAGGGTGATAGACACATTCAATGCCATGATGCCCATCCTGATGGGTTACAGGGAACACCGAAAGACCTGGAGGGGCTGTTCCCAGCAACAATTGTCAGAAGATAATGGGCTACAGAAGAAGGGACAAAGAGACCCCAGTGGCTTGCTGAAGTGCTCAAGGCAGACTGATAGGATTAACGGGGAACAGAATGTTATGGAAATAGCATGGCCTTTCTTCACAACATCCCATGGAGACACAAGGAGCTGACCCTTAGGCCTATGTCATCTGTCTATCACCCCCAAAATTATAGTCACTCAAACTGCCTCAGAAAAAAAATGTATAAAAAGAGACTGAACATGAGCAAAACCAGAGGAGAAGTTCCATCATCTTTGTGGAGGTAACCAACGAGCTGCCCTGTCTCCTCCACTCCTTTGGACACTGCAGGAGTGAGCACTCAGTTACTCTGTTTTTCTATACCTAATACCTTACCTTATACCTTATAGGTTAACATCTCTCATCTTTACCCCATAGAAACCTCATTTACTAATTACACTTTTCTATTTTGATAATTAATTTTACCTTGCCCTACACTTCATAATTTACTGGGTATCTATATCCATCTCTCTCTCTCTCTCTCTCTCTCATCTATATCTATATCTATCTATATCATCTATATCTATATATATCTTACTTCATATCCTTTTTTTGTTTTGTTTTGTATTGTTATACTGTACTTTAGTGCTGACTTGTTGTTAGTGGTTTGTTTTAGGGTGTGGGATTCCTTAGTGAGTTAAAATTTGGCTATATTCTTTCTTTTTTGCTCTGTATTAACTAGTGTGTTTAGATTTTGTTCTAGTTTTGGTAAAATGATCCGTTGTGGAGGGGGGTGTTGTTTGAGTTTTGTATTGCTGCTAGAGTTTGTATTGAGGCTTAGGTTGTTGTGCTGTTTTGTGGAGTGTTTCTGTTTTTTTGAGTTTTTGTTATTAAGTGCAATCATGCAGCTAAATGTTATCACCAACAACACAACCTCTATAGTAATTGTCACATACTTGTATTAATAAAAATTGTTTGGGGAACAGCAAGAGTTAGTCTGGTTTGTTTGTGGTGCTAGCAGCGATATAACTTGTAAGAGAACTTTACGGAGAAGGTTCTCTCTTGCTCTTAAGTGCAATCTCCATATCAGAGTATCAAAAGTCCTGTCCATCACAGTGAATCTATCTAGCTAATGGTCTCTTTAAGTGTCCTAGTTCAGCAGGTGGGACCAGTTTATCACTGTGTGGGTGTGACCAAATCTATGTATTCTACACCCTCTATTCATTTCCCATGAACTGTTAATAATGGACCATTTGCAGTAACTGCCCAGGGCACACTCAACTCCTCAGGATGAAAACTGGGTGTTAATGAAGCCTGTGAGGTAGGAGCTGTGATAACTCCCTCCAGGAAGTTGTTAGCACCTTAACACCCAGCCTGAGGGATCATGGCTGCTAATGGGCCAGCAACAATTTCAAAAATGCCCCATGACTCATAGAGTCAGATCACCCATTGTGGAACTCCCTGCCCTGGGGGAGGGTATATAATCTTGGGATTTGAAGACCTTGGGGACCACTTGTCGGATCCAGAGGAGGACCAGAACCCCAACAGGACTGTGACCACCACTCCCGACCAGACTGTGACCGCCATCTGCACCAACAGGCTTTTCCCTTCCTCTTTGGACATGGGAGAACCACATGGGTCTCAGCACAGGGGCTAACAAACTCCTTTGTGTTTGTGCCCCAGGGTGCTGGGTTATACTTCTTGGTTTTGTGGGTTAAAATCAATTTTTCTTTGTGTCATTGCATTTATTGCAATATTTTTAATTAAACTGTATAACTCTGACTTATAATCTCTCTTGAGCTGGGTTAATTTCTCCTGCTGGTTTAAAGGTAAACACATTAGGTGAGACATTGTTTTGGGCTTTAAAAGCCTTTGATGTTATTCTGGGGACACTTATAGCCAATAAAAATATATTAACACAGGTGGGACAAGAAATCTCTGAATTTCTGCCTCTTTTCACATGACATATATTACAGAATTACTAATTATTCATTATTCATCAATCAGATGTAAATGCATATATAGGTCTGAGCTGTGTCCTGCTGAACACCCTTTCTCTAGCTGAAAATTGCTGAAATATCGTTGAAGTTTGGAGCTGGTCAGCAGTGCCTGATACAGCTCCTGTTAGTACAGGCATCTCTGTTGATTTCTAGGAGAGATAATTTTAGTCTTCAAAGTAAATTCTGCTGGCAGATACATGGAGATATTAAGAACAGCAAAACCTCTATGAGACTCTTCACACTGAGTGTCACAGATATCTCAGTACAAACCTGTTTAATAGTTTTGCTGTAAATTGCAAGCCCAATAATTATGTGCTCTCCAACACAGTTAAACATTTGTTTTCCAAAATTTAAGCCTTTGACTCTGTGACCATTAGAGTTCCATAGACATAATACTCGTAGTATAAACCAGGTTTTATAAACAATATATTTTCAATAGGCAAAATTGTGAGTCTATCAACAAGTATGGTTTAAATTTTGTCCCATTCAAAGGAACATATAAATTCTCTCTTTCAGAATAACACTTTTACATAGTATTCCTAATTCTTGTGGTTCAGACTTCTGTTGCTGTCTCTGAAATGCCTTTCATTTACACATTTAATCTCTTTTTCAAGTTTTTAACACTTGGCTTTGTATACATTCACAGCTCTGGCAAATTTCACCTCTAAGTCTCAGAGCTTTTTTTCCCCCCCCAGTATTTCACAGAAGTCTATATGGTTGTCCTTAATTTGAATCAGTGCAGAAGAAGAAGCTTATGAAATCCAGATATTTCCCCATATTCCTGCAATCCACAGCAGACTCCTGGGTGATTTGAGCTGGGAGCTCTTCCAAGAGAAGACATGGAGACAGAAAATTCAGTGATTGCTCCCTGCCAGGGCATTGCAATTCACTAGGGCTGAACAAGTTTTGTCCTTCTGAAGATTATTATAAGGGAACTTTTTACCATTTTTCCTACTTTTCCCACAGGGAAAAAAGAGCCACTGCACATCAGCAGCATGTGCAATGATCAGCCACAGAATGAAGAGTTTGTAAAGGGCAGAGCCTATGAATCCTCTCGTTATTATGACTGGGGAAGGTATGTAATTGGTACACCACTGTGACAGAAAATTCTCTTTTTATAAATGTTTATGAGATGTAGCAAACCCAGGAAGAGTGGCCACAGGCCTTTTGCTAACTCTGCCTTACACTGCCAGACCCCTGTCCTGTCCTGCCTGGCTTGTTACCATCTCACTGTGGGAGTCTGCTGCATGGTTTGGCACCAGAAGTCCTTGTGTCTGGCATGCGGTTTAAGTGTGGAATAACAGCAAAGGACTTGAAAATTGGGGTCCAGGTTGTAAACGGAGGCTGCACATCTATAAACAACTCTATCACAGACAGTTACTGGCTGTTGGAGAAGAGCAGCCTTGAGAGCTGAGAAGAAATTGCTGTATATTGAAGTATGTAATATAACAGAGGAATGAAGCAATAGAAAAGCATGGAAACACTCAGGATGATCAGCTGGATGCCATCCCTGCCATAGAGTGGAAAAATAACAACCCTCAGTATCAACCAGTTCTGGGGTGGAGGCTAAACCCTTCAGAAGTGCAACAAAAGCCCTAGATCCTGAATGTGGGGACAAGAGGGGAATCTGCTTTTCATCAGATATCACCATCTGCTCTTCCTCTATGTCGCTGAGCATGGCAGAAACTCCATGCTACAGAGCAAATGAGTGGAGCAGTTTGAGGGTTTGCTCCAACTATATGTAAAAGATTAACATAAAATAATTACAGATCTAGATGTAGGCTCAGGATTTTGCTACTTACCGCTGCTGCTTAGGCATTTATATGAGACTAACTGGTAGGTGCATTACAATCTATTCAAATGGAATTCGCTATTTATAAGACCTATATAAATTGCCATGTCAAGATTTTAAGAGTAGAAAATTGAGATTGAAATATAAACAAACACAAACCCCCTGAAGTTTATGACTGGAAAGCAATTGGATAAAAAAAAAAAAAAAAGGAGGAATGAACAGCTGTGATAAAAAATTTAAACAGATTTTTTTGGCAGACAACTGAGTCCAATATATGCAACTGTTCTACGTATGTTAACTTATATGTTTAAGCATACACATATAAATATATACTTAAGATCTCTTCAAGTTATAAACACCTGCTAGAATGGATGTGGATATTCTGTGGAGAAATTAACAGCAGGGTGGGCACCTGAGGCATGGAAAACAGATACAGGCCAAATTGTCTGAAATCCAAATGGTGAAGGGTCAGGTCCCAGCACATGCCTCCCGTAGACTTGGCCCAAGACTTTACACATTTCATTGTTTGCTGCTTGGGGAAGGAAATCAAGCTGGAATGGTTTAGGGAGAGGAATCTAGTGATATCTGGATATCAGAACAGAACAGCTCTGCCCTTTGGTTTGGAGCCTATCAATTCTAAATCTTAAGGGAGAGCTAGACTCAGCTATATACACATTTACATAGAATAGTTTTAAGATATTGTCTAAAGAGATGAAAACTCAGAGGATCCAGGTCCATAGTATGGTTCAGAATTAAACCAGACTCTGGACCAATTTCCTGCACATCCTTCATCTGCCTCCTGGTTTTGGTGAATAATTGTATGAAACTTTTGGCCTTTTCAAATGCCAACACATACACAGCACTGACAACCTCCAGTAAATGAACCATACCCCTCTTGGTGAAGTAAAGCATCAGGGCTGTTGATATAGGAAAGATAAAAATAAATTGCCCCTACTCTGAAACCTGCCAGAGGCATCTGCAATAGCAGATAACCTGACAGTGAAGATACTTGAAAAATCAGCGATGCACAAGGGAAAATGTACAACAGCATCTTTAGCATATAAGTATGTGCTAAAGTCAGTGGTATGAGCAGGAGAGAAGCACCTCTAGGGGAAAGAGAAAGAAATTGCTCCGTATGTTTTGAATTGGAGGCCAGTACATTAAAGAGTGGAATGTGAATCTTCCTAATGCTTAAAGAATACAGAAAGATGGTGCTTACTAATTATCTTTTAAATTGGCTAATATGTCACCTGATGAGTATGTGCTTCTGCTGGGCCATCTGGGAGTTTAGTAGCTGCATGAGGCATTAGGTTACATTACAAAACACACAGGAATTCATTATCTGGGGCAATTCTCTTTCAGCCACCAAGCTATTTCCCCTACTTGAAGCCGATGAGTTTACTTTCCCATGAAACCTACTCTGTATTCACTCCCTAAAATAAGTACTAATTAGCTAAAGATAACAGTCAAATAAACCACTTTAATTGGGAAACAGAAATTGGCAGTTAAACATAAAAGTGTATATGTAAATATGCTGATTATCTTCAGAGTTTGAAAAAACATCTGTTTTCTCTCCAGAATGCAGGTATTTCTTCCCCAGCCATGAGAACATAGCTATCATCTCAGTGCCTTAACTATGCTAATTAAAAAGATGTCCAAAATAATTAACTTGACACCTTTTTTTTCCTATAAAGGTGATGCTGGACTGCCGTTTGCCTTGGTAATACATTCCTTTAAGTACTTGTACTTAAAAAATTAAAGACATTGTACCTTTCATTCCTTCATCTTGTGAATCAAAAGTAGAAATAAATTTCACAGAGCAAATTTAAAAGGGTGAAAAACATTGACATGAATTTATTGAGAGTCTTCATACTTAGTTTCTTGCTTTGAATTTTGAATTGTACTTTACGGATTTCAAATCCTGGTGTGTGAGTTCAAACAAAGACTTGTGATCACATTAAGCTATGAACTGCAGAATTATTCAAACAATGTCAATGATTTTGTGTCAAAACTATCAGGACAATATATATGTTCTTGTGCAATGTCCCAGTTCCTCAGTGGAAAAACATCCTGTCAGAATGTTTTCAGCTACTTCGGCTCTCCAATCTTAAAAGTTCATTCACTGTAAAGCAGCAAGGTCATAGAGTTATTATCCTCTAGAGACACCTTGGTTTTATTAGCATGAGTGTAGTTATTACTGAGATGCTCATCTCCATTCTGTGACAGAATTAACATATGTTATATCTACTTGGACTGATCTTAATCTCATGTGGTCCTCAAGCATGCATTAAATCTTAAACAGCACAAAATTTTCACAGCTAAATATGTTTCCAGGACTGAAGTCATCACAAAGTTGATGGGGCTGAATTTTTGTGAAATCTGGGGGGGATCAGCACAGAGCCTCTGATTTTCATGATAGGGAAAAACGTTTATTGTATTGTTCAAAATATTAATTTAGTTTAACAGCCTATTTTGAAAGGGGAAATCCAAAGCAGATACTGAGGTAAATGATGTAAAGTCATCAATGAAATGTTACCTTAAAACCATGACTGTGAGCTCAGGGCCAGATGACTCTTGAGGCTGCTTTGAGTGAATGTCTGAAGACCTCATGCCTGTCATGCAATAACCCCAAAGACTGTAAAGATTTCTCAGCACCACCATATCCCCTGTTCGGGATAGTTTCTGTCCTGTTCAAGAATTTGTTTGAAAGAGTCCTATGGGATATGGACCTGAAGAGAAGAGAGATCCATTAGAGCTGGCTGATTTTCAACTTCCTCTATTTCCAAGCATGGTCCATCCTGACACAAAAGAAATCAAGTAATGGTGGCAGTAGGCGTGGTAAATGAACAAGGAGATCCTGATGGAACTTGGCCGTAAAAACAAAGTGTACAGAAAGTGGAAGCAGGAACAAAAAACCTCAGGAGAGATATACAGACAATGTCCAAATGGAATGGGGGCTCTTCTTGGTTATACCAGCTCTAAGCTGGGAATGGCCCCCTCCAGCCACATGTCCAGGAGGAGGAATGTTTCCAGGGTCCTTACACAGGGGTGGGGTTTGGAAAGGCAAAGGCCATTTGAAGTTGAACCTGTCTGTGAAAGGCCTATTCAAAACCAGAAGTTTGATTGCAATGGTCCTTAAAGACCTCTGCAGGTCACTGTAAACATGGACAGAGGACCAAGTATGTAGGCTCTAACTTTTAATTAAAAATCTGTAGTTTAACAGGAAATTTCCTTCTTCCCTCCCATAGCAGTGTGCTTACTTCAGTCCTGTGGTGTTCTTATTGAATTCATATACAAGCTTTTATTTCCAAGTTCTTTTAACCTATCTTTATTTGCCTGATTCCAAACCTAGCAAGCTCCCTGCTTGTTTAATACAGGGCAAGTATGGCAGCAAGAAAACAGCATAAAAACAACAGTTGGTGCAGGAGATTATGCACTTGTTAAAAATAACCATAATAGTAAAAGACACTGCCTGCATTAGCTTACACAGAAGCTGCAGTCCTTGGGTTACTTGCTCACATTCATCCCCAGAAAAATACCCATTAGAAATTCCAAAGGTCTGAACCTGAAATGCCTTGAAACATTTCTGCTAGAATACTAGTTGCCTAAGAGGTTAAAAATACTTGGAAAGCCTCATACTCTGCAGTGTATGTTCTGTGGTGAGGAAGCACTGCTGGAATGAATGCAGCTGTATTTTCAGCTGGGTAAACTGTTTTCCATAGACTTGCACCATTATCTGGGGTCTGCACTTCTGTTTCCAATTATGGGTCTTTATTTTTCTCATTCCAGTGAGGGAAATGTGTTCCCAATGCCAATGTCATAATCAGAGTTGACTGAAAAGTTCCAAAATAGGGGGTCAAAAATAATAACAAAAAAAAAAAAAACACAACAAAAGTGGAATGGAATAAAAATAAATTTTCTGGTTTTGATCCAACTGATAAAAACAATAGAGAGATAATGTTTTAACAGTCTGGAGAAAAATAACTAAGTAAAGTACAACAGATACCAATTGTTCACAGCCATTAACATACTTATTGACACCTTTTTCTTTCTAGAGAAGGTATAAAGAAACATTAGATTGCAGCAGCAGGGTTCCTGCAGTCTGTATCCTTAATCAAGAGAGAGGTCAATGATGTGTTCTTGCTAGAACTAACATGAGTGCAAAATTCTTACTGGCAGAATTAATCAGATTACCAACAGATTTATCAACTCCATCTGCTACCCATTCCTATTTCAAATCATAGCATCTCTCCACCAAGAAATCTCCAGTTTTCTGCAGGCAAAGACAACTACAAAAAAGAGGGCTAAATGAGACTGCAAACACTACTATCGTCCTTGCACAAATTGTGGTCAGCTCACACAGCTGAAAGCTCTCCCAGAGATTAAAAGCCAAGGAGCAGAGTGACTCTGAATCCTAATTGCTACTGCTAGCAAAAGCTCCCTGTGCAACTGTGCCAAGATACATCATCAGCACAATGCAGTGGCACAGGGTGAGAGAGTGCACATAATTTTTATCATTCTGTAATGACAGAAATGTTCACTGAAGACAAAAACTTTCAAGCTCCCATCAACCTGTGGATATTTCAATCCCCACCTCTCTGGATGTTCCAGGCTTTGGAGCAGGTTGCAAGGGCATAGAGACTGCCAGAGATGACCAGCTGGGCAGCTGTGAACAGCCCCCTTTCTTGACTGAAAAACCTCATGGGGAGCTGTCTTTAATAGGTCTCAGCTTTTACTTGTGCCCAGGACCCCTTAGCATCAGGCTTTGTGTACAGACATAGCACAGAGCCTATTAGTGATCTCCTCGGGGCCATGGGCACAGCATGAGCATTCACACTTACATTTTTAGAGCAGACAGCCAGCAATGATCACAAAGTACAGAGCTGGCAGGGTAGAGCAGCATGCACCAAGCTGGCAATAAGATATTTTGATTTCTCTCATTGTATAGCAGGGTGTTTAGGTATTGGGGTTGTTTTGAAAGTTTGCTTTCTCCTTCACCCCCCAAACCCACCCTCCAGTTAAATGCATTTTCCATCATGTCTGAATTGATTTTAGGTCCCAGAAAGGTGAAGGCATCTACTAAGTAGAAGTGTGCTGGCTGCAGTGTTTGTGGGAGCTGCAGGCACAGCATGGCAATTCATTTCTTTGCTACTCTGTTGTTTTGTCATGAAAGTAAAGCCTAATCGAAGATAGTCAGTCTTTAATGAATAAAGCTCTCTGTAATTTCCAGCTGTGGCCATATAATCAGCGTTCATCTGCATGAAAAGGACTTTCTGTGCCCATATTTCATTTTGATCTGCATCTGTGCCCGTATTTTGCCCTCCTGATGAGGTTGACAGTTTTCATCTTTATTAGTTCTGCCGTTCACTTTTGTCTTCCTGTTTGTGTCAGAAATAAAATCCTAGAAAGCCCCTAATTGGTTGTATTATCTAACAGTTTATTAGAGTGCTCCTCTGAATTTGATACTTTCAATTAATTAAATTCTGTTTGGTTTTGCTTACTATTTTCCAAGTCACTTTGTTGTAGCACTTCAGAATTTTTCTACTGTGTTATTTTTGGTCACTCTCCACAGCACCACTGTGCCACTGCAACACACTTTTTAATTAGTTTCACCACAGTCATCAGCTTTGTGATTATCTCTGCGTCTTGAACACCTGGTCTGACTTTAAAAATGACTTACCATCTGGTCAAATACTGGGTAATTATAACAATTTAATGGCAGGATAAAATAGTGTTGGTTAAGAGACTTGATTGTTCCCTTCATTCCTTCCCCTCATGCAGTTTGGTTGCATTACTTCAAATTAAATTAAAATCTCATCATCAAGCTATCACTCTTGGGTTTTTTTTTTTTTGTTTGTTTTTGTTTTTGTTGGTTTGGTTTGGTTTGGTTTGGGTTTTTTTAATCCTTCATTCAGAATATTCATGAACATCTCCTGGAGATAGTTTAGTTTTAGACTCTCCAGACATCATGTCTCTAAGAACAGTGTGAATTACTGCTTTAGACTTGCTGATATGATACTTACTGTATATATAACTTGCATTGTATATCAATAAATGAAGCGATAAATGGGTCTTGTCTGGAAACTAAATGCTGAGACAACTGCAGGGGAGCCATTTGTCAGGAACACACACAAATGGAATCTCACTAGTGTGATACAAAATAGTGGGTTTTTTTCTGTAAAATAATTTAGTACTACTATATGCATACTCTTGGCAGCTGATATGCTGCACTAAACTATAAGTAAGCTGATTCTTGTGAAAAAGTGGATCAGATAACAAACTTCATGTAGACATGTCATTTTTATGATTGGCTCATTTTATGACACTTGGATGAATAAGAGTTTATTTTGCCATTAGATATTGGTTGAGAAAAATATTTGTGAAGCAACTTCTCCAGCTTTTTTTGGTTTTTTGTATGCTAATAGAAGCTGCATTGGAAAAGTAAATATATGTCATTCATATAACTTTCACACTTTCACGTTATGCAAAGGAACAGTTGCTCTCTAGATTTTTTTGTGCTTAATTCCTCTCAGTATTTGTAGTCTGCTGAAGTATATTGTTGTAATTATTCAGATTGTATGATGATAATTACATTAACAAAAGCAATAAAGAAGTATCTTTCCATTTGGAAATGAATGAGAAGAAGAACCCTTTTGTAAATCTTTTTTTTCAGGTACTACTGGCAAGAAGAAAAGGCCTATTTAATTTTCTAGGGATTCTATCTTGTATAAATAACAAAGAGTATTAGATTAATTTTTCAGCCAGGTCCCTGGGAAACTAAATACTTTTGTCATGTAATACTTCCTCCGAGCAAACACCAAGTTTAGTCTGTTAAAGCACCAACTCTATAAAACAAAGAAAACATTATTGAAGGTGAAGAATGGAAGGGGATGTGGAATTAATCTGGAAAGCCAAAGATAGTCAACAATATTTTCCATGTATCAAATAAAAATCCCCTTATTACAGCCAGCACATAAACGATATGACAGAGCAGTCTTGAAACTTCATCCTTATCCACCAGAGAGAAGAGTACACTATCATTCATTGTGGTCATGGTTGCTGTCTCCAGAATGAGAGGATGGAGCTGGAGTTTGGCCCAGACACTGTGCTTCCCAGAGTCTCTGCAGGCTGGGCTGCTTCCTCACCTCTGCTCTCTCATACCCTCCCCTCTCTGAGGTGCAGGGAGAGCTCACAGATCATCCTACAGCACTAGTGCTGCTCTCTGCTGCTTCAGCAAAATATCCCCTGTGGTGTTGTCCATCAAGAAACTACTTCAACTTCTGTTTGTTTGGAAAAAGTGCCTCTTTTCTCAGAAAAACTCTCTCTCTGCAATTTTATTTGCAAAGGAATCCATCTGCAGATTGTTCCTGGAACCACAAAAGACAAACTGCCTACCTCCTGCCCCCATCTCACTTCGTGCTACCTGCTCTAGCCTTTAGCCACACAGAACAATGACTTCTGATCCTAATCACATTTGCTCCTCTCCTTGTCAAGGGTATACTTTCATTCAAATTTTAAAAACATAATAGCAGTCAGACCAAAACGCCATGACACAGAAGACACCCATATGAGACCTGATGATAGAACATCAGCCTCTCCATGAGCCAAATGTACTTTTCCCTGCTTACCTGAAGGTGACAAACTAACCTCTCTCCAGAGCTTTAGGCCTTCTATTTGTGAAAATAAAAGCCTTTGAAAGCCTAAAAGAACTAAGTGGAAGACAAACAAACAAACAAAAACTTTCTTAGCATACAAGTAATCATCTGTATAACCTTGACTTTTCGTGAGAGGAAAATTATTTTTGCAATAAATTTCATTATCAACCAAAATACAAACCATTCTTATTTAATCAGAAGATTCAGAGAATAGAGCTTTGGCTAAAATTTTTTGACTATTACTTGCCACATTTTTTTGACTAGGGCCTTGCCACACTACAAACTCTAATGGATAAATATATGTCTTAACTCTGCAATCAGTTCCACTGGGATAGGCTCTTACAAAGATCCACAGTGGTGTCTGATTGCAGAACTGGGGTCATGGCAATACAGCTTCACTGTGGTCCCAGATTTCTCCTGGCACAATCCTGAATGAGAAATACCTAATTTTAATCTGATAATTAATTTATCTAGGAAGTCTGAGGAACAAAACCTCAAAGTTAAAGTAAGCTACTTGTTGGCTTGCATAAGGATGTAGTAACAAGATTTTTTTTAGTTTTTAAATTATACATTCCTCTCATAAGTAAAACACTCTCAGATGTAAAATAACAAAAGATGGGTATTGTTTACCTTGCTTATGTGTGACATTTTAGGTGTGGTATGAAGCAGCAGCGAGTTCTTCCCGCTGTCGTTACATATTTTCAGGTGGCACGAGGGATGTGCCGTGGAATGGAGCAATCCTCCCACACACATTCCTCTTGCTTCACAGTCTCTCGAGCCCATTTCTTTGTCCTCTCATGTGTCCCCAGCCAGAGTGGTCGTGTTGGCTGCAAAACACATCAGAGCAAACAGCCAGCTCTGGATTAAAATGCACTGAACGCAGAGCAGATCCCTATTCTGGTGCCCCGCCCTTATTCTTGCTGAAGAGTGAGACTGGGTGAGGGACATGAGCAGGGAGGAAGGAAAGGGCTCCCTTTGGTTGCTCAGATTGCTGGTACTGGCTGAAGGAGCTTGTGGAGGTAGCAGGTGCTCTGGTTGGTCTCAGCAGACACAGACGCCAGGGAACACTCACAAGTCACTTGTTTCTCTATGTTGGCTAAGCATTCCCCAGCTCAGTGACACTGCCTTCAGCTAGGACTTTAAATGAAGTTCCACAGAGGTGCCACTCTCAAGCAAATTGTTTCCCTGCTGATGCCAACTCACCAGTAGAGTTTTGGTACACATAGGGAATGTAAATTCAGACTGCTGGAAATAAAAGCAAAAGTCCCACTGATTGCAAGGGTCAAGATGTCACTTGAGAAGAGAATAAAAATACTATACAAAGGTTGAATTAACCCAATATGAAAAAAACCCAGAGTATGAAGCAGGTGAACAGAGGTAGCCTAAGTGCTGGGATGAAACTTGAAATTCAGAGAATCACTTTGATTCATACATGGGAATAATCTTATTTTCCACATATTTAATTTAATTTTATAACATCTAGGTCTTATTGTTCCAAACTCACAAATTTGAAGCCACTAAATCTAATTTCAGCCCCAAAAAATGAGATACAGGTTGTGAGTTTCATAGTGTTGATCACATTGTTTCTAATGAAATATGAGGCATTCCTAGCAGAGGGCAGTTTAAGACCAGTTGGTTGATCCACAGATTTATGAATCAAAAGAAGCAAGGAAATTTGCAAAACCACAGGCAGTCCAAAGTAGTCAAATAAGCCATATTTAAAAATAAGCATGTGAGTTCAACTTTTTGCCTTGATATTATTAAAGGTGTTATGATTGAAACTAATAGGAGATATAGAAAACTGAAAAACTATACTGTGTTCTCTATTTCCATTCCCATAAGTGTTGCAACAAATGTCAGCAGAGAGGACAGACCTTACAGTGTTCTCTTTGCTTTTTCTGTATTGAAAGTATGTTGCGAAAGAAGGAAATAAAAATGTATGGAGGGACCTGAGTCATGTGGCTTAGTCTCTGGAGATGATACTGAGATAGCAGCAGCTATAAGGTGAAATACCCGTTCTGCCTTTAGCTGCAACAAGTCAATCCCCAGGGAAAGTGAAGGACTGAAGAAGGCATCATACTCATGAATCTTTTGTATAACATGCTTCTCTCTAAGTGTTATCACTGTAAAGAATGAAATCAATTTAATTTCTTCTCTGTCCTCTGTCCTCCTAATAAAATTTTTTTCTCATGTTGCCAGTTTGATGGCAGGTTTGTCTGGGCTACAAACAGGGACTGCACTCAGGACATCAAAGTGATAGGATGATCCAACTGAACTCAAAGAATAAATTAATTACTTCAAAGAGAGTAGCAGATTCAAAATGCTAGGTGAAGTCTAACCACTCCTAGAAGAAAGACAGAGGGACTGTGTTAACATGCATTACTCCAAGTGTTTCTGGAAAACAAACAAATCATCAATCAAAGAAACAACACCTTCCAACTAGCATTCTTACAGACTGGTTTGTATATAGCCTTAGCTGAGCTATGGTAAAATGCTATTAAGCTTGACATTTTTCTGGTGCAGACTCGATAACTATACAAGTGAATACAGAGGGGGACCTCCTTGGCAATCAGATGTTATCCTCAAAGACTTTTTTTTTTGTGTGTGTGTAGGTTCATGACAGTTATCACCGCAGATTCTATTAGTGATCCACCTACCATGATATTATTTCTCAGAAAATCTGAATGTTTCAAATAAATAGGCAAGAGATCTTTTTTAGCATTTTGTAATAACCTATTAATTCCCCTTCATGAGAAATGAGCCCCTGTGCCTTGAAACAGGAAGATTTACAGTTCTTTGGTGAAATTTCCAGTGGTTATACCAGTGCCACCAGATAATATTGTTGCAAAGCTTCTCAGTATTTTAGTGAGAATTTAATTATTCAGAAAATGCTGTATGGGTACAAGTTTTATGGTGAAATTACATGCAACAGATGATGTTTTATATCTGTGCTATTGTCTATATCTCTGCCTGTAAGCAATTCTCTGGACAGAACAGCTTCTCAGGGACCAGGATTTGCTTGCTAGATTGAGATGCCTACAACAAGTTTTTCTTCATGTGATTTGTTTTGTGGAATTTATGTATGAATATGAACAGAGAAAGATGGACTATACCTTGTACTCCATGACACTGACTTTTCTTCATGCTCAATCAATGTATTGTCCCCAAATTCTGCCAATTTTAATCATGTGAAGAGCATGTCAGAACTGGCTGAGAAAATGGTGTCTGAATAAAGGTCAGCATAAGTGTGAGTATCAGTATCTAAGTCCAGTTGTTCAAGAATTTTGTTCATTGACTTGACCCAGCAATTAGTATAATAGCATTACCTCAAAGGCCACACCAGCCATATATACTAGCTAGAATCATAGCTTTTCTCTGCTGACTGTATGAGTGCAAGTGCATGCCCACACCACGCACTGTGTGTGAGCAAGGCAGTTCTTGCTCTGTTGTTCATGCCCTGGCCAGATGTAGTCTGTCATTGCTATGAGAAGCCACCAGGCATCATTCACTGGGCTGCTGAGTGACAGGCTCTTGATGCTGCAGTCGTCCCACCTACAGCTGGCAAGAGTCCCACCAACTCCAGCAAACACATTTACAGAACAATGCTGCCTTTGTTGGGCATTTAGAGCATTTGAACAGCTGCACTTCCATAGGAATATGGCCCACAAATAAAGCTTTGCCTGTATTTAGGCCCAAACAGAATCCCTCCTTCACACCCAATTTCAAGGGCTACAGATTGAACACAGTATTTACATTTCATATACAGGCAAGATGTCTGGAACCCTTATAAAAACATCATTATTTTCATATTCTGTAGATGCAGAACATAGGCTCATTATGCCAAAGCGATGCCAAATCAGAGACTAACACCTATACCTGATTATGAAGCAATATTATTTTTTTACTAAAAAGTATTTATGTTATATATGGTATTTCCATCATGTCTACAATAGCACCAGTGATTAATTATAAATCTTGCAAAGCTTACTTGCCTTGCTTGTCAAGTGGTTTATTATGAAAAGGTCCCTGAAGACCATCAAGTGACATAAATTATTCCACATTAAATGGAAAATTGATCTAGTGGCTAACAAAGCTAATGTAGTGATGTTTTCTGTACTGGGAATCTTGAATTTTCAACTTGCTACAGTTTGAGAAGACACCTAGCGCACTTCATGTTTACTGTAGTAATCTCTAATGACGTATTGCAAAGAGGTAGTGTTTCCAAGCAAACAGAAGCTGAAGTAGTTTCTTGATGGACAACACCCCAGAGAGTGTTTTGCTTAAGCAGCAGAGAGCAGCACTGTAGGATGGTCCGTGAGCTCTCCCTGCACCTCAGAGAGGCGAGGGTATGAGAGAGCAGAGGTGAGGAAGCAGCCCAGCCTGCAGGGACTCTGGGAAACACAGTATCTGGAATGAGGGCCTGGGAGCCCAGGTTTGGCCCACACTCTGCACTTCCCAGAGGTTTGTTGCCCTAGGAACTTTTACTAAAAGAACTCAGAAGTGATGTCATCTGATAGCTAATTGGCCAATAACATTTCTGGTATAGCAATCACCTCAGTCTTCTGTGATATCTTAGATAAACTTGTTCTCCTGGATGAAGTGGGATATTGGAACAAAAAATCAGTGGACATGTGTGAAGTGTTCTCTTCTTTGGATGACTTAGAATTAATTAGGTGAAACCAAAGCAGCAAACAATAATATAATATGTAGCAAACA
>JAWWLZ010000001.1:92191704-92233600 GCA_035041345.1 Poliocrania exsul | reverse complement strand
CCAGGCATCGAAGTTGGTTCGTTCGTCCCTTGTTTTCCGCCATTCATTCATGTCTTCATAAGTCCCATCTCCAACAGCTAGTGACCTCTATAATAGTCTGTAATAGCTTATGTCACTACAGGTTGTTAAATATAATAATTAAAGTTGCAACTTTACTGCATAATATCCCTCACCATAACTAATGGGAATAATAGCTCTCCCTCATCACATACCATTGCTTTCGTGCTTCATGTAAGGGCATATTAGACACGAACCATAGCATGGATCCATTCACTGTCAGAGTTTGACGTGCTCAGTTGGTAGAGAGTATATTGTATATTGTTTCACTGGTGGAAATCCAAAGAAGGTGCTCCATGGAGTGGGGGCAGGGGTGAGGGTGGAGATGGGAGTACAAGCAGGAGAAGAGGAGGTAACCTTTTCAGGGATCCAAAAAATTCCACCGGACTCCATACTGTTTTTTCCCTGTAGGATCAAATTCACATCACAGCACTGAAGTTTGCTGTAATGCCAAGTCAAGTCCCCAGGTCCTGCAGCAACTCACCTTGCTGGAGGCAGCAGAGGAGCATTGCTTGCTTTCAAACATAAATATATTGTAGGGTCATTCCAGTTGAAGTGAAGAGTAATAGCTGGTAAGAAAGCCATTCCAATCCTTCTCAAGGCATGAGTGTTCACAGTTCACTGCCACCTGCAACATCTTCAAGAAGCCATCAGGAAGCACAGCAAAGCTTGAAGTTTGCCAAGATTAGTCAGTCATTGTTTCTAGCTAAACTTTGACATGATTTGAGCCTAGAGAGGGCTATTCAGTGAATTACTGCTAATGGCATTTATTCCCAGCATTAACAGTAATTTACCCACTGTTAATCAGAGTAGCCAGTTACAGAACTTCTCAATCATCCTGAGTCCTCACTTTGGCAGTTGACTAAAATATTTAATGCTACCATTAGTCACAAAGCGTCAGCAAACAGCCTGTAAATTTAGACAGAGCGTGGATCTTGAAAAGTTACACCCTACTTGTGTCTAATTTATGGTTTGTGTTTACATTTGTGCCAAGACTTGATCAAGATTTGAAATACATAGCCATAAAATCTTCTCTAGCAGTGGGCTATCAGATTACTAGTAGAAAATAATATTTTGCTTAATGCAGACACTAGTGGTGCATTCATTACAGGAAAAGGTGTATCTTCCTATCTATAAAGCTGGTACATTTTGCTTACATAATTTAACTTGCTACCTGTGGGACTTATAGAAATTCTTATTCATCTGTGTAATCACTGAACTGTGGGACATATTGAATATATGGTGCTGTAGGAGCCTTGGTCAGGATGCAAGAATAGGATGCCATTGAAAGAGGAGTCCAGTTCCCCAGCTCTCCAGTGGAAGATCCAGTTCTCTAACATGAACAGAAATAGTAAAATTATCCTGTGTGTCAAGATGTAATATCAGTGATAATTAGTCTTTCCTGAAAGGGGAGAAAACAGGAGAAAAGGGAAGGTAACACAGAAAAGCAAAATAATGTCAAGTTAGAACCTCCTTATGCTGTCAGAAAGAGCAGTCTAGCTGGTGATGTATTTGTATTAGTGATGCCCAAAGGGAGGGACAAAGAGGACGAGGGTGCCTTTGTTAACACACCAACCAATTCACTATTAATTCATGCCAGAAGCAGAATCTGTATTCCTTCTACAAAATTCTTGTAACAAAAAGCATTTTAGAAGCTAAATGTTTTCTGGAAATCAATTTAAGATGGCCACTCTGCTTCATCAGCATGAAATTCAGTTCTGCATCAGATTACTAAAGCATACCATTACCCCCAAAGGCTTAAAATTCCTGCACTTTCATATCAGTCATTTTGCCATGAGCACTGCAATTCCCATAACATGATCCAGGTCTTGGAAAAAAGGGTAGGAACAGTTAAAATATCAACATTAACTTGTCTGACATAGGCTACACTGATAAAATATGAATTTCCAGATGTTTGGCTTCAGAGCATTATTCAAACTGACATATTGCAAAGATTTATCTTTATTCAGCCTATCTGATACATTGTGGTTAGACACAACAAAAACACTGAAATATTTTCTTTTTAAATAAAATGGAAGGTCATTAAAACCTATAAGTGGCATATGGTCCAATTTGGATAGCAATTTACCAACCCCCTGGTAGGACTTGATCAAAAGTTTGCCAACTTGCCTTTCAGCACAGTGGATGTGTTTCCTCTGCCTCAGAGTGGAGGTGGTTACCTGGACATCAAACAGCCCTAAATGCCAGTGCCTGTGGCCTGGAATGGATTCAGAGGAGACCAGTTAACTGAGGTGTTCCCAGAGCTACATGGGTTACAGTACTTTCTTCTCCCAGCTATTTTTTTCTTTTAACAGCAGGGACTATTTTGTCTAAATGGGAATAAAATGAAAACATGTTTTTTCTTTCTAAAAGTGGAGTTATTCTCTGCTCTAGTCTAAATATATAAATTCCCAGTCTGTCTGTCTGTAGCGGGTCAGAATTACTGTTTCAATAGCTGTGATGGTGTCAGAATATGTGTGAGTGCAGGCTTATAAGGACATGTAATATCTTTGATCAGATCAGTAAACCAGACTGGACAACACAAATACATTTTGGGCACAGTCCCTTCCACAGATATGAAACAAGTCTGTCTGACTGTGCCTAATAAACTACTTATAGATTTTGTCTGGAAAAAAGCTATTTCACTACAGCTCTGTGTGCTTCCATTAAATATTTGTGGGTGCCTTTGGTAAGAAAGAATGCTATAATGGCTCTTGTGTGTATCTGGGATCAGATCCTGGATAATATCCCAGTAAGATACAGGGTGCTCTGTTCTGAATTTGGATGTTCTGGCACTGAAGTATTTCCTTTCAAGTACTTAAATGTGAATTTAAGGAACTGACAATGGCATTGGATGTTTCACTTCAGGTTTAGAGAGGTATTACACAGAGCTGACTTGATTCTGGCGTATTCTTTAACATCCTGATGTGTGCTAGAAAGGCCTCTTGGTTTATCCCTGTCAGTGTCTCTCCTGACCCCAAGAGACCAGGTCATGTACTGATTTACAGTTTGGAGGGGTCCTTAACTCACTGGGTAGGCTGAGAAATGTGCTGGGAGCGGAGGGTGAGGTATCTGGTTAAGGTATCCCACTACCCTGGTTTGTGAATTTACGTAAACCCCCAGGGATGGAATGCTTTGCTGTCAGCCAAAATTGCACTTAATTCAAGCCAAGGTAAAGTAAAATGGTGGAGGAGAGAGTGAAAAGAGTGGAATTACTTAAGCAAAATTGACAACACAGCTGCCAACTTCTATAAAAGACATGGTTCAAGAAATTAAAGAATATACTTATTCCATTTAATTTAAACCAAGAGGTTTCTCTCACCTCACTGCTGGCTGATTTGCTGTAGACATTCCTAAGTCTACCTGCTCAGAGATTTTGTTTCTGCATTTTTTCTGTCTCAGGTCATCTACCACAAAGAAAAATACTTCCTGATAGGACATATTTGCTATCCTAGCTAATCCTGCTTTCAGATTCCACTGATTTAATCTTTTCTTTTTCTTTTCAAAATACATTTCCCTTCTTTTGAAAAAGATACAGTCTTGCTCTCTCTTTTAATTCAAAGAAACAGTGTTATAGTCACTCCACTAAAACAGTTGTTATCCTCTTTCCTCGGTTGTAATGAACCATTGCATGACAGTGTTGTCAATGCTATTAATGCCCAAAGCAGAAGTTTCAGATGAATGTTAGAGGGATCTACTAGACTTAGCTAAGTAGCCAGAATAGTGACAGATGCGAGCTGGAGTGGAAGGTAACTCTTACTGACAGAAAATATTAACACTTTTTATCAAGTGTTTTTGTTTTGTTTTATTTTGTTTGTTTAATTTTTTTTCTTTTAATGTGCCATCTAAATAGAAAGGAAAAAGTACATCTTTAGATGTTAGGAAAACATTGGCCCATGCAGAGAAGCAATATAAAACCAAATAATTAGAAGATACTGCATATATGAGGGTTTGAAAACAGTCTGTGAGTCAGTGCTGTCTTCACATTTTACATCTTATGAAGTTTTGGTCATTCCTGTCACTAAAAGGTAAAACTATAGCCCAAATACAGTAATGAAATTATTACTGGCGTGAAAGTTTTCTATGCGATATTAGGATGAAAGCTAAAAAACATTGGGGTTTCCCCCCCCCAAAGAGGAACAGTTTAACAGATACTACTTATGCAAATTATAGTTGTTTGTTTGTTTGCTTTTTCTGGTTAGTTACTGTTATGACTAGTCTAGAGAGGAAATGTATAAGGTGATTATCAAACTGACATCTGAAATGAACGGGAAGATATTTTTGGGATACAGGAGTTAAAAGGAAAAAATATAAACTAAAAAGAAAACATTTAAAAACAAGGACTCAAAACCAGAATGCATAATTCACTTCTGTAACACAATGACACATATCACTCACAAAAAACACTTTTCAGAAGGCTTAAAAGTCTTAGACACAGACAGGTGAGCAAGATGAATGTCATTGTTACACTTGTTAAGGTCAAATTTATAAGGAAAACAAGCCATTTTTAGGGAAGTAGCTCCCTGAAGTGAAAACATAACTTCCCCTTAGCTGCATCACAATGCCCTTTTCCTGCCCTTTTGCTTGCATGAACCTATTTCATCTTTTACTCCTCCCAGTTTTCTTTTTATGTCCCCACTTTCATTTTATTCTATTTTCTACTTCTCTGCCTTCAACCTATTTCTCCCAGTCCCACTCCAAGTGGTTTGACCTTTCTAAGCAATCCTTGTTCCTACAGCCTTCTCATGCTGTGTATTTGTCTTACTCACAGAATCATCAAATGGTTTGTGTTGGAAGGGAGCTTTAAGATCATCCGGTTCCAACCTCTCTGCCATGGGCTGGAACACTTTCCACTTGGCCAGGTTGCTCAAAGTCCCATCCAAACCTGGCCTTGAACACTCCCAAGTAGTTAAGCTGCATTATCTTACATATGGATATAGACTTCAAGCAGGACCTAGGACTGAATTCTGATCAAACTAGAAGTTTAACATCTCCTCCAGGACTGTGCTCTCTGTGCTAAGATGTTCTAGTTTTGAGACACTGGACCAATCTGAAGACGACCCAGTGTATTCTCAATTGGTACCCTTGCATCCATGCCAGGAAGTCCATTCTGCATGGTGAGAGCAACTCAGAGAGCTGAATAAAAGATGTGAAAATCTTTGCTGAAGTTGGATAAAAAGATCAATAAATTGATTTTAGGAAAGGCCACTGTTGCCTGACATAATTATTTTGCCATTTTGGAACAGTGATTTGTGCGTCCTGTGAATGCTGAAAGGGAAATTAATCCAGTCAACACAGAGCAGTTTATTTTTCCTTTTTTATTTGTTGCCATGTTCCATGTACATGAAGGAATAGCCTAGTAGAATGGCCAAGCAAACATATTGCTGTTGGATGTCAGGGACATTGAGTCAGGATTACTTTCTCTCACTGTTCAACTTTTGCTCTTAGAAGAAACTTAGAACATTATGACTCTTCCATTTGCGGTTCATGTGGATCACATGGTTCACCATCCAGCATCATCCCCAGAGAAATCATGCAAAAACTCATCAGATGATCACTACATTCACTGTTCCCTGGTGTTTTAGAGGTGACTCAGCTGATGGTGACAGACTCTTTTGTCTTTTCATGGGCTGCCATTTAGCGGCACAGTAGCGTTTCAGAGATATGTAGCCTTTTTCAAACAGCAGCTACCTTAATTTCCTTTCCCTGATATTCAGTTTGAAAGCAAAATGACAATTTTATTGTCATTTCCTCCCCAAAGGCAAAGCCTATGAAGATCCACTAGAAGAAGAGATAGTTGAGACAATAGCCTTCTCATTTACTGATGGCTTAGCTCATGTCATGACTGCATAGAAAACATGGGCATTAGAGATTACAATCACTGATGCATTATCAACTCTTTCACACAGTGTGCCTGAATACAGTGGCCATGGGTCTGTGGGAGGGACAGACTCCAGTCATTAGACTAATGCAGCTGGATGACTTTTTCTCCAAAGATTTATTTATCTTCACCCTCAGTGTGGTGGAGAGATCAGTCCCAATCCCCAGCTGCAGCTGAGCTTTGCTGGAAGCAGTGGGCACTGCTGGCTGACTGGCCCTGCTGCCATCTGCTTCCGTCCTTCTGCACAAGAGTGTGACGGCTCAGAGTGTACCACTGCTCGAATGTTGCTCCCAAACCATTTCTTTCACCAGTAGGCTCTAGCACAACTGACAGGTATGAATGCAGCTGGCATAAGGAGGGGGTTTTAAAAGATCACCAGAATTGGAGAGTGCATTACTTGAGGAAAGGCAGAAACCTTATTACAGAAATTAACCAGTGTTCACCCTTTGAAGTCATTGGGAGTGTGTTTACCCACAGGCTATTTTACTTGAGGAGTTGGTTTGTTGCTTTTTTTTTTCCAACTGAAAGCAAGTGGAAGGAAAAGAAAGATAGGCCAAATTAATTCCCTCTGACTTCAAAGCAGAAATGTTTCTCCGTTGGAAATTCATGCAATTACCAGATAGTGCCAAAGTATAGTAATTCAGGGATGCATGGATAGTATCCTGTATTGCATATTCCATGCTGTGTGAGCCAGAAAATAGTCCTAAACAACAAGCAGACAGACAGGCGTGCAGCCACTTTACTTTTTGGTCTCAATGAGCCAATTTAAAAAAATCAAGTTTCTTCATCCAAAAGGTCTGAGACCTCATATTATCTGCATAGATTTGCTTTGTCCAGACTTGAGAGTTTAGAGATTAAATTAAATTCAGGCAGTTTCCAGATAGATAAGAAGATAGATTTCTGACCCACTGGAGTTGCAATCAAGGGATGGACAAACGGACAAAAAGCTAGGGAGGGGAAGCTAGGAGACATGTAGCTCAGCACAAATTCAAAAGGTGAATTAAAGAATTGCTTTTAAGCCAATCATTTCCCAAACATCTCTGAATTGTTCTGACAGTTTTTGCCTACCTCTCTTCTCTTTTCCTTGATTTTTGAATCGTTTCCTTTTCTTTGTCTGGTGCATAGCTAATCCAGTATGTGTGTATAAGTGTAGGTGCTTAATACAGTTGCTCAGCATTGAAAGGAATTCCTACCTGCAATCACTGACTGCTTAAGAAGGATTTTGCTCCTGCCCAGTAATCGTCATTCACCTGTGACCCCTTTTTGGTACACTCATTGTTTTCTCATTATTATTTTTTAAAAATGTGCTTGGAATAAGAATGTGTTCTATTAAGCAGGCAAGCCTAAGCAAGTGTCTAACATCAGTGCCTACAAAGTTCATCGAAGGAATGCTGATTGATTTTCTTCAAATAGACAAGATGAGGGGTAGAGCACTAGGTTTGTCTAAACAATAGGTAAGTCAGCATGGGATTATGTGTTTTCAAGGAGGGAAAAAATGGGTTCATTCAACAGCAGAATTTAACACTGAGAATAGCCGCCTAAGTGTAGGAATTTAGTCTTAAAGTTTTAAAGGCATATTTTCCATTGGTTAAAAGAAGAAATATTCTCATTTCTCATGAGCAGATACTCATACTTTTAAAATCATAGCATTAGCAGGTAAGTGCAGAGCTTCTGCTTTATTGATAAACCTGAGGGTTTTATAATAGCTGCCAAATGATGACTCACAAAGGAGTGTAAAGGGGAGCTGAATTGAAGAAAAATAGTTTTGGTGCCTAGAACTAGGGTATTATTATGTTAGTTCTCAAAAACATGTCCATAAAACCATAGAATCATAGAATCACAGAATATGCTGAGTTGGAAGGGACCTACAAGGACCAACGAGTCCAACTCCTGGTCTTGTACAGGACACTCCAAGAGTCACACCATGTGCCTGAGAGCATTGTCCAAATGCTTCTATAACTCAGTCAGGGTTGGTGCTGTGACCACTTCCTTGGGGAGCCTGTTCCAGTGTTCAGACAGTCTCTGAATGAAAACCTTTTTCCTAATATCTAACCTAAACGTACCCTGACTCAGCTTCGTGCCATTTCCTTGAGTCCTATCACTGGTCATGAGAGTGAAGATATCAGTACCTGAACCTCTGCTTCGTCATGACGATATTGAAGAGGGCAATGAGGTCTCCCTTCAGTTTTCTCTAGGATGAACAAACCAAGGGTTAAACACCTTGCACAATTTTCAGGAAGCTGAAAATTGTCTAAGATAGCAGACTTTGGGTTCTTGCCTGCTAAAGGAAGGTAAGCCCTGAAATGCCTGAGTTCCAGAAAGTCCTACTCCCTCTGTCCCAAACACTTTTACATTAGAGCAACATCCAGGAAAATGGAATTTCTTACTGCTTGGGAAGACATCCATAATTTGTCTCAGTACATGAAAATGTTATATCCTGTCAAAACAATCCTAACCATAACTGACAAGATACCCTGATCTGCCTGGGTTTTCCAGCTGTCTGGCTGCAGAGTTACTAAGAAGCTCAGCATCTGGAAGCCTTTACCTGCCTTGATTTTCTTCCCAGGTTGCTGGAGGCTTTGAAGTTGTCAGGCTCTCTGCCGCAGAGTTGGGCCCCAACTATCAGGACAAGCTGGCAGAGAATCAGCCAGGAAACATTCAGGAAAAGTTCCTATCCATTTACAAGCAAATGAAGATTTTCTTTTCTTCATTTGATCTGCCCCAGCAGGGCAGGGAAATCTGAATGGTCAGCTTGAGCAAAGGGCAGCAACAGCCCTGATCAACACGGTGTGTTTGCTCAAGAATATCTTCTGGAGAGAGGAGTTGCATTTTTAACAATAACACTGGTTCTTGCCTTTGGGCTGTGGTTCAGGACAGGTAGTGTCAGTACTTCTTGAAGAGATGTTTCCACTGGCAGGAACGTAAGGGTGTGAAGCTGCATTCCTCCCTCTTTCACCAGCACCCAAACACTGCTGAAAGCTACCACTTCTGACAATAGAGAAAACTCACTCCAAGGCTGCACAGACAAATCACCTTTTTTTGCCTTAAATAATAGTGGTCCCCCACTCTCGCTGGATGTAATTGCAATGGAAAAGCACACTTGGTTTATACTGGAGCTTTTGGGAACAAATCGGCTTACGTATATTTTCAACCAGTTATTCAGCTTCTCTTGGCATAACTCACAGAACTAATATTTCATGAATGCTTGGAGTTGCATCAATTGTAAATATAGGGTCAGATCCTATGCCGGTACAAATTGTCTCAGCTTTTTTGAGCTGCCTGGAGGTAAGTCAACGTGTCTGCACTTCAGCAAGAACCCCACTGTGAGTACCCAGCGGCACAGAGAGCAGGGAGTCCCCTTCCAGTCACAGAGACAGGAAGGAAGGAAGGGCAGCTCCAGCCTAATAGCAGCCTTAGCACCTTTATTTACTATGTGGCCTGACAGCAGGAAGAGAAGGAGAGGGAAGACTTGATTGAGGGTTTTCCATCTAACCTGTAGCCCCTTGTGGCACAGGAGTGGTAAGAATGGAGCAACAGTGGCATAACTGACACCTCGGGGGAACTCTTTGAACTCTAACTGTGGGATATTTGTAGATTCCCACTGGCACTGTGCAGCCCCTCGTGGTGTTGCTGCACATGCATGTTGTGATTCTTTGCTTAAAGATAGTTTTCAAGTGCAGTGAGAAGTTCTTCAGGCAGGTCTTTAACCCAGGGATGTGTTGGTTATCACTTGGTATTATTCAAGTCAGTCACATGCCTCTTTCTTGGCACAGACTAAACACCTCATGGCAGTCTATGGGAAAAAAGATATGGGCTCAGTGTGCACTGCAGACTTTCAAATGTGTGCTGACTCATTTCAAATAAATCACCTTCCGTGCTATGACAGGAGCTAATTCAGGGTCTATATCTGTAGATTACATGCATTATTGTTTCAGTGTAAAGACCAGAAGCAGGTGTCAATCAGAAACAGGAACTAAATGCAGGATGAGAGGTTAAACAAAGCCTGCTTTTCAGAATGAAGCTCATCACTGGCTCTTCAGCTGGTTTTCAGAATACTTATGACTTTTGGAAAGTGTGTTCTGGTTGCACATAGAGTCCAAAACAGGACCATGGTTATCTAGCTAGTACAGCTCATGCAAATGAGTTGCCCTTTACACTGAGTATATTTTCAGCTATTTAATCAGCTCATTATTGCAGGGGCTGTTTTGAGAAGACAAAGCAGCATCTTTCAAATATATCCCTTTATAGTTCTCTATAAACCTCAAAGACTAGGTTGTAGGGAGAAGAAGAAAAAGAGTTTGTTTTTTAAAAGGAGATTTACAAATAATTTACAACAAATCCAAGCCAGCATGGCTGAGATTTCATCCTCAAGCAGGATATAAACACCAGCTGAAGGAGGCGTCCCAAAGCTGATTTTCTTGGGTGCCCTTATCACAGAAGGGGGAGTGGCATTTCACCATCCCTACACTGGGCTGGAGCTGCCACTCTGCATAGAGGGGAGCCTCCAGTTCTGCTTGCTCTCAGGAAGAGCTCACAAGACAGATTTTTGGGTGAATTCAACTCTGGAGTACCTTGTCAGCTTTCATAGTGATTTGCCATATTTAGGAAAGCCTATTGATTATCGTGTGCAAGGTGTGTAAGTCCTAAGGGTGGTAACTTGCTTAGTGTTTAGTGTTTATAGCTCCATCAAGTATAAAATAAAAGGTACACAGCTGGAGGATCCTTTTCCATCTTTAACACTTGACAAATCCACTATTCTATATTTCCCTTATTGCAGTCAGTAGCATCAAAATTGAAAATGTTACACAGTAGTCTGAGGATTCAGAAAAAGACACATTTAGATACCCACAGAAGAGGGCAGAAATGATTAAAAAGTATGAGCTTTTCCTACCTTTGTATTTTATCTCTTCTGAAATGTAATATCACAAGGACAGACCTCAGTGTATAGTATCAGGCAATTCAGGAAATTCTCTACAGGCACCTTTTCTGTTTAAATACAGCACTAGAAACGGGCAGCATCCATGACAATGCAAAAAAATGGCTGGATTTGGGGTGTGTTTTCCACTGAAATTCAGACATACAATATTATTGTTCCTTTGAGACATCAGCTACAGCAATGACCAGAGCCCCAGTGCCAGATCCAGCTATGTGGGAAACTAGAAAATCACAACTGCTAGGAAACCTTATGTGTGAAAGAATGAATGTAACCAAATCTGCTACTATTTAATAGCCTGAAATTGTGTTGATGGGTTTATTGTTGGGTTGCTGCATACATGTGAAATCTGAATTTGTCATCATAGGGAAAATCCCCCACTGTCTATGCAAAGTTGGGGTTTTTTGTTTGTTTGTTTGCTTGCTTTATAATGCTGTTTGACATCCCGCTACTGTTTGATCTAGACCTGTCCAAATTTGTTTGATCTGTGTGGGTTTCAGGAGTGCTGTTAACCAGCTGCTGTTGGAATCAGCGTTATGATACAGGCACTAAGTTGGACCACCACAAATAAAAAGACGAAAATCTGATGGAAGAAATAATTTAATGCTGCCATTCATTGTGCTAGATTCTCTTTGAGACATCTTCTTTGGGAAATGGAATGTAAATTGTTCTACCTTAAATCAGAGTATTAGGATTTTTATTTGCTTTTGGGAGCCAATAGTACATGAACCAGCAGTAGAAGAGGAAAAATGCCAGACAGAGTAAACTGTCAAAAGTAAAGACATTTAATCAGTTTAAGAAAAAGTCAGAGCACAAGAGACCTAGGTCAGCTCCTCAGTATTGCATTTAAGCATATTTCCTAGTGGATTTCATGAAATTCAAGCTGCTCTGGACTCCAGGTTACGTTATGTTTTCCTTCTAACATGTAGCATGTACAGTTTTTCTTTCTCCAGAGGACAAGTGAGCTGTCAGTTAGCAGAGGGTATGACCTCTGTTCGAACAACAATATTTCAGCATAGGTTAGAGCTGCTAGAATCTGAAAAGCAGCAAAGGATCTGGAAGCAATTTTTATGCTAAAATAAACTCCATTGTTTTCATTCTGAAGTTTACATATTTTTACTCAAATCTGGTGTTTTTAGGGAATGTACTGATAGAATCTGCAGATAGAATTTTGCTGTGTATGGTGGTCTCAGTGGCCAGCTAGGCCAGCCCAGCTAGGCCCCCAGCATGGGGGAAGCACCATGCTGCAACTTCATCTGCTGCAAAAAGCCAGTTCAGAGTGGTATAAAAAACCACAAATCACTATTCAGTCAAGACTTAATGTGTTTGCTTTGTGCCTCGCTGCACATTGATCACCATACTGATCTTTCCTGTGGATCTAGCAGATCCTTGCTAAGAAAGGATAAGCAAAGATCAAGCAAGTTTATAAACATTGAAGTAGCAGGTTTCTGGGACAGACTTCTGGTTAGAAGAGAATGAGGACAAAATCTGGTATGGCCGATTGTATTTCTATTATAAGGTGAGCTTAATCCTAGAGCCTGTAATTCAAGACTGTGATAAAGGTGATTAAAGTTTCCAACACTGATTTTGATGGTAGATGCAAGTAAAGGTTGGAGAGATTTGGTTGTGTATGCTTGTTCCACATATTGCTAGTGCTTTTAACTGAAAATATATTTTAAGGTTCTTGACCATCTGCAGGGCACAGGAAGAAATTTATTGTTTGTTTATTTTACTGCGAATACATAACTTGGCTCTGAGGAAGAGTGGAGGGAAATTTGGTGGTTTACATCCTTTGGAGGACAAAAAATAGCCACAGCTAGCCAAAGCACATTTCATGGGCATCTGCTTTTAGAGATAGTAAACTGTCTTATGGTCAGTGGTGTGTATCTTGCTTATGCATTCAGGGCTAAAACAATTGCATTATTGGACACAGTAAGGATTTTTTTTCCCCATTATGCCATCAGGGACTGTTGATTTCTGTTTTTTTGCCTTCTGTATTATGGTCCACTCCCTGGGATCATCTGGTCATTTTTGCTCCAGAAATCTCACCATATTTCTCAATTGGAAGTCCTCTCATCCTGCAGGCAGATATTTTGTGAAATTCTAGTAATTGTCCTAAATGGGTGAAGACATGGGGTCAGGGATGGTTTGATGACCTTTGATTCGAGGACACATGGATCATATTGATCCAGGTGGCCTCTTATTGTCATATGACACAACAAAGCAAATGTAGCAAACAGAATTAAATCCATCATTGGTGGAACATTTTGAGAACTGTCCACAAGAATTTAGAAGGTGATGAATTAAAAGGATTTGCAGCTTTGGATGCTGCTCACCTGAAAGAGCACAGCTTCAGAGGGTATATTTAACCAGATACACATCTTCTTTTAAAATACAGACTTCACTAGTGTCAGCTATGATTGTATGTCTTGGTTGATGACCTAAACTCCTTAATTCAAAAGTCTGAACTAAAAAAGCAATTATCTATCATTTTCTCTGTAGGGTTATTGAAGGCTTTACAGTCTGGACTGGCCACCTGCTTATTTTTGAAAGGACCATCATATGTTTTTTAGACTAACAATATAAGTTCACTGAGACTGCTCATGTGTTAAAACTAGACACATTGCTGAATTCAGTCTTCCTGCAATTTGAGATTTGCTTATCTGAAAGACATCCAGCTTTGTTTTATGGAGATATTTAGTCTGTTGGTTTTCTGGCTCAAAAAGAGGGAGCCAGTTTTAGAACAGTGCTTATGAAAATCCAGGCTCAGAACCCACATTCAGCTTTAGTCCAAAAACCAGCAGTTTTTATGCCTTAAAGACATATTGAAAACCAGATTATTATTTTTACTCAGAGGAGTATTAAAAAAAATCTCAAAACATTAGCAGAAGATACTTTTATCCGTATGACTTGAAGGTCATAACTAAGTCTGCTGGATTAGTCTGTGTTTGTTTCTATTAATTTTGCATTTTATATATTTTCTATATAGACATTATATATAAAATATATATAGATATATAAATATAAATATACATATATGTACACACAAATATGATCCTCCTATTTAATATAACAGGCTTTATTGTAATTAGATTTAAAGAAACAGGGAAATCATGGTTAAAAATTGCCTGAAATGTTGAACTGATGAGTCAAGCACCATGTTTATATCTTCATTAACCCAAAATACTAAGGATAATATAAATACTGTTAGCCAGTCAGGCTGCATATGAAAATAATGCCTCATGATTCACCAAGACTGCTGAAAATAACAGTCATCACTGATGAACCCACCTAATGAACATATGAACAGTTTCTTCCTCACTAGTTTTAAGTGATGAACAATAGTTTTCTGTCTGCCCCTCCTATCAAAGCCCTTATTCCATTTCTCAGTTTTAAAGAGCACTCCTACACGCAAAACCACTGTAGTTTGAATGAAGATACTTTAGTAGCTTCTGATAAATGTATATAACACCTGGTTCCTCAATGCTTTTTGTAGGCAACCCTGCATGTGTTCAATCAGAGTTCTGTGTGGAGAATCTCTACAGGACATAGCCCTGAGAACATGTGAAGTATATATGGATGATTACTCAGATTCTCTCTTATAACAGCAAAGATGTGTACTTGAGAAAAATCAGAAAAGAGTAGGGAGGTTAATTTATAGTGACTTTAAGAAGCATGTGCTGGATTAAGGTAGCCAGAGATACAAGGAGGGCAAAAACATTGTATTGGGAATTAAAAGTGTTGACATTTTTTGGTCTGTTTTTTGCCGGCCATCTGAACAAAGTTTATGCTTTTCCTACCAAGCTACTACTAACAAGCATTGATAAGAGAGAAACTTGGCCCTTGAAGACAGAGCTCTCTGTAAACTAAAGATAATTGGTTTTCTCTGATTCACTGACTGCATTTAGAGGTCATTTGGAGGAGAAAGTGAAGAGGAAGGAGAGGAAGGCTGCCCCCAGACCCATTTTCTAGAGACCCCCAAGTGGTTGTACGCATGCTCAGGGGGAATTCCAATGCCTGTGCGCATGTGAAAATAGGGACCCTTACATAACTAGAAGGAGCAGCCAGGAACCTCTGGCTGGGTGGTGCTGGCCACACCTGCCCGGTCAGATGTCACTGACAGACTGTATTTGATGGGTAGAAGACTTGTGCTCTGGTTGCTTGCTTGCCACAGGAGAAGACCTTGTTTCTTAAATAACTGGGATGCCCGTTATTGCTGTGAGCCAGCCAGCACCTAGGGACTGCAGCCCCTGCCTCTTTCTCTGGAGAATCTAAATGTGTTGGATCGGTAAGACAACCTGGCTTGAGTAATTCCCCTTGGTGAGTGGGGTGCTTACACATTTGGGCTTATTGCCTTTGGGTTTCTTTTTTCTCTCTCCCTCATCCTTTTCCCCTTAAAACTCCTGTGACTTAGCTGCTTCTGGTAATAAAGATACTATTTTGCTAACCACTCAACAGCGCTTTTGTCTCACTTTCTGGTGTCTTTTAGAACCCACCCTGTTACAAACATCCTTATAAAACTTTTCCACTGTCACAGTATCTGTCTGGGATATAAAGAAGGACATTAAAGCAGCTGTCTGGTGGTGCAGCACCTGCTGGGAATTCATCTGTACAGTTGGAATCCCAGGAGTCTTGTTAAGGCAGCTTTTAATTTGCTTCATGGTTTGAGGAGAGACTCAGAACATGTGGTTCTGACCTCTGGCTTTAAGAAACATAAATTTCATTATGTCTCATCTGGGTTTTGGCCAATGTTTATGTTCTGGATTAGAAATTTTTAGTATTCATCTCCTGAAGCTAATGCTTTAATTGCTTGAGCAAGGCAAATAAATATGCCCACCAAGAAAAACTCCTTGTGATCCTCTTCTTCAATCTGTGCAGTGAAATATGGCTATATGAGAGCTATAGCCCTAATGTATGTTCATAAAATCTTTCATTTATTATTTATATAATTATTTGCAGAGAGCTGTTGCCATGACAACTTTTAAACACGGTGAGGTAAATCCTTACATAGACAGTAGTCATGACTCCAGACACTGTCACATGAAGATAAGTCGACATGGACATTTCAGGGTTTGCCAAGGTTTTTTAAAACAGTTATTGACATTAAAATAGCTTTCTTCTGCAAAATTAGAGAAAATAGCCTGGGTTTAGCCTAATTTCCTTAGGAAACAAGGCTTAAGAAATAATTTTCTCGATCCATCTGTCTGCTTATCCTCTCTTGATATTTTTCAAATCTGCTGGCATCATTTCAATTACCTTTCACTAAGATGTCTCAAAGACAGTCAAATTTGACACACTCCATGGAAGGTGGTTGTATGAAGGAGTGGGAGTCCTAAAATAATGTGCTGCAGAAGTAAATATTGCACCATGAGCTTGAAAGTGGTGAGCTCCTTTTGTACACTTGTCCAGACAGCATCAAACTGGTCACAACACTTGCTATTTCTGTTGTAACTACAGTGGAAGCAAGCCAGAAAAGGTGGAGCTCTTGGGAAGGTGAAGGCATGAGGAGTTCTGGTGGAGGCTGGAGATGTTGCAGGAAGGATATGAGGAACGTTCTTGTAGTGATTGGGCTGTGGGCTTGCAGGACACAAATTAAAATGAAATGAAGGCTTCATTGATTCTTTCACTCAAGGACAAGTTTCCACATTAGGCAGCTTACAGCAACCTCCAGTTTGGGGAGGTAGAGCTTAGCAATATCTACAGCAGTCTAGGCTGGTTCACTCCTGCAGTCTCAGTCTTTGTAGCAGAGACTTCCAAGTATGATGGATTAAATATACTACATGTGCAGGGGTTAATAACTGCACATCAAACAGTCCTGGCAGTCATTTTGTATCACAACCTGGTGGTTTGGTAAGGATGATACAAGGCAGACTTTATCTTGGGACAACCTGGGCTGAAATGGATTTTGATCCATGGACTGAAAGTGATGAAACTCTTCTAAGTTTCATAACTTCTTACCACTCAACAGTGACACCAAAAGCCACCAGAACCACAACAGGCTTCTCAGCAGCTATTTGGTTATAGGGATTAGGTTTCATATTTGGAAATATAAAATTATTCTGTTTGGAAATGCATTATCATGACAGTTATATGAATGTTAAACCCTTGCTGTTGACTGAGAAACTCTATAGATGTTTATGCACACACACATGTTAATTGCTCCAAAGTGTGGGAATTGAGAGAAGAGATAAATTCTTTGAAAGCTTAAATTTGGAAAATTCCAATCACAGCATTCCAAAGCAAATTGAAAATAAGGGCAACCATAATGCCTAAAATAGCACCATAATGCCTAAAAAAGTATTCTGTGTTTTCTGTACATGTTCACTGAACTGATTTCTGTACTGCAGATTTTGGTCTCCCTGTTATTAATTATATAGGTTTAGGCATTACAGCTTTAGGTGCCTGTACATGAGAGTTTGATGCCTGGGCTCAACCATTTTGTTTTAATTTGATTATTATTCTCTATAGAAGAGGTCAAAAGCCTTAGAGTATATCAGGAGGCTGGAAAACATTCTGACTTGACTCTGGTTGGATGCCAGATGCTCACAGAAGCCACTCTATCACTCATCTCCTCAGCTAGGCAGGACTGGGTGACTCAAATCACACATTAGGTAATGATAGAGAAGGGTAATCTTTTTGGCATCTTAATCTATTCACTGTAGTCCTTAAATTCTGCCTTAAACACTTCATATTTAACAATTTTTTTTCCCTTTAACATTCTTTCTCTTCAACTTTAATGGAAACTTGGCAGTTAACATGAGGGATTCATGCACTCCATGATTGTTCCATAAAATTAAAGTCCTTAAATTCTCTAAATTCAAATGGAATTAACTAAAGCATTTTCTAAGAGTACCAAGTAAACCAAATAGCCAAACAATAGTGAGAAATTTGAAGGCAATGCAGAAATAGCCAACGAAATCAGCCAGTCAAGGCTCCCAAGAAGGCAAATGCTGTGATAGGAAGAGCATATTTCACAGCTTTCAGTCAGTGCCATGTGATTTCCAGCTAAGGAAAAGACACTCTAATGGTATTCATTTGTTATAACTGGTGACACTTCAAATATTTAATTTCCTAATATTTTTCTTTAAAGTTTGATAGGAATTTGAGAATAATTAAAACCCTTTCTGATATCTGCATCTAATTTTGGTAGCCTCATACTTGTCCTCACTCATTTTTATTACCAGATCACCATATATGTGATCATAATTCATTAATTAGACACTATTTGATCAAGAGTGAGCCAGGGCTAAAATAAAAAGGGTTTTGGAAATCAAGCTATTAGGCACTTATGCAAGCTTTCCCCTATAGCTCTTCCACAACTTCCTGGCACTATGCCCACATTGACAAGAGGTCTGTGAAAAATATTTGCAATAATATATAAGAATAGGTGATTTGAATTTGTTTTTTGAAATTACTGTAATTATAAACAAGTGTGTTGGGTTTGTGTGGCCAAGTTTTGGTAGTGGGAGGGCTACAGCGGTGGCTTCTGTGAGAAGCTGCCAGGAGATTCCCCCATGTTCAGAACAGCCCATGCCAGCCGGCTCCAGGATGGACCCACTGCTGGCCAAGGCTGGGCCAATGAGGAATGACAGTGATACCTCTCTGATAACAAAAAGAAGAAAAAAGAAGTTCTTGGGCAGATAAAATTGCAGCCAGAGAAGAGCAAAATGAGAACATGCGACCAGCTCTGCAGACACCATGGTCAGTGGAGAAGGAGGAGCAGGAGGTGCTCCAGGCACAGGAGCTGAGGTTCCCCTGCAGCCTGTGTGCAGATCATGGTGGAGCAGCTGTGTCCCTGCAGCCCATGGAGGACCACAGGGCGTGCAGACATCCACCTGCAGCCCATGGAGGAGCCCAAGCTGGATCAGATGGATCAGGAGACTGTGACCCTGTTGGAAGCCCCTGATGGAGCAGGGTCCTGGCAGGGACCTGTTGACCTGCGGAGAGAGAAGCCCATGCTGGAGCAGGTTTTCCTGGTAGGACTTGTGGCCCTGTGGGGGACCCACTCTGGAGCAGCTTGTGCCTGAAGGACTGTACCATGTGAAAAAGTGACCCACACTGCAGCAGTTTGTGAAGAACTGTTGCCTGTGGGATGGATTCAAGCTAGAGAAGTTAATGAAGGGCTGTCTCCAGTGGGAGAGACCTCACAACAAAGGGAAGGACTCCACCCTCTGAGCAGAAGTAGAAACAATCTGTGATGAGCTGACCATAACCCTCACTCCCCTGAGGTGCTGGGGGAGATGAGGTAGAACTTGGGAAGGAGGGAGGGGTAAGGGGAAGCTGTTTTTAAGGTTTATTTTACATCTCATTCTCCTATTCTGATTCTCTTAGTAATAAATTTAATTAATATCCCCACTATGAGTCTTTTTTGCCTGAGATGGTAGTCAGTGAGGGATCTCCCCCCGTCCTTATCTCAACTCATGAACCCTTCATTATATTTTCTCTTCTCTGTTCAGTTGCAGAGGGGAGTGAGAAAGCAGCTTTGGCAGGTACCTGGCATTCAGCCAGAGTCAACCCACTACATCAAGATGTCTTTGGTTTTATGTATCTGTATTGCTTGTGCTACTGAGAAAGTTACAAAACAGAAAAAAAGATAGAAGAAGTTGGACTACTTACCTATTCTCACCAACATGACACCTCATTAAATGTGGTTGGCACATAAGGGGCTTGCATCCTTTGAAATGTTTCTGAGAGTAATCCTGGGGATTCTTGGACAGAGAAACCACCTTGATAGAACGTCAGTCTACTGAAAAGCAGCACTGCTTCAGGACAGAGAAACAGTCTCCTTGATAACTAGATTTTCTGGAAATGTCAACAAATACGGCAACAAAGGTTGGCATATTTCCTGGACACTTTTGGCTAAGGCATCAATTTCCTTTTTGTCTCTGCACACAACTTTTCATTATAAACTTTGGAAAGCTTCCAAGACAATTTGGATTTAGACCTATCTTTCCCAAATGGAAATAGATTCTCCTACCTGCAGCACTCATGTTAGTATAATGAGGGCCACTTTTGCTGCTAGTAGGCTTTTAGGAATTGTTCACTGCAGAAACTACCTGTAATCCTCAATTAATTTTTGCCTTCCTATATTCTGAAGGAGAAAAATCTTGTTATAGACATGGAGAATGCTGAAGGAAGAAGGGAGCATGCCTACTGAGCCAGAGAGAGTGAAGCAAAATAATAAAGATATGTATTTCCCCTAATCTTAGTGGAGTGGACGTGCATCACCACAATCAAATACACAATGTTACAGTTAGTTAAGGAAAGGGTGGTGCAGAAAAAAACCCAAACAGAAAAATATGCTGCTAAAAGAACAACTTAAACTTCTTACATACAGCTGAAGAAAATAATAGTCCTCCCTGTCAGTTCAAGGGCACTTCTCATGAGCCTTTCAGCTGAAAGAATGACAGTCTGCTCCATTATTTGACCTTCCTACCTCAAACTGCAGCAAAGAAATGCACTTCCTTTCAAAGAAAAGCATCTTCCTTCAAAGATGATGAATGTGTAGGTAAGAGTTAGTCAGAGGCCTATTCCAAGTATAAGAAGTGCAGAAAATGGTGGAAACAATTCATATTAGATAGTTAAACTTAGAGATGGAAATCGGAAGGACATATCTCTTCACCCCAAGCTCATTCATGGAAATAATACACATAGAAAAAATGGGGTTTGTTTTCTTTTTCTTATTTTCACTGCCCACAGCATTCCCTGCAGCACAGAGCTTTCACATCTCTCTCCCAGAGAAACCCAAAGGCAACACATGTCCCAGATTGGTCACAGTGGCATTCCAGTGCAAATGGTAATTTCAATTGCTATGTTGGATCAGTTAAATCAACATACCAGCTGATCTGCTAGGTAACAAGTTTGGAAAGCTCTTCTCGCTGAAGTACATAAAGTCTCAGTGATGTTTTATGTTCTTTCATGTACCTGTTGCTGTAACTTTGCACCCTTCCCTTGGGAACAGCAGGTGAAATTAAGCCACTCGAATTGTGCTTGAACTGCATTGACACCTCTGCAGAGATAAGAGGCTGTGATGAGCTCTCTTTTGCTATGATTCTCAGCTTATTCCTGAAAGTACATGTTGTCAGAGCAACACACCATCTTTCTTCACAAGAATGACATAATCTCTCAGCTGGAAAGACTTTTTAAAACAAGACTGCACTTCTATTCACTTCTCAAAACAGTCTCTTCAATGACTTTCAGAAACTGAATGCTTCCAGGACCAGCATCAGTAGCAGTGTTTGTGTCCTTCCATTGTAGGAGGATCTGGTTGCTATCCACTTTTCTGCTAGCACAAACACCTCTCAGCACTCACTGATGCAGTTGTGGGATACTGGTAAATTAAAATGTAAATGGTTTAACCTTTGGACCTTGCAGCAGATAAAAAAAGTCCTTTAGTCTGAAAAGCTAGATTTTCAAAGTGACACATAATGTGTACCAAACTGTGTGAGAACTCTGCCTAAGGGTGTTTAGTTTTGAATGGAGACGGCAATTTCATTGAATTATTCCATTTAGGATACATCACACCTCTCTTTGCTATCACTCTAATCTTTCCCTCAGTGGATTTCCACCATGGGAATGGTGCTGCTAGGTAACCAGGGACCCCGTCTAGAGTACCACCATCACCACACAGAGCACTAATTGCTGCTGGGCACCAAGCAGCTCAGATAGGTTCAGATCAGCATTGAGCAAATTCTTGTATCTGGAACAGATGTCAGTGGCTCACCCAGTGCAATCCTTTTGTCATAAGCACATCAGTGATTCTGACAGGTATTCATCCCCTATGTTCATAAAGAGCCTCAAGCTTCCCCAAACAGGTCAGTTCATTTTTAACCTGTTCCTAGAAAGGACACATGTTCCCATGGTATTACATTGATTTTTCTGCCATTTTAGTCCATTACTTCTTGTCTTGCCTACTATGGTCATGGAGCATTGGCTCTTCTTCACCCTTTCAGTAACCTTTTCCATCTTTGAAAATTGTTGTCACCTCCTCCCTCAGGCTCCTCTTTGTAAGCTAAACTGCCTCAAGTTCAGATTTTTGTTTTAAGTCATGAATCATTCCTAGATAGCTTGACAACACTGAAAGAGAGCATTTCATGCAGCAACTCTGACAAATTTAATTTGAAAGAAGTGACCACTTTAGTATTTTCAAAGTAAAGTTTTGTTTGGTTTTTTTCTTAATTTTGTGATTATTTTATGACATCATATCACAATATGGGATGAAAGCAAACATAGGAATATCTGAGTTTCACATGGAAATTAAATTCTAGCATCTAGCCAACACTTGATGATTTGCCTCCCTACAGCTGCAGGTCAGAGGATGATGTATGTGTACATGCAGATAGGTTAAAACTGCAAGATAGAACAAATGACTGAAGTGCAAAATATCCTTTGTGTTGATTGATTCTCTAATAGGCAGATTATTACAGATTAAGTGCAAAACCTGTTTTGGAGAGTTATTTTCTATGGGTGAATCATGTACACCCATAACTTCATTGTGCATAAAATGACATCACAATCTGAATGCCTTGTCTAGCAGCATCGTGGGGTTCAAACTGCTTCTGTGCTTGGGTCAGCCCTGGTTCAACTGTTTATTTCAATGACTACAATTCTAAGGTTGATCTCTGGCCCTTCTGACCCTAATGTTGAGGGGGGGTTTTTTGTTGTTTTTTTGGGGGCATTTTTTGAGTGATTGGAGTCTAAATCTTTGCTGCTGCTACCAGGGCTGCTCTCATCACTGTAGATCTGAATTTTGAACCTATGTAACCTCATTTTCTCACCTTCTTAGTATTTAACACTAGCAATAGCAGGAGAAATGTTAAAAGCATTTTGATATCTTCCAAGACAATGTCCACCAGCATGCCAAGCTAACTGGAAATTAATTGTTTGCTGCTGTTGTTGGATTAGGCTTTAGCCTTGCAGCACATAACTCATGTTCATATAGTGAAGTACTGGGAATGTGTGACTGGAAATGGGATAGGGCAGAAACATCTTTTTGAATGGAAGCTGAGAATTTGGCTCATGTTGTTGTGTGACCTCCATCTTTATAACTATTACCTCTACAAGTTCTCCTGTTGCACTGTTGCTTTTGGTCCTGTCTGTTCCTTTACAGAGCAATTCCTATATGCTAATCCAGCAGAAAATCATCTCAAAAAATTCACTTAGTTCACTGAAGTGGCTCAGGAGAGCATTGGGCAGTACTGGAAAAGTACAAAGCGGGAGCTGGATCATGGCATAAGAGTCAACCTTCCTTAGGGGACCTTCATCTGTAGATTAAGGATGAAGCAAATCCTGGCACTTCAAAACCGTCTGCTGCCTTAGGGCTAGTAATGTCAAGATGAGGTCCCCTGTATGCAGTATGCTTATGCTACTGTAAGGGTGATCTCTTTGAAATACACTTATTTACTGTGTTGTTATGTGCTAATTTCTGTTCTAAATTATCTCAAATTCCTAGCTTTTCATTTATAAATGATGCTTCCTGTTCCTTCGTGTCTCACATACTCCTGGACATGTGCTTCTCAGATTCTTCAGTACCCATCTGCTACTTCACATGATAAGTGACTCTCTTATAATAATAGAAAGAACTGTCTGGAGAGCTCCAAATTAAATAGCAGCAGGTAGTTGAAAAGTAGCAGCACTACGCTTACCCAGAGTTGTACAAAACAGAATGGGATTTTCCACTTCACTTATTGCTAAAAAACGAGTGGCTAAAGATGTACTACAGTTATTTTGATACATGTATATAATTTATTTTTAGATGAAACACATCTGTAGAGTAGTTTTGGTATTCATTTGATCAAGCATAGGCTTCCACATCAGAGTTAGTCACTACAGACTTCCTTTATAGTTAGTGGAGAGAGAGCAGTTGTTAACATCCTTGTGTAAACCAGATCATCTGAATTGTATCCTTAAATTCTACTGCCTGTAAAGGGAACCTATAGTTGCTAATTTAGATACAGAGTGTTTTATTGTGGTGATACAAAGGCAGACAAAGCCAGGGCAAGATTATTTTTTTTTGATGATTAATGTCTGTCATTAGGCCAGATAAATATTGTTGGAAAAATTATACCAGACTTGGGGCATTTGAAACAATTTTCAAGTATGAAAAAAAGATGTGAATTTTAGAGGGAAATAGAAATTAAGAAAAATTTCTTATCATTTACCTACATAGGTAGAAGAGATGCAAAATTAACAGTATCTAGCCCAGGTCCTTGATCTGCCAAATTATTTTCCATTGGCATGTGTAACAATGGTGAAGATACAAGGTGGTCCTACAGGACAGAGAAGAGTAAAACCTGCAGACTGGGGACACGCTTGTCAAGCCTGTCAAAAGAACCAAACACAGGGGAAGTGCAGATCACAAGCCAATGATTATTGCCTTCATTCACGCAAATGCCAATGTCAATTCAGGTAATAACCATGAAGCGATTTGAATATCTATTCTCTCTTTGTCTGGTTCTGGTTGTTATGTCCTGTGTATTAGGTAGGATATTCAATAAAACCTAGAAATAACTCTCTGAAAATAAGAGAGGTTTGGCCTCTGACAATGATAGGCCTATTTCAGTAGAATACAAAGCTGTAAATATTTATGGTGATTCTTGTGTCTATTCTCTCCTCCATCTCATCTCAGACTAACATGAAGATGTGATTTGCTGCCTCATGCTGGGCTCTGTGGACAATCTCCCTGTCATATCTGGGGGTAAGAGGGAACCCAAGCTGCAGCTGGCCAGTCAGAAGCTGCTCCAGGTGACTGGAAGAGGTGAAGCCTCTCTCTGAAATGCCTCTGCACTCTCCAGCTCCTTGTTAGACAGCAAACTTGCCCAACCATCACAATTAAACTACTTTTCTACTTTTTTTGAATCCAAGTTACAATATAATCTGCATTTAGTAAACATTTGTTAATTGTTAATGAGATAACAGTTGGTAAATATGAATTATTTAAGGCCTGACAAATATGATTCAGTGGCTACTTGGACACATTTTCAAGGAAACAATTATACAGCTAGCAAATTAGAGCAAGTTGCATGCTTTCGTCTGCAGAAACTGGCTAATTAGAGGGCTACCAGAAGAATCTGTAGGTGCAAATTGTCCCATACATACTTTTGGCTATGCATGGCTCCATAAATAAATTTAAAGCCTGCATATGAAAGCATGTTCCTCTGTGATTTAACAAATGTATCTTAATCTCTATAGTGAAGTAATTCCGCTTTAGCAATTTTTCACTTTAGCACACTATTTTAGTTCACCTTTTTCCTGTTTTATTGTTATGGAAGAAATGTTCTCATTTATTTTATATGAACTAAATATCTTAATAAATCTAAATTAAATGTACTTAAAGTATTTCAGTGCTGCTAAAACAAACATACAAATGAAATCTCTGTGGAAAGGTATAATGCCAAATCAAGTTTATTTTGAGCACAGTTTTGTTTTGATTTTCATCACCATTTTTGCAAACTCAGGTTTTTAATGGGTTTCAAGAGCATGCCATATCCAGGAGCTGAGGGTCTTGTACAATGAATCTTTTACATCTGCTAGCTCTGTGATTCCACCACTTGCTACTGAATAATTTATTCAGTATTAAGCTTTTCCAGGCTCCTTCTGTTTGCCAGATGAGAGCTGCAATGGTTTCTTCCTGTTCATTTATTCTCCACATTTGAGTATTGTCACATTACAGCCACAATACTGCCATTGCTAGACACCAGAAAAATAATAATAAATAAATCAGAGAACCTGCCTAGATATATCTTTTCACAGAAAACAAGGTAAAAGTATCTAGTAACTACCTACTGTCAGTGTCCATGTAATGTATGCCTACATGGACATGAAAATACCAGCTATTATGTATGGAGAGCTACTGCCTTATCTTCCACTAAAGAAAGGTTTGTTCATGAAGCAAAGGTGTCAGCAATGGCACTTGTTGATCATGTACTCACTATTCTGCCTTTGTCATAATTTTCAAGTAAGCTTGCACCACATCCTGTATTTTGATCATGTAAGTATTGTAGTAGGAATCAATTACAGTTCAAAAACTTCCTTTTCTATTAATATGATGTTTTTCATTATGATTTAGAGTGCTATGGTAGACATATGGATATCCCATTACTCCAGTGCTTGCAACAGAGATTGTAGATGAGCTATAAGTGAAGGTATTGGGAATTAGAAGAAGCTAAGTAAAGTATGGCAGAGTAGCCACTTTTTCACTCAGTATATTCACTTGATCCAAGGGACCTGAGTTCGAGTCTCAGTGGGGACCGACCCCTGGCAGTTCAAGCCTCCCTGCCATCCCATCCTGTCATATCTCGGATGCTCAGCAGGGTCAGCCCCGGTCAGTACCGGGTGCTGTAGAGACAGTCCCGAGAACTTCACTGTCACTGTCCAAGCTCACTCGGCCGTGGCAAATGGACCTTAGAACTTAAACGGTGGGGCCGGTTCTGCACACACTGTGCCTCACCTAAAAAATCCACTGTGTGGGCTTGAAGCACACAGCCACGTGGGGAGAGCCCTTCCCAAATCTTCGTTCCTGACGTTTGGCCATACACACACTTACACATATGCATTCACTTGAACAACATAAGGATAAAGTGTTGGGATGTGCTGAGATGGAACCTCCCAAAGACTTGAAGACTCTCATCCCCTCCTGCCCCCTGTGTGCAGTTTCTGTACCCCCTGTGTTCCCTCCCCTCACCAGGTGCCCCCCCCGTGGTCCCTCCTGATCCCTAAGCCACAATTGGTCGGTTATGGGTGTTTCTCTATTGGCTATCCAGGTTGCCTGTCATCCAGTTTGCTCCACCCCCAGAGCCTACTGTGGCTGAGTTCTTGAACCCTCCCCTCAGATCCTCTCATTGGATACCAACAGGTGTTTTACCCTATCCCTCCGAAATTTTCACCCCTTCCAAGCCCTTCCCTTAACCAAGCCCTTAGAAGTTACTGTTCATGTGGAAATAAAGGGTTTTTGAATCACCTCCACCCTGTGTGTGGTGTGTTTTCTGAGGAGCTGTTTTCCCTTTGGTCGGTTCCCATTAGTAAAGGGCTCACAGAACTTAAGTTTATCCAAAGAAGAGTGTAGCTGATGTGCTTGTGAGGAGAAGTGGTTGTGATTTTTAGGTAATAGGAGGAGAAATAATCTGCTAACTGCTGTAGAGAAGAAAATGTCCGAGGTTTGAAATGGTCTAAATAGCACAGGTAAGGTGAGGACATGAAGGTGGGAAAGATCAAGCATGTTAGAGTAGACCTGTGAGTCATGAGAACATAAATATCTTAATAAAATACCATCAGAAATATTTTAATCCTCTGCCCAAACCAGAACATACTTCTAAGAGGAAAAAGGACCTTTCTCCAGCAGGTTAATAATGCCTATGACAATTTGAATAGCAATTGATCTATTGTGTAAACCCAACTAGAAGGCTTAGTGTAATCCCAATGACACAAAAGTTACTTGTATTCTGCAATCAAGAAACTAGAAGTGTGTCCATGCACCCAGTATGTTCATATGTATGAACATGTTGCATGTTAAAGCAGAATTGGGGAGGACAGTTTCTATTTGCTTTTGAAAGCCTATTTTCACCAGGGCCTAGTCTTTCAAGTTTTATATCCCTTCAGGATCCAACATCATGAAATAACAATTTTTTTCAAATTCAGATCTGAGCAAAGTGGACACCGGTAGATGTAGTTATTACACTGCACTGCATTAGCACAGCTAATCAGTAATGATTGTGCCTCTTCAAGGAGACAGAAAGACCACAATAAACTAGGCTAAAATATGCTCTTGGGTCTGAAGAAATTTTACAGCTCCAGAAACATTCATCACTAGTAACTCAAGGCTAATAGCTGTGAAATTTCTAAAGGGAATATTTTGATTCAACATTCAAATGACCTGAGGTTTAACAATGTGTCATTGCAGCTGACTTAAATGTTTCAATATCTGAAGAAAGGATATAAAACCCTCCCTTAACTCATTCTGTGCCCTTTCTGTAGATGTGTGTTAATTCTATTGGTTTCGTGAGAGAGACTGGTGGATCTATAGATTTGCACAGAAAGGAAAATAAGCCATCCATAGTCCTATATTTTTATTTGGTTTTGGTTTTTTTCAATGAATAATTTCTCTAAGCTTAAAAATTGTATATTCAAGATAGTGGTCAGCTATAGGTCATTGCATAGTCCTGGGAACACATTTTCTAATTTTGCCAAGTTAAAGTTATATGCAGCTATGGAGCCATTTGGCTAATATGTAGATACCGAGGATGATTAAAATCTTTGGAGTGATTCTGCAGTGAGTTAAATTTAAAGTGATTTCACCAGGAAGTTGAAATGAAGCTAAATGGTTGTTGTTTGCCACAACAGCTCATTAGACTTAAGGGTACTATTACCGGAAGGATAACTAAGGGCAATTATTAATGGTGAACATTTTGGGGAAATTAACACATAAGATCCACTTAAAATGAGTTCATTCTTATCATTGCCTGTCTTTTCTATGCTCCACTAAATTAGGATAAATACTTTACCAAGAGATGAAGTATGATATTGAAATGAAACAGGTTGCAGTACCTTAAATATTCTAATGAAGCCTCCAACAGTCAAAGGACAAAAGGCAAAATGAAAACTAGCTACTGCCTCTCATACAAGTGTCAAAAGTCAATTCTTGTGTGTTCATTTGTTTGGGGTTTTAATCAGACCTTGCCAATAAATCCTCTTTTTCTTCTATCAGTTACCTTCCTTTCCTGAAATTTTCCCTAAAAAAACTGTAAGACTGAATAGAGATTATGATGCAGGTCTGTACAAACACAACAAAATCTGACCTTAAGAAAGATATCCCTCCTGGCTCTTCTACCTTTTGTACACAAGAAGCAAGTACCAGTACATCTTTTGCATCAATATATGGGAACTTTTTTGGAGAAACCGAAGTAGGATTTCAATTTGGACTGTTGGAAGGACAAGGGTTTTTTACTCATATTTTTCATAGTTATTGCATTCACTTCTCTCATTGCCCATAACTTCACAATATCAAATAGTGCATTTCATGTTTCTTAATGATGGCTTTGCATTAAGGCTGAAGTGCTTTGAACTCTGTATGCTTCCTTTCAGCACAGCATGGGTCCTTGGCGGCTGGTCTACTGATCACTGGGAAGACCAAGATGGAAGACCATTAGGACAAATTATGGCATTCTTGTGAAAGCTAATTTTTGTCTTCTACCACCAGTGAAGACCATATTTTATTTGCTGAGTACATCAAGCTGTGCTGCTAAAGTAATGTGATTGTGGATCTGCCTGCGGTTCCTTTTTCTACAAACTCCATCTCATTTACAAAGCTGTATGGAGTAGCACAGTGCAGGAAGCCAAGGGCTCTAAGCAGCATGCATGGAAGTGTGGAGAAGAGGAGAAAGTAAAATCATTTGTCAAAGCTTAGAGAAAAGTAGCAGCAAACTTATTCCTAGAGTTCAGGGATATTTTACTGTAGACTTTTGTCTGCCCAGTAGCATTTGGTCTTTTATAAGTGCTTCAGTAGCTTCAGACCTTTATACAGATAAGGTTTATTGAAAGAGCAGTCATTATACAATAAAAGATATGACAAAAATAAACCAAAGCAGGAAAGGCACTAATGTGCAATCACAAGAGGAAAGCATGAATGTAAATCAATCTTGCTTGGTCATTATAGGGAGTTTTTCTTAAATAATTCCACTCTAATTCATGTGAGATGCTGTCCTGTGAAGTTTTTCCACTGCCCTAACTCCTCTGCAGCATTATGGCAAATAGTGACCATGTTAACCCATTGTAGTTTCCCAAGGAACTGAACTGAGAGCACTCTTATGTCCCAGGGATTTAATTATCCTAATTAGCTTAATTAAGTGGTTCTTTTACATCTAGAGCACAGGAAAGAGAACAGCATGTTTGCATCTATAGTTAACCAGAAAATGTTGCTCATTTAAAACCTTTACAGTAACACTGACACAACATATATCATTGCCACTGGTCAGTCCTCAGAGACATCCTTATGACTCCTATGAGTCACAGAAAGGGAATTCAGATGGCTATCCCAGCTGTAAAAAAATTCCAGTGCACCCCCAACCATTTTAATAAACCAGACAGGAGCAATTTCTTTTGCTATAGTCTACAAAAACATATGCCTCTGAGTGATGAAGATTGAAGTGTGATAGTGAGTGACATCTTTCTATGGACAATGTGACTGGTATTCTAAACTTCTTTCCTTTTAGAGTGGTCATCTACAGCTGTCTAATGTTAAGCCACATCCAGGGAATCTTGTCCAGCCATTTCCAACTGAGCCCCCGAGCAAGGATGGAAGGATTTTATTATTTGGCTCCCCAATTGGGAACTTGGTGCCCAGAACGAGCTGAAAAACAATAAAAACTTTTATTGTCACTTATGGAAAAAATTATAAAACAGACCAACTGTTGCTACCCTCATAGAAAAAGAATGAGGGAATGTATTGTACTTTTACTATATTGGCAATATTTTAAGTTTCTGAGAACTTTTGATGACCAGAAAACTGGGCTAGAGGGAATTCTAGGTCAGGATAGAGTATTTAACCATGCTGACAGGGCACACAAACCCAACCTACAGCTTCAACTTACCATGTGTGAGAGTTATACTTCAGGTTTTCTCTTACACTCAGAGGCACTTTACCAAGAATCATTTTGCTTCACTTTCCTGACTGATGATGTTACATTTTTTCCAGTGTCTCAGCAGATCAGGTTTTTCTGAAACCCTTTGACTAAATATTACCAAAATTAATGGTCTGTCACAAAGTTTGAAGTAGAAATAGAAATGAAGCTGGGTGCAATATCATACTTGCATTAGACTTTAGTAATTTTAAATTAACTTTTTTTGTAAGTGGGACTAGTGTTGGAGCTTTACAGAAGGTATGACTATCATTTGTCATCAGTACAGATCAGGTTGTATTATCAAGGGAAAAGGGTAAACTACAATTCATTATGCACTGAGATAAAGAACTGAAAGATACTGAACAGAGGAATTTGAGACCAACCCAAAACAGATGTTGGAAATGTAAGGATAAAGTAAGAGGAAGCTTAACCCCCAAAATGTGCTGACTAATATATTAAAGGAAGGATAGAAGAAACTAAACGAAAACATAAACCCAGATATGAAACATACACATGCCAATAGGAAGAGAAACCTGGAATACGTCCTGAAATGACAACAGCTCTTAAGTGACCTAATCTTGGCTCCATTGTAAGAATTCTGTTTTAAGGATACGGCTTGTCAAATTCTTGCAATGTATGCTGAAATGAACAGGGTGGGGTAAATGAAAAGGCTCATTTCCTAACATTGCGTCAGCAGTGTGTTACAAATGAATGCAGCATGGACCTAAATCAGAATTTGAAAGTTTCTTTTCATTGCATTTAAGACTGTTAAAGGTGTAAGACTATTTAAAAACCACTAAAATCCAAAGATGTAGCTACCTTGCTGCCTGCTAGAAGACACATGTACTTCGAAATACCTTTCAGTTTAGAATATCTGCTTATTTACATACCTGTTTTTTAAGAGAAGACAGAGAAACAAAAGCAAATTACTCCCACAAATATTCTGAAGATGCTGCTTTTTCAGTTTTATGCATGGATTGTCCTTATAAGTGAAAGTGCCACATGGGAGGGACCTGTGCTCAGAGAAATATAGCTTTTCTGTTAACATAAAGGACTTAAAGAGCTCAATCTGTTTAGTTACCAAAAAGAAAACTGAGGGATGGTTTGATTACAGTATATAAGTACCCTCATCAGGAGAAAATACCAAAGGGGGTCTTTTGTACAGCTCAGAAGAGTCTTTGCAAGAATCGGTGATGGGAATGAAAGGCTGACAAATTCATACTGTTAATGACATTATCTATTGAAAGAAAAGATATATGGGAACTGAAACAAAGTCCTAACCAGAGACTGGAGCTGAAGTCTCATTCTTCAAGTCAGAGGGCACAATTCTGCACAATATATCTTTTAGCTGGTGGACAGAATATAAGGGAAATAGGTTACAATATAAAGCCACAGTACACAGAAAATTACTTTAAACTTTAAAGGTGGTGTATACAGCTGGGCTAAATTCTGCTGAAAATTTACCATTTTAACTATGTCTCTGAGCCTGAGCAAACTGTCCATGACCTCCCCTGCTCTTACATGCCATTAAGGAGCTTCTCATCTGTCAGTACCTCCATGCTGGTCCCATTGCTGTATTGGCTTGCCCTGATGTACATACTGTGGTCAGCCTGAATCATTTCCTCCAAAATGCTTTGCTTATGGATAAGGCACTTTTATCAGAGTCAGTTTAGCAGCTACTTTTGTTCAATGGTCTGGAGGACATGCCCAGCACATGGAATATCCCCATTCCAAGCCCAAGAAGAAATGGACTATGTTCACACCTTCTGAATGTATCATAGTCATCACAAAACTGGGAATGAACCATAGACAGGGCCTGATGGCCTGAGGAAGATACAGACTGACTCTTTAGCCTGTGGGTGGTGGGAGGAATCACAATTCCTGTTTCAAGTGTGTTTCAGGCACTTGGGCTACTAAGTTTTAAAGAGAATCACAGAATACTTAAGGTAAGAGGGGACAAAAGTGAATTATCGGGTCCAACTTCCCTGCTCAAGCAGGGTCATCTTAGAGCACATGGCACAGAATTGAATTCAGGTGGTTTAATGTCTCCACTGAGGGAGACCCCACGACCTCTCTGGACAAACCGTTCTAGTGCCTGGTCTCTCACACAGTAATGACTTCTTCCTTATGTTCAGGTGGAACTTCCTGTGCATTGGTTTCTGCCCATTGCCTCTTGTCTTATTGCTTGGCATCACTGAGAAGAGCCTGGCTCCATCCTCTTGACACCCTCCCTTCAGATACTTCTATACATTGATGAGGTCCCCTCTCAACACAGAAGTGTGAAAACAGTTTTGGAAGTGGTGCATCAGGATATCACTCTATTCCAGGCATACTCATTCAAGTACCTATACAAAGCATGAAAACTCCATGTAGAATCTGTGTAAGGTTATCCATTTGTTCAAAGTCATGCACAAGCTACTGCTGAAGTGCAAAGCTTTTGTTGCAACACTGGAGTTTGAGTCACACAGTGCACACTGCCCTCCACAGTAGTGCACAGTGCCTAAAGAGGGAGGAAAAAACTCTTCCCAGTCCTGCATTAGTTTTCATATGCAAGAGCTTTTTCTGGTTCAACTTAGAGGGAGAGAAGGTAATTGGCATCATTATGTCTAAGATTGCTTCTGTTTTCTGTGACTGAAATAGTAACAGATTGTCAGACACTGGGCATATGTGGGTATCACATCCTTTTCTACTCAGTTAGTCAATAAAAATAACTATGAGAACAATTTTCATGACAAAGAGAGATTGTATTGTGTTTTCACCCAAAAATACATCAGAGGTGGGTTAGGGGTGGGGCTAGCATCAAAAGGTAGTAACTCTAAGATATGGAAAGACAGAAATGGATGTGTTCAGTCTTGGGTAAACTGAAAAGAAAAAAAGAAGGAAATGAGAAGAATGAATCAAAACTGAATCAGCTACCTTTGCAGTTTTCTGAACGAGGCATGCCTCATCCTATGCTGAGAAGAATGTTGACCAAGCCTCCGCTGGTACCAAATCCCACTATATGTACTGAAACATATTGGCACTTGTTATCCCAAAATCATGTACCCTCAGGGATATCATGGATACAGGAAATCATACTTAGATTAATCAGACTCACAATGGCCAGACTGGCATATAATTTCTCTGAATATCAGTCATGGTTAAAAATCTGGGTGAAAAGAGAGGTATCAGACTAGGAAACTTCACCTTTATAAATGGGATAGGTGAAACATGTCTTTGTAATAGATCAAACATATGCATCTGATTATATTAGGACAATGGACCACACTAATGCTGGTGGGGAGCTGGTGGTGGTGGGGAGCATTTGCAATAGTGTAATGGTTTGGAGCCTAGCTGAAATGGAGAACATGGAGGAAAAGTCAGACAAAAGATGAGTGAGAGGAGAACAGTTTGAGGATATTGAGGTTGCCAGTAGGAAATACAAGCAATGAACATCTGCTTTTTCATTTATGAGTTTGACAGATGTAATGAAAGATTAAGTGGATGTAATCCTTTCAATTGTATGAGTGCACCTGAGGATCTCTCTGTGTTGTGGTAGAAGGTATCTTGGTTTAACTTCAGTCCACAAGTAAACACCGCTCAGCCACTTGCTCACACTGACCCCATGGTGGGATGTGAAGGAAAAAAAGAAATAAAGTTAAAAAAAAAATCCCAATACTAATTCTGTGAGATACAACAGTTTAATAAATGAAACAAAGTAAAATTATACTAATAAGAATAAAAAAAATGAGAAAAGAGGGAGTGAAATAAAACCTAAGAAAAAATAAGTGATACATGGTACAGTTGCTCACCACCCACTGACCAATGCTCATCCTGTCCCCGAGCAGTGATCATCTCCTCCTATGGTTGTATATGTGAAACAGGCTGCTGAAAGGTCTAGGAGATAGAGGGCAAAGAAATAGTCTAATGATGCCCACGTTCTAGTGGGAAAAATCACAATAGAAATCTTCCCTTTCTGATGTTTTGATATGTTTCACAGTGTTCACTTCATAGGTGAACAAAAGCTTTTTCTAGTTTGGTGATGCACCTGAATTGACTCTTTTGCACCTCTCTGAATGAATACAACCCCTCTTTAGTCCTCTCTGGAGGACTGGAAGACAGAGGGATTGGCAGAAGCTATAGATACATCATCTGGAAAGGAAACTATTAATTTACTGATGATGGGGTAATGATGCTTTGACTTCAACCTTCCCTCCCTTGAGAAGGGGTTTTGGCGTCCTACCCTACCCAAGAGTAAGACCACACTATCTTCTGATCAAAGGCAGCTGTGAACTTTAATTAAGCTGTGAGCCTTATTTCACCATAATTGAACTACTATAACTGGGGAGGGAATGGAAGAGAAGATGGATAACATTGGAAAAAATTAAGAACAAAAAGAAAGGTGAAAGGCATGGCTCAACCACAGTAAAATCCAGGAAGACGTGGTCTTAGAATATATGTTTCTGATGTAATTTCAGTTCCCAGGAAAAGTCCAAATTCCCCTAGAGAAGGAGTTTTCCCCACAAGTGGCTCTGCTCACAGAAGCAGGATGGCTAAGCTATTCCTCTGTGCATCCAAACACCATCTCAGGCTTTATGGTTCAGTCAATTAAGTTTGTCATGCAGCTTGTGTATCCCTGGAGTAAGACAAACATGGGTGGGAGAAAACGCCATAACCTGAAAAAGAGACAAATCTCATCACATCTGAGTAATTCCCAGGACTGTCTGGTTGTTACACAGAGCTTCAACTGAGTACGATACAGCAGTCATCTCTCCACAGGGCTTGAAGAGAGGCTCTGAGCTTGGCATGCCTCTGGGTCAAGTGATGGGCAGTGATAGAAAACAGGAAAATATTTCAGCCTAAAATACATACAGTAGGATAAAGACTGTGGGGAAATTATCACACCCACTCTGACTTTTTTTTTTTTTCTGAGTAAAATACTTAAATAATAACATGGTCTGTATTTTTCCTATAAGTGAAGCTGTTAATATAAAGTTGCTTAACTACTAACAAGAATTTTCCTATGTTTGAATTAAAAGTAAGAAGTCTAATCACACTATTATTAGCTGAAGTTACATTTATAAAAATTAAATCCAGTCTAGGGTCTCTTTCTCAGGTTTTCATCTAAACAGATTCTGCCCCACAAGACAGTAAAGCTTTGTCAGTGAATTGATAAGAGAGGCAATATGCATGTATATTCCAGTATCTGCCTTTAAAAACTTTTCATAGTTGAACTTTTCATTCCTGTTGCTAGCCTTGATCAATTTTCATTTGAAAATGTACTTGTAAAGCTCTCTTGAGTCTCAAGCCCCACTATATTACAATATTCCTCAATACAAATTGAATGGAAAGTCTCTAGTCAAAGAATGATAATGTAGCTATCTTCTTGCCTTTTTAAGCACATTGATCCACATAATTACAATCTACAGGAGTAGTAAGTAGAAAGAAAAGTTTTGCATTCCCCTTAAAAAAAAAAAAAACACCAAAAAACCCAAAACCCCAAACAAAAAACCCCAACCCCAAACCTCCCAACAAAACCAAACACTAACAAACAAAAATCCGCAAACCAACCAACAAACAAGAACCACAAATGAGTTCTCAATCCACAAAGCAGACTGTGGACATTGGATGCAACCTGTTATTTGTGCCTCAGCATGAATGGACTTGTACTGACAGGGAGCATAAGGATGGAAAATCAGCTCAAAACCACTTAGCACTGCTTCACAGTTCAAACCAATGGGACACAGGCGGCATCCCAGTTTATTCTTCTCTTTCTGGGTGCAGTTTAAGAGGTCTGGACAAGCTCAGTGCTGTAGAGTGCCAGCACCTCTGGTGGTGTTGCTGAATATTTTCTGCAACCAGAAGCTGAAGACTAGGCCTAGAGATGGGGTCTGGCTGAAGCCTTGACCTCCATAAACAGGTTTTGGAAAATATTAATACCCGTTCTTGTTCCTGCCATTTCTGGACCTTCCAGCTCTTTCCTGGTGTCTGCAACAGTGTCAGAGTTGGTGAGTTTCCCTCCTTGCAGAGAAAAGTGATGCAGGACAGATCCATATGTCACTGGCTTAAGAGAAAGAAATATTTTGTATATTGCTCTATATCTAGGACAGGGACTCCCTAATATTTTCAGAGGGAGTTTGAGGGAAATTTAAAAACCTTTCCAGTCTTTCTGGATAGGCAACACTTCAGCGTCTGTACTGAGTCATGTAAAGTGACGGTCATCACCAACACATGTAAAAGAATGTGACCTATAAACCTTATAAAAATGAGTACAGTTTTGCAGGAACCATCATTTCAGGTATGAGAGAACTAATTTCACCTGTTTTTCAGGCAAACATTCCCTTAGAGGCTTTCTTTTAAGAGTGATATTTGAGCACTCCTTAAAAAAAAGTACAGAAGAAGCTTAGTCCTGTAAGGAACAGGGAATTGAACTCAATGATCGTTTATGGATCTATTCCAACTTGAGATATTCTATGACTCTCTGAAAAAAAATCAACACCATTGCTTACTTTTGCATAGAAAACTGGTGAAAATAAAGGCTCCATCAGAACTTAGCAGACCAGACTCATAACTCTCCTCACCTCAGGGAAGAAACTGAATATCTACTACTAATCATAACTGTTGTTTGTGTTTTGATAATATGACATCCTATGGAGCCTGAGTCACTGAAAACAGGATCTTTGTTCTCCTGAAAATGTTATCAACTTTTCAGTGGATTGCTGCTAAATTTTGCAAGTTTGCAGTGAAAACTGATATTTGTGAGCAAAGCATCAAAATGAATTAATATGTACCAGAGATATGAAAGCAGTACAGCAGTTTCTGGAAGCTTACGAGAGGGAAGAAAGCAGGTCTAGTCATAAATAAGGAAGACATGAAATTAATAATGTTTCAAAAGTGACTGAGATAACTTCCAGTGGTATCAAGACTGTCATCAGTGAGAACATACATCAAAAAAGTTTGAAATATTAGGTACAGAGCAAAACTACTCAAATACATTTGAAAATATGAATGCATACAATCCAGCTGCTCTTGATCGTATCTTAGCGCAATCACCTCCCAGAGTTACATAAGCTGCAGTCTTCACCTGCTCTTGAAAGTTGCAGCAATAAAATTGATGATGTGGCCCCAAATTGAGCATGATTGAATTACTGCAGGTATGCAAGTTACTTCATGCTAGCTGAGCCATGGTGTCTGGCTCTGTGTGCTCTCCACTAAGCAATGTCTACTGCTTTCACTAGCAACATAAAACCAATTTACAGAAATGAAAGAAAAAAGCAGATTTTCTTGTTCCAGCTACAGAATGGCATATTTCACTTTGACATAAGTAGATTCACAATTTGTCTCAGGTAAACTAAAGTGTAAGTTCAGAGGTATAAATAGCTAGGGCAAAACTAAGATGAAAGATGAAAGTAAATCACTTAACAAGTTAATAAAAAGAAATGCTACAGTGACCTTCAGACAAGGAAGAAATATTCCTTAGTAAAAGTCCATGAAAAAGAGCCTTTTAGGAATTAAGGGATGGAAAAAAATCATTCAAGAAACAGATTTTACCCCTTTTATTTCACAAGTGGATCCTCATTTTTTAATTTATTTTATTGCTTTTCTTTCAGCAAATCATGGAATAAAACATTTTGCAAAGCCAGTGACTTAATCAAAATAATAATTAATCAAAATACATGAACTGCTGAAAAACAAATTCTGGCCAGAAAATTTTCTTTGCTAGAAGTGCTAAAATGAACATAATTTAACAAATATTTGTAAATTTACTTTGGTATTAATTGTCCCATTTCCCAAGGTATTATCTGGGGGGAAAAAAATCTAAAATTAATCTGGATAAATGATACCTTCTGTATCAAAAACCTGGAAAAAAGTTTTGAATGACAGAATGAGTTTCAGGAGCATAGTATTTGTACACTACTGGTGTTGGACAACTTTCTCTCAAACTGAACACCTTATTAATGACAAAGTAAACAGTGTATTATTGAAAGCCTGCAGGTCATACTGCACAATTGTACTAGAGTAACCCAAATTTAGCTTACTGCCATAAAGATAAGTAGATATATAATAAAAGAGATTTAGAGAGATCTGAAAGCCAGATTCAATAGTAATCTAACATATATTCAGGATGAGAAGAAAAAAAAGAGGAGAAGCAAAAATGCTGAAAGGTACAGAAGCTAATGATGTGACATGGTAGCCAAAATACTAGTACAAATTGATGCTCTGTGTGCAAGTTCTTGCTAAACAACACACAGTATGACTGGCTTTGTACTCTCATGTAGTGTCTTCAATTTATCATGCCCAGTCTCCTGAGAAGGATGCCAACAATTTTTACGAAGCAGAAACAGAGGTTATGAAACTGATGGATATGGGAACATTTGAGGCATCTCATTCAATGAAGAAATGAAAAACTATGGAAGAGAAGGAAAGAAGGGTGGTAAGGGAAAACTGCTTAAAGGTAGTAAATGACTGATGAAGGTAAGTGAAGTTAACAAATGGAAAAAAACAGATGAGATATTAGTAATGTAAAATGGTAAACGAGCTTCTTTTTCTTTCATTTTATTTTTACCTTTTGGAATAAAGTGCAGATAATCAAAGTTCTTTGACTTGTTATTTTCCAGACTGGAGGCCAAAGTCATCAGGAAGTCTTTGGTATAAGCCACTTACTGGCAGCGAGCAGGTTAATGGGATCTAACAAATCTTCATTTCCCCATTAATTTTACATGCGGTTTTTCTCAGTTTGTACCAAAGTTTCCTCAGAGCTCTAGTTATGAGATATAAAAAATTTAAAAAATATTTGTATTATTTCTAGATGACCACAATTCTGTGAATATATATTGCCTGATCCATAAGCTTTTCCTTTGTGGGAGAGTGATGTTTCCAATTGGTTTTGTAAAAAGCAGGTCTTTTCCTTTCATTTTCTTTCCAGCAGGTTAAGAATGAGTATATGTTCCAAATCCACATTTCATTAGCTTCTTCTTCAGCAGTTCTTTCAGGATCTTAAACCACCATTTCTTGTGCCTGTTGCAGAGACAGGAGTTTCTCCATAGGGTGAGGTAACTAAGATAGATTTTCTCCTTTGCTAGTTTTCCTAAAACTCCAGCAATCTGTCCAAAATTTAATACATACATTTTTCTAGCAGATCATACCTCAAAAAAAGTCATAGAGAAAGTCAGCCAGATTATTTATTAGGAGCTGTAGTTTGAAAAAAATCAGGAGGACTGCAGTCTTTGAAAAAAAAAATGTCTAGGAGAATGAGTGTTTCTCCAAAATTACAGTGTATAAGAGCCCAGAGCCTACTTGATTCAGCAAAGTCTAAGCAAGATCTAGTGCCTCTGTCTGAGTCAAAATAGTTGAGAAATAATTTTTCAGACTGGAATAGTTCAGATTTTTATGAAGGTGTCTCCAGTGAAAACAGGTTAGGAATGACATCACTGTGTGCTGTGTGTTAAGGTGGCTCTCAGAAGGGATGTGCAGTTAGGAAGGTAGAGGGCACACCCCCTGGAAAGACCAGCCTGAAATCCACAGGATTTTCAGATGCTAAGCTGAATGCATGTTTTAGAATTTCTCATTGCAAAAATCAAAAGATAATTTTTGAGGTCTCTCACAGAGAAAGATATATTGAAATTGTTCTGGTTTTCCTTAATTCAATGTCTTTTTACCACTACCTCTGTATTATTAAAGTTGCTGGATTTTTTTCTTATTTTATAAATATTTAGGACAGCTGTAATTAACACCTTTTTTTGTGTGTTTTTTTTCTAGATCTAAGGAGCTTAACTACTCAGTAGTGAGTAGCTTGATCAGCTTCAGGGACGGTCATTAGTTCCACATCACAATTATCAACATGTGCTGCCAGCGGTACCAGTGTGTACTCTGCAGAGCTCCAGACAACTGCACACCCTGTGGTATCTTGTGCCATTTGAAGTCCCTTCAAGTATCTGAGCAAATTGCGCAGACCAGGCAATGAAGGCACAACACCTAGGAGAGCTGGGCACTTGTGAAGTAGTAGGCCATATCAGCTGGGAGACCCCAGGTTGGATTCAATGATCTTGGAGGTCTTTTCCAACCTTAAAGACTCTATGATTCCAAGTGACCAAAGCTGCTACATTTAGCCAGTAGGATTATTCTTCAGGCTCTCTTACAAGCATTGAATCCTTTGGAAGCTTGGGTATTTCATGCACATATAGAACTTAAATTCAGGTGTCTTAATCTGGAAGTGAATGCCACCTATAGGTCATGATTTTGCTGCTTAAGTTTAGGCACCTTGTGCCATGTGAGAAATTCTGGCATATCTAAGACAACCTCATGGAGCAAGCAGATATAACAAAAGACACAGAGGTAACTCAGGCCACAGTGGAAAGACAAATGAAGGGCAAGTGAGATCCCTAAGACATTTCACATGGCAGTAGACATCTAAATTTAGTCTGCTGAACCCACCCTGGGTGTCTATGATAACTGAATTTCTAATCTACTTTTCTACTCAACAAAAGAGTATGACACCTTGGATTCACTTCAGTAGTCCAATGGTATCTGAGATGATTAGACTGTCCCACCTGCTCTGCCACTCCAGTGGGAAACAGGTCTCCATAAGGATGTCTTAGATACCCATGCATAGCTCAGATGACAAAGAGTGCCTATATCATTGATTGAACAAGGCCTCCATGGAGTGCATTTCTTCTTGTCCATAGCTTGAGGTCTAAAGGACGGTAGATGAAATACACTTTGACAGTGCCTTGTTTCTCTGACCTGACTATGAGGGGATTTTTCATATACTGTAGCTGTATAGCACCTGAAGAGAATCCCACATAGACTGCCAGACAATACTTAAGTAGGTGCTACTCTTAAAGATTAAAGCAATATTATAGGCTTTATTTAGCTACAATGTTCTCCAGGTCAGAGTTTGAAATGTGTAATGTAAAATGCATAATGAAAAATGCAAATCAAGGACAGTAAAAAATTATATAAAAATATACAAGTCAAAACAGATCAATGTCATAATGTTAAACATTAACATTTAGAATTTTGAAATCTGTAAACTTTCCAAAATAAAAATGTCAAACTTTTTTTCTAATTTCTCCACAGTAACTTTAGCAAAATTATTACTGGGAAATGTTTTGAGAATGCTCTTTTGACAGTTTCAGATTTTGAATGAAAGAGGATTAAAATAATAAATGCAAAAGAGCTAATAGTATGATATTCCCATCAGCTCCCCCGTATAATTCTGCATAGCTCTTTCTACAGACTACAGAGTAATTGAGACTCAGTGTCTTGGGTTGAGCTGGCAAAACGCCAACTGCCCAAAGACAGAGTTAGGCCCAGCTGAGAAAAGGGAGAAAGAAAAAAAAACTAAAACCAGTTCTATGCTTAAAACTAGCTACATGTATTTATACAGAAAAGAGAAAAGTAAAAGTACAATACTACAATATAACACACACT
>JAWWLZ010000001.1:92167179-92179386 GCA_035041345.1 Poliocrania exsul | reverse complement strand
TATACCTGTTTTTTAAGGGCACCCTGGCAGGTGAAGGGGGTCGAGAGGGGGTGTTTTTACCTCTACGCCCAGGCACCTCCTTTCTTCCTCCTTCCCAAGAGAGGTATTAGGAAGAAGCTGAGACCTTGGAAGGAGTGAAAATAGCTGGATCAGCTCAGGCTATAACTGTATTACTTGTCTGGGAGCACTTCCAAGTTCCTTGGTCTGGGTATATATTTCTGGTGTATCCCAAATCCCATCCCTTCTTCTTCCTCTAAATGCACCCTGTTTATTATGATGAGATAAAGTTTAACAAATACACGATCTGAATCACTGCAGGATCAGCATCACTGAAAAAACTTCAGGTAAGTCTGTACGTGACCAAAGAAAGCTGGAATAAGGTAGTATATTGATACCACAGGAATTTACTATGGTGGAGACGAGTTATGTTTAGTTTATAATCTTTTGGCAAGAAATAGAAGATTATTCAGCTGTCAGTTAGGGAGATCAAGAAGAGAAATAGACTATAATGCAATATAGATATATGGAAAACAACACTGTTCTTGTTTTGCCCTTGATAACATATGTCACAGTGGTGAGCAGGGATGCAAGACCAATGAATGACCTGTGGAGAGCAGTCAGAATGGGGACAGGAAAATGGAAGTCATCACTAGCACCCTGAAGTGGCACTCAGACTACGTTGACAACAGTTGCGCAAATATTTTTGAACAAAAGTCTAACCATGTATTCAGGACAATGAACATGTCTTCTGGCAGGGAGAAACAGGGGCACTAGGAAGAGATGCACCACTTCTTTTGAACTCCAGCTGACTGCAGCACTGGCTTAAAGGGCCCTTCCAAGTCAAATGTGGGAGGAGGTTGCTTTCAGTTGTATCAGAGGTGCTTATTCCAAAGGGAGATACTATCTTAATAAGCTGACTGAAGTCAGTAGAGACTGTGATAATAGATAATTTCCATTGCTGAAAGTGCAAAGTACTACAAACTGAAACACACACCTGAACATTTGACTTTGAAAGACTCAGGAACAGATATATTTGAATTGACCATGAATAGGCAGAGGCTGGAGGCTATAAGGTTTTTAGACATCAAGGCAGAAAAGTACCAAAGGAACCTTCCAAAATGTTATAGGGCTAAGAAAAATAAAAAGTCTTGATATTTTGCAGTTGAGTCTTGGGTGGATTATAAATAAGTCTATAAGGAAATAACTAGGGGGAGAAAGAAAGGTGATGCAGTAACAGTAAAGTTGACATCTTGCCAGAACAGATGTGTTGGGACATGGATTGGCATGAGGGCATGAATATTTCAGTCTCAGGATACAAGTGTATAAGTCTATATGTATATATACATATATATGTGTATATATATATGCGCATCTGTTTATGGATATATATTTGTGTGTGTTGAAAACACACAGCAAGAAGTCTTGCTATGGTTCCCCTGTGCTGTTAGGAGGATGCACACATGACAGCAGTGACTGGGACCACTCCCAGGCTCCTAGCAGACTGCTCAGAGATTTTCTTGCAGGTACCAAAGAGGTAAGAGGCTTGCTTGTTTGTCTCCCTTGACAGATGGAGTTGCTTCCCTGCTTTCAGCCTGGAAGATAGCCCTCTTCAAGCTGCCTATCAGCCAACACTCCAGCCCCATCATGGGAGCATCTGTCTGAGTTAAGGCTGAAGACTCCATCTATCTGTTTTCACCAGGCTGCAGAAGGGCAGAGCTTTCCCTCTTTGTCTTTCCCTCTCACAAGGGCAGTGCAGCAGACTGGATCTAGCTTTCCTCTTTCTTTGACTGCTGAAAGCATTTGCACCATGTCACAACTAGAGCTGAAGAAATTTTTACAAACCCATTAAATTATTTCAGAGTGACTGTACCTTTGTATTGGCAAGGTTTTGGTTGTGCATGGCCTGCCGTTGCTGTGAAAAGACAACAGGAGCTGCTTTCTCCATGTCACACAGTACCTGTTCTGCACAGCTCCGAGGCAGACTTGCCACTGCCCAAAGCTTAGCCCATCAGTGATTGTGGAGAACCTCATGCCAGAGCCAGTGGAGATGCCTTGAAGAAAGCTGAAGCCTGCAGAGACATCATGGTGAAGCTGTAGCCCGTGGAGAGAACTCCATGTAGGAGCAGATTTTCAGGCAGGACCTGGGACCCTTGAGGGATCAGGGACAGTTCCTGAAGGACTCCACACTATGCAAAAGGACCCACTCTGGAGAAATTTTTTAAGAACTGTGTCTTATGGGAAGAACCTACATCAGAGAAAGTTGTGAAGAACTGTATCCTGTGGGAGGGACTTCATGCTGGAGCAGGGGAACAACATGAGGAGGAAGGAGTGGTATATACAAAGTGTTATGAATTCATCATAACTACAATCCCCTATCCCTGCGTTCTCTCAGCAGAGAAGAAAGAAGGGAGAGGAGTGAATATTAGGCCTGGAAGAAATGGAGGTGGAGGGAAAAGAATTTCTAGTTTTTGTTTTGTTTTATTTTTCTTTATCCTACTCCATTAGTAATTGGTAATAAATTGAATTAATTTCCCCAAGTCGAGTTTATTTTGCCCATGATGGTAACTGATGAGTGATATGATGAGTGAGTGCCCTTAACTAAACCCATGATGTTTTTTCTTTTTCATTGTATTTTCTCCCTCTCTTCTGTGAGAAGGGTGAGTGAGAAAATGGCTAGATGGGCAACATTAATCCACCACAATCCTTTGAGGTGTAAAAAGCAATTACTAATGCTTAAAATTCTTAGATGTGGTTCTTAGATAAAGATGGTCTTCTAAACACCTGACATTTGCTGATCCCAGCCACCTACTCCATTTTCCCAACATTCTTCTTCAAACTGTCTGAAAGAGAGAAAGCTTCTATTCCACAAATACAAGACAGCTAATAAAAAACTGCTTCTTCTTAAAAAATTTTAGTTCCACCCACTCTTCTCTTTACTTAAGCCTCTTATCTGGAGAGCCTTAACTAATCTTCCCAATGGAATGGCTCAGTAGTTCTTGAGAAAAAATAAAGCTTTGCTCCTATTGATATGTCCTTGGCTTTAGTCCATAACTCTCTCTTGATTCAAGTACTTACTTGCCAAGTGGACTTTTGCTCTACTCTGAAACAGCAGTATGAAGAAAGCTATCCTAAGAGCACTGCTCAGTCAGTTCAAGGATTCAGGGCTCCACTTCCTTCCCCATGATGTATTCCAGTGTTTGAAGTGCCAGGAGAAAACAAGGTGCTTTCCTCAGAGAAACCAAGAAGATAGGCTATACTCCCAATTACTGCAACATAGTCTTCAACTATACTGTCATAACTTCATTGTCTTCTCACAATCTTCAGGTGACCTGATCCTTGAATTCCACTCAAGATGGCTTGTAATAGCTCAAGTCACAGGAAAAACTTGAATAACAGGGCTCTTTATAAAGAAAATCAGATTTGCCTGTTTCCCAGACGTGTATACAACAGGGAAGTCAGGCAGGAAAGAACTGTCATTGGAATTAGTATGTGCCTGCAAGTGAAGTAGATAGCAATAAATGTCACCCAGACATCTACATGAGCAGAGGAGAGCAATGAGTCATTCAGTAGAAAAAACAGAATCTTAGTTATACATTTTAATGCCGCCTGGAATGGACTTTCTCCTTTTTGAGGGAGGGGTTCAGCATCTTCTCCTGGATCCTGATTTTATATATAATTAGTAACTATTACCTTAAGAAGACTTGAATTAAATATTTGTCTGTTTAAAACTATGCTCCACAGAGAGATGTAGTTTATGGATGGCTGCCATGCCAAGAAAATGTTAATATAAAAAAACAGTCTGACACATTGGGAGTGGAACACAGATAGCCAAAGTGCTGCTTGAGAGGAGATCAATAGAACTATTCGATTTTAATCTTATCTGTGGTGCATATTCTGGCCAAAATCCCCTGAAACTTGCATACTTTAATGACTGAGATCTGGAAATACAAGTTTTCATAACATGAAGGGACAAATCCTGAAAATGCTTCTCTCAGGACTATTTGATCAACATCAGAACAACACAATTATTCAAATGTGCTTTACATTTACTGTGCAGAGACTCGTTGAGTACTTTTCTGCTCAGGGACTCTAAAATCTGTCTATATTGCAGTCAAAGACATGATGGAAGGTTTTGTAAACATCCAAGATCAGTCTACCAAATGCAGTTGAATATTAATACTAGCTTTCCAAGCACTTTCCTCTAGTCCCAACCTGACTTACAGCCTGCACTAATTCACCAATTGCTGCAGAATTCTGCACTGCATTGCCAACTTTACTATTATAAGCTAGACATGAATATGCTTAGGCTATGCTGAGCTTACATCTTTGGCTATAGCATAAACTTGCTGTAAAACAGTAATGACATATAATCAAGAAAGTCCGTTTCCTGGCCACAGAACAGTCCAGCTCAGTGGACCCTACCAGTTCTAGGGGTGTCCAGAGATTGGATGTATTGATGTTTAAGGTTTCCCTATTATAAGGAAATTTGAAGAAGTAGAGCTATTTTTAATGGTAAGTCAAGGCACAAATTTCATCCCGAAAATGAAAGAGCAAACTGCCCAAGTGCCTGTCTGTTCTGCACCAACACAGTGATTCTGTAGTCAGTATTGCAATGGGGAGCTGTTGAGACAGGGCTTTTCTTTTCAGAGCTCAAACTCTTAATTTTGACATTTAACTAACCAGATCCAAAAGTGTTCTTGAAACTAAGGCTCAAATCTGTTAAAAAGAGGAGGGGAGGGGTTACTGCACATAAAGCAGATTTATTGGTTTGAATGGTCAGAAGGATGTGAGAACTGATCCATGGAAAGAAAACTGGAAAAGGAAGATCAATTTGTTTATGAATGTCAGTTTCAGAATTAATGAAGTCTGCTTTCCAGTGAATGTATGTCTCATGGTTGATTGACTTTTTAATTAAATAATACCAAGGCTGCAACATGAACTCAACCCTTTTAAGACCTTGGTGAAACTACATAGGGGACACTGCCTGCCTGGAGTTACTCATGCCTAGCAAGGTAAAAACTAAGACCAAAAAAACTCTCCATAATTTCCTTGCATAGCTGACCACTAATTTAATGAACTGTGCTTCAATTCCTTAAAAAAATAAGCTTAAAATATATAATTAAAATATGCAAATAATTTCCTGATAAAACTCTATTTATTAGATATCTCTTGGTTTATATATTATGGTATTTTCCATCATCTTTTGTCTCTTTTACTTTACACTGTACATTCTGCAGGAGAAAAACTATGTGTTCTGCTGGTCTGAAAAATATCCAGAATATTTTGGGTTTTAACACAATAAAAATAATGCTAATAAGGAAACTGGATGGATTCTAGAGCAGTACTTGTAGTTTGAGATCCTAGAATAGATGGATGTCAGGTATAGGCTATTTACCAGACCTGTATTCAATTTACAACCCCTATGCATCCACAAGAAATCCATTACTCTTTGCAGAAGTACTTCAGCGGGCTTTAAATTTTTACCTGAATTGCTGAAATCAGAATTTGACCCAGGCTGACAGATATTATAAGATCAGAAATCAGGAATAAAGAAGTAATACATTATATACTAGAGATCAAAAGGGAGTTCAGTTTCTCACTGGTGAATTTAAGAAAATGTACTCTAAAGTAGGGGGTCTCCTTTGTATTGTTAACTTTTCATTAGATTATTTTCTTCTTAGATCTCCTCTCAGTTTCATGCTGGCATATAATTTGCACTTTTTTTTACTGGATCTTTCTCAGAGCTATGCAGAACTGAAGCCATATATATTTAAGTCAGAATTCTGACAACATTCTCCTTGCATAAGGGACTGCATTTTGAAGCTTATTGCATCTGTGTATAGAAGCTGGATAAACCTCTAGATAAGTCACTTTAGATGCTGGCACCTGGACAGGCTTAATTGTGCAGTGCACTCTCACACTAATTTCCTTTCCTTAAACTACACAGGTACCATTCATGCTTGCTCAAGGTGAAGATTTAGTTTATTGTGATCACCCTTCCTCTCTTCCCTGATGTTGTGAAACAGTTGAAGGAAGTTTGACTTAAATAAAAAAAACACACATAAAGTCAGCCATTAAGGAAGAATCTCCTTGAAAACTCCGCACAGTTGCAATAACCACCTTCTTCCTTCAGCACAGTCAGGGGACTGGAGGCCAGGCAGATGAGAGCTTACTCTTTTATTGATGTATTTATGTCTCATTGGCATTTTCAGGGACCATGCTTGATAGTCTTGAATATTGATCATTGGCCAAATGAAGTTGCTTTTGTTATATTCTTTGGTCTTTCTCATGTATGTGCTCTTACTTTAAGGTGAAAAGACAACAGTCCAGAGGAAAACCCGTGCAAAGACAATGTGAGATGAAAACAATAGTGATGCTTTCATGATGGTTACTATATTTATGCACCTGTTCAATATAGCCTACAAAACATGCAGCAGACAAAAAAATTCTAAGCAGAGTACAAAGAAGTAACTGCCATTTTGTTTTCTATTTAACATTTTAAATACAAGGAGGGGAGAAAAATCTACATTTGCATTTAATTCCTTCAGATAATTTAGCTGACTGCATAAATCTACTTGCTCTCCCTGGCTTCTTCAGTTTGGCAACAGTGACCATCACTTCACCCTGGACTTCCTCTCAGTGTAGTCAAGGATTATTTGTAATTATTCTAGAACATTAGTTGTAGAAGTGCTTTATGGATCTCCATTGCCTCCTTCTTGTTTTCCTTGTACTCATCTTTCATGGGGAACTGTCTTGTGTGTACTGTTAATAGACTTCTTTGTTTCACCACACACACCATCTACAGGAGTGAAAAGATGTCTATACTGACAGATGATGAAATTTTGATTATACAGACATATCTAAGTATCATGACAACTTTCCCTACTGGCAAAGGAGACTTAGGATTACTGACAATATGGAGGTTTATATGAATCTCAGGAAAAACTACTTAGGCTATTTTTGGGACTGGTAGACTATAAACAAATTATCTACGATATCACACAAGATTTTAAGGATGTTTCTGAGCTCAGTTGAAGGTTCCTGGCTGATATGATAGTCAGAAGGCTGCAAGTAAAGCACTTCCCAAAGTATTTTGGTATCTTTCATTCATGGTCTAGGCAGCAGAAGACATTCAGAAATACTCCTCTCTCCATTTTTTATTTTTAAATGGAAGGAATTTTCGAAGTTGTGAATCCAGATTCTGCTTTCCATTTGTAAGATGAAACAGCTTTGAAAATGAAATTCTGTGACCAGACAAGCCTATCCAGCATAGCAATGTACAGACAGAATTGCTAAATATGCTGAAGTCAGGGAAATACATTGTCACATATCATTGTAAGTTTACAGGAAGAGTAATTTGACTTGATAAATGCAATTTATCATTGCCACACACATGGCTCTTACATGCAATTCTGAGAGGCACCAAATGCCACCTAGAAAGTTCTGATAGGCTACTGACAAATAGCCAAAAGATTGAGGCCTGAGGGCAGACTAGATCTTTAAAAAGGCAGTTCAATCATCAAACTGTCTGAGCTCTCATTATACATTACTTTCTGAAACAAAATTTTTCAGCCCCTAACTACCTTTAATTATCTTTTGGTTTTTACAATGGAGCTCTGAAGAAAAATTGTTAGCAAGGGTGCATTTGTGTCTGCCAAAACCTCCCTGCAGCTATTTTCAAAATGATTATTTCTATAGAAAACTTTAGATTCATGCCTGTAATGTCCATGCAAGAAAACCAAGTCAACAGCAGAAGCTGGCTGACTGAGTAACTAAAGTATAAAATTGTTCACATTGAGTTGAGGTTTGATCTTAACTGTCTTAACTCATCCTATAGCTCTACATCCTAACTGCTGTTGGGCTTCTGTCAATAGAATTTGTTTATAAATGCTGACTGAGGGCTGAGGCACACACACCCGAGGAGCACCACAGGGCACAGGGGAAGTCAAGGCAGCAGGCAAGGTCACTGGATGCCTGCATTGTGAGGCACACTAGATAATTTTTTTTTTTGAGAGATGTGCCAAACATAAGTGAAAATGTGCACTAGGGCAGAAAAGGACAGGGTAGGGCCATTCTGTACTGCTGTTTGGGCTATGTAATGGTTTCTGCAATGTTTTTCAAGGCCATGATACTCTTAAGCATGTTTGTTGAATCACTCCAGAGGACATTTCAAGGCTCAAATGATCTTCCTAAACATGTGAATAGGAATATCCCTTAAGGTCGTCCACAGGAAATGTAGACAATCAGCAGGGACAATAAAACTCAAAATAAACAAGTATTAAAATAATCTTATTGTATCTCTTTAAAGTGCAATGTGGGAATCTTCACATTTGCAAGACTTTGTGTATTAAAACCATGTTGATGATGTGAATAGTTACATACTTTCAGGAGAAAACCTTTTGGTTGATGAGACTTTGCTTAGGGGAAGAATTTTTTGCCTATTTTTTCCTCCATGGAAACATAGAGTGGACCAGTGGGGGAAAAACACAGACACACACAAAATCTTGCAAAAGCTATCTGTCTTCAAAGGACTATTTTTTAAAAATATACTTTGGGGAAAAAAATAAAGCCACAAGACCTATTTGTTTTGTTACCATGGGATGATTTTTTACAGTTATAGAACCAGCTGAGAAATACATACAGTTTGCAGTAAAATGAAGTGCTGAGGCAATGTAGCATAGTTAAAAAGCTCTAGCAGCATAAAAACTAGAGTCAGCATGAAAAGTACAGACTTGCCTATTATGAATTTATAATGAACAAAAATTTATTCTGTTTTACATATCTGTTCAATGTATATGCTCAATACACAGCTGTTCAGTGTGCCTTTGAGAAGACAATATATTTATCTTTTAATTTACAGCAGTACACAGGAGCTGTGCAGCACTGTGCATGTCAGATGAAATATTTGTTGGCATACAGAAAATGGGTGAAATGAAATTTTATTTAAACAATGAAACAAACCCTTTCTGATTCATTAAGGGGCTCTGTTACTTTCTTAGCCTTAGATCACTTATGGTACTTACTCTTTCCTTTGTCTCTCCAATTCTTCCTGCAAAAGGATTTTACACTGCCAACAATCCACCCCAAATTTATTGTGATGGCTCAGAGAAAATAGCCATGAGAGAATAGATAGACAGGTGGTCAGTCTATGCTTCTAGGATTTTCCCCTCAATATTTAACCCTTGATATTAAACCATCCTCTGATTACATCTTTTAATACTCCTGTTTCTCTATCCATCATTGCCTTGTGTGGGCCCATGTGAACCTCATGAGATTTAACGAGGCCAAGTGCAAAGTCCTGTGCCTGAGCTGGGGCAACCCCTGGTATCAATACAGGCTGGGGGATGAGCAGATTGAGAGCAGCTCTGCTCAAAAAGGACTTGGGGTACTGGTGGGTGAAAAGCTGCACATGAGCTAACAGTGTGTGCTCACAGCCCAGAAAGCCAATTGTATCCTGGACTGAATCAAAAGCAATGGGGGCAGAAGGTCAGGGGAGGTAATTTTCCTCTACTCTGCTCTCATGACACCTCACCTGGAGTACTGCATCCAGATCTGGGATCCTCAACACAAGAATGACATGGATCTGTTGGAGTGGTTCCAGAGGGGGACCACAAAAAAGGTCAGCAGGAACTTCTGTGAGGAATGGTTAAGAGAGTTGGGATTTTTCAGCCTGGAGAAGAGACCTGGCAGACCTCTTTGTGGCCTTTCAGTACTTAAAGGGGCTTATAAGAAAGATGTGGACAAACATTTTAGCAGGGCCAGTTGTGATAGGACAAGGGGTAATGGTTTTAAACTGAAGAATGGTCAATTCAGAGTACATCTAAAGAAGAAATTTTTTACAAACAAGTATCAGGTTGCCCAGAGAGGTAAAAACTGCCACATCCCTGGAAACATTCAAGGTTGTATTGGACAGGGCTCTGAGCAACTTGATTAAGTTGAAGACGTCCCTGCCCATGGCAGGGGGCTTGATTAGATGGCATTTAAAGGACACTTCCAGACAAAGCAATAAGACAACTGTATGATTCTAAGATTAGAAAAACTGTTTTTCCTAAAATTGATTTGAAGGAATTTCTAATGAGTTTATGATTCTTGTGGGTTCAGCTGGAAGACCAGGCTTTTGGTTTGTAAGCCATCTGAAGCATACTTTGTCTTTCAGGTCATTTTTGTGAGCAGTTGCCAGAGTTGATGGTAAGTGAGTTACAAGGATGATGCATATTACTCATGCTAATTGCTGTGACCGCCTCAAGCTTGACATAAACAGCTGGTGTAATAGAAAGATCCATAACCCATGTCTGATTTCATATCAGCCAAGAGACACAGAGTAATAGAGCTGCTAAATGTTTTTTTCAAATATATTTCTTACACAAACCAGTTGTCACAATGTGCACTGATATGCCATGTCCTCACATATAATATGACAATGTGTCCTGCTATTGGGTGTCACTATTTTCTTGTAATGGTTCCTAGCAGGGAAAGAGCATATGCAGAGATCTATAAGGTTTGGCTTCAGGTATCTGAATAAAAATTCTCTTACAATCAAATTTGGACCATATATGTTACAGTATATATTGTTATATGCTCTCTCTTCAAGCAAACAAAAACCTGCATAAGTCATACTAAATTTTTTATCAACCACAAAATGATACAGAGAATCTCATACAAAGTGGTGCGTTTTCTCTGGTAAATTTAATGAGCCAAAAACTACAAAAAGTGTCCTGTCAGAAGCACAGAACATTGTCTGAGAATCAGAAAATCAGCAAGGAAGCAATGGCATCTCCGCCATGTACTTCTTTGTATTGAAAGTACCTAATCCAGGTTTTGTAAAGTATTGATGGTCTTTCTTCTGCAGAAGAACACATAAGTAGAGTGCTTTTTTATTGATAAATTGCCCTTTAAAAAGCACACTTTCTTTTAAAATACACATTTTTTTTCTCAGGAAACCACGTCTTTACTTTGTGCTTTCATTTTTGATGGACAATTCTTAACAGGTAATGGCTTACCTTTTAGGAGTTAGGAGGTATAATGGCATAGGTTCTTGTTTATTGTTTGTGATCCACAAGGCTGTACAAGAAATTTAAGGGAAAAATCCTGGCTGCAATAAATCTATTTGTTTTAATATTTCAAAAATCTGTATTCATTGCTGTTGGTAAGTGTTTTTCTGTTTTAGGAAAACCTTGACATATATTAGAAACTGGGTACTAGCAAAGTTCTCAAGTCAGATCTCACATCTTGCACTGTCTTGCACCTTCTTACATGATGCAACTATAGTTCTCCCAAGTCTGGACTGTGGGGTTTTGTTCTCCTTTACCCCTTCTCGTCCTGGATCCCTTTCTCAACAAGGGGGTGTTAGTTTCACCTGTACACTTTAGATCCTTCTGCTAAAGCCTAATATGACCACCCCTTCTGACTACAAAGGTCTGTTATATAGCAATGCTGTTGATGTATTTATTAATAAAATGAACAAGGTAAGAAAATAATAATTTTTATTAGGTGATTTTACTGCTTTTTTTCATGTTATAACAGCCTGCAGATTTCATTCAACTGGAAAACTGACTGAGCTAGAGGATAAAAGTATTTTTTTGCAATGAGTTTGGTCTCATTCAGGGCATCTCTCCAAATGCTACTCCTTGGAGGCTGCTCGTGGACATGGAAGGGTAGGTAAGGTTCATTCAGCTCTTGATTTCTTCTGTTAGACTTTATAAGATAGGGTGACTTAGCGAAGCAAGCACATGCAGACCCTTCCAAGCTCATCATAAAAGATGTGCTAAGTTGATGCTGCTGAGAGAATAATCTGCGCATCTCCCGTTTTATCCTTTTGACACCATCCCTCAGCACACAGCTCACTCTTTTCACAGGTCTAGCCAGCTGAGAGTTTGCCAGCAAAGGGGATTTTGCAGCTGCTTTGCACTGCTGAAGTCTTCAGCAGTGCATCTGGCTGACCTCCTGCCTCAAGGTCCCTCTGGTAATCTTGGCCACCAGATGCCAACTGGGAGACTAGAGAGACAAAATTAGAACAGAGAAAATCCATTTTGCCTAAGAAAAAGGAAAGGGGGAATTTTCTATCCAACTTCCATGCGTTAGTGTTACATGCAGTACACAAGTGGCTATAAAATCTTGACTTGCCAGGCCCATCTGTCCTAGTTTAGCAGGTGGGACCAGCTGGCACTGTGTGGGGGTGATCAAGGCTGTGTATTCTACCCCCTCTAT
>JAWWLZ010000001.1:92150056-92161502 GCA_035041345.1 Poliocrania exsul | reverse complement strand
TCCAGGTAGCTCTCTTTGCTTTAAGGGAGAACTCTAAACTGCTTTCCTCAAGGGATGTACTCCCTGTCACCCCCACACCCCATGGCACACTGTCATTGCTCAGAATAGTCATAACCCCTGTGGAATAATGATAAAGCCTTCCCTTTGACAGGTCTTTGCTTCTACAGCTGGTCTGCACCTGCCTACTGTCAGAGACTCTGAACAGCCATATTGTAGGTGTATGCTGTAATAGAAAATGGTCAGCTCTCTTCCCAGCCACTCCTAGTGATCCAGAGCCAAGTGCAGCCATAGAGGAACACAGACCTTTTTCAGGCTGTTCATATTTTTGGTGTGATTTGCTTTAGTTTTTCCAAAATGGCAAAGATGTGGAGAAAATACAGATAATTTTATCATCAAGACATCTTTTTTAACTCCAGTGCTTTTCTTTACTTTCCAAAGTCTTTTGCATTGCTCTCAGCAAACCTCCTAATAGCAGCATTCACTTCACAATGACATATGGATACCCTAGTATGTGTGTTGAATAAAGCAGGTATCTTAGGAAACATGGGGTGTCACAAAGAAATTAAGACTGTAGTGTAGGTACAGAAAATGTAAAAGCAGCATGAAAACTGTGTTTGCTAATTGCTGACTTCCAATTTTTTTATTTGGCAACTTATGCTGAGGAATTCTTTTGCTGCAAGGGTTTGGGTTTAGCATATATGCCCCCATTGTTTTAGGAGGAGGCAATAGGAAGCCAAGCAACACATCAGGGCATATCACTGTCTGAACTCGAACTTTCCAAATAAACTGCTGCCACCTGATGCAAAGACTAACCCAAGGAGGAGCTGTCACCCTGCACCACGTTGGGCTGCTGAGATGCCTGCTCCCTGAGAGCATGCCTTGTGCAGGGCTCTGCTGAATCCCCTTACCGATTTGTTTAGTGGCTTTGTGGACCCTCAGTGACACTGAAATGTTTATGTCCATTTACTTTTTGGCATCAGTAGGACTCACAATGCAAACATGACAATTGGATTTTTTTTATTAAGTGTGAGCTTAACCTGAAAAGAGTTTCACAGGGTACTTCCTGATGCTTCGGAAGGGTCTGCCTAAAGTTAGCAGTAGGATTTTCTCCAGAAAATGCTCAAAAATACTTTTTAACAGGAAATATGAGGCAATTTATTTTTATGAGCTGTAACCTTCTTTTTCAGTAAGAAATTAATTGTAAATAAATGGAGTTATTCTGGTGTAAAACTGAGCACAGTGGCAAAAAAGCTGTATTTGTGCAGTTGATCATCACTGATATATTAGACCTTTATTTCATAAGGAATATACACTGCAATTGAAACTAAAACAAATCAATAAATATTCCTGTCTAAGAGTGAGACTTAGAGTTATTTTTCCTCAAAAAGCTGTAACTGAAACCCGCTTGTATGTAGGAACATGAACTTCTTTGCCTTTAATTTTCACTTTTCAGCTATTTAATTTTTTAAGGTATTTACATCTAAACTTAGGACAACAGGCTTGTTTGAATACCTGGTTTCACATACTGCAGTTAAAAAGAGGAAGACTATAGCATTGTACTGACAAAAGTTCCCCTCAAATGTCAAACACTTCCACAAATCCCAAAATCATTCTTCCTATTGCTGTGACTTAACCCAGTTATCTTTCCTGAAGCAAATGCAGAAAAATAAACATTCAGTTGTGTCCTGAAGGACAGTACTGATTGTTTCTAACATTAACCTAAAACAGGTTCTTTCTGTTTCACAAAAATTAGGTGGTATCTTTTAACTTTGGAGATGGCATTGGATATAATGCTCTACCTCTCAGGCATTAAAGTCTGATGTGTTAAAATGTTTGGATTTCTCTACTTGCAATCACTATGTATAAAATACAAGCCTCTACAAACTGGATGAAAGCCATTTTACAGAAAGTATAGCATAGATAGCTGAGGTAAATTTCTTACAAAAACCAGCTTAATTTTAAATGCATAACTAAAGCTGATGATTGAAAAAGCATTGAATGTTAGATGGTGTTCACAAACTCCATATCCAAAACAAAACCAATCAAACAATAAAACCTAAACTCTTCATGTTTTCTAGCCTAAGCAAAGCTCAGTAGAATATGGCTCTATGATGATGCAGAGATCTCCAGACTACAACTGGAAGTAGCAAAGTTATAATACACCAAAGCAACCAGTTTCCTGGTAGACCTGATGTGGTATCACTACTATTGAGATGATGCCTGATTTGAAGTTTCCCCTTCAGATTTGTGCAGATGTGAACTGATGTGCAGTAGGTGAATTGCTGAATGTAGATGTTTTTATTATCTCTGCTGGTTTCAGATAGTTATTCATGGGAATAAAAATATCATAATGGAAGGATGATCCCTGCACTATAGTCTTTTTATCTATTACTAGTTAATAGATAAAGGACATTACAGAATGAATAAATAAGAGCAAAACCCATTAAGCTAGAAACATGTGTCAGACTGAAAAATTTTTCATAGGGGAAATAGACTTCTTAAGGGGATTATTTCTGTTTGCTGTGAAATATGTTTCAAAAATAGAAATGTACAAGACAATGCTTGTAATCGTGATTTTGTTGTTTGTTCGAGGGCATGACCAAAAGTCTGTCAAGGCCCTGAGGACATTAATATGCCTTGGTGGGCCTTAAGAAACTTCAGCTGGGCCTTTCATTCCCACCCCTGCCCCTGGGCCCAGAGCCAATTTTGTTCAGCTTTGGGCACTCATTCTCTGCCCCCTGTGTCATAGGAGCTCTGATCTTCAGCTCAGCCACAGCCTTGCCTCTGCCTGGCCATGGGACCTGCTGATCTGGACTCTGACCTGTGGGCTGACATCCTAGTTTGACCTAGGACCTTTCTTGTCACTGTGGACTCACCTGGGAGATGACTGGTCTGTATCTTACTCTGTTTTCATCAGACCTGACTTCAGTCTTTTGATTGACTTCCCAGACTGACCATATACCTGCCTCATAACCACAACCTGTTTGATGATCCAGACTTCTGGTTGAAGCTGGCTGCTCTCTCTGGACCTGCCATGCTCACCTCCCTTGGATGCTGCAGGAGGGTCCTACCATGCCAGCTGGGTTGTCAGTTCCAGCTCTCTGGTTCTTTGGGAGCAGCCATCCCTCACTGCTCCCTGACAGAATTTTGGTCAATCTGTGATCTTTAAAAAGTGGTAAATAAAAATTTTGTTTTACAACATTGGATATCTTTTTCATCATGACAGAAGTAATTGAAGTTAGGGACTTGAAAGGGTATTTTCAATCACAATTATAGAATCAGTACTGTGAAGTTATAATCACCATAATAGCAATTGTTGCATGAATCCTATTATAGAGGAGCTCATTTGAACCAACTAATGGGAGAAAACTGTTCAGTTGAAGAATCAGAGCTTTTGCTATGAAGACCAAACCAATCAAAAGTTCAGAGTTCCTCTATTTCCTTCCAGTTTGCATAGTAGTTTGGACACAGTATGAACCTAATAGGTCATATGAAACATTCACAAAGTAAAGCTGCTTGATCATTACCAAAGCGGGCCAGGCTTCAGCCAGCAACCTCATCCATTCTCTCCAGTCATCCATGACTCAAGGGTATCTTTAAGATGAATATTACCAGATTTTTTTCTTCAAGTTAAAGCTGCGCCTCAGCACCACCAGGTTCTCAGCATCCCATCATTTCCAAGTCAGCCATGGAGACCACCACACAGCAGTCACTGCTGACATTTTTCACGAGAGATCTAATTGGTTTCACTATTTTATGCTGTGGGAGTTACAGAAAAAGAATGATAGCCCTTTGCTCAATGTTTGACTGCCTCTCCCCAAGAGGCACCTAGATTTAATTTTTTTAGAAGCTCAAGGTGCAGTTTTAATAATATCTTGCAGCTAAAGAAACTCCTCAGCTGCAGAGTAGTGCTTGTTTATCAGTCTCACTCCCTCTTGCTGCTCTAGCTTTTGGCAAGATCACTATCTTCTTGCAGTGATGAAAGAGAATATTAAGTACATACATCAAAATGAAAGACATGATAAGTCATTTTTTATCTTACAGTTTATTAAGAATCTTCATTCCTGATTTATTAAGAGTGATGCTTTTAATTGATAGTAGTGAAAATTAAATCTCTGTCATAATGGATCATATCAATATCTCCTTGCATCCAAGACTAAAACCTAAAAACCATTTATGTACTTCTTGTAAGAAATACTGTGCTACATGTTTTCATGTGGAAGGCTAGTCCTTTAGGTTGTACATGCAGAGTTAGAGTAGCAGTTAAGAAATATAGGGTGATAATTCAGATATGCTGAAATAATGTGAAGTGAAATAGAAACCTAAGAATTAGGCAGGCTGATGAGAAAATGCCATGAAAGACTGAGACATAATTATCAGGCAGATATGCAGAGAGGTAGGTGAAAGTCAGCAATCTGGATCTTCATGATATTACAGGCGCAGTCCCAGCTCTTTCTTGTAACACTTCCCTTGTTCTCCCCTCAGATATTATTAAATCTAGACTCTGTCAGTAAGAATAGTGTAGTGAGAATATGGCTTGCAGGGAAAAAGGGCTTTGAAAAACATCCACAGTTCAAGGTACTCAGGAATGCAAAGATTTTTTTTAATATCCAGACTGCCACCAAACAAAGTTCAGAGCACTGGACCCATGTTTTATACACGTAAACCTCTCACTTTTATAGAAATGGCAGATACTTCCACACATACTCACCTACAAAATGAAGTGAAATGAACTTCTTGTTTCCAGCATTGCTTCACTGTGCCTGAAGCACATGTGAATCTGACTTTTTCAGTGTCCAACCTTTGATAATAGTTGGCTAATTTATTTTTTGGGATAAGACTGAGGAAATTCACATGGGTCTACTGAACCTGTGGGCAAAATGCTGAAAGTATTGCCTGTTTCCTGGAAGATCAAGGAACATTTATAGCTCTCGTTCTAGGAAAGTTAGGTGATATGTAAAGTGACCTTAAATACTAATTCGGTGTTCCCATTTTTATCACTTTCACACTACCCTGCCACTGAGGTCAGTCAACTACTGTCATCTTGCTGGCTGCTCCCTTGGAGCCCAACATTTGCTTTTATATTCACACTGAGAAGGAATTTCCTTGTGTGCATTACCATGGGACTTTACTGGGTACATGAAAACACTGGAATACACCAAGAGCCCAGCTACAAAACAGTGACTGCTCCACAATGCACTTCAAGAAGCAGCAATCTGCATTATCCTGGATGACTTTTCCTTGCCCCAATAGATACAGAAAGATCTAGAGAAAATTTCAACATTTATCCTGAAGCAGATTTTGGTCCTAAGTTCTTATTGAATAATAATATTACCATGAAAGGACTAAGTGTGTGGTTATCAGTGATTGTAACCTGTTCACAGATGTAGAACAAGCAGAATTAGAGGTGAGATCTTCCATGACCAAATCTGCTTCCTGGCTGTCACAGAAAACAGAAAACATGCAATTTAATGACAGGAGTGCAGTGTAGCAAAGGGGACACAGAAAAACCAAACTGGTTTCCAGTGCATTTGCTGTCATCAACAATGGAGTTAAAATATTTGGCACAGGAGCTACTACTGCAGTATCTACTTCCAGAAGCAGAGGTTGCATTTAATCCATTTTATTTCCCAACAGGGACAAAGGCAGCTCTTCAGGGCTTTCCTCTCAGTCTTTCTTCCTTTCTGCCACACTAAGAACCAGCCTTGTGCTGATCCTAGGCCCTCATTCCGAATCAGCTACCTCCAACTTTGCTTACCCTGCAGATGAGATTCAGCTTGGCAGGTGATCACAGGTACTTCTCTGTATGAGCTTTTCATGCTGTAGGTGCATACTTGGTTGCAATAGTAAGTACTAGCACATGTCCACTGGTCCCACTGCTGCTACTGGAAGCCATTGCAGGCAAAAGAACCTTCTCTTGTGCAATTTGTACTCAGTTTAATATTTTTGACCCAATAATGCGAATGGCATGAGCTTCTGATCACTGGTTTTGGCATTTAAAAATAATTAAATAATGGACTCAAACATTGAAACAAGTAGCTCTTCTTTTCCAGGCTCAAATTCAACCAAACTCTTTGCTCCCATCTTCAGGTTAAATTCCCTTATTTTCTCTGTGGTTACACAAAGACATTCCCAATGGCTTTTGTGAAGAAACAAGGAGCACAGGATGTTTGGATTGTGTGCATAATGGGTTTTGCCTGCTGCTCCATGCAGATTGGTTTCTCTCCGCTAACTTCTGCTTCTTAGTGACTTTCTTCTATTCTGTTGTGCATCACCAAAGACTGTAGTCCCTTGGAGATATTGTTGCTCTGGTATCTCTCAGATCAGTGCCAGAGGTGGCTTCACCCAGTTTGAGCATCTCAGGCAGTTCCTAGCTTTCCCTTCTACACAGGCACCTCCGGGCCATGCTACCCAAACCTGTCAGTTAAGCTCAACAAAGGAGGTTATTCCAGAACAGCAGACTCCTAAGTGGCACATTTTTGCTTCTCCTTTCCTCCTAGCTTTGTTGATGTATAATTAATTTCTCTACAAACATCACCTTTTAGCTTTAATGGTCATCCACCCTCACAGTTGTTTAGCTGGGATGTGAATCAAGTTAAAGAGGAGGAAATTTACAACAAATCCCAAAGACTGGGTTTTTTTGGCTTAGTGTCAGTGATACAGGATGGTTTTTAAGTGTTCACATACAGTGGTATCTGAGTCATCAGCCATTTTCCGTGTCTGATATTTAAAGCAGGTATTTATGGCAACTTTATGGTGACAGCTTATTAAAGTGGGCCCTTAATAAACAGGTAGGGAGGACCCAGTGGAGAATACTGCAATAAATACATAGTTTTAAGAGCAAGTACTTATGATGGAGGGATATTCAATAAGAAAAAAATTCTTCATAGAATCCTTGTATCTTGATCTAAATTGATTGAAGCACTGTCACAGCCAATATTTGAAAAAACAGATTATATAAAACATGTCTTTATGAAAATTTTATGCTGACAGAAACAGCCCATGGAATGCCATGTTATTTCCCCTTTCATTCTTTCAGCTTTTTAAAGACACATATTTCCATATTCTGCCTTTTAGCAGTGATTTCTTCAGATTGACAATAAAACTCAATTTATACGTCCCTGTCTGCCTTGTCTTTGCTTTTGTATTTCATTTTGGCACTGTGTTTTAAGTGGAATAATTATACACTGGCATAGATTGTGTTTTCTGTTACTTTTGATTACTCACCAAATCATTCTGGAGTGTTCTTAGGGTTTTTTTCCTAATTATTGAGTTTGATCTCTGCTTGGGGAATAGGGCATTCTGTGTTGTGCTGTCCAGAAAATAATTGCATTTGCAGTGATCATTTTCTAATAACAGTTCTATAGAATAAGTGGTTTGGGGCCAAATCCAGCTTTATTTATAAGAACAAAAGAATTTTGCCCAGATGATAATTCAGTAAGGACTTTGTGTATTGTGTGATTACTTGTAAAATATTTTTACAGCCTATGACAGCTACTATATATCTCCAGTTCTCCAGTACAATAATGAACAACCACCATATCAAATCAAATATTATAACACTGTCGTGCAATTTGGGCAGCATAGTGGCTTGGAATGGACACAAGGTTTTCACAGATATTCATGAGAGCTGATGGCTCAGATAGAGGAGAAATAGCTACACTAAATGCCATTCTGTAAGATATGCCTTTTTAAATTATTATTATTTTTGTTTTTAATTATAACAACAGTCCAATTTGATTTTGAACTTTTAGCAACACTGAAGAACTACTTGTTTTTCCCAAAGTATTCTCATTTATTTTATATTGGGAAGATTCAGGCTCATAGAAAGCTAATGAGAAAGAATGGCAGTATTTTAACTGGGTCCTCAGCATTTTACTTTTTTTTTGAATAATACCCAGGGATTATGTGTCATTCAAGGTATTCCACAGGTTGATGCCTATGTATCTTACAGTGCCACTCTTCCTGACATTCATTTTGAACAGAGTTCATAACAATTTAGCTGAAGGCTTTTCTCTGAGATTATTGGTGGGCCCAAGCAAATAAATCCTGCACAGGACCAAGGTACTATCATCTTCCAGATCTTTTTTATTCTTATGCTACAATGAAGATTCAAAATAATATTTTCCATGGTTTAGTTTTCATTTTTAATTTACACTTTGTGAAATATTTAATATTTCAATACATGCTTTTCCCAAGTTTCTCTTCTCAGCTGCATAAATCTAAAACACAGGTTCTGCCCTTAATAATTTAGGCCATGACAATGCACCAATGTAATTCTTCTAGTGTGTCTTGTGGGTTTAATTCTTGCTTTTTATATTCTATAGTGAGAGTCTAGCTTAAGCACTTTTAGAATTTGTTTCAAGAAATAGTTTTAGCTTCTGTGAGATGTCAAGAATCAAGTATTATATTGAGCATTATATCTGGAGAATTATCAAAAGTTAAGCACTATTCAGTTTCCCATGCCCTGCCAGTGAGGAGCTGCACAGGAAGCCAGGATGAAGCACAGTTGGGACAGCTGATCTGCATTGGTCAAAAAGATATTCCATACCACAGAACACCATGCCCAGACTATAAACATGAGGGAGTTGGCTGGGAGATGCCAATCAGTTTTTGAAGACTAGCTGGGCATCAGTCAGCAGGTGGTGAGCAATTGTACCATGCATCGCATGTTTTTCTTAGGTTTTAAACTTCTCTCTCTCTCCTTTTCTTCATTATTATTAATATTGCAGTCATTATCATTAGTATTATTAGTACTATATTTTACTTTATTTCAATTATTAAACTGTTCTTATCTGAACTCATGAGTTTCACTTTGTTTCTGATTCTTTTCCCCATCCCATAAGGTGTGGAGCAGAGTGAGAGAGGGGCTGCGTGGTACTTAATTGCTGCCTGGGGTTAAACCACAACAGCAACTGTCAAATTAATGTGTACATAAGTAAATACACAAGGAATAAGTTACCGCCACACATTTACATTGCCATTTGAGTGTAATTGTAATAGCAGTTGAGTGATTCTTAGACACTACAATGACAAACCCATTGTGAATGCAATATATTGATCATTACTCAGAGATCTGCCTGCACATACAGAATTCAGAGATATTATATAGATTAATGCATCATACTGTTTATTAAGGTACAGTGACTTGCCAGGAAGACTTATAACTTCAGACATCAGTAAGGTTTAATATTAACCATGATCTGTGTCTTTTCCTTTCACCTCTCAACAAATCTGGTCACTCCTTTTATTTTGTTATACCACCCTTTTTTAACATATGCTTCTCTCCCTCTTGTTCACTTCAAAAATCTATTTTTCCATCAGCCAGCAGGTCTGGCCGTCAGCCAGTCTGTAATGAGGAAAGCCACTGCTTTTGATCCTTTTATAAGGTAACTCTGGTTAATGTTCATGGGTGTTCTACAAAAAAGAATAAGAATTTATCCCCAATTTTAGGATAAAGAATTAAATGTTTAGGCATATTTCACGAAAGTAAACCTTCCAGTGACATAATTTACTAAAAAATAAATCAACCAAACACAGAGAAAAATTATAAGGACTGAATTTACTGTTACATGCTGGTCCTGGCATTACTTATTATTGCAGAGCCTTGCAGATGCTTACTTATCGATATTCCCCATCATCCTGGGTTTGGGCCCCAAACAGTATGAAATGTGATTCTAAATTCCCTTCAGTGAGGCCAAAGTCTTCTTGGGCTCCTCCAGCACTTTAGTTATATCAGTCCTGCATGGACCTAAGATCAGAAACTCAGACTCTGGCTCCCAATTCCAGTCATAACTCCTGGAGATTGCCCGGGATTAAAAACCATCTGTTTTTATTGCTTCCTTGTCTGTTTTACAGACAAGAGGGGCTAAAATCATGTATTACAGAGAATTTATGATTTATAATGTGTTTGTTCTTCAGTTTAGATAAAGCAAGAGATGCAAAGTTTGATCAAAACAGCAAACTTCCTTTGCTTGAATTTCCTGGCTATTTGAGAGCATTCCCTGGGTTACTCTGGCAGTAATTTGCAGTGCCAGGCTTCCCCCAGAAGTGCCCAACAAGGGACATTTCTCTTCTCTGAAGATGTTATGTATTTCCTCATATGTGTAATCAAGCTTAAAAAATCCCCAGTACAACAATGATTTGTAGCAGAGTATATGAGGGTTCAACCTCCCTCTTTGCTTAAGTAGGCTCTGGTTTGAATAGCATAATATTTAAGTGTAACAATACTCCATTGTCAGGAATCACTAAGTGTAAACATATCTCCCCAAATCTATTGCATCCTGCAAAATAATTGGAAAGATTTCAGGTCTACTCTCAAAATGGTCTCAGGAAAGAAAATAGGATTTGAAATTTGAAGAAATATTGAGAAAACCACTGATCCATGAGATCATTTATACTGAAACATATTGAAGAAGCAAACATGTTCTTTCATGTACCTCAATGAACAGCTCATCAAATTTCACCTTTTCTGTTGCTGAAAATTCTAATATACTCTGCAAATATTTCTTCTAAGTTTTGACCATCTCTCTACCTGATCAATTACTCTTCACTGAATAGTTTATTCAAATATTAATGACAAAACAGATCAAATAAATTATAGGTTGACTATTTTTCCTGTGTGCTCACTGGCCCTAAAACCTATTACAGGCTTTAATTTATAATGCATACATTTCTATGTATAACAATTTAACAAGCACTGTGAATTACATAAATACAATTTTATCAAAGGCTTGTGGGGACATCATAAACCTCAAAAATTAGTCTTCAGCAGTTAGAAGAGACACAACTATTCCAGAATGGAATGATAACCCCATAATTCAAAGCAAACTTGCATTTTAATTAACATTGGGATTTAGTGTAACAGTAAATCTTCCCTCTTTTTCACTACATACCCTTATGCCTCCTCTTTCTAACTTCAGACTCTCTCTGCATAACCACTTCTGTTCCTCCCAGTCCTGACATTGCTCCTGCTCAGCTCCCACTACACCCTCTCAGGAGACATCAATGTGCATTGAGGCAAGTTAAGTTCCATCTATAAAAAATGCTCAAAGTTGCTTATGAAGCAAGGAAATTCTCCTGTTGAAGCCACTGAGACAATGACACACCTTCAGCAGTGCCCAGGGGACTTGGAGACCACTGAAGGGAGTGAATGCTGGGGTGATCATGTCATCTTGCCTCTTTCTATGTCCCTTTCACACTCTGCACACATAAGATTCCTAGTGTTATTTACTCATGTGCTGTGTTTTTACAGAAAAGGAGGATAAATGTTTCTCCTCCACCCCTCACACTGCAATAATTTTTCAGTAAGTCTACCTGATTTTATCTTTGACTAATAAACATATGTTTTAAAAAAATAGAAGGTAGCAGGTGTTTTGCTGCTGTTCAAAAAAGATTATTTTCTTCCCTCTCTAAATAATTGTAGGTTTCTAAATATCTGTCATTT
>JAWWLZ010000001.1:92128101-92144868 GCA_035041345.1 Poliocrania exsul | reverse complement strand
AGGACTGGACCCAACACATGCATATAGAACATGTCTTATGCTAAGCAACTAATTTGCTTATTCGTCTTCTGTTGTCATCCTGATCTGGGCATCTAAACAGGTTATATAAGTTATTAAATATTATTTTCCTTCCAAACTTCATGGCTCTTTCCTGCACTGATACCAATGTGTTGTATTTTCCTGTCCTTGTATTTAGAACTTCCAAAAAGAGAGTATTAAATTTGTATGACCTTTACCATCCACAAACACAAATTAGGCTCATGTTCTTTGCACTGGCATTTGAAATGAATTACTCGGTCTGCACTGATAAGTGTGTAGGAAAGAGATAAGGCAACAGCGCAGTACTGATGGAAAAATAAGCTTAATATTAAAAAACATTCCAGATGAAAAGAGCATATAGCAACTCAGTCTCCTTGAGATCATGACTTAGGTTTTTGTCCTCCCTGATGTGGTGTTTGGGAGCTGTAATCTTCTGTCTTTGTTTTCCAGTCCATGAGGGATGTATAATAAGAGAGACTAAGAGGACAGCAGACAGGAGGCACACCCCTAGAAACCTCTAAATACATGCATGCACACCAGCAGAGCTTTGTATTTTTTTTGAATATCCAAATACAAATTATTGGAGAGGCTCTATGTATGTGTGTGTTTCTGTGTGCTAGGTAAAAAATATCACAATGATAATATACATTACAATAAATCTTCTGCTCATATGATAGTTATGATAATGCTTGTAGCAGGGTTATAGGCTGCCACATCTCTTGCATTGAGTAAATATATCTCATGTCAAAGGTGAGTTTCTGAGATGGCACTCTTTTCAGTCTGATTTCCTAAAGAAATATGTGCATGTTCCTCTCGTGCATGTGGCAACAACTTTTCTTTCAAATCCATCATTCCATTTCACAGAGGGAGATAGATGTCTCAGACGTAAAAATTACCTGCAAAGCTGTTCAAGGGGAGACTTGGAGAAGAGACTCCTCCTACTGCTCTCACTGAGGGAAGGACAGAGAGCACTCTCAAGGCTGCCCAGCTCATCAGCCCAGGTCCTGCATGCAGGATTGTCTGGGACACTACAGCACACATATATAACCAGCTGGTGGGCTGCAGCAGTTACTCAAGAGATGGGGAAAATATCTGGAGGTAGCAAAGGGGAATGTGTAGGATATGTAGAGTGCTCCCTGGAGGAGTTAGAAGGGGTGTGGGAGGCATAGGAGAACAGGAAGAAAGATCACTGCTCTAGTGCTCAGCTCACAGAGTTTGGCTTCTTAACAAGCTCACAGAGTTTGGCTTCTTAACAAACAACATTTTCCTCCATTCTTCTCACCAACCTACCACTCCATGATAGGCTCCCTATAGCTACCTGAGTTGTTGCCCATCTAAGAGATGTGATTTATTTATTTCTTGTTCCAACAGAACCAAGATATTTCTACTCACCTGATTTTCTAAGGAGAGGATACCTGTGAGCCCAATTGTGTTTGTCTTCATCTCCTCTGTAACTATCAAACTTCAAGGCTGATTTCAGTTAAATGGTGGAGGAAGAAAGAAATATGAAATTTTTATATTTTTAATGAAATTCAATTGCAGAGGAGGAGAGACATGCCTTTGAGATATTCTGACCAACAAAAGTCATTACATGTTACATCCTCAGACAGGGCAAAATGAATGAGACTTAATCACTGTCTTGGTGCAGAAAAGTTCCCACCAGAAACCTCAGTCTGGCCTAAGAAGCTAACCCGGACTGAACTTTGCACTCAGAGGACAGAGGGGTTTCTTCACAAAAAGTTGAGACTGGGAGACACAATTTATTGTATAGGGTAGAGTACACAGCGTGTTTTCTTTCTCTGAGCACTTTTCTTACCTTTTTATTTTCTTTCCCTTGATTTGAAATGATTCATTCAATCTGTGTCACTTGTCCACGTTAGATGGCACCCGTTTGATTTTGTTTGATGCAGCAGAGAGGAGAAGCAGGGATGGGATGTGACATGCACTTTATCTTGAATATTATTTGTCTCTATAAGAGTGTGGTGACATAAAACCACTGAAAGACCTGTTGTAAAGGATAGTCATTACTTTGTAAGTGCTTACACAAATGTGTTGGAAGATTACATTTGGGAAAAACGTTTACAGGTTCCACACACATTTTCTGTGTGAGAGCCGAGTTAATCAAAGCACACTGACAGACAAGTGGGGATGATGCAAGTTTACAAGTTAGAGGCTTGGTGACTGACAGACAAAACGCATAATACATAATATTAATACAATACAAAAGAACACTTTCACAAAATGTACAGTACTTTAGTAAGGGATGAGAGTATAATTCCAGCTTTTTTATTATTAAGTCCTTTTGTAAAGTATTTTAGTTCAGTGTTACTTATTTTATTGAAGAAGTCAGAAAATATTCCTTACTTAAGGAGAGTAATGGGTTTACAAGTTTGGGGAGAAAGGAGAGAGGGAACTATGCTTTTCTTGGAAAGTGCCAAAATCCCAGGTAGACCACAGCACTAAATATCACCATTCCATAATGACTGAAAAATTGTCTTGGAGAAACTGGAGGAAAAGACTAAATATGTGCACATGTATGAAATCATAAAATATAACATTTTCTATTTAACAGAAGTCTGCAACAGACCAAAGAATAGTAGAAGGAGGGAAATCTTTAGGAGTAACATAAGTAGATTTGCACTCTGAATGTTGCATGAAAGCCACTTGTAATGGTATTTAGGCTCTGTTACACCATTGACATTATTTTCTCCGAGCATTAATTTTTTTCTAAAGAATGATGAGAGTGTTTTCTTCTGACATTTACTTAAACCTGTTAAGAACTTGGTACTGTGTTACATATAACAGCCTAGATGTTTAATGTTGAATAATTTCTGAAAAGTCCTGACATTTTGGAAGGATGGACAGTGTTTCAACAATGACATATACTGAGACAGACATAAAATCATGAAGCACAGCAGTAAATTGTTATCCCTATTTCACATTATACCTACACTTCGTGACTTCAGACCTTAAAATTGTCTGGGGAGTCTCCATAGTATATTCACTTTTCTCCCTGGGAAAGTTTCAGCACTTTATTATTTTCTTTGGTAGGTCTCCACTTTGCAAAATATGTCTATTTAATCAAACAGTAAAAAAAATTATACCATATGAGAGAGAGCTGACATCCAGCTAGAGAACTCTAAATAACAAACACTTGAAGAAGCACTTGCTATAGTTGGGCTCAGATGTGTTTGAAAATAGCTCTTAATCAACCAAATAATAAAAGCCATGATCAGTTCACAGATAATTCTCCAACAGATAAAGGGTCAAATCTGATGAATGAATTGTTCATGAAGGCCGTTTTGATGAGCCATAATTATGTGAGCAAAATCCCATGGTCTTTTGTCTCCTGATTGCATGATAACCACATAAAAGGAAGAGAACAGAAAGGAGATTAAGTTCTTGCAGTCAGTAAGAGATGTTGTATTGATTCTAAGTTGTTGCTAGGTAAATAATTAAACCATGATTTCAGTGTTGATTTTATTTGTCTGCTGTGTGTAAAGGTTACTTAGACGTATCATTGAAAAATTAATTAATATATTTCTGCCACTGCTCAAATAATGGAAATCCATAAAGATGAAATTACTGTAGTGGTTTGAAACCACTCATTAATGATCCTTCTCAGCTTCAGAGAATTTCTCAGAAGTCTAATAGTCTTGACAGATCAGACCATCTTTCTTCTTTTTTTTTTCTTTTTTAATTCTTCATTATAGTTGCTGCAATAAATAGATATCTGTGAATGGATGATGTAGCTTAATCAGCAAGATTTAATATGCTGATTTGCACCAGGGCCATATCTATTCTTGGTGTCCCACCCAACGGAACTCTGGCCCGTCTAGATCAGAAGGAAAGGGCAAGGTTGAGCAAACTGAGGTCATGCAGAGTTTATCAATGAAATCTGCTGTGCCCTTTTCCACAATAAAACTTAGCTACAATGTGACACGTACCTACAAACTGAAGGAAAAAGACAAAAGGCAGGGAAGGTGTGAATAATGAAGCCTCTGAGTAATTAGCATGGTAATACCTGAGGCATATTTGTTCGAACCACATCCATGCTAATTGCCCATTTACCAGGCTAATTTAACATCAGTTATTTCTGGGTTCATTCCATCATCAATACATTTCTCTTGTTACTAGGCTACTGTAATTTCTACATCAACTATATTTGACTTACATAGGCTTTTAACCCTTCAATATCCACAGGGGAGCACGGTTTGCTTGGAGTTTTGCAGTTTAAATGTCCTATATACAAAAGCCGGGGAATTTGCATTTCAGATCCCAACACACCCATTTCAAAAACACATTATATAGTAACTTCTGATCACCACATAATTGTCTAATGCAGTTTTGACAGTTCTGTTTTCTGCAGATTGCATATTATTTAATTTCCTCCAAAATTCAATCATTCAAAAAGCTCTCCCAGTCATTAAAACTATTAGTTCTGTACATTTGAATGGTTGTTGTAAATAAGAATTAGAAAGCATAAATTATATTGTACAGTGCGAAATAGAACTTTGTTTGCTAGATTAACTAATTGATCTGGTATGTCCTTTCCAATTTCAATGTGTATGTTTCTGTGATATATCCGGACATTGATATTTTTCATCATTTACCAAAAAGACTACAAAAAGTATTGCTGTTGCTCTTACTGAAAAGATTTTTTAGGATACTGAGTTTTGCTTTTACTCTTTTTGTATGGGAATAAATGTTACTCTTCACATTTATGAAAGTAAATGAAAGATTTGTATGCTTTTGATACCAAAATATTTTATTTTTATTTCAGGCTGTGAATGAAAATCTTTGCTATCCTGAAAACCTAGCAATAGGAAGAGGCTGGTGCTTTTCTCTGAGGGGAAAATGACTCACCAAACGATGCCCAAACTCAGTGGAGTCATTTGGCATCACAACTGCTCTGGAGATTTCAGGACATAAGCAAATACAAGGGCTCCAATGTGTTGTAAACATGATAGGTTGTCTTACTGATATTTTTCAGTTTTGACTCCTTACATGATTGCTTTTTTTTGTAATCAGTGATCAGTGTGAAATACCACACACGCATGCTTAATACTACCTACTAAGAATGAGCATATGTGTTTGTTACTTGCATGCTTAAAACTGAAGAAGAGGTGAAAAGCTCAGAATGGATCCAAAAGTGGATCAGAATGGTCCAAAAAATGGATCTGGAGAGTTTACTTACATATGAGGCCAAGTACATGCTCCTGCAAACACAAAACTTAGAAATACCCTGTGCAGCTGCTGCCTTTCTCTGGAGACATAAGCACAGGGTGTTTGATATCCTTCTCAGAGAGAGCTTTACAGTCTTAAGCTCTTGCCCATAAGGGGGTCCTGAGTGTCCTGCCTGGAGAGCATGGGGAAACAAAGTGTCTGGCTCACCATAAGGTAGGTTGTCTATATGTGAGGACTGTGAATGGTGGAGACTGTTGCACCTCCTCTGAGAATTAATAAGAGGTGGATTTTGTCACCGTTTTCCTAAAACCATGTCTAAGGCTTGTCAAACCTGCTGGAATTCAAAAACTACTTATTCCTGTGATTTCCATGTGTAACCCGGTGTGAATCCTGTAGGGATTTAGGGAGCATACATATCACAGAGGGTCTTAAAACACAGGTGAGGCTGGGATTACAGCCTGGAACCCCTGCAGAGGAGACTCCAGACTACTGTGAATATATTATTGCACACAGAACAGTTTCAAGAAAAAAAAATAATGGAACGCCTGTGAAAAGACGTGTTTTGCTTGACAGTGAAGCACTCTCTTGGAAGCTGGAAGTCTCTGCTTTTCAGCTGCACTTTCCAAAATCAGAGATGTGTAATCAGTCCCTGGTACATGCAAGAGGAATGTTCTTAACTCCTAAGCAGAAGAGTACAAGAAGGAAATGTCACTGTTACTTCACCCAGATGCAATTTATAAAAAAATAAAAAAAAAAGAAGAAGTGAGTTTTGTATCTAACTCTAGCTTCAAGAGGTGAATCTTGAAGCCAAGAAGACCTGTTTTGTCCTGTATATTTGTGTTTATCTACAACTTGCTGGTAGTAGCTCCATATTCAGCAATGTGCCTGGAAGTAAGATATCTCTCAGATAATAGGAGGGTGAATAACTCAGCAGAGAGCAAGGTACATTTCTGAGAGTCATTCTATTTAATGGATGGTGGACAGGAAGCCAAAACTTCTTACCTTTATGGAAAATAGTGTACATTTGTTTCAAAGAGAGTCAAAGCCTGGACAATTTCCTTCTGTCATTTTCTTAAATGTTTGAAACAGGAAAATAGGATATGGAAGCAATTAATTGTCACAGAGAGACATTTTTGAACCATTGTCTTATCTGCTTATTTAAATCGCCGGCCCAAGTTTTCCAGAAAAAGAGACAAGAAGCTATAAAACTAAAAACTCAGTATAGAACAATCTTCAAAAAAACAAACATGAAAGGACCAGTTGGTGATTATGCCATAAAAAGAGCCTGAAAACTAGAAACCAGGAAAGTTACAACCTTTCCCCATGTTAACATTATCATCAATAACACAAAAAATGAGAAATGTAAAGCAATTATTGCAGCAGCAAAAGGGCACAAAAAGATGTACGGGAGAGCCTTGAATCTATCTCTGCATTTGCATACAGCTACCAGAGTTGTTTTGAAATGTGGAGGACTTGCTTAAAATCGGAACATGCATTTTACATAACAAGGGGCTTTGTACAGATGTGCTAAATTTACAAAGGCAACTGAAGGACATTTCAGACAGACTTGACAGACTGCAAGCTGCTGCTGTTACTGTCACAGTCTCTGTGTAAATCTGGTTTAACAACAAGAACTGACACCACACAAGGACAAAACTAAAAAATAATTCAAAGGTGCTGTGGAACTTTTCCTTTTACAAATACCAAGATAGCCAAATAAAAAGGTCACATATACAGGGGTTGCAGGCTGAAACAAAAATAGCAAAAAAGATATATCAGGTGAAAAATCATATTTTGCCTTATGTTTTTCATGCATTGAAATGATAGATACATGGAAAGATACAGCAGCTAAGATATTCCCCCTCGTTTTGAGGGATTTGTTTGTCAGCTCAGGATCATTTGAGTGATTTCAGCTATTTTGACTGTAATTTTATAGTAGATGAGAAGATGAAAGATAAAACAACCTGGCAAAAGTATAACCAATATCAAAGAAGTGACAAGAATGTGAGTCTAAATTGAGTAGGGACTAAAATACCCTGTTCTTCTCATTGTCTTGGTTTAAAGTATAAAAGCACATTCAAAAGATATTACAGCTCCAGTTGCTGAAGGATTTTATCTGTCAGATTGCATGAAGGTGTGCATGGAGGTGTCTGAAAAGCTCAGATTTTGTAAGAACTTTAAAAGCAAAAAGCCCTTTCTTTCTCCTCTGATAGTGATCTGCATCCACTCACTTTGACACAATAGCATTTCTGGGAAGCAGCACTATGCCTCCTGTGCAGTTGCTTTCCTTCTATGTGATGGCCATGTCTCCTGAAGTCTGTAACTGAACTTGTCTGACTCAGGTATTTCTTCTTTCATTGGGAATCACAGTGCCTTCCCTGAGTGCTCATATTTACAAGGCACAGCTTCTTGAACAGTCCTTGGCATCTACAGCCAGCCACAACATGGCATAGTTGGAAAGTCAGTGAAATATCTCTGTTCTCTTACCAAAAATCCTGATTAGACGTTTGTCAGCAGACAGTGGTGGTACTGGCCAAAAGATTTGATATGTAGTGCCACTGGAGAACCTCACATGTTCCTGAGCTGGGAAAGGAGATTGGTGGCACCATTAGAAATAATATTGGAAAAAACCAAAGAATTAAGCTTACCCACATGGGTCACTGGAAGGACTAGAGGCAGCAGCAGACGAAACAATAGTGATACCAGGGAAGCAGCTGTTGGCTAAACTGTGGCTGAGAGTCTGTTTCAAAATGACAGATGTAAGAAATTTCTGAAAACCTTTTAAAATACCTCAACAGTGATAGCAGTAAATAGATCCCAGGCACAGTGCAAATGCCAGCAGCTCCTCATAGGGTTTATTTTCCAGCTTCTTTTGTTTTTCCACAGTTGTACACAGATTACCGTGAGCTCTGAGGATGAATTTAGCCTGTTCCCTGTTGGGTCAGGGAACATGATCAGCACACCTGCACTGCCTTCAGGAGAAGCAGTAACTTTTGTTCAAAGAGCCACCTAAAGATTGGTCAGTAACGTAGAAACATGCTGTATTTATGGTCTAAGAAAACTCAAAGGTGTTTGTTTTCCCCTCTTTCCTTCATCCCTGCTTCTTTAGTGTGCTTTAGGAAACAGCTGTACTCAGACACATACTGTATAAGTGCAGAGTAAGTAAACGATTTTTCATTTATTTATTTATTTTGCAATATTTATTTTGTATCCATTATTGAAAAATTAGTCTGCAGCTAATCTATACACCACCTGGTAGGAATTATATTCTTCACAGGTCATTCACACAGCAAAAGGTCCTAGTCCTTATGGCCTCTATCCTTACTCCAGGCACATCTTATGGTTATGGCATTTTGCACATTCAATATGGGCAAAATAGCTAAGATTAAATGAAAATTGTTAAAAAGTATTAACATATTTCCAGACACAGTAGCAATAAAAAAGCATGAAAAAATAATTTGTAGGCACCATTATTTGTGGCTTCTGCAAAATGAAAAGCATGCCAAAAATGACAAAGTCTTCTTAGAAGCGTTTCATTGGAAAAATTTTGCATCATGCTGTTGTTACTCTATGTAACTCACCAGTACAGAGTACGACAGGCCATTTACATTCTAGTGCAATGTTTGGCAGGTATTTGCAACAAGTTTTTCATTTTCCAAAACTCATTTTTGAGTCAAGAAATGCGAAAATGTTCTAAACAGAGACTAAAACCTTCTTTTGCCAATTTTCCACTTCATAATGTTATGCTGCTTTCAGTTTCCCATGGATATGCCTAACACTAATGCTGACATATTTTGGGCTTGTACCAAGATTGTTCTTGTGACAAACATTATTTAAATAAAATAATCACTCTTCTTTAAGCAGTCTCTACTTCCCTAAATTTAGGAAAATTTCAGTCTAACATGCAGGCTTAAATTTCACATTTCACTGAGTTTTGTTAGTTAAGAAATCACACTACCGATTGATGAGATATAGGATAGTTGTAGCATTGGGCTACACTGACACTGGAACTGATAGAAAAAAGGATAAAATAAATCTGTCTGTAGTTTCATTGAAGTAGGTTGAGAAAATACATTTAACACACAGAGTAAAACAAGCAAATGATCAGAAGTCAGTCAACACTTTTCCTCCCAGCACAGCTGTACACTGGAGTGGATTTTTATTATTTATTTCCATATTGCTGAAAATTCATATTGGTGCATCACTTTTGTTCCTTCTTTGTCTATGTATATGTATGGCTCGGCTTCACAAATGAAGATTTGGAAAGGGCTCTATCCACGTGGGTGTGCCCTTCCAGCCTGTGCAGTGGATTTTTTAGGTGAGGCTCAGCGTGCGCAGAACTGGCTCCACCATTTAACTCCTAAGGTTCATCTGCCATGGCCGAGCAAGCTTGGATGGTGACAGTGAAGTCCTCGGGACTAGAACCCACAGCCCCTGGTATTCCCAGGAGGTCTCCCATCCAAGTACTAACAGGGGCTGACCCTGCTGAGCTTCTGAGATCTGAGAGGAATGGATGTCAGGGAGGCATTTAACTGCCCTTTTCTTCCTTCACTTTGATGATTGAAAGTTCTTAAGCAGTTTGAGAAAGAAAATTGAGTATCTCCCCTATAAGTGCTCAGCCACTCCGCACCTTATGAAACACAGACAGAGAGCAGCTCACTATGAACCTCTCTTAGATTCTTCCTGAGTTGCTTTTATCTCACTCTGTTGAGAAAGAGATTGTACAATAAGAACTTTTGCCATGTTCTTACATGATGCAGTGAAATGGCACAGCAGATCTGAGGGACACAGCAAAAGTCAGGAAGGTATCATTTCCTTTATTCAGACACATCCAAACCCATCTGACAAAGGGCAGTGATTGCATATCATTAAATGAGATATGGGTATGCAAGTTGATTAGATGCAATAAATCTCATGTTCAGAAGCAATGACTTCTCTGGGACTGACTAGTTTTTTTTAGCTATGTGATACTGGAGACAAATATCCCATCTAATTCTTTCATAACCACCTCACTGTTATTGCTAATGTGCTTCATCCAGTGGTGTTAAGATTCAGAATTAGTACACAATAGTGACTATAAACTTTTCTTTTTCATGGGTTTTATAGAGGATCTGATCCACATCATTCCTGCTACTAGTTACCACTGCAAACTCCTGACTTTCCCAGTTACGCTCACACTGAAGGGTGGCTTTGTGAAATAGATAGATGTCCACTGGGAATTAAAACTCTTAAAACACATCTGCAAGTGTTACCAGAAAGAGCTTTGAATCATAGGATACCAGAGGTGAAAAGCCAGTTTTTTGATCTTATTAGCTATGCAAATTCCATTGATTGCCTCCCCTGCAGCAAAAGGGTTGTTCAAACCAAAGATAATGCTCAGCTGTTTCCAATGATGTGTCTCTACCATATTCAGTTTCAGCTCCAGCTCAGGAGTGTTCTGCCCTCCTTACTGCAAAGGGATAGCTCCTTTTTTTTTAATGGCAAAAGCAGCAAGCAGTAAAATCATCAGCATCTGTAAAGTTCCTCAGTACAAAGTTTGCAACACACATTTTGGACATGTAGGTGAAAAAAGAGGGAAGAGCATGGAAGGGGAAGAAGATAAAATTAGCTGTCTTCTTCCTGTAGAGATCTATGCGATACAGGATAAAGATTGTACTTCTGAGCAGTCTGTATTTTCAAAGTAATCCCTCCTTAACTCTATAGTATTAATTTCTAGACAAATATCTTTAAAGGATGCGAATACTGGAAATCTGTACTGTAACATTTTGGCTAATGGAGACCATAGTAACTGAGGAATGGGCAGTGATGAGCTAACTGGCAGGGCTTATTAGCTCTTTAACCTGGGAACCGTGCAGCCACTGTCAGAACCAAGTCTTTCTGCATGCTGCCCAGATCCGATTGCTCTGATCTGTGATAGCTGTCGGCATGGTAGTCCATTGCTCTGTGCAGATGTTCTCTGAATCCACATTTCCAGTTTTGTACTTTATTTCTCCCCACTCTCCCATTTTATTCCAATCATTAAGAGATTTCACATCTACACACCTCTTCCCCAGTTGGTGTTCCACCCTACTTTCTAGCATTCCTGCTAGCTTTGTTTTTAGGTTCTGGCATTCAGCTGCTAAACTCGTAAGGCCTATTGCTTCCCAGTATTAGTGATTCACTTTATTTGGTTCAGCTGAGTCATAGAAAAGGTAATGGTTGTCTGACAGCTGGGTAAAGCAATAAACTGTTGATATTCTTCATATAACAGAAAGTGTCTGAGTAATTCACATATGTGGAAACTTTATAAAAATATGTAGAAACATTTTTATTATTTATTATTTAGTATTATTTATTATGGTTTACAAACTAGGCTGTCAGCTGGGCTGAATTTGGGGTTTAAATCAATCTAGTTATTGAGGATTTCTGAAGTGTGTGAAGTAGTGATAAAAGATTTCTACAGCTTTCCTTCTTCCTACCCATGAAGAGTGTGTATTTTTGGTAACTCTTGTTAATGATTGATGAGATCAATTCCCCAAACATAGCTAGTTTAATTATTTTTGCAATGGTTCAGTTTGCATGCCAATTACCGTACTCCAAAGTGAAGAAGGGCTTGAAAGGTTCTCTATCTTTTTTTTTTCCAATGACCTCATTGGTCCAGTAAAAGCTATTGCCTCTCTCTGTAAACCTAGCTTGGTTTATATGCTGAATCTGTCACTATTATAACAACATTATTACTATTCTTTATATCAGGCACTTACTTGAACATGAATTTTATTTTACCATAAAATTCCTCTCAAACTTCCATTTTCTTTTGTTTTAGTACATGAGTGGTGGCTGTCTGCGCTTCTGAGATAAATCTGAAATGAGTTCACCAGAATTAGTGTTACTATCTCTCACTAAACCAGGGTAACTGAATCATTTAAGGCCATCTAGGAAACCTCTTATTACTGGTAACACTTTACTCCTTGACTGTCTGTAGGTCTCAAAGCATGTAATAGAGGAATTTATAGAGGGGAGGATGATCAGATGATTCACTTAAATCTGAAAGTGGGGAACAGATGTCTAACCTTGTGCCTGTCACTAAAGCATGAGGACACGCATCACCTCAGCATGCTTGCTCACATTGCAGCCAGTGCAGCTCAAGACTCAATTTCCATTTTAATTATACAATCATTTATCAACACTTGCCCATAATAAGCAGATAAAGTCCTTCATCTCTGTTTAGCGGTGGATAACTCGCTCATGTCTGCTAGCACTGATACTGTCTGTTCCAGGGCCCATACCTCAAGGTTTTAACTCAAGTTCCCACTTAGTTCCCACACTGACAGATTCCCCATGAAAAGAAAGAAAGGAGTGAGTTTAAGGCAATCACAGGCTCTTAGTGTCCCAATTTGCCATTAGGGAAATATTTTTCCTCCTCGGATAGTTTCTTTTTCATCTTTGCTTTAATACCTGATTTGAAGGCTGTGGTCTTTGGGACTTACACTTTTCATAGTCACCTTTTAGTGACCTTATTATTTTTAAGGCACATTGTCTGTTAGGGTATTTTCCAGATGTGCTTTTTTATGCAGTTCTGGTTTTGCCAGGTCACTGTACTAGTTTCCACCAATAGAGCTTGAACACCCAAATATTGTTGCACTCACTTTTTTTTCAGCTGTCCTAAAAATGCTGACTATTTGATAAAGATTAGGGATTTTATTTAGGAAAAACCAAACTGTCTTAGGTTTAAGAGTGGTGAAAATTTGATATCAAGTTCCCTATCTCATGGGCTAGAAGGAAAAAAAATCAACTGAGGACCTGCAAAGCCAGCTGTATTGTCACCCTAACTATTCTCGGTTCACTGTAGTAAGAATATTCAAAGCTCTAATCTTAACAGAGATCTTCCTCTATTACTGTAAAACAAATCTTATGAAAATTTCAAGGTGAAAAATATTTAACTTACAATTTAAAAATATATTATTGCTATGTTATTTGACTGTGATTCATAAGTTCTTCCAATTAGCTTTCTTAAACTATTACTTAACAGCACAGTGCATTTGATGATATTGAGGACTGAAAGAAGCCTTCCTTCTTTTCTTTCTCCCCCCCCCCCCCCCCCCAGTCTATTTAAAGTCTGGAAGGCATTAACAGCATAATGGAAGTTATACAGACTGATTTTCAAAGATTTCAACAAAAAAAGACTGAGTCATCTATGATTGATCAAAGGGATAAGTGGATTTTCCCCATTAAATCTTGAAAGACAAAAGCTTGATATTCAGTATTTAACTGAAGCATTGATTTTAAAGGAACAATTTTCCTACTGTTACACTGATGAAATACTCTTAGACTATAAATCGATATGAGTCTACTATTTTTTACATTTGGCATTGGTCTTCCCATAATATTAATTACTATCAGAGTGAAATAAATGTAATGTCCTTTTATTAAATCCATGCAATTTTCAGCTTATCCCAGAATTTCTTATTAATCACCCGCTGCTGTGGAACCTTCATAGGTCAGCAACTTTGTATAAGAAACTACATATTTAAGCATTTTAAGACATTTGATGTGTGAGAATTCCTCTAATTTTGGTTTATTTGCTTTTGTTCCTTAAAAGAAACTCTTTCTACGATGGAATAATGACATACTCAGAACAGCACAGTACTGTTAACTCAACCAGAGGATGAAAACATTTTTTGTTCCATAAGGTAAAACTTCTGAGTTGAGCATCAGATCATATTCAGTTTTTTGTTGCTATGCCATATTACAAGAATGGCTAATCTGCTTTATGCTTTCTCTTCAATCAGGAATTCTCCGTTGTTTTTCTAATTCTAAAAAATCAAGGCTAGTTGCCACAAATTTTGTGAGCTAAGGGAAAGCTTCTAATCTTGTTGTTGGGGAAGATTTTGTTTAGTGGCAGTTTAATTTGCCATTTGATTTAATATGAATTTCTATTTTGTAGGATATTTTCATGATGATCCTGGTAGAATAAGTGATTTTTTATCTTTTTTTTGATCTTACAGAAACTGAAGGAATAGAAAGCTCATCCTAGCTAACACAAATTAAGGGCAGGACTGAATCAGTAGAAATCTTACAAGAAAAAGCATACAAAATAATCTGTCAACAGGACATCAACCTTCAGTTTGCTTATGAGTTAGGAGGATCAGAGAGAGAGATTGGATTTGTTGCTTTTATTGTATTAGGAAATGATGTGGATGGAGAGGGTGGCTATAGCACTAGCAAGGGAAATATCAAATGTGACGTAGGTCATGGAGGTGGCTGAATATTGGAGCTGTAAGATTAGCAGCATTTTAGACCTGGTTCTTCATCCAAGATATTCCCTGACAGAGCAAAGAGTTTTCAGGTCCTGAACATGTGAATCAAGACAACTGTAGATCTCAGAGTTTTAGGGATGTGGTAGAAAGCTGAGATGGCTTGCTTATACCTGGTATACAAAAGGAACCAAAAGGAAATCTCTATAGGAGAAAGGGAACCATTGGTGTCATGTGTCTTTGAGAAAAACACCTGACTATGTGCAAAAGAACAGTCTCATGGAGTCTCATGGATTCAGACTGGAGCACTCTTACTATGTAAAGGAAAAATGTCAGCAGCGTGATATAATGGGAACTTGCCATGGTCAAACTTCACAGCGCTGGTGCTCGCCCAGCCTTCCAATTTGTCTGGGTCTCTCTGCAAGGCCTCTCTGCCTTCAAGGAAGAATGAAGAAAAGAACTGATCTACAGTAAGCAGATAATGAGACAATAAAAGCCTTCAGAGACAGTGTACAGAAACAATAGGAAAATGTTCTGGAGACAAAGGCAGGATGAGGTGCAGGAACTAAAACGAGCAGAAGAAAAGTGTACCAAAGAGAAATAAATGAGTGTGTTGTTAATGCCAGAATATCACTGGAGCCTCACTACTGAGAGGAGTAAGCGGCAATGTTACCAAAGAGAATCAAAAAAGTGCTGTCTACTGGGCAGCAAAAGCACATTGGGTAAACAGGACAGAAGAGAAAGCTGAATTAAAGGGGAAAAAGGCCACTGGTGGGTCTTCATCTCAGAGCAGGCAGCCAGGTTCTTGCCATAGGCAGCAAACTGTTTAATCTGATGAAGAAACCTAATCCAAGAATGCAAGGCTTGGGTATTATTCCTGTCCAGAAAAAACAGATTAAAAGAATTCAAGGGTTTGAAGAGCAATAACATATTTCTTGGTGATTATTGTGTATTTAACCATTACATTCAGTAGTACATTACCTTTTCATGAAGTTTAACACTACTTCTCCAAAAGGATATAAGCCATGTAAATGTCAGAGAGCCTCAGATAACCTCTACTCCCTGTAAAACACCATGAGCACTTGAAATTATCTATATGCTGTGATCACATGACTTTATATAAAAAATTAAGCTGCAAGTTAAAAAAATACACATGAAGATACATATTTTATCTGGGAACTCAGAACTGAGTTGGTGGGAACAACTGAAAGGTTTGTCTTCAGAAAGAGACTGAAATTCTTGGGAAGGTTGTGAAACCAGGCAACGGAGAGAGAGGTCAGAGTCAGAGAATATTCTGAGTTGGAAGAGCTCCACAAGGATCATTGAGTTCAAGTAATAAATGAATGGCCTGTACAGAGAGACATTGCTGGAAAAGTGAGAAAATGAAGGAAAGGAAGGGTTAACTGGAATGAAAGTATTTGTACATTCAGAACAGAAAAATGAGGGAGGTGGTTGTGTTGTGTCATCATCATCATGGCTCGGCTTCTCGAACAAAGATCTGGGAAGGGCTCTACCCCTGTGGGTGTTTCCTTCGAACCTGCGCAGTGGATTTCTTAGGTGAAGCTCAGCGTGCACAGAACTGGCCCCACTCTTTAACTCCTCAGGTTCATCTGCCATGGCCGAGCGAGCTTGAATGGTGACAGTGAAGTCCTCAGAACTGGAACCTACAACCCCTGGTATTCCCAGGGGGTGTCCCATCCAAGTACTAACCGGGAATGACCCTGCTGAGCTTCCGAGATCTGATGAGACTGGATGTCAGGGTGGCATTTAACTGCCTTTGTGCTGTGTATGTGTTAAATAACTGATGAAATGAAGTGCACAGTGGCAGCAAGAATAAAATGAAATCTTTTCTTATAAAGATTGACCCTAAGAAGGAAGATAAAAGTAGTATTGCAGATTTTCAGAGGTGGATATGGAGCTAGATAATAATAAGAGAAATACATACAAAGTGATGGCTTATTTATTTATTTATTTATTTATTTATTTATTTATTTATTTATTTATTTATAGAAAGAGAGAGAGAGAGAGAGGAAAAATTTCAGCTTTTCAAATACATGCTGGGAAATAAAACAGAAACCCCAAAAACCTCCAAACCACACCAAGCACTGAACATGAAAAGACCTAGACGTGGGATATTAAATTTAGCAAACTTTTTGACAAATAGTCAGTGAAACAGTAATGCTATTTTAGATTTGGATTTCATGAGCAGCAAAATTCACAGACCAAAAATTCTCATAGTAAGTAATCCTGGATTGAATAAATATGAAATATTTTGTTTGGGTTTTATTACTGAAATATAGAAAAATTT
>JAWWLZ010000001.1:92109078-92128001 GCA_035041345.1 Poliocrania exsul | reverse complement strand
GTTCAAATGTACAGAAAAGGAAATGTAATACAAACTGAAGTGGGACTTGAAAATTAAAATAAATTGTTATGAGTGAGGATGGTTGGGCACTGGAATAGACTCTCTAGAGAAGTCATCATAGCACCAAGCCTGACAGAGTTCAAGAGGCATTTGGATGATACTCTCAGGCACAAGATGTGAGTCTTGGGTGTGACTCTTGGGGGATGGTCCTGTGTGGCCTAGGAGTTGGACTTGATGATCCTTGTGTGTCTCTTCCTACTCAGCATATTCTGTAAATCTATGTGATTCTGAGTAGGCGTATGGAACAAACTCATGCCTTTGATTTTGCATTAAGTATCTTCAGTAGAGCAATTCTGGAGGCCAGGACTCTGAGCCAGATGGTCCCTTCAAACTCTCCCTCTCCTTTCCACTCAATTTCTGCACTTTCTGACTAGCAACATGAGGACAAAAATAGTGGAAAATTAATTCTAACATTAGCTAGCTTTTGTCTCTATGTCTGGCCCCATTAAGTCAGCCTGCAGACATGAATGTACCAACTTTGAATAATGTTGCTAGTAACATTGCCAGGAAATACTCTCCTATTTAGGGACAAAGAGTTCATTCTGATGCTAATGAATCTCCTAAGTATTCAGCAGAATTGTCTGCATGATACCTACGGCTCAGGTATCCAGCCAAGCAGCTGCATGACTTTGTCACCATCCCTTTCTTTCAGACAGATCCTAGAGGCCCATCCATGAGTCAAAAGGCACATTTTGAGGTTTTTCTGTGTGCACAAAAGTTTCACAAAGATTAGTCCTCCTATGTCTTTTCTTTTCAGTATGTACAGTAGCTTGAGGGAATGGACATTACACGCTTGTGTGTCCACCAAGTAGTGTCCATCCTCATAGCATCAGTAGAGTAAGGGTCTTGCCTACCTCCTGCAGCACTAAAAAGGCATAATTTCTTGCCAACACACAATCCAGCCCAGTGTTACCAGGTAAAGTTTGTCTTTGTAACAAGTAACAGGGAGACTTTTAAAAGTTAGCAGTTTTGACTGCTCCCACAGAATATTGAAAATAGACATAATCCTACTTGATTTGTGATTCAGAATTAACAAGTGGCCAGAAACACCCTGATTTTCCTTTTGATTGACAAGAGGACTTTGCATCTTCCCCTTTCTGAAATAAGAACATCATATCTGTTACTCATCAACTGGGAAACTGTTTCCTACAGCTACTGCAAATTTATGCATGTATATATTATTTTTCTTACAGTTACAGTGATCAGGAGCATAACATCGATTTTCTGGAATTAATACTGTTTCCACATACAGTCTGGATGCACCATATGGCCGTAATCCTCTTCATTAGTAGACAAAACCGTAGCTGCTAGAATGGATTTAGTTCAAGCACCCTTCTGATTTCAACAAAGATGTTGTGTGCTCAATAAGATAGGTACTTTTCAGAGAGTTTACAGTGAAATTAGTTCTACCTGAGACATGATTTTATGAGTAGACACAGGCCAGATGGAGACCCAAAAAACACAGTAGGAAAAATTTTATGAAATGTAGGTGTTTATTAAGAAAATGTCTCATTCTGCCTTGGAGAGTTTAAGGACAGACGCTCTAATTAATAACACCATACCATATCCCCCAGTTTCTATTTTTGTAGACTCAGCAATTTGCCCAACTTTATTGGTAAATTTGTTACTGTAATTATTATACCTATTTAAAAAAACACTAGATAAGAACCTCTAATAAAACTATAGTTCAAAATGACAGCTGCTGTTCTGCCATGTGATTTATCCTTAACACAAACTCTAAAACTGCATTTTGAGCTGTAATGTAACCAGACAGCACAGATCAGCAGGATCATCTTCATCTGTGACTGTATACTTGATTAGTCTCATCAGTGAAAGAATTGGTCATGACTGACATTTATAAGTGAGTAAAGGCGTTAGCTGGATAACAGAACAAATAAAAATAAAAATATTCTTCTGTCCTTATGCCTAAATAGATAACAAATAATTTTGAGATAAAAAGTCACTCACATTTAAAAAAAAGGATTGACTTGCTTTAGGGAATAGATGCACTCCAGATAAATTCCACCTCAGCTGGAATCTACCACCTCTATACATATTTGATAAGCAGTAAGCCTATATATGGCAGAAAACAATCCTAGTAAGTGGAAGTCTTTAAACTACTCCTTGATCTTTATATTTACCATGGACAAACCCAGCAGAAAAGCTGTAAGAGAGTGCATTCACTGCAAAGTATTTTACACTGCTATATACATCTTTGTCAATTTATTTTAATGCATTATCATTTACTTCCATTTCTGGATCGTCTCAGAGGCAATGGATAATGATGTACTAGGATGCCAAAAGTCATGCCTTAATGTTGACAGCTGATGTTTCCAATATCTCACTTCCCAGAATACTTATACAGTTATTAAAATCTCCTGGGTCAAAATCTGCTCTCTTAGTATATGTCTCACTCAATTTCAGATAGATCTTTTCCACAAAGAAATTGAATTTTATTAATAATATTTTTACAGGACTTCTATGAGCTTCCATTTTAGTTCATGGTTGAAAATGCTTAGAGTAGAAATGGTTGAAAAAAAAAATTAAAACACCCTTAAAATCTCCTTCCATCTTTGTCAACAGTTGAATGCAACTAAGATTTTTCTATGTTTTTAAATTTGGGATGGCATATTTTTGATTCTGACAATATGTTCTGGTTTAGTACTACAACAATTCTTTTGGGTTTGGTTCTTCGCATGATATGAAGGAAAGTTTTCAGGAGAAAAATTTAGCATGTTTCATATATGCCTCCACTTGTACACATTTCATAATCTCAGTAAGAAAATGCATTTATTTCTTTCATAATACTGCACAGTGGGAGTTTTTTATTTGTTTTACTCCTACCGCTGAATAATACTTATTGAAACTAAATGACAACACAGAATTTAAAACGTATGAATTCGGCACATTTGAATTGTTTGCCATAATATCCAGGCTTAGTGATAAAGGTTTAGTATTATTCATGTGCAGGATTCTATACTGGAATAGTTATTTTTTACTAAATGTAAATTTCTGAATGGGTCTTTACTGCAAGCCTCTTACTGGTGTATTGCAAATGGTCACTGGAAGTCAGCTGAATTAATCCCAAGCGCAGCAGAACCTTCTATAATGCCATATGAAGAATTGGTCACAGTGACATTCTTGATTCTTTCCGACAGTTGAATGACACATAGCATTGCTAATTCACAAAGTAATGCTGGGCACTTTTATGCAATGTGACTTTTCATCTTCCCCACAATTGCTTGCTCACATATTTTATTCCATATTAAATTACTCATATGCATAACTGATATAATCTTTTTTCTGCATTCATATGTAGTATTCAAACCAAAACATGTGTCTGTAAGATTCAGTTATTATGCTGTCTGGAGTTAAGTCTGGACTCCTCTCTTAAAATAAAACAATTCTGACTTTTTATATCTCCCTACATTAGGTGCAAAGGAACACATTACAAAAATTGCTCTAGACTACATTAAGGGAGCTTTTCTAATTTCCATTCCATTACCCTTATATTCTGGATGAAAGATAGATGTCTTGGTCTGCATCCAAGTAAAACAGAGGAGGTGATTACTGGCAGGTGCATATATATGACAGAATCAATATACTTTATTATTGTTTTCCCTTTGTTTAATTTTCTGAAGGTAAAATTTTGGCCATTTTTAGCACAGGATGCAAGATCCATTTTTGTCTTCTTTACTAAGCATAGTGTCTGTAACCTCCATGTTGACTAATCTTTAAATATAACGCTGGTGGTGCGGCTTATTTGATAGCAGAGCAGGCACATGATATGTGGGATACTCTGGAGAATGTTGAACATGCAGAGCATGTTTACAGTCACATCTGAGGGGAAACTTGAGACACTTGAGACCTCTCATGAAAATTTGTTTAGTTTTCAAGGCAAGATTACTTCCGTTATCTTTTCAGGATGTGTTTGCATGTCTCTCAGATATTGCAGTGATTAAAATTAATGACGAGAGTTAGTCCAGAACCACCACATTCCAACTGAGCCTTTCAGACTAATAAAGGGGCTAAAATTAGTAAGATCTGGTGCAAATAAAGGGTTTCAAAGAGCCCTGCTTGACAATACAAGGGTCAGAAAATATGAAGTAATGGGTAGACACTTAAAAATTAAATAAAAATGGGTTGGATTTGAAACATTCACTAGGAACTATTCATAAATCAGCCACAGATGCAGAGCTCTCAGTCAAATTGCCTAGCTGGTTTTCAATGACAGTATACTGATAAAAATCATACTCTGTGCTTTCAACATCCTCCAGCCTGCAGAGGAAGTATCTGTTAGGTACATTCACAGCAGCAATTCATGACAAATGATGTGTCCATTATAAATTCTTTGCTCTTCAGGAATAGCAAGGGACAGTCAGGCACACAGAAATTTGTAGTTTCCTTGGTGATAGAGCAGTGGGCTTGGAGCTGAGTGAGAAGATTTTGTGTATAGACTGGAGGGTCTCTGCAGCAGTGGAATACAGGTTTGACTCCATATATCAACATACTCTGGGACCAAGGAGCATTTCCCATCTCTCAGGTCTGCAATGCAAAAAGAGTACCGATAGCATGTCAGGACAAACTCTTCATGTGTGTTACTCCTTTATCTCCATCTTTCCTCTGCATGTCTACCCTTCCTTTGGAAGGGAATATTATAAAAGGGAAATCTCATTCAACTTCTTAATCACTTTCTGCCCCACAGTGAGTGACATAACACATAAATTTTGTCTAATCAGGGTTTTAATTGAGGTTTTACAGTGTACATTATTCTGTCCTTAATACATTCATATTTTAGGTTTCTTTTTTTCTAATTACCTAATCCATCCACCCATTTGGAGGAAAAAGGCCAACAAGATCTAAATCAAGATAGAAAGGTCTGGTCACATTGGAGAAGAAAGGGTCTCTGATACCACCTGAAAACCTCTCGCATATGTGGGTATTAGGAGTCTCAGCAGAGTATATTCCAGCTGCACCATGTTACTCCATGATATAAATCCCAGAGTTGCTGCCTTGTCTCTGCATTGGCTGCCTTAGCACTTGTACTTGACAGAGATTTCTGACCGACTGAAAATCAGCTATGGGAAAACACATGGCTCCCACAGATGGTTTAGTAAGGCCAAAGTATTTTCTTTCTCCTAGGGTTTCCGCCAATCCCACCAAGGCTGTGTGTGACAGATGCAGTTGCAGTTCAGATACTTTTTAGTGGTTACTATATTTTCACTGTCGGCACTAGTCCCTACTGTGCTGCCACATGTAACTTTTCAGTGGCTCCCTTTGTACAGTGTAGGGTTCATAGAAGACAAAGTCATGTTGTCATGAATGAATAATGTCCTAATGGCACATGGTACTCTGTAATCTATTTTGGTTCTCTATGAGTAACTCCTGTAAAGGGATTTTTCTAATGTTCTGTATTCATAAAATAGGCTTCTCATGGCAGTTTTGAACTCATGTAGTCAATTTAATTGATAATGCCTCTATTAAAAATAGTCATACACCAGTGACAGTCTTGACAGCCCATTTGTAAATAATAGAAGCTATTTAAACCCAGCACTACAATGCTAATAGGTAAAACACTAATTGTGGCTGCATATGAATCTCTTGAATGAAATCCTCCTACTTTCACTGTACAAGATGTATTAGGGGAATGGGCATGAAGTTCTGCTTTAAAAATCCCCCAGGCATGAGGCACATCTTTGCAAGGCAGGAACATGTGCTAACCAGAGGTGTTTTCACTCGGCTTTGCTGGTTGGTAACCTTACACTTACAGAAGCACAGGCTGGTGATTGCTGCAGCATGTGCCCCATACAAGCATTGACCTTTCTCTTCAGCCATTTCCCACTCCAAAAGCCAGCAGTGAGCAGAAGGGCAGGAATATAGGCTCTTCCACTTCTGTTGAACTACCACAATTTCCCTTTAATTGTGGTGATCTTTCTGGGTCAAATAAACTGACTTCATACAGGAAATTTGACCGGGATGCAGCACAAAGTAGGTATATTGTAATAGTAAACCCCAAGTCCTACCCCTGCAGCTCTCCCAGGTGCAGTATCACTCTTTCAATGGAGAAGAGATGCTACAAAAAGAAAAGGTAGAACTCTGAACAGCTTTAATTTGACAGCTCCCTTGTCTCCACTGGAACAACAATGATTTATGCGGGCTGAGAGTGTAGGGGACTGAATTCCTCCTTGCATAACTAACAGAAGATTTTCCTCCTAATCTAATTGCTTCTTCCCTCTAAACTCTCCCTTTGCTCTAGAGCTTCTGCTTTGAGTGGATTTTTAAGGCTTATTGCAGATAAAATGCAATTGCACAGACTGCATTTTAAAAAGAAAAGTTGATGTCAAGTACCAAGCAAGCACTCACGGAAAGCTACCTCTCTGATTCCTGAAAATAAGCTAAGGGACCAGTCATGTTTTTGGGCCAAGCCTCAGATACACTAAGTATGTGTGAAACCCACTAAAACATGATGAGTCAACAGTAACTTCCAGGATCTAGCCTTTATTTCCAAAGGAGTTGTTTGAGAGGATGTCTTCTTTTTATTCCAAGACACTCTTCAATGTTGAAGAAAGCTGCAGTTCAGTGACATTCTCCAAATTACCAGTTTTCTATTTAATTTTGGTTCTTTGAAAATGTTTTTGACATAACTGATGAACTATATTTATCTGAGCTAAGTGACAGGAAACACATCTCATATTGAAAGGAGATTCCTCAACTCCTATTAGAAGGTACTTGATACTTTTACCAGTACGGTATGAAATGATAAGCCATTTTATCACTTTTTTTATTTTTTTTTTCAATACTGTGGAGTTGTCACATTACTTACAAAGGTACCAGCTACAATATAGAGCTGGTATACAGCTGTTACTGCTTTTTTTTTTTTTTTGTCATATAAACAAGCCAGGATAATCCAGGCAAGCTTTTAATTTTTTTTTTTTTTAAGAAATTGGGACGTATGTTTAGTTCTTTTGACTTATTAATTTAAAAATATGAGAGACTTTATCACAGATCACCACTTTAACATATCAGTATGCTTAAATCTACTTTAGACACCTTAGGGACTTATTTAACCATTAATGCCTGGCTGCAATGGGTGTGCATCGAGCATTTAGAATTTCTGCTTGCTTCTCACTTTCAGCAATGACTTCATTCTGAATATTTTCACGGTGTAGAGTTATTCAGTGTAAAAAATACTTTCCAATACTTGTCCAGCAGTTGCTGCAGTCTATCATCACAGCATGTGCAAACTATTACATTTTAAAATGTTTATAGATACAAGTGGTCTAAATTTGTGCTTCCCAAACAGTGCTTAAACAACAACGAAGATTTGTGTCCTGAAATCCTTGTGGTTGCAATAAATATCTAAAATGCAGCATATGTGTGGTCTACCTATTTGTTTAATCATTTTCTGAGACATGCCAAGAACTCTAATGATTCCACTTATTTCTATTTCTTTTTAGAAGTAAAACTATTCTCTGTAAGATTAGTTTTACCATGTTTATAATTATAACTCTAAATAACTGACAACACTTTTGTGTTGTTGAGTGCTTGCTTTTTGTTTTCCCAGTGGTCTGACACACCTGAGACTGCTATAAGGTCTATGATAAACACTGACTGGGCAAAGAGTGTTTTTTCTTGATGTCCATCTGGATGCTTTGCTAAACATAGCATTCATTAATACTTTTATGTCACTCACACTTTGCCATTCAGATTTCTATTTACTTTCTGGCACTTAGCCCCCACTCTTCCACTTGAGGCCCTCGTCACCTTTAATTAGCCACCTCATCTGTCAAAGGGCTGCAGTTTCTACATTTTTTTTGTCCAAAGCTTGCCCACAACTTCTCCCTGAAAGCATGCTTGTTCAAAACCAAGCTAGTATTTTCTACAGACACCCAGAGCAGGGGCACTCCTTGAAGGTTGCTGCCCAAAGACTGGAGCAGTCGATCAGCCAGCTGGGCAGTGCGGGCTGCAGTGAGGCAATGGTTTTCTAAAGTGCTTTAGAGCTGCACACTCAGATGCCAATTAAAAGGAATGTTCCCTCTCCCTCTCCCTCTCCCCCTCCCTCTCCCTCTCCCTCTCCCCTCTTTTTCCCTGCTTATTTATTCGCACCACGTAGCTCCATTCCCACTGTATCCACCTATTGCCTTTGCCTTCTTGATTGCCTGTCTTCATGCTCTCTCACTGCTCCTTTCTTCCATGGCAAGAGTTACAGCTGTGAAGTAGTAGGCCCTGGCATTTTCAGCTGCACCATCTGCTACCTAGAGGGCACTTGTCAGGCTGGAGAAATGGGCCAACAGAAACCTTATGAGGACAAACAAAGGGATATGCTAAACCCTGCACCTGGTGAGAAATAACCCCATGCACCAGTACAGGCTATGGACTGACCAGCTGGAAAACAGCTTTGCAGAGAAGGGCTTGGCAATCCTGATGGGTAAGCTGACCATGAGCCAGCATTGTCCCTCCATGGCAAAGGTCAACAGTATTCTGGGTTTCATTAGGAAAAGTATCACCACAAGGTCCAGGGAAATGGTTGTCCCTCTTTACTGAACACTATTGAGAGATGCTGGCAGTGCTGAGTAAAGGGCTGGGCTCAGCAATATGAGAGACATGGACATACTGGAGTGAGTCAGGCAAAGGACCACTAAGGTGATGAAAGGACTACAGCATTTTTCATGTGAGGAGAGGCTGAGAGGGTGGGACTATTCAGTCTGGAGAAGAAAAGGCCCAGGAATACCTTAGCAGTGAGTGTATATAACTTTTGGGAGGATGTAAAGAGGATGGAGCCAATCTCTTCTCAATAAAGTCCAGTGGCAGGAGAGGAGGCAATGGGCACAAATTACAATATGGGTAATTTTCTCCTAACATAAATATTTTTACTGTGAGGGAAGACTGGAACAGGCTGCCCAAAGATGTTATACAGTCTTTGAGATATTCAAAACCTGCCTGGCCACAGTCCTAGGAAACCTGTCATAATTGACCCTGGTTTTGAGAAGAGGCCTGGACTACGCGATTTCCAAAAGTGCCTTCTAAACCCAGTGATTGTCTAATTCTGTGTAATATCCTGTGTGGTTCAGGCACATCCATCACAATCTTCCTGTGTTTTTCATCTCAAGCTTCCAGTTTTACATAGATTTTCAGAGCACAAGAAAAGGATCACATACGTCGTATCCTGTCTTCATGATGTGTGAAGTTTTTCAGGGTCTTTTGTTAACTTTTTTTGTTTGCTAAGGGAAAGGGAAGACTTTCTGGACTTGACTCTTCCCTCTTTTGGGTCATCTTCTCTCAAGTCTACTTAGAGTAGTTAAAGAATCATACAATATCTTAAGTTGGAAGGGTCCCATAAGGATCACCAAATCCAGCTCCCTGCTCATTGCACGACTACCTAAACCTAAACTATATGACTAAGGATTCCTAATAAACTGTTAGGAGGTAAAGGACAAACTGATAGAAGATGGAATTGTTAAATAGAGGAAATGCCTTTCTGAGACTCGTCCCATATGCTTTCTTGAGGTGACTCCTATGTGTTTAGATCTCACATCTGCTCCTGAAAACACTTGAAGAGCCACCAAGTTTTTGAGATGCTGAGAAGACTTTATGCGAAATGAGTAGTTTTTCACAGTATTAGAAAGAATATTGTGGGTAGCAACAGATGATGGGCCACCAGAGTAGCTGAGTCTGGGACGACAATTGCGGTCATCTCTGCACAGTGTCCTGCTCTTTGTCATGGCATGAAAGTCAGAGGTACTAGTCAGAATCTTTTTATGCTATAAGATTGAAGCTTTCAAAAGCCAAATAACAAGTTTTAACAAGGTTCAACAAGAGAGAGTGGGACAGGTAACTAGGTATTGGTAACCTCAACAACTGAACAACCTGGCTGCAAAGGGGTGCTGGAGTCCAAAGCAAGGCAGTAGTTAAACTGCCTTACCACTTAATTGAATCAAAGGGATCTCCCTGCAGACTAGGGTCATCTCTATCAATGTCCCTTTTCACCTCACAGCACAAAGATCTCCTTCTTGACAGGTTTCTGTATGCTCCTTGGCAGGTGGACAGGTGGTGCAAGAGGCTTTACTGAATTTCTCCGAGAAAGGGGGAAGGGAACAAGAAGAGCTAGGGAAGCCCTGCCTAGTCTCATGCAAAACTGCTCATGCCCAGGGATATGGCATTATGTGCTGTGCAAATGTTGTGCAATGTTAGGGTGCTTGTTTGGTGCGACAGGTTTAGTAGAAAGCTGTTCTGGATTCCAGAACCATTGTGTATGTTTCTTGGCTGAGGAGCTGGTGGGAAGGGAGAAACTGGAAGAGTTGACTAAGTCCAAGTTAAGTTGCAGGCATTGTGAACAATGTATTTCTCCTTTTCACATTCAAAATCTTATTTCTCTGATTAGCAAGTCTTCACTTCTCTATCTCCTGGATGCAGTAGAACTACATTTGTTACCTACCTCTGAACAAGTGAGATCTGCCTAGGAAACTCCTTCATGCAGGGCATTCTTCCAATGGGGACAGCTAATCTGTGCAGCAGGCAAGGTGGTCCAGGAGGGGTCTGTCATCCAGCCTGGATTGTAGGTTTGAGGCTTACACTCTGCACTTGCCATTGCATCATGGTATTATTCATACAAGGCAGTAATCCTCCTCAGAATATAATTATGCACAGTCTGCTGAGCTCCCAAAACCTAATTACCTCTCTATGGGGTTGGTTTATGTTCACAGGCTAAGCTAGGTCATGACTCTCCCTTTCAGGGCCTGGGTGCTCCGTACCCTGCCAAGAATTTTTTTTTCATTCCCTCTTGACAGGTAAAGAGAAGGAGTGAAAAACAAACATATTCCTGACACAGGCATCAGATGTACCAAGACGATTGTGGTGCAGAGCTGAGTAAAATGGCCTTCTGCCCCTTACAGGCTTGATAATGTGCAAAAAATATGCCACACTTTGAAATCCAAAGAAGACACCCACATAGATTTCACTGGCCTTATTGAGTTGAGAAATGGGGCTTGGGCTTTTCCAGGGACCTCAGATAACTTTCACTTTCCAGGTCACAGGGTAAGAAGCACTAAGATCTAAGAAAAGCCTGTTGGTAAATCTTATGGAGGCAATCTAAAAGGTTTCTAAAAAAATAACAAGGACTCTCATCGCTTGTTTTGTGGTAACGTTCTCTCTCTCTCTGCTTATCTCTGCTCCTGAACTCTGCCCTTTCTATTTAGCTACCAAAAGAGGGGCTTCTGTCAAATTTCCAAAAAGATACAAGTAATTCTTAAGGATTTTTTCCAATATCTTCTAATAATTTGCCCCTCTGTCCACACACTGTTCTTGGCTGTGGGCCAGAAAAATCCAGAGTGTTTCCAGGGAGATTTGAGCTCTGCTGAGTGCCATTTATTACAGTAGGCTCAAAGAGAGTAAAGTTTTATGGAACAGTTTAGATACAGGACCAGGCAAATTGCCACACCAGCAGTTTGCCTGTCTCTGAAGGGAGGAAAGTGAAATATTTCCTCAGCCTTTGATGAGTTTCTTATTTTCCATCATCACAAAAAGCTCTCAGTCAAGAAAATACTCATGGTGCTGGGTCATAGCTGCTCACCTTTACCACTCCACAACAAGGGAAAACAGGCTCTGCTGGGTGCATCCAGGGCTGTCTTAAGGCCATCTTCTCCAAGCAGAGTAGCCAAATGGCTCACCAGCTGCTTAACTGATTTGGAGATGCAGATTCATGATATCATTATCCTTACAGAGGAGAGAAGGGCTGAGCAGGGGAAGGCAGCTACCTCTTGTTACTCAAATTGTTTATTTCAGATGATGCAAAGAGCCTCACTTGCTTTAGGAAAGCTGATTGCTTTGGCAATAAATACAGCATGAGTTTTTGCCCCTCCACAAGACTGTTATAGATCAATATCTCATTCACACAAAGTTGAACTTTTGCATTTCCCCTAGATTTGGAGAAAAATGCTGTCTGTAGGTTAAAATCCTCAGTTTCCTGGTTCTTGTAATTTTGTTTCTTTATTTTAGCCCATATTACAAGCTCTATAGTGAAAGATCTGTTTTGGTGGTCAAAGTGTGATTTGTACGCAACTGAACTCTGATTATTGAAGCACTTCACTGCTATTTTCAAGATCAACCATTAAAAGAATGGTTAATTTCATATATATATATATAAAAAGCCCAACAAAACCAAAATTGCCAAAACCTCCAAAAAACAAACCAGCAAACAAAGCGTTATTTGGTCCTCAGGGAGTTATACTCAGCTTGTGTGAGTTATATTCACACAATGCCTTAATATAAAATTAATCAGCTCCTCTCTGGTATTTTTAGCTTAAGTAATAGAGCTTTGATACACACTTCAGCCACAATATAAGCTGTTGGCATCACACATGTTTTATTACTGGGGTCTGGCTATCCCTTCCATTGGAGCGATGGGGGCTTTTTTCCATGTTTCTGCTCCCAACAGAATTACAGTAGTGAAGATCAGTTTCTAGTGCAATCTCTGTGCTACTTCATGTGTTTCTATGCCTCCATCTGTGTGGCAAGCAGATAGTAAATGTCCTGCTACCATTGCAGGGACTCAAGCTGGCTTGGAAGAGAGGCTCCCACTTCCAGTACTTAAGAGGTAGTGGGATTAAGTTTTGCCAGCTTCAAACAATAAAAATCAAGATTTTACTAGGAAGAAGGAGGTATATCAATTTCTTTCGGTATTTTACTCTGTGCCTAGGTGCATGAGAAACTCAAAGTCTTCATCCTTACTGCTCTGAAGGAAGATTTTCCATAAGGTATTAAGCTCCACAGATAATGAGCAATGAGTGATGCTGCAGCTGCTGGCTCTGCTGATGAAGTACCTCTTTTATGTTATGCACCTGAATACTCCCCAGTGCACAGCAGACATGACTGGTCTTCAAGGCCCCCTCCCAGAAGTCAGCATGGATGTGGTCTCCTGGCCTTGCACAGTTCTCCTGCTGTAACCACCTTTTCTCCAACTTCTCTTCCAGTCAACAATTGAGGCCAAACTGCAGGCAGGGCAATTTTCTGTGGTTACATTCTGTATAAGACTGTGTATAAAGACTATGGTTAAAATGAACTAAAACTTGCAATGGAAAATTTTCAGGTCTCATTTTTTAAAAGTTTACAAAGCTCCAACCTTAAAAAAAGGGTTTTTTAGTTGTTGCTCCAGAAATATCTTTTTAGCACTCTTGACAGCTTTCAGAAACAAAAGAGCCTTCCAAGAGAATTTTAAAGAGTTTTTCAAAAACACTTTTGCCTTTGTATTTGAGAGAGGCTTTGGCAGCACTGTAAAACAGCAATGCTTCTCTTCACTTCCTCTCCTCTTTGTCAATCATCTGAATTTACACTGCATTTAGGGTTTGTCACATAAAGTACTGAAGACCTTAAAAATCTTTCCTTCCAAACTCATGGTTTCTGTATGGAAAATCTTGCAGTGAGACTAGGTTAAATGGACCCAAACACATGAATAACTTCAAGAATAATGAAATTCCATATGTAAATATGTTAAAGAGCAAGCTCTTTCCTTACTCTTGCTTCTATAATAGAATTTTGTTCTCTTACTAGAAAGAATACAACTGGCAGTCATTCTGAAAGAAAACACTGTTAAGGTAACTACACATGTTTTTTTTCAAAAATGGATTTTTGCTGTAAAGAATTTGATTGAATTTCTCATGTGAAAGCCAGAACAGAATGTCTGATTGGCTTTTGTTTGGAGACAATATCAATGAGTAGTAAGTCTATCAATTAATTTGGTATGCACCAGAGTCAGCATTATGTAAAAAGGCAATGCCATTCATTATATTCAGTAATGCAAGTTAGTAATTTGTAATATATTGATTAGGAAGCCAATCTTACAGCCTAGGAAGAAAAATGCCTTTTCCAGCAAACAAGTCAGTCCTTCCTTCTTTGCTTACATTCCTGCAAGTATGGAACATTTCTGTGCTAAAACTGTAGAGAACAGAAGTGTGGTTCAGCTAGTCAAGCACAACTCTACTGTAACTTCATAGTTATTATAAAGCAAAGCTAAATTTTCTGGGTTTATTCATCTTTACAGTCTTTATCAAGTATACGTTTAGCAGAACTTTAAAGCCCTTTACTATATAAAATATTTCATATAGAAAATACAATTTCTGATAACATAAACTGTAGGTTAACTAGATCTGTAAAACACAGGCATTCAAGATATTCCACAGTAATTGCAGTAACTATGAACACAAATCCTGACACTAGCAAACATGTTAATATTTCTATTTTGGTATATACATATATTCCCACAATTTTGATCAGTTTTGTGTTACTGTTTTGGTTTATTGAATGTACAGTGTATTAATTATAGTGTAATAGTATAACTATTGAATATTAGGTAAGCATAATTTATAAAACACATTAAAAATTCACATTCTGTTTGTCACTAGTAGGATAAAACAACAACACCAGACCCAAATATATGTATAGCCAAATAAAAAATTATAAAGTTTAATTTGACCAGAATTAACTGCATACTTAAAATACAAAAACTAGAAATATATTGAGACAAACATACTGGAGTAGGAGTCATTTAGTTACATGTAGATGATAGCAGTTTATACTCCTTTTATTGTAAATGGGAAGAAAGGAAAAAAAACCTGCTAAGATGTGATTAATCCTTTTTAAAGATAGACATCTAAAAAGACCAAATTGATTTCATTCTAGAAGTGCTTATACCTGTGACTTAACAGTAGCTGGAACTTAGCTCAAACCTAAATATTAGTTAAGTAAGCTTATTCTTACCCTTTAAAATCTTGTCTATTGCTGAAGGATAGAAAGGGTGATGTCCTGCCTCCCTTGAAGTCAACAGCAAATATCCTTTAATTTTACTAAAGCCAATATTTCACCCCAAATTAATCAAGAAACCCTTAGTCACTCTTTTTCCCTACTAATCACCTTAACTAAAGGAAAAATGTATTTTTAAAAAAGTTTTTCAAAATCAATATATGTATCTTCATAATTTCTCTCAGGAATCTGCATCTTGGATTTTTTTAGGAGTTAATTCTTGAAACCTGATGACTTTTTGCTACTGTACTTAAAGAATCACTAAAATAGGGACTGCAGGTTCACATCAGTTGTGTTCTCTATGTGTGTGTGGGTGGTGGTGGGAGTGGTGGGGGAGATTGGAATAAGATCTGCAAAACCAATAAATAATTCTAGCATCTCCACTGAAGCCCATACTCTTGTGTAGGTTATTGTTGGCTTATTAGATGTCTAAAGAAAGTATGCAGAAAGAATGCAGGACTAAGTACATATTTTCTGGGGCACTACTTTTTAACCCCAGACCAAGATGTGTAGAATGGCTTGGGTCCTCACTTCTCTAGAGCCAGGTGGCCTCATTCAACCCCCTCACTACAGAGCTTTCAACCCTGAATCTCCCTCACGATCTTTATTTCTCATCAATACAAATATTACTCTTCGGCACTCTTTCAACTAATAACGTGAGGAATGCATTACAGCCCAACAGACAAGTAGTTTTTGGCAGAAACCTGAGTTGCATTCCCAGACATGACTGAGATAGCCAAACACAGGGCAGTCTCAGCCATAATGCCTGGTAGAATGTATTCTTGGATGCAGCTATTCCCAGAATCATGTCAAGGTTTGTTTTGGATAGAGATTCAAATAGGAGCCTGGGAATGAGCTAGATTCCTTGCACTATGACCAATTAGAACAAGAACCCAGAATTAGACTGTGAAACAAGACTTTCTGGTGGCATGGGGTCACTGTTGGCTTTCGCTCTCCTGTTACATAACATTCTTTTTTTATTGTGTTCCTTAACTTCATTTTTGTTAGCTTGGGGTTTTACCTTAGAAGCACTACTGGTATGGGTATCTTGTGTAAGGTCTGACAAACTTAGATGTTTGATCAGTGGCTTCTGTAGCATGAAAACTTCTGCTAAAGGAGCTGACAAAATGATCAAGCAACTTTTAGTGAGGACCCCAAATTCTATCAGCATAGTATAGTTAAATCAGTATGGTTAAAACACAGCAAATACAATTTCTGTTGCTGTCTACAGGTGCTATACTAAAGGCTTTTTTTTTTTCTGATGAATTTTCATGCTGTGCAAAGTATTGGAATAGCACAATAAATGATAGAGAAAAAATTGGTCTTAAGTTGCCTTCTTAATTTTTCTTATAATGAACATCATGCCACTTCCGCCTTCTTTCCACTGGCTATACAAGGTGTCAATCATATGTATGTTCACTGTTGGCATATTTATTTAATAAAATGAACCAGTGCTTTTTCTGCTTTCCAGATCATGCTCAAAATTTGTGTTTGTTTTTTTGTTTGTTTGTTTTTTGGTTTTTGGGTTTTTTTTTAATATTCTGCATATATGAAGCCTCCTTCTTATACCATCTCTCATTAAGTGTTTGATGGATGGACACTGTTTTCTCTGTTTATTGTGTGATTGTGAAACTGCACAGCACAGTGGGTCTGCACAGTGGGTGCTGAAAATCATAAGTGAACTGTGCAGATGAGCTGGGGAAACCCATAGCAGCCTATGGCATGGAGAGACCTTTTTTTTTTCCTCATGTGATTTCTGAAATTGCATTAATATCGATAGTAACTTATTTTTAAATAAGTGATTTCTCTCTCTCTCTCTTTTTTTTTTTTTTTTTCCAGTTAGAGATGTGGAAAGGAATGAAAGTTTGTGTTGTCATAAAACTTGTTTTATATAAAAAAAGCCTTGTAAATGCTTTATCTGAAGGAAAATCAGGAGGCTCAATTAAAACTAAAAAAAAAAAAAAAGTCATGACAAAGTGATCAACACTGTCCCACACATGCATTTGGTGTGCATGTTGAACTTTTCATGTAAGATTTTAGGCTGTCCGGGGCAGCTTTTCCTTGTTGGAAAATACTATGGTGAAATATCACAGAACAAAGGTAAGCTCACCCCAGCTATCCTGTGTTTCTGCAGTTTGTTCTTTCCCTTGCAGACCCCTACTAAGCAGAAAGTGATGAAGGATTTGTAGGGAAAAGAACTACCTTATATTAAATGGATGGATGTAGGTGTCTCAGTTTTGTCTGTTTTTAAGTCACATCATCCCTGTGGTAAATGCCAAATTTCAGTATCCTCTTTATTGCAGGAGATGCAATTTTTCCTTATGAAAATAATAGATTTTCCCAACAAATCTTGCCCCACCTATCATTTTGGACCACCACTAATCAGTAAGAGGTAAAAGCAAGTATCATTTAGCAAGAATGCTTTTTCAAACAACCTTGGAATTGGTATTACAGTGCTACCCCGCAGTGAGAAATCAGAAACATTACTTCTAAGGAACCCACTGAGAACTGGGAATAGGCAGGAGTGAGCTGGTTACTGATCCTTCTATTTCCACTGTAAAGACTAAAAGCAATTCTTAGAGAAGCAAATAGAGCAAATCTCCAGGAGAGTGAGACACAAAAGGTGTCATCAAGACCAAATAATTAGAGAGTGTCCCGGTATGCAGAATTACTGTTGCCATTATTCAGCGCTTCTTGCCATTAATTATTGCTGTTCTTAAAATGGATGCCCAAACAATGTCCCATTAAATGATTTTTCCGATTAAGCATGTCCCAATTAAATAGAGTGCACTGTATGACACTTCAAAAGGGCACCATTTATGTACAAATCGAACACAAATAGAGTGCTTATCAGATCTCCATTTAGGAACAATTTGCTGACATCAGAATATTCCCTTACTGGCACTCTGTAGTGATATATAGGAAAAAACAAGAATGATCTGATTTGGATAACAAAGATGAGACAAAGGGGACTGTAGTTTTATTTCTCTTGTCACCTGCTATGGAACAGGATAATTTGCAAGGAGTCAGTATTCAGGGAGCCCTGGGTGGCTCTGTCAAGTGATGAAACAGAAATTGAAATCATGAGATAATCACTCAAAGAGATGAGCTTGTAGTGCAGAGTGCTAGAATTTCTACTTTCAATTCTTTAGTTTTAGGTATTTAGTAACACTATCAGAACCTTGCAAGTAAATTGAAGACACTTCTGAATATATTTGTCTTAGCTTTATTCTGGCTTTCTAGCAGGTGCTTTTTAGGTGGCTGTAGCACCTAACCTATTAGTATTTTTTTAATATATTAATAATGGCTATAATAGGAGGTAATAAGCTTTACTCCTAAAAGAGGTGAAATTGATGCATAGTATCAGTTCCTGCATTCAAAGACTGTCCAGGGAATAAATTACACAATACTTCTTAAAAAAAATGTCGTGATGTGATTCAGAATTTACAAAAAACCATTTACAGGAGGTTAAAAACTTCATGTAATGAGTGTGAAATTTACTTACCTTTTTGCATAAAGGTGTAGCTGGTACTATACCACTTGATTTATTTACCAAAAATAGTATATTTATCTGTGTTAATTATATCAATGAAGAAATAATTAGAGGGAGAGTTTACAAGCTTCCTAGACCTCTGTATATCTGTATAGATTGACATTCAAAGTACTATTTAATTCTTCAAAATTTTGAGTTGCTGGGTAACCTCGTAGGTGTTCTGTTGTGGTTTTCTTTTCTTTGGGGAAATTCTGTCACAGACATTTTTTTAGTGGTCAACATACATTTTGGCTGTGGTCAATAGATTTGGAAAGACAGTAATGTCACAGTTCTGTGCAGGGATAGCAGCAGGAGCCTTTGACACAGATTGTGTTTGGCATTTTCTAGGGGGAGAATATTTGTGCACATGCAAAATCTGGATTTCTTGCAAATCACCTGCAAGCTGCTGGCATGTGTGTTTTCAAAAGTAAGAGACTGAGGATTTGACTATATTTGGGGTCTCTGTCTTGGGTTGAGCTGGCAAAACGCCAACTGCCCAAAGACAGAGTTAGGCCCGGCCGAGAAAAGGAAGAAAGGG
>JAWWLZ010000001.1:92077803-92108366 GCA_035041345.1 Poliocrania exsul | reverse complement strand
CAGCTGACAACTGTCAGGCCTAGTCTGAACTCCAAAACCCGAACCCAGGCCCACCTAGCTAAACCCATGACAGTCTCAGAGGGATATTTTTGTGCATGGGAAACAAGGAGAAGAGCCCCCCAAGTGTTTTTTACCTGATCTAGATTCCTCTTTGACTTGTTCTGGTCAAGAGATATAAATAAATATAGTGATCTCTTTCAATGAATTTCAGTCATTTCTTTAGCTGCCCTACCACACTGCACTCCACTGCTGTCTAATCTCTGAGTACCATAGAAAAGAGCCTTGCACAGCCTAGAACTGAGTCCACAAAAAATGCTAAAATGTGAGATTAAAAAAAAAAATCACAATGGAATTTCCAACTGCAGATCAAGGCTGTGCCTTAAACTTGTTTCTTGCTTATACCTTTCCCATTCCAGTGACTTCAAGAAGATATTTTATGGCTAAGCAAACATGGACAGAATGTATGGGAAAAGCCAGAAAATATGCAAAATTTACAAATCAAGTTACTCCCTCAAGTCTTTTCAGTCTGGTTTCGTAGACTTAAAACATTGAGATGGTTCAAGAAATCATTGTGATGTTTATATAAACCTTCACAGTCCATCAAATCTTCTGAGTTGTAGCCACCACTTCTTGACAATAAGTTATTGGAACTTAAAATCACAAGGCCTGACTGTGCCCTTACAGTATGAAATGTATGGTACAGACAATGAATTTGTCACAGTGTAGAACTAGAGAAATTTAAGACATAAAATGGTTGAAGTCTGTAATTTCATTTACAGTTGCCATGGAAATGTACACCATATTCTTGGCCAGGGTCAAGTGGGATGGCATGTAATACAGTGTGGTGGTGCACCAGCACACACAAACTTAGAAATCTTTTTAAATCTGAAAACAATATGAAGAAATATCAAGCCATGGTAGTATTTACGTGCAGAACCTTCTTGTACTCAGTACTCATAAGCATTGCTGAAAATTAATCTGTCTATATGAAAGCATTTTACTGCTGTTGGGTTTTAATGCCATAGCTATTAATGTAAGAACTTAAAATGCATTCACATCTTTTAGCCTGTTCTTTGATTTTGAACAGCCTATCAAAAATGGAAGAATTTCAATAGGAAATGTAGCAGTTCAGAAATCTCTCAAATCCATGTTCCACCTGAGCAAGACTCACTCAATACTAGCTATTAAATTGTTTGAATGGTGTGAAACAGAGCTAATAGCCATGATTTGAGTTTGATTTAAATATCTCTGAAATTTGCAATGAATTCTAAAAAGAACAATTTAATACCAGCTAAAATAGCTTAGGAGAGCTTCAAAAGAGAAAGAAACCACTCTGACAAAGCAATTACCCCAGTCTTATTCTAACACACTGTGATTTTAAAAGCAGCAGTGTGTCAAATCTCATTTTTTTCCTCCCAGAAGTTATCATTATTTATCAAGCATATTTTGTGAACCATTTCAAAGATCAGGCTAGTAAATAATAAAAGAGTTTTCATTCTTAGGTAGCAGAGAGTAGAACAACAGATGTCCAACACTTCAGTTTTCTGTCAAAAAATATACCAGCAAACCAGTATTTCTTATAAGACTAAGTTTTGATTAGCTATTTATTCAAGAAGTTTTTATTTTTATTTGCTGATGCAATGGAAAATCCACTGAGGAAGAAAGAAGTTGGGAAAATATAAAACTCTAATAATGGTACATTGCCACAAATGCATGTTCTGAGTTTTCTATTAATTATTTTAGAAAATCAACATATTATATATGACGTACCACTCTTGCACTTGTTTCTCTTCTAAGAAAAAACTCTGCCTTTTATATAAGTGATAAAAGCTGTTGTTTCTCTTAGAGAACACTATTTATTGGTATATATTAGTATCACAGAAAAATATGGAGAACAGCAATAAAAGAAAATGTGTGCAATTCAATAGAAAAGGTGGGAAGTGCCCCTTAGTTATTGAAAACAAAAATAGATCTCATAGAAAGGATGCTTTTATTAACACTACACTTTTAGCAAAGCACATCTTAGATTTCCTGGTAAAGCTGCATACCACTCATGATATTGTTCAATTCCCACTCACATCAACAAAAAGAAATCCTGGTACTTTGTAGGTTAGCATCTAGTGGTATGTTTTCTTTTGTATCTGCTTTGATATTGCATGATCACAGAATTGTTAGGGCTGGAAGGCACTTCTGGAGATCTTCTAGTCCAATCCCCTGATCAAGCAGAGTCAACTAGAACCAGTTACCCAGGGTTATATACAGTCAGGATCTGAATGTTTCCAGGGTGGCTGCTCCCCTACTTCTCTAGGCAACATGCTCCAGCATTTGATCTCTCTCATAGTAAAACAGATTTTTCTTATGTTTAAATCCAATTTCATTTTTTAGTATGTAACTAAAGCCTGAATAGAACTCCTGCTAATATTTATTATTTGGTACAGTCACAGGACAGTAAGAAATTATACAAAAATACATAATAGAAGATATTCACTGCTTGACAAAAAGGTATTATACAGCTAATATAAAGATTTGAAAGTAATCTCTTAAATAGTGAATTTAAAGTGTGTTGCATGTTTCCTTTTTCTCTTTCTGTAAAGTAGAATGCCTGCTTTTTTCATTCCCATTCACCACTCATGAAGAATTGAAAATGCCAGAAAATGTCATGGAAACAACTGTGAGATCTCCATGGTGATACTGGTTGGGTCTACACCAACTATTCTGTACCCTTCAGCCCATGTGTTGAGGCTGCACACCTTGGTCACAGCCTGCACTGATCTGGAGGGATTTTGGTATGTACAGTCTCTGCATCTGATGTGAGGAAAACTGAATTTGAAGGAACTATGATGTGCTCTGTTAATAAGACAAGAGGAAATGGCCTCAAGTTGCGCCAGAGGAGGTTTGGATTGGCTATTAGGAAAAATTTCTTCACTTAAAATGTAGTCAGGCATTGGAATAGGCTGTCCTGCAAACTGGTGGAATTACTGTCTGTGGAAGTTTTCAAAAGCTGTGGGGATGGGGCCCTTAGGGATTCGGTTTAACTGTGAATATGGCAGTTCTGGGTTAATGGTTGGACCAATATATTAGAAGGTTTTTTCAGCCTTAAATGTTTTGTGATTCTTTGATTAACTCTCCTTATGAGATGCTGACTGTGACATTGGGACAGAACTCTTCATGCCCACAGAGTGTTTTGCCCCACACTTTAACCACAGTCATAGAAACCCATATTATAAGACAAAGCTAAGTCATAAACTTCTTGGGTAAAGGCTCTCAGTAACCATGATAATAAGCAAGTCAAGTTCCACAATCTTGCTGGAAAAAATGGTCTGAATGATGATTTCCCTTTCTCTGTATTCACACCAGAAGAGTCATTACTCTGACCCTGTTTGTAGGACTGATGACTCCTGAAGTGTCTGTAATGAATGATATGCTGATACAACGTGGGCTGAAAGGTATGAAATAAACCGTTCAACCAGTATCAAATCATACCAATGGATCATCAAGAAAAGATATAATAGGTCAAAGAGTCCTAAAATACTGAAATTTCCTTCCCTCTTTGCAGCATGGACTATAAGCATATAATACAAGACCAGTTATATTTTAAAAAATAATGGAACCATATGTCTTTAATTTTCCCAGGGGCAATCAGGAGAAGCCTAAGTAAAAAATAATTGAAAAGTAATTCATGAAAGTTGTAAAGGGAGATAACTATTAAAAATGAGATAATGTAGATGTTAATTCTCCCATTGTCTCCTTTCCAGATTTCTTTTGGGACAATAGTAAAGCTCTAATAATCTTTAGTTTAGATATTTTTTCAATCATACTTCCTCAGACAAGGAGAGATTCCATCAAAATCTGTCATAATTCTCTGACACAAAATTAGGCTTGGTGAGAGTAAGTGCAGCCTGTCTCCTGGGTTATTTTATCCCAAGAGTTTTAGAATTAGCAGTTGTGCTTTGTACTGAGTGACCTAAAAGTACTAATGTCCTTTTGAGTAGAGGCAGCTCTTGTCTTAGGGCACTGCTTCTAAGAACATGGGACTGGAAGGACCCTCCTTAATGCCAGTGCCTGAATCAGCACTGGCCACAGAGTAGATAATGCCTTCATAAAGTAATCATCTAGTTCTGTCCCATGCCTTACTTTTTCATCTTCAGCTGGAAGCTTATTCTAGAAAACCACTGACCTACTGGTAGGAGTTTTACTATTTCCAGTCTAAATTTATTCAGAGCCAGTTATTGTGCTTAAAGAGCTTTTCTTCCTCCCAAGGGGAAGCTTATTCAGTGATCTGTGTTTCTTTATTTACTCAGATATTATTCACAGGAGAAATTATCTCTCCTCCAAGCCTTCCCTAGCTGAATTAAATAACCAAGATCTTTCTGTCACTTCTTATTTCCCTTCTTTTATCAATCTCACTAGAAATTACTGAAAATACTAGTCATAAATGCCAACAATCAGCATTTTGATAGTTTCTTTAAAGCAAAACTGGGATGTGTGTGGCAGTGCTTAGGATGTACTGAAGGAGAGGCCAGAGTCCTTGTGATTTCCTTTAATGGATGAAGAGAGTTCATGGATATTTTCTAATACATCTGTAGTATTTTTAATGAAAAATTGTTACTGAAATTTAGCCTGACCCACCTGCTTCATTGTAGGAGAACAGACTATTTTCTCAGGGAGAAGAATAAGAAAACTTCTCAGAAGACAAAACTATCTCCTATATCAGGTGAAATTTAATTATCTATACAAGGTAGTCTCAAAAAATACATCAGTTAGCTTTAATTTAGAGGCTGGATCTCTGTGTCCCTCCCTAAGGTAAGGGGCCCACCCTGAAGTAATACCAAGGGGAAAACCTGGTAAGAAGACAAGCCTGCAACCACGGCAGTTAAGAGGGTTCTCTTAATTAAAAAAAAAATAAAAAAATAAAAAAATCAAATCATATTCCCCCTCCACAAATCACCAGTGCTCTACTTGTTGCTTTTCCTATATCAAAGACATGAAATAAAACCTTTTCTTTTACTTTATCAAGGAAAGAAATAGATAATTTTTTCTGCAAAAGGTATTCCAAAGTACTTTATACCACGTCTCAATTTTTTCATGCCCAATTTAAAAAAGGGGTTTTTTTACACTGTTGCATTGCTCTGCACCCACATGACTTCCATGAGAATTGTGATCACCAACGGGATCACATCAAAACCATTATGTACTTTTTCCTGCTCATAAGTTTCTGGGCTGTTTTAATTTTTTCAGTTCTGCTTTTGTATTTCTTAATAAATCTGAAGGCTTTTCATCACTAATACAGCACTAAACAAAACAAGTTGGAAGGATTATAAGAAATTTGATCATCAGCAACAAAAATCCAGTTTAACTGGGGGGTTACTGCTCTGCTTGTGATGTTTTAACTTTTGTGAGAGACAGAGGCTCAGTTTACACTGGGATTTCCTGCATGATTTACAAAGCAGGAGTGAAACCCCTCACATCCATTCTGCTAGATCTTTCCCTTCATCCATCAGTGCTGACAGCGCTAATCTGCAAAGAATTAGTGAGCTAGAAGTTCAAGTCAGCTCTTCCTTTCGTCTGGCTATAACACTATTCATGGAAACTGTGTATTAAAAGTACCAATAAATGTCAGTGTGCAATGGAAACAAAAATGATTGATTGTACATTTTTGCATGAGAAAGTGTTTCAGAACAAAAAGACCGATTATCAAATCATCAGCATGAAAATAGGAATGCAGACAATGGAGTCTTCTGTGAAGAACTTGATTTTTGCTAGCTAAATTGTTTCTGTTCTGCTTTCAAAAGGCATAGTTTGATGAGAATTCAGTGGCAGCCCTGACATTGCAACATAGGCAGTGTCTATCTCCAAGTCATATTCTAGTTTCATGTGAGACACCTGATTTCTCAGTGGACTAAAAGCATGCTAGTGTGGAGCTGGGGAGGATCAGCTATGTCTAATTCATATATGAATTTGTTTAGCAGCACAGCATAGACTGAAAGGGTCACACTGACTTTGGAGACCCGAGATACTCCTGTCTGATTGAACCTGGGAATACCTGCAGCCTCCAGCTGACAAATTTTAAAGAGTTCTAACTGATGTGGCTATTGAAGCCATGAGCTAGAATTGATGTGCACAGCACCAAGTCAAGACATATAAATCTTTAGTCTTTCCATGAAGAACAGCAGCACATTTTCTTGGCAGAAAAACATATGAGGTACAGTTACCGTACTGCTACAGTGAGATCAGAAACATGGGCTTTATTTCTTCTCCCTTCCATGGTTGCAATTTATGCAGCCTGAAGAAAAGAAACTGTTCAAACAGCAAGAAGGTCAATAATTCCTCACATTTTTTTGTCCTTCCACAGTCTGAGTTATAACAAAACAATGCAGATGATGACTAGACCTCACAGTGATCCAACATTTTTACCAATAAATTGCATGACCAATAGAAATTAAAGGTAAAATGCTTGAAGGTAGCATTAACTAGGGAAGGCAGTACGGCAGTTCTCCTTTTCTAAGGCCTAAAGTACCGTTTTAGAGTCCTGAGGACATTCCTTACCATTTTAACACCAGAAGCTATTTAAGAGAGGCCAGGCCAGGGTAAATAATGTGCTTGCTCTGGGGTACTGTATTTTAGAGGAGACACCCTGAAATCTGCATTTCAGCCAACATCTCCTCCTTTACAGGCCTGCACTGTTTCCCTCTCCAAAGTGGTACCAAAGAAGAATGAGCTTGAGTTTTACAAAAGTTAAGTGCAGAGCTTTCCAACAGATGCTGCCTCAAAACCCCATCTGGATTAGAGATGGCAGAAATTGTTCCTGAATGCAACTTAAATGTCTGTTTAGAGAGTTCATAACTTGACAAGGGGAAATACTTCTCAGTGTTGTATAGCTCCTGCAATACTGGTCAGGTGGTCATGACGATTTATTTGGGGAAGTTATAGAAAAGCACTGAAGCATGTCTCTTACACTGAGACATGCCTGTGGTTGCAAGATCTGGCAACATATTGGCATAGCACCAAATTGTCACACATATACCTTGGTAGAAGTGAATTGATTCAGGCTGTTGTGGAAGAGTCACTTGGGACTTCTGCTGTGAGCTGTTACCTTCTTGTTGCCTCCAGTACTGCCCTGCATTATTCTTTAAATAACTATAAGATTCTGGGGATCAGGATGATCATAACACTTGAGAGCTCATTTTCACAGTCTCCTGCCAATGATAAGGCAATATTTCAGGATGGAATAGTAAGATTGATGAAAAATATGTGTCAAAAGAGTGCTGAAAATGAGCTTGAGTACAGCAGATGCATTTCACATGAAGAGAGGCTGTATGGGTTTGAGGTCCTTGAAAGACAGGAGAGAGGTTTTAGATGATTTTCAATAGGTTTGTCATATTTCTATTTTGATGAAAGATACATCACAAGTTCCAGAAAACTGTTTTTAAAGGCAACAGGACAAGCCTTTCCCTTCCCCACAAATCCCAAGTCAGAACAAGGTAGAAGATGGGAAATCATTACCTACCGAGAGAAAATGATGTGACCAGCATATCCCAAGGCAACGCTCACATATCAAAAGAAGGGAAGTCTTTAAAGTGTTCACATATTGACAGTCACAGTAAGGAGAAGCTCAGAGCAGACGGTGTCAGAGAGTAGTGCTTTTTTGCAATGTGTTTTCAGTGTGTGCCTAGGTAGTTTAGGCTGGTAGGAAAAGAGGATGGCTGTCTACTTGGGACAATGAAAGGCAAAAAAAGTCCTCTTTTTTCTTAGCAATTAATCTACAGTTTGAGCTTTATTCCTGCAATGACTTCAAAAACTATTTTTAAATATATGGTGGGAATTGGCATGAGATGGCAGAAGGAAATGCAACAAAATATATTTTTAGTGTTTAATCGAATATTAATCTCAAAAAAATGACTGAGCTTTTTCAGCTCAACCGGGAAAAAATTATTTGTGAACATGAAAATTCCAAATTTAGCAATAAGTATAGTTGTGTGTACATCACAGTATCCAAAACATAGCTCCTATTTCACAGCCCAACATTTTGGGATTAGCAGCAATGGTCTTATTAATCATAATTTTGAAATCAGGGCTTTAAAGTTGAAATTTACATTCTCTTAATTAGGTCTCATAGGAACAGTAAGCTCAGACATTCCTTTTAGCATTTTTCTTTTAAGATCTAATCAGTAAGTAGGGGTTAATTTTATTGGATTGTAAGGCAACTTCAGAAAATTTTTGGACAAAAAGGATACATGAAAATCATCAAGACAAATCATGACAGTAAAGCTAATCTGTCATATTTCCTTCAGTCACAAGAGCTATGAGAAAATGGGCTGAAAAGACATTTTTTACTGCAATCAAAACCTTGAGGGACAAAGGCTATTGAAAAAAAATTGTTTTGGAGAAATATATGAACTAAGTTGTGCCTTAAAAGAACTGATATCAATTCTCTTATCTTCCTGCAACTTAAGTCACAGTTCCCAAGTGACCAAACTGGATTGGTTATGTAGTGGCTGATAGGATGGGCATATTCTTGTCACCCAAGGATAATTTGCAGAACATCCATACAATGTTTTCTGATTGCTGCTGCAACCTCTTTGATTTGATAGCTGTGACTTTGAAAATACATAGAATCTCCCTTTATTTACAGGGCATGACCTTTTAAGTCACTATGTCACCAACAGAGTCTATGTCTTGTTTTCAACCAACACCTAAATCAGAATTAATTCATTTAAAAATAATATTATGCACAGAAAATATGTCATGTTTTTACTAATGTTGACAATAACGCTAATTGAATAGTAAATGATTGTGGTGCAAACACACAACTGCTAACCAAAGACATTGCCCAGTATTTAACTAAACTTATGTGAGTGAAGCTTTATGGTGAGAAACACATCTTACCTAATGTTCTATATTATTGCTGGAAACAAAAGACTGACACATTTCAGCTGTAATGTACTTTCTTCTGGGAAAGCATTCCAAGCATTTCTATACAACATCTAATTCCTTTCATTTGTGCAAATTCTCAAAGGTGGCATTGCAAATCTCCAAGAAACACTGCTTACATCACCATATTTTCAGAACACGATGTTACTGGTAATTTTTTCTGTTTTCATGTACAGCAATGCAGCTGCCACAACAACGTTATGGCTTTAAGCTTTATCCACTGCCAGCATCACTTTCAGTCCAAGCTTTTTCTTGTTTTTTATTATTTTTTTTCTTTGAAACACTGACTCAGGTAACATGTAAAGCAAACAAGGGAAAGTGCTTCTGCTAACATAGTACATACTCAAATATTGTATTTGTTATTTCAGCTTGTAGTCATCTGAAGCCCATCTCTTTCTCTCTCCATATAACAGGCATACACAGATGCAATACATATATGCATGTACAGAGTTGTCTTAGAATGTCTTTCTCTATATATATGTATTTGCATGTGTGTGTATACAGTAATAATATCATAGATATATTCAAGATAACTAGATCCTAATTTTTGTCAAATTCCTTGTGATCTAAGATTAAAAGCATTAATTTCTAAAATGTGATTCCAGAGGAGTAAAAATGTTATTGCAAAGGCTTGTAATGAGAAACACAGCCTGAGATATGTAGCTGTAATTTAGCCTTCCACCTTAAATGGAAATTTTGAGAGAGAAATTTGCCATTTCAAGTAAAGTAACAAACTGTTGATGTTATTTCTTATGAAAGAAGATACATTTATTGAGCAGCTAAACTTAACTGATGACAAAGAACAAGCGCTGGCACAATCTGTCAAGAGAACTTTAAAAATATGAGTCAATTTAATTAGGATGAGCTATGGTACAGTGAAATAATTTTCTGGTCTTTTATTGTGCCAGCAGATAAGTTTTGCATTGACGTTCTCTGGTATTTTCACAGCAAGAAAATCATCCTGGAACACAGCATTTATATCTAGCGAAGCTTAAGTAAAGTTCCGAGGAGAACTATTGAACACTTGCAACGGTGTCATTCATAATAGGACTCTCTTGTTGTCTAGTCTTATTGTATTTAAGAGCCACTGGAGAATGGATTCTCTGGTTTGATCAATTTAGAGATTTTCATGACCTCTTGATTAGATGAGGTTCTTTAGATCCCAAGTCAACAGAGGACACTCATACTGTACACTTGAGAAGTCAACTACTTTTGAAACCCCTTAGGAGCAGTCTGATGTATTTGCAGACAGTCCTATAACAATTTTCCCAAGAGTCATATTGAAACATTTTGAAATACAGTTGAAGCAATAACTCTAGTTCAAGACTATGTCATTCTTTTTCCAGGGTACTATGGACTTTATTTAGAATAGAAAGTCAGAATACAGTAGGTGCTGACTGAGAGAAGGTAAATTGCCAGTGTGAAGCCTTGATGTTACTTACATTTTCAGAATTAAAATGAAAAAAAACAGAAAACAGATATTACTTAAATGAGTAACTTGAACAGTATGATTGCTTTGGTTGCTTAACCTGTAAAGGTTAAGGTCTTCTGCAACAATGGTAGACTACCAGGGAAAGATTGGACCTACAAAAATTTATTTCCTGAAAGTTGAACAGATCTTTCCATATTTTTATTTTATCAATTCAGTTACAGCTTCAGCTAAGACTTGACACTACAGAAGTATGTGGGACCTTTAATTTTGACTTAGTTTCTTTGATGCGCTCTTGGCTGGACAAGAACTGCTAAAGGTCATTGCTCTGAAGAGGACAAGAAGAAATGGAAATGTAAGTGCTACCCACTTGAGTCTGAGACTTTGAAAAGTTGCATATGAGTAATTCATGTACTGCTATGCAACAAAAAATGCTTGAATTAAGGACTTGAGACAATATGTACATGACACCCTTTGTACAACTATTAGAAAGCGATTGTTCCTTCAGCAAAACTGAAATCTTCCTCTGTGTTAAGTCTGCAAAACTAGTGAGATACTTACTATTTAGCATCAAGAAATATACCCAGAAGGAGCAACTTATTTGTCTTTCAAATGAAAGGAAGTGGGAGAAAGTCTAGACATGAGGTTTTTTGACAGTTGAAATATTGTTCTATTAGCAACATCTAAATAAATAATACATACTGTGGAAATGATATTGCAAGTAACAATTGAAAGCATTTCAAACTGAGGTAGTTGGGGAAGGAATGAAAACATTACAGAAATGATAAAAATGAAAAAGCAGTAACTCAAGGGAGATTACTGAAAATAAAGACAGAGCCTTTACATATCCAATGGCCAACTTTTACTTGTGCACAGTATCCTCATTTATGGAAACTGCCATACGTTTAAATATTTCTTCATTTTACCAGCTGGGTAACTGGGGGAAGGTGAACGTTTTTATGAGCTTTCACTGCAGATGTATGTGTATACATAAACTCTGTGTCAATGGCAAACTTTTAACAAAATAAAATCCATTTTCCAGAAAGCCTGTAATCCACAGTTAATTGCCCGGGGTTAATGTTCTATTCCACATACTCCTGATAAGTTTCACTATCACTCCATAGCTACTCCCCTCACTGTAAAAGACATGACATTTTGCTGTGAAAGTGGAAATGTTAGGATGGCTTGTCTTCCTGTTTACATGAACTCTTAATATCATCCTTAATAGTGCCCTAGGTGAGTACTACAGACAATTCTGTCTGTCTGTCAAGCCTGCAGACAAAGGAATACAGCAATCCCCCTGGAGATAGTGCTTGCAGTAATCTCCTGAGATGAATGAGGATCTCAGTTGGCAAAGAAACCAAATTACAACTCCAGCCTGAGAACTAAGGTGGAGGTCATCAGTGGGGCAAAGTGATTACTGTGGCATAATTACAATTGTGAGGGATAAACCAATCTATTAAATGTCTAGTGATGGCAAAACCTTACTCTTTGTATCTATAAGCAAGCTGATACAGAAAATTAAGTCAGACGTAGGGGTGGAAAAAAATATATTGTTAGAAGGCAATTGTAGTTATAAATGTTTCACAGATAGCACCTAATTAAGTCATTCTAGGGAATTCTTTTCAAAGCTTTGCAAATTTGGCCAGGAAATGTCCTGCTTTGGATATGTCTGCATTCAGAAGCAACAATGCATCTGTTATGAAATGAATTGCACTAAAAAAAATAAATAAAAAAATAAAAAAACTCTGTTTAAGTAGGATGGGATAAATGTCATAAAAGGGCATACTCCCTAAGGCAATATTTGGTTATGAACAGAAAAAAACCTACTATCACTGAAGTGTTTTAAGTAAATCTTGAAAAAGGGGGAAACGCATGCTAATTATGCCTTCACTAATATTTCTGCATCTGTTTGCTTGTTCAAACCAATGCTGTCTTAAAATCTAGTGAAGTAAATTGATATGTTTAGAAAAAAATCAAGCAGAAAAGAACTTAACATGCTATATTTTTCTTTAATAATGATGGCAGGAGGTCAATCTTCAAGTTTAAATAGCTGATTTTTTGTTTTTTTAACACCAATCATCACCATGACTCTGTGAAGTTGGCACTATGAGAAACAGGGTGGCAAATGAAAATGCATCCATCAAAACATCTTTCACTCTAGAACTAAAAGTGATCGTCATTCATTACTCGTAGATAATCACTGGAAGAACAGCTCCCTGAAGTCTGTTCCCACAGCATAATTTTCTGTATCAGTAAATACTGATGTGCTATGCTAGTGGGATGTGTCTCTTGGTTCCTGGCAGAGAAAAGTGTGGTGACCCGGGAGAGTCGATGCTCAAGTATGAGAGCCTGAAGTGCAATAGGTGGAGCACCAGTTTCGCCTCATGCTGTGGCAGCTACAGCCAGACAAAGGTTGTGAAAAGAGAAATTAAGGGAGTAAGGAAAGAGGAAAAAGCAGGAGGGTGTGAGAGAGAGAGAGAGAGAGAGAGAGAGAGAGAGAGAAAGGGAGACAAACAGATATCTGGGAAACAAAACAGAAGAGGGTTTAGGGTATGGCAATTTGGGCAAAGGCTGTGCAATAAAGGGGAAGAGAACATCAAAACATGGAATGAGAGGTAAAAATGAACTTATATGAAGAGAAACATAGAAAAGGAGCATGAGAGGTGCAATTCGGCACAATTATAATTTTGCTCAATTTACAAGAGGAAGAGGAAAAAACAATAAAATCTCCAGGACTCGTATCTTGGTTTGGAAATAGGCAGGAGAGATTCAGATGAGATCCACATTAACATACACATACAATAATTCACTACTCCTTTTAAATCAAACTAAGAGAAACTCCTCTTTAGTATTTGAAGACAGCATATCCCTCAAGGCTCAAGCTTGTTTAGCTGCCCATCTGCTGATAAAACATACCTTGGCACTTTATACATACAGTCTCCTTAAATGTCAGTTGCATCTCCGACCTCTGTCAGCATTTGTACAGGGCTGACTGAAACATAAATCCTTCTACACACTATTATACCTCATGTTTAGAGCAGTTTGCAAGTTGGTAACCCCGAAAATGAAAAATAGTGCCTGTCATAAATGTATGCGCAACGTGGACTAGAGCTACTACCCTCACAGTGTTGGTTTGGTTTCCTTACCATCCCAGAAAACCTCTTTTTGCTATTACTGGTTTCTGTCCTTGTTTCCCTTAAGCTGTGTAACCATTTGATTACCAAGCTGGATATCTGTCAGCTTCTGGTGAATTTCTCAGCATAATACACTGGTCCATTAATTTTAAACTGAGGATCAGGAGTATGCAAAAGAAAACAATTAACCTAGATCTGGAATAACAAATTGTGTTAGTATCACAGTCATTGTTTTGTAGCATTAACATTGCTCTTTGCCTTCACAACTCACTAACCATATAAGCAAACCTAGGCAATCATCAAACCTCAGAAATTTTTTGTGTTGTAATTGGTATTGCCGTTCCAATGAGGGCATCAAACACTCTAAAAAGGTGAGCAGACCCTTCACCGCCCGTGGAAGTGGACCTGAACCAGATCTGAATGCTGCTCAAACTAGGCTACTTAACAATTTAGTTACAAGTTTTACAGTGTCCCTAGCAACTGCATTGTAGGGGATAACAATGTGTGTGTGTATCTCCTAATGTCTGTGGTAATTGATGAGTGCACCCTTAAGGACCAGAGAGCCACCTGTAGAATGTGAGATATCTTGTAACCAGTAAAATGTTTCCATGTATGTTAGTGAACTGACTAACCAATAGCGTCATGACATCTTGGATACAAGAGTATATAAAAAGTGATGCTGTAACTAAAAATAAACACTAGCATTCTGATCAAGCCTTCTGATGCTGCTATGCCTGGTCTCTTCTGACCATCATTATCACCCCCCTTACCCCTACAAAGGGTGACCCGAATACTGCATTACAGCTTTCTTGGTCAAATCTTATCCATAGTTTGTGGAGTCCCTATTTGTGAAAACAGCTATTTGCATGATGAGATTGTATTAAGGACAAATCTTGCTCCAAAGTCAATATATTTTAGAGAGCACCAAACACTTCAGCAATAACTGTGTGCGCAGTGGTGGAGATGCAGGCATGTGGTTTAATATAAATATCTTTTGGGATACACATCTGGCAAAGTGCTTTGGGAATTGTGGGGTTAGGAAATTAAATCTCTTATGGATTTAGGACTGAAAATTCTGAAAATTTTAGCAAAAGCTTGGATGAGTCCTTATTTTGCCATAGCCTGTATCTGTGAGATGCTGAAGGCTCCTCATTCTGACTTTAGTAAGGGTTGTGGATTCTGGGCATACCCCGCAATAATTTGACTCTAACTGTGCAATAGATTCTGTACTCACAGCTGTCTGATCCCTCTAATATGTCCATTCCTTTCTCTGTTCCCTGGGAAAGCCTGCAAGAAAATTAGAGATACAGATAATGGCAAAGTACTTGAACTGAAAAGACTGAAAGTGTAAGGACCTTTTCCAGGGCTCAAGTTAGACAGCTACTGTCTTTCATTGGCTTCTGTGTACACTCAGCCTTACCATTCTTTACCTCATTCAGGTAAACTTGTCTCATAGCCAGTATGCTATGGCATTTAAAAAATTGCTTATTTACTCAAAATGTCATTGCCCGAATGGAATCTTGTGCCCATTCTTAAAGACACAGATGACATGAGGGCACCTGCCAGCATGAAGCAACTTAAAGAAGGGGTGATTTAATTTTTCATCCTACAAAAGTTTGCTAAATGCCATCACTTATTGGAATTGGCCTGCTGACCTCTCTAGATCACTCACCTGAATAATGATGAAAGTCTGCAGGTCTTTTAGAAAAACCCAACAGCCATGAACTTTGAATATTTTTTTTTAATTCTTTACTGAGAAAGAATAAAAACTTTCAGAATAACCAGAATATTTCTACTCTCTGCCCACTCCCATATTATCTCATTTTTCTTTGTAAAGGCAGAGTGTTTGGTTTCCTTGAAATTGTTCTCTTTAGAAGTGTAGCACATTTCTTGGGAAATAAAAAAAATAAGGTTAGCTAAAGGAATAGCAATTTATCTGTGGCATTTCAGCAAATGTGGCAGTTTCTCCTGTGCCACCAGTTTATTTCAGCTGTGGGAATACCACCAACCAATAAATTTCTGAAGTATGAGTAAAAAAAAGCCCATAAAACAAAATCCATCAGTAAGCACAGAATCAATCAGTGCTACTGTAGTCAAAAAAGACAGATTTTCCTCATAGTTAAAGAAAGTGTGTCAGATTATTACAGACCCAGAAGTTAAGTGTGCTAAAGGCAAAATACAAGATCAACGTGATTATTTCTATGGGAGTTTAACACATACTATGAAGAAAGTTTTTCATAGCACAGTTTAATTAAAGGGATTAACTCTAGGATGAAGCACAAGTACATATGTGACACTATTATGTTAATGAGGGAGACGGATCCTTCCCTTGCACCTGGTGTTTCGCTGAAGTGTGGTGATTGCTGAGTGAGCTATGACCTCTTATAAACAACTGTATATCATGTTGTGGTTTCATAGATCATCTAGACTCATCCTATCTCTGAACAGAGACATATGACCTTGTATGCTTAGTTTCTATAAGGCAGAGGATGGGTAATTGTTAATTGTCACTGTAATTTATCTATGAATTGACTTTGCTGTAAGAAGGTATTTTCCTTACCAGAGGTGCTTCTCCAGAGTGTGAAACACTAAAAGTGAGATTCAGTGCCTAAAATCAGTGTTCTACTATGTGAGGTGCTCTGCTGTGTGACCCGGGATCTTCCCTGCATGTGTCTGACCTATCTCCCTCCTCCTGCTTCATCCTTCTGACATGCAGTGCTCTCTACAGGAGTGGCCCCAAACCAGCTTTCAAAAAATGTAGTACAGGTGACACCTAATTGGAACTAATAAATACCCAAGAAAAAATTGCAATAGCCAGGCTAAACATCATCCTTTAGCCACTGTTTTTTTGTTCTCTCTTCCACCTCTATGTTCTTTAATTAATCTACAATCTGTCAGTACTGTAAACATGCTGATGATAATTATTATCAATTGTGTGCTGACTCTGTGGAGACAAAATTTTCAGTGACCCGAATTAGTAAAATTTTTTCATAAAGGAAAGGTATTTTCTTTGTGTAACTTCAGCAGAGCTATTGAAGATGGAAACAACTTCCCTTGGTTTCTTTAACCTTACTTTAATCTTCTCTTGAGGCCCTTAGGAATAAACAAAAACAACAACAACAAAAAGGCAAACTATTGACTTCATTGACAAAAGTCAACTACAATTTTTAGAATAAGGACTGGGATTTTCTCACATCCTACACTGCAATGCTGATTTCCAAGGCCCTGAGTATCTGAAAAGAGGGTGTCAAGAGGATGGAGCCAGGCTGTTCTCAGTGGTGCCAAGCAATAGGGCAAGAGGCAACAGGCAGAAATTGTTGCACAAGAAGTTCCACCTGAACACAGGAAAGAATTGCTTTAGTGTGGGGGTCACTGAGGACTAGATCAGATTGCCCAGAGAGGGTGTGGAGTCTCCCTCAGTGGACATATTCAAGAACCATCTGGACACAATCCTGTGCAATGTGCTCTAGTTTGACACTGTTTGAGCAGGGAAGTTGGATCAGATAACCCACTGTTCTCCCTTCAGGCCTTACCCATTCTGTGTTTCTGTGATTAAACATTTGGAATGTGCTGTTGGTGGGCCAGCTTTTGTACCTTGACAATAAAGTACAGTAAGTCGTGATCTCTACCACTATTTCATCATAGGATCTGAACAGACCTGGATGTCTCTTGTAGCAAGCTAATTATCCTACTGCTCAGGAAAACAGATTTTTCCTCTGTGAAAGATCTCATTGCACTGTTTTAGTCCAATGTTTCCAAAGAATAGCTAGATCTCCCACAAAAAGTTAAAAAATAACAGTGATCTCTAAAAATGGAGCTGCCTGTTAAAATGTCATGATGTAATAGCCAGAGCCATATTCTTGATTACCTTTCTCACTTGGACATTGATATCATGTTCAAGCTGGGTGCAAATTGCTATATAGAATATTAGTGCATATATTGCATGCCTGGTAGCAGGGAATCTGGCCCAGTCTGCTTTGGGTACAAGACACATAATAATAAAACTGAAATTTATTCCTTATGTCTTGAAATCAAACCTTTTGCTTTTTATAATCAACACTGCACTGAAGACAGCATTGCAATCAATCATGTTAGCCTATATTCCTAAAGCTTTGCTCATGTGGATAATTCTTAGACATTGCCACTGTTCTGTTCAAACTGATGTGATGGTTTAGCTGAGTAAAAGTTGGCAGGAACAGGCCTCTGGTTTTCATTTGGATTTTCTCCTGGGAGTAAAATTTTCTCCTGAGAGTAAGCACACAAACAAATAAACCTCATGAAAAACACATTTATACTTAGTACTGCTTAAAATGCTTTGCATTGGGTTGGTGAACAGCTCAATGCATATAGAACAACTGTATAATAACTTTATATAAGTAAGTGTATCTAATACTGTGTTACATACATAAAGAAGAAATAATTAATAGCTGTTGGCTCTTACTTTTTTGATCTTATTTCCTTCAAAATGTCTATATCTACTTTTTTGGAGCACATTCAATTACTCTATTGGGCAATAAACACTGGGAGAAATACAGTCAAGAAGCATTCTCTGTTGAGAAAATTATTTCTGTAAATACAGTAAGACTTATTAGATTCAAGATAAAATAATTTTATAACACTGGATTTTTATGTCTTTAAGCAGTGGTGATTAGAAAGGGTGATTAGAAAGTAAGATGTTGTATCTTTGCATAAATACTACTTGATCTCATGATCAATATAGTGTTTAGACTCACTGATATCTGTGTTATAAAGTGGTTACAACAGTTGTGCCAACTACTTCTCTCTGACTCCAAAGTATAAAGATTAATCACAGGAAAACTTCATGGTCACTGTTAATAGTAGACTACTCTTTTCCTTGTAGGATGCACATGGAAAGTTAGGTCAGTGATGGCAGAACTGTACATGTAGTGTAGAGATATTTTGCTATGCTTGTCCTTTGAAAGATGCCTCTCCCTGTTTTGGGTTACCTAATTCTACATCCTTCTTTTCAGCAAGACCTCCAAACATTCACCACTCACCATTAGAGCAACATTCATGTTGTTTGGTCTGGGTGCCATCCAAAAGTTCTCCATCAGAATCCAGACTTGTTTTGGCTAATGCCTGTAGGGAAAATATGGAAATGCCATGGGCTTAAGAGACCAACTCTCTGACTGCTACATGGATACTCTCCATGCTATTGCATTGGATTCCAACCTGTTCAGCTTGTAGTTTCTTGGCTTTCCCATTATTTGTGCACTGTTTTAAAGTTTCTATGGTTGGTGGGTTTTTTGGTTTGGTTTGATTTTCCCCACATTTCTTTGGCATTTCCCTGACTGTATTTTGATTACTTCTTTAGGAAAATGAAATTTTGGACTTCCCTGCCCTAGGTCAGCATAGCCCTTTCTCCTTACCATCTTCAATGTTACCTGCAACTCATGGGCACTCTCAATCCATCGAATGCATCTTTAAGGGCACTTAAAATCTAGAGTCAGTAACACACTTACACATACAGCCTGTAGGGTGCAAAAAAGAATTTGCTGGTAAAGATGTTTAAAGAGAGCCAGTCTTTCAAAGCTCCAGACAGCCTGATGGCTTGTCTGGCCTAAATTTTGAAGGTTATCTCTCTGTCCTCCCTGGTCACTCAGCAAGCAGAGGAGCTCAACTCCCAGTGCAGAAGCCTTTTCAAAGCAACTTCCACATGTCAGCCAGAATTCATAAATTGCATGTAGTTGGATAACCCTGATCGACACATTTCATGCCCCTTTAGGCTAATACCGTCAAGGAAGATGTGCATGGATACCAACCTTCCCTGTCATGCCTGCTGCAGCAGAGTCTGTGCCCCACTACAGAAGATGGTTGTCTTTGCCACAGTACTCTTGTGCAGTACAAAAAGCAGTACAGCCACATCCAGACCACATGGGCTGGTGCAGGCAGGCTTTTTCTTCTTTCCTCTGTGGCTGCTTATCCTAAAGCAAAATCCTATCTTGTCTGTCCTCAGTGGGCTCACTGTTTGTAAAAAATGTTAAACAGAAGATTTGCTCTCAAGAATTTAAATTTGGCTTTCTGAAACGCCTCACACTAAGCCTTGTTGCACCTCTGGAAGTGCTGAGCACCCAGAAGATCTGGCCATATTCTTCTTATGCTCAACTAGTAGTACAGGATATTACTACTTCTTCAGTAACATGGGCTTGTCTAGAGAGGAAGGAGGAAAGCATCAAGAATATATTATATTTAAAATTTGACAAATATTCAATTTTATTTTTAGGACTTATCATTGTTTTCTAAATGCTCGTATCTAAATGCTCTTTTGACGCCTTTTGTCCCTCTGTGGACTCATGTCTGACAAAAACAGCAACCCTACACATGAATTCTTTGAATTGAAATATAACACCATAGTTAAGTATATAGCAACACAGTGAATTTAAACCAAATCTTTACAAAAATGCCTAAAGCATGCACAGGCTGTGTTGGGGCAATTAACTGAAAACAAAAGAAGCAAACTGATATAGTTGTACTTTGTTCTACTGTTACACTTTTCTCAAATTCATAGATATCCTGCTGGTGTAAACAGCACTAATTCCATTTTTACAATTTTTAGCTAAAGATCTACTCCAAAGGTTTTGACTGCAGCTTATGTTCTCTTCATACAAGGAGCCACTTTGCACTATTTTACCAGGACCAAGTAAATGATAAAGGAGGACATTTCCTACAACACCCTATTTGTGTACCAGGATAATCTCAAGTCCCCTTAGGCTTTTAAGGTTTTCAGACACCAAGTAGAATGTATTTAGATTTGTACTTATCAAAAAATCAGAATGTCCTCCAGTACTAATGGCTTAATTTATATTTTATGGAATAAAAAATGGAGTGGGATTTTCTGAGCTGAGTAAACATTTATCAGCTGTTCTTATGCTTTTGGCATTTTTTCTTCTCATCTCTTTCCCTCAGGGATGCAATAAAAATAGCTAACACTTATTTTCTTTCCCAGTTTTTGTATCCACTGCTTCTGTTCAACTTTTACCTGACAATCTAGCTTCCATGGTAGCTAGTGTAGGATTTTGATTCCTGTTAGCTCTTTTCCTGGAGGCTGCTAATCATACTGTCTCCCTTCCTTTAAGTCTCATCAGATCACTTTGTGCCACCACAGGTTATGCCCCAACTTAATGGAAGGCTTGGTTCAAAGGTAAAAGTTTCCATTTGGGCTACTATTTACGAAGGCATGACAAGATGTAACTACTGCTCCAGTAGTACTGAGACACCCTTCACCTCCTCCTAATATTCCTTCTCCTAAGCTTCTTGCAGTGTGCCAGTGTTATGAGGCAGAGGCAACTCAGCTGATCTCTTATGGCCCAGGAAAGATTTTTATGCCGGAAAAAGAAGTGGGAAGTCATGGAACATCAGCAGACAACAGCCTGGATTTGTGTCCTGCAGAAAGGTCAGCCTGGGATGTCAGGTTAGTTGTATGAAATTTATTTGTACTTTGCCTAAAAAAATAGTTGTTGTTTGGTATGACCCTGATCTTGTCTATGTTGTCTCCTTTTTTCAACCACCATTTTCTCAGCCAGATTACATTCATGTTGGCTATGCACATTCTTCTGTGTCTGAGAGCATGACTGAGCTTCTGGGCATAGGTGCAAATCCAGGCAACATTATGGCACGACTCCTCTTCCTCCATGCTCTACTTTCTGCACAAAGGTGAGTATATGGACAGAAGCTCCAGCATTGCCCAGGTGATAAACAACCTCTGCCTCCAAGCACAACCACTGCATGAACATGCTAATCACCTTTCTGCCACCCACATTACATGTACTCTGCCCTCCTTAGTTTACTCACCTCCACCAGGGTGATATGGCGGGCAACTCTGTACATAATCCAGTCTTTGTGTTGTTTTCATGTGAACTTGTGCTCAGACTGAAATAAAGACTTCTGCCCCTTTTCACTTTACTTTTTCCTGTTCTTTGGCTCTTCACATGAAAGGGACAACAGTGAAATCCTGTTTTTCCTTTCCCTAGAAAACTGAAAAATTAACACTTAGGAGGTTGATGATTTTTTTTTTCTCTCTGATAATCTAGAGGAACAGCCCTGGGATGTTTCAAATCTGGTTTCTTGTAGAGGTACTTAATTTTCTGATGGTGAAGCACAATGTTTCTTGCTGATTAACCTCCATAGGGCAACGTTTAATGTAAAACCAATCTTAAAGGCATTTGTGACTGCAGACAGTTGCAATGCAGTACACTAACTCAGAGGTATACTCATGTATGACTTTATGATAGGCTGTGCTGGACTAATGTTTCCCTGTTGCTGAAAAGGGGAACCTGACACCACTTGCCACCCTCCGCTCCTCCCTTACCCAGTTCTGTGCTGACACTGTTGTATTTGGAGTAAACCCATTTTGACCACTAGCAGAGACGCATCACCCATATTATATACTGAGCAGGTTTTCTGCCATTTAATGTTCTGTACCTCTTGTTGTGCACTTAGATGAGACTCAGCTCTGGCTCAAGATATGCCACAAAAACTATAGCTGGGATGAGGAGGTGGAAGGGGACAACCAGACTGTCCCTTTTGGCAAAGGCAAACTGATAATTTATTTCATGTCATATAATGAAACCATGCACTGTTTAGGCAGACACTTTAGTGATTGCCCAACAGTTATGGCACTCAGGTCTGGAAGGCATCAGCATAACAACACATTTCAGCACTTTAGAGCAAATGGTACAACCCATACTTGCAACTTTCTTTTCTGGCCGCCCTTATATGACTCTTCTCCATCAAGCACAGCAGAAGCAGACACACATGCTTGTATGACACCACCACAGCCATCCAGAGTCAGGAGAGGAAAACAATCTCCTTTAGATCACTTAGGACTTACTGTCACAACACCTTAATGGGGATGGAAAGGCAGCCTAAACAGACCTGCTGCCAGATCAGTTAACCTGGGTGCTAGTACAAGTGGTCTAATGGCCATGAATTATTTTTTCCAGTACATTCAAAATGCACAGAGTGGTAAAGAAAGCCAAGCTGTCCAATGACTTTCTGCCAGATCAAAGCATGGGGAGATAAAGACTTGCTGAAAAAATACTGGACTCAGCAGCCGACCACTTTTATGTCCCCCTCACCTGTTTGTGCTGCTGTTTCTGCATGTTTCACAGAAGTGTTTTGCTAGCTGTTACCTCCCCCAGGACATCTTTTCCCATGGTATTATTTTAGTACTTACTTTCCTAAAATCCTTTAGTTTTACTTCTCAGGTGTTTTATTATGCCCACTCAATGGCAATTATTATGCAAACTGCTTTTTTACCTCCTTAGATTTCAATAGGCAGTGAAGGCCATTAAAACTCCCCAAATGCAAACAAGAACCTGGAAAGCCAGTTTAAGGTTTTCTCTTAAGTAACTTGTGAGCTACCAGTTGGGTTGCCCTAACTCAACTTCAGGATTTTGTAGCAGCAACAGGGAGCTTTACATATGCTGAAGGCCTGCTCAGTGTCAGACCTCATCTGTCTTTCTTTCAATCTGCAAGAACAGGCAATATGGGGACAGAAGTCCATCACTGTGGGACAGTGAGTGAGACTGAACTTCTGAATGCACCTTCCTAAAACTTCCCTTACCATCAACACTTCAGACAACCCCACAATGGAATATATTTTAAACTCAATAGCTCAGGTTTTATTGAAGTACATCAAGATTAATTTGTTTTCTTTAAAACACATAAAAACACAAACACAGAGGTATTATAAAGAGTTTTCTCCCTTTCCAGTTTATCCTGCATTACAAAACTTTGTGTAATCCTAATTTGTTAATAAATACTATTGTGAATTCTGTTTCTCTTGGGCTGACATGAGCAATGTATTATTGCTGATACAGAAATAAAAAAAAAAATCACTTGCCATCAGCTTCTTCCATTTAAGGAGAAGCAGCTTATTCAGAATAATGCATTCAGAATTCCACTGGCCTGGAAACCTTGAGGGTGATACAGCTTGACCTTGAGGTCTGGGTTCCGCAATGACATTGCAGAAGTTCCTGCTGATTCTATGCAACTTAAAAACCACAAGTCAATATTTACAGGTGCAAAAGCTGTATGTATCACAGAGCATTTGGGGTTTTTTTACATACTGTACTAGAATTAACAACACTAGCTTGATTAATTCTGTGTTGCAGACCAAAGCTAGTATGGATGCAAATCAGTAACAACTACATTAAAATTAGGTTTACCTGGGTGTAAATGAGAACAGAATATAACCATTATCATAACAATTCTGCTCTTCCTTTTCCTGAATTTTCCATGAATCAAGGAATTGATTCATCTAATCAATGGGGTAAAATCTTGCACCTGTGACATTAAGATGTATATGCTTCATTCCGGCAGTCTAGCACACATAAAAATCACTGTCGGAAAGACAGGCTGTATCTGTATCTTTGCATTATAAAATGATTGGAGTTTTGTGAGAAAGGAGGGTGAGGGGATATTTATGTCTTCAGAAATCAGTTTTACCTAAGCTAGTGTGATGTCACTGACAAGGCAGAGGTTGTTTGCATGCATGAGTTATGTGTTTCTATATCTCAGATCATTCAGATTTCTATGAATTGTAAAACTGATATTGATTCTCTTGTGTTAGTAATACTGATGCTGGGATAATTCTGACATCATTATAAAACATGCACTGATACTTACTTCCTTAGGGTAACCTTTCTGGTCAATCAGTCATGCATGGAGAGAGTTAGAAAATGAAGAAGCAGAGAAAAAAACATTGTTAGGACTTGCTAGCACCAGTAAGTACCCACTCCACACTGACTGCCAAGGACACAGTATGCCACATTAGATAAGTCTTATTATTTTCAGACAGTAAGCAAGGTACCAGTATGTAAAAGTTGCAGTTGATACTGCTGGAGAGTAGCATCCACACAAACAATAATATACCCTCATATATCACTCTCATCTCCTAACACATTAAATGCACATTTCATTCCAGTGGTGTATTTCAAGCAAAATGTTGCACATCCCAGACAAAATGAGAGCTGTTTCTTTAAGAACCTGCTGCTGGAGGTCAATGGCTTTACTATTGTTCATTAAAAGTTAAGTATAGTTATTGACAGGCAAACCACAGAAACTGGTTTATGTCAATGAAGAATGGCAAATAGATATATGTACCAGGGAAAGAGCCCTGGAGGAAAAGTTCTTTGCACAGTAAAATTAGATTCACAGGTCACAGATGATTTGTGAGTTCTTTCCAAGTTGTAGAGCCGTAATATATGGGAGAGCTCTCCTGAAATGTTTACCTGCACTACAAAAAAGAATCTTTTTTATTAAAATGTAAGTTGCATGTAAGTGACAACACACTGACTGAATTAATATAATCCCCTAAGAACAGAGCCATCCTATCATTCTATAGGTAACAGACATTCTCTCAACCCTTTGTTTCCATTCTTCTCTGTGAAGGCTTCTTTTAGCAAGCTCAGATGGAGGAATAGCTAAAGGGCTGGATAGCTTGTTTTTGATGCAAAAGGATGTCAAATGTCAGCTATTCAGGTTGCCCTCATAATGTAAATCCATTTCCACTGCCTACTTGTAATTTCTAGAAACAAGCTTTCCAAAAACAGCAACCTCAGCTAGTACAGCTTGCAAGGCAGGGAAGCAGATACCTGCAGCTATTCTCCAAGCCATGTTCTACCCTGCTGTGGTAGTACAGACATGCCAGATGTGGGAGTGTAGCAAGGGGGTTTAAAGCCCTCATGGTCCTGCAGTTAAGGGTGTTTGTGATGGGAAAGACGGTACTGAAGGGAAGCCCAATAGTGCGGACTGATCAGCTCTGACCTTGGGAACCATTCTCTGGCATTGCAAGCAGTGCAGCTCAGCAGTCTCACGGGTAACCTCTCCATGGCACAAACAGACAGATGAAGAAAGTATTTGGTAAGGGTGAACTTCCACAGTAAGTTATGCTAACAGTGGGATGTTGCAAAATATGGGCTATAGACCACTAATAGCCCCTGCTTTTCATACCAAGAAAAACAAAGATATTTAAAGTCATGGCTGCTACCGTCCATGCCCTCCAACAACTCCAGATGCCTTCTGAGCCCATCTGCACTAAGCCTCCTTTAGGAAAAAGAGCTGCCAGACAGGATTGGTCTTTAGTTTAGACACAAGGTTATATTTACCACCCAATGCCTCAACCACTCTGAGCAAGTGGCAGGCAGGAGCAATGAAGGACGGAAATACCAATAATACCAATCTTTTCAAGACTTCTTCAGCTATTGAGACAAGTCAAAGCCTCAGAAGGAGCTTCTGTCTGAACATATCATGTTTTATGACTTGCTGATAAACTTGTCAATGCCCTAACATTATTTGTCTTTCATTAAGAGTATTTAAATGCAGCACCTATTTTGGAGATTAACAACAGGACTTCTATGTGTGAAAACATCCCCTGCAAAATGTTAGCAGGCTGCACAAGGGTGTCATGGAGCACTGCAGAGTGTTAACATGTTTTAGATAGACCTGTCAATAAGACAACTCTGAATTGTGACTGCCTTTTTAAGAGGCTTCTTTTAATTATTTGCTCTTCTTTTGTTTGCATTTCAATCTTTGTTACAAGGTCTCCTTGTGCCTCTGAATGGTGATATGAAACAACAGGCCTTAAAGTCCTTGCCACACTGGGGCTCTGCTGAGCAGACTCCCAAGTGTTACCTGCATTCCTCATGGGGACAAAGTCAGATTCATATGTCCTTCTTAATTATTTTCACCATTTTTTCATCTGCTTTATGGGTGATCCTGTAGTTATTGGAGATGGGGAACCAGACTGCTGGCCAATTGAAGGAAATTGATGGGTTCTCCCCCAGTGTTTACTTCTGTTGTTGTGTTGAGCATATATGTAGGTGAATGTATGGGTGATTACGTATGAGAAAGAGAGATGGACTGATGGAGGGAAATCTTCCAGAACACTTTCCTCTTTTATTTAGAAAGGGGTAATATTTTATCTGATTTTTATCAAAGGTAATATCAGAAGTAATGAATGAATAAATAATTTTAAGGCTTCATGAAATAAGGATTCTAAAGAATAGGTTTCTGAAGAATTGTAAAGAAAGGATCTGTCTTGTAGATCTAGCTTTTTTAAGTCCTTTAGATCCCTTTGCCAAATGCAATAATATTCCATTATAAATAGTCCTATTACTTTACATGTAGTATTCAATTTTTCCTTTAATGATGTATGTAGGTACAAAAAGGCAGTGATATGTATTTACTAAACTGTTACCTTTCCAGTTAGGGAATCACTTAGCCCAAATGCTTTCTTTCATAAATACAGTCATTAAATATATGAAATTATTGATCTAAACTGCTTTCCTGGGAGACTATTTCTTATAAAGAGCAGAATCAGGTCTTTTTTCTGGATGAAAAATAGGCTAGATTTAATAATAAAACTTTCATCATAAAAAGAAAAAATAAAAACTCTGAACAATAACCTCCCTATGATACAGCAATGACTAAGTCTTTGAGAACTAGCTTTTATTTTTCTTACAGGGGAAGAGTGTAGGAAGGATACAGTTTTTTGTAAGTGACTCTTTTTTGAAGAGATCACATTAAAAAAGCTGCTGAAGGGATCTCTTGCTGCTATAATTTGTAGAAAGGCGCTCTCATAATTATAGTCAGAGTTTATTGCATCTCTCTCTCTCTAGCCCCCTTCCCTCCCACCCCTCCCTACCTCCTCCCCCCTCACCCCATGTGTGTGTATGCAGAGAGCTAGAGAAAGCTGGCAGCACTACCTGAATAGCTACTGAAGGAGTGAGACTTCTCAGTTCTTGCTTCATTACCGGGTAGCAGCTATTCCAGCGTGTGTGAGCGCCTAACTGCATCCTCCCATCGAAAAGCCCTTGGTAAGTCCCCTTAGCCGGCAGAGCTATGGATTAACTCAGCAAAAGGCAGGCGGAGGTTGGCAGGGAGCTGTGGGGACACTCAGCCCGTGCACAGATAAGATCTATTAGATTTCAAGGATTTTCTGTAATAAATGTGTAAAATCTTCTGTGGATTGCTGGGATGTGAAGGCAATCGCAAGGAATACTTTGAGTGCTCAGGAGAAATGCTAAGTACATTCAGGAGTGCCTGAAACAGCAAAGAATTTTCTATGAGAGATGAGATTAGTAAATGCTTCTTATAACTGCAAGAAGAGTAGTTTTTCTTTATTTTGTTCTGTTTACCTCTATAATTTTTCTCTTGTTTTCCTTCCCCCCTACCTTTATTGTGTTGACTGTGTTAATAGGCTCAGAAAGAATAAGCTATATCTTCCTGCAGACTGCTGGCATTTGAAATGTAGAACTTTTATCAGGAGAGGGATGAGAGCTGAAGGTGTAGAGGAGATAACGTGTGCTTTTTATTTGAATTTACATTCTTGTCCATGTTTCTGGTGTAGATTGTGTACACTTACCATGCCCAGAAAAAGTCTGAAAAGCTGGGAAATGCACATTTACTGCTCAAGATGCCTATATTTGCACTTGTATCACGTTTTATTAGTCATATGCCTGACAAGTGGCACTCTCCATGTAGCTTCTTTCAGTATATGTAGCAAAAAGCACTCCCAGACAGACACTCTTCTTGTTTACCTTGATCTTTGACTCATGTTCATTGGACTCAGCAGAAAATTATAGAGGCCACCAGAGAGGTCAGGGCACAACTCTCCTGGACCTGGCTGTGTTTTGATTGGAAAAACATCAACGAGTTACTCTAGGGGCAGGCCGGAGGTTATAGTCTAGCAATACAGAGCATTAACGGAACAACTGCCTCCTCACTGAACTCCAGCTACTCCCCTGATGGATAAATCCAATCTAGAAGAGAAGACTGCATAGCTATCAGGGCACTGGGCCACTGGCTCATCTGTTGTTGTCAGTCCAGTCCACACCTCTGTTGGCTGCAGCTGTCTGTCAGATCATATATAGGTAACACAGCTGTATTTATAACTATGAGGTGGAAAGCTGCTCTTTATATTTAGAAAACATACATTTGTGATGTGAAACTGCTGCTCAGTGTCCCTAGACATCATTTTCTTTGCTACTGAGCAAACATGATAGCTCAAAGGATTAGGTTTTAGGTCTGCAACAGTTGCTTTTCAGTTAGTGTGGGTAAATTTACATTTCTTCACAGGTCAAAAGAATGAGAATGACATTTTTTTTCCCCTTTCAAAAGACTTCGATGTTTATTAAGGGGCAACTTTCAAGCAAATATTAAAACAGAGATCAGATTTGCAGCCAAGCACAGAGTAGGTATTGCTTCCTGAAACTCAGTCATTTTATATTATGTTGACAGGGGAATCATGGTAAGAGGTGTAGATGACAAGAGGATTGAAAAGTGAGTTTGTGTAACATCAAGCAATGGAAATTATGAGTAGGAATATGACTTGTGTTCCAGGTTCTCAGTCCTCATTACTTCATCAATAAATTAAATGTCAAAATTGCATCATTACCTGGGATGCCTAGTGCATTAGGTATAATACTGGGATGCAATATAGAGAATAATAATTTCCGGGGGCAGGGGGGTGGGGGGTGGGGGGAAGCTATAAGCAAAGAACATATTTAGAGTTTTGTTGCTAGGCTTTGTTGTATTTGTGTCCATCAACTACATAACTTTGTTGCTACAATACTCTTGAATACAACTGAATGCTGTCTTTTCTAAGTTTGTTTTGCTTCATCATCTTCATGGATGTATGAAAGAGGAGAAACACTTCAATGAGAAGAATTCCAGTGTAAAGAGGAGCATGAACAGGTAGAGTTATTCAGCTCTGTGCCACATCAAATTCAGCCTTAGCCACACTCATTTTAGTAACTTCACTCTGCTGTCATCTGTTTGCTATTAGCATGCCGGATGTTCTCAAAGCATCTTAATACCAGGTCATGATGGTAGAAAATTGCTGGGGGCTGTTCATCAGGGGCCAGATGCCATGACCTTTCTGTCTATTGGAAGTGTGCCCTCTGAGGATGATGGAACCCAGCACAAGAAAAGCTAGAAAAGCCTCTTTGCTGATAGGCAAAGTCTGTGTTTGTCATGGGTAGTGTATGCTATTCAGAGCCTCACCCATGCCACAGGAAATCTGCCTTCCCTCCCTTCTCCCACAAATGTGATGGGGCATGAAACATTTGTGACTTCCTATAGAATTGCCTACACACATCTGACAGAGGAGACTACACTACTTGTGATTGTATACCCACATATCCATATAGCAGTAGATACTCTGGTAAGTGGTTGACAGGAGATGTCAGTTCTTAGGCTGATCTGACTGTTATCGTGTAGTCAGTGTGTGTTTCCAGGCAGGGTCCTACTCCATCCACCCTACCAGCCCCAGGGGAGTTATTTCTGGAGGATGACCAGGCACAGTCCTAAGATCTCTCTGATAAAAAGCTCTTCAGACCTTGCCAGTGTAAGCCAGGTAGATCTAAACATACCTTTAAGCCAATCATGGTTTTTCATCAAAAATTCTCTCTGTTACTTCTCTGACTTGAAATGAACTCTCCTCTCTGCACCCCCATCAAAGATTACAATTCATGAAGCAGAAAATGCCAAACATTCAAGCACTGGCAGAGTTCTTTTAAATTATATTTCTAGTTTATTATCCTTTCATACACCAAAGTTTTCTCTTTCCCATATCTATTTTTGTACATAGAAAAAAGTATCAATCCAGACATTTCAATACCAATCTCTAAAGCATAAAGGTCCATATATCCTGGTCTACTGAATAAATAGGGTTTTTCCCTGTGCCAGGAGTGGCTTGCTTTGTATAAGTTGACTAGAGTTCTGATATAAGAATAACAAAACCAAACCAAGGAAGTAGTGACTACTGTCATCATGGCTAGGCTTTGTGAACGAAGATTTGGGAAGGGGTCTACCCACTCTTGCTGCAAGCGTGCTGGTGGCTAAAAAGGCCGATGAAGGATAGGCAAGTCCAGTTGCCAAAGGCACAGTGGAAAGTCTTCTTTGGTGATATTGGCGAGGAACATTTCTTCCTGTGTTGTCTTGTCTTCTTGAGACTGACTCTGTGTGCATTCTCAAAGGAAGCAGCAGCATCATGAATGATGTGTCTCCATGAATCCCGATTGGAGGCCAGAGTGGACCAT
>JAWWLZ010000001.1:92048558-92077703 GCA_035041345.1 Poliocrania exsul | reverse complement strand
TGTGTCTCCATGAATCCCGATTGGAGGCCAGAGTGGACCATTGATGGCAGTCAATATGGCCAAGGCTGAGGTATTGTCTCAGAGTCCTTGTATCTCCTCTTCAGGGCGCCTCTCTTGTGGCAGCTGGTGGCGGGTTCACCATAGAGCACAATCTTTGGGAGAGGGTGATCCTCCATCCTGGAGATGTGCCCTGCCCAGCGCAGCTGCGTTCTCATCAGCATGGTCTCAATACTAGTGTTTCAAGAACTGACACATTAGTCACCCTACAGACTGAGACCTGTCTGGCATGGGAGACCCTATCAGAGGCACATACCACTGCCATCATAGCTCGCAACGTCATGAGAGCATGCAAGCTTCTCCCCTGTGACAAGGAGGTGTCCGTGGAGAAGTATGTTTACCACACTACATGGAAATATGAAATATTAAGCACAGCTAAAATATTAGAGTGTATAAAAAGCTAATGCCATCTCCTGATCACAACTGCTTGTTTTTGTGTAACTCCTTGAACCTTAGCAGGGTTAAAAGGAGAGAAACCTATTCAAACCACCTGTCAATATCTTTTTGTTTCTGGCCCTGGAGAAAGGACTCAAAATCAAAACATCTGCTACCTCGTTCTACTGCAAGGCAGTGGTAAGGGTGAAAGGACCTTGAAAAGCCATAATCTTGCAGTTAACAGGGGAACAGTGAAGGAACAATAAGGAGATTTTTCAGTGTGTCATTCTTGTGATTAGAATTACTTACATATTGTTTTTGTCATTGCTGCAAAAGAATGGAAGTGGCATTTAGTAGCATATGAGTTCCCCAATAATTGTTGCCCCATAATATAAATTAGATTAGAGGCAGTTTACCGAGTCCCAGTACAGCAAGTTTTCCTTTTACTGTTCTCTCTAAGGAAGATAATCTACGATGCATGCTTTAGAAGACAACTGCAGCATAGGAAAGCTACAACCTAAATGAAAAAGAATCAAAATTCCTTGCTGGCTTAAAGAAAAATAGCTGTATCCAGAAATGATAGTGAGTTTGAGTGTTTCTTTTACTGTGTTTTTGTGTTAAATCTGCTAAATAATTAAAGAGATGAGAGGAGAACAGAACGGGCAACTAGGTAATAGCAGGCATAATCACAACTAACCTTCCCATTCCTTTAATCCTGGATCTGAGTTCTGAGACTTGAAATTGGTGGTTTTTTCACTGAGAATGTGTGGCAGAATACGTTCCTAGCATTACAACAGATGCTATTAAAGCAGCTTCTTTTCATTATGGAAACAAAGCTGAAGCACTATAACATATGTTGTGTTGATTCATGTTTCAGAAAATATAATTCCATGGAGATATATTTGATAAATGCAACAAGAAAGCAGCTGATTCCTTGGAAAAATGCATTTGACTGCAGCATTAGCCACTTGCATATTGTACTTGACAAGCACTCAGATGTGCTATGTTTTAATACGTTGCCACAACACCTAGGGATTTTCATTTAGATGTAACAGTATTCCTTTCTCTTCCTGAATATCTTAAAAGACGTTTCTTGAAAATGGAAAACACAATAAACAATCCTTTTTTGGGAATCTGGCCCTGGTTTTCAGTTACTAGTGTTACGATTGCACGTTTCCTCATCACCAAAAGAGAGATAATATTTCTGCCTCCTCTTCCATCTAGGCACCCTTCATCTGTCTTCTTTGCTCATACACCATCCTGAGGGTAGAGGTTGTTCTTATATGCACAGTCAGTACCTACACAGATCTGGGCTACAGCCTGTAGGTGCTCCTGTGTAAGAATTTTTCCCACTTACCATTAACTGATATTCTTAGTATCAACCTCAGATGACTGGATGGTGCCAATGATGCTGGGAAGCAATTCCCCCTAGAGTACTGAGCCCAGAAGCACCTGCAGGCTCCAAACCCCTTCCAGGACTGGTGCTGTAGTCCCATAGAATTTCAGTTCCCCCATCTACTGTTGACTCAACAAATAATAAAATCTCCTCATCCAAGTGTCTGAAGAAAAGACATAGCATACCATTTCTGGAATCATTGTCTCAAATGGATGTGGGAATTATATTAAGAACACTGAGAAATACCAATTTCTCTTTGACAGTTCCATCAGCTGCACAGAACTGACTACAGTAAGTGTTTGTTTCTGATGGTTGACTAGATAAGGTGAATCCATGGTGAGCTGATAAGTGCCCTAACAAGGTATATTGGAGAATTTTCTCTCTGACCAGAAACCACTCACATCACTGACAGTTGGCACCTTCAGCATAAAACAATCAACACAACTGTCCACAATACTGATTCATTTATGTCCCAAATGAAACTTGGTGCATTTGGCTTGAAGCAGATTTCGGAGTGCTGTCTGCTCCAAAATTTAAAGGATGTTCTCTGCCCCCTTTAGAGAGCAACAAAGTCTCTCTCACCTGAAGTAAAAACATTTGCTGAATTGATCCTTGATTAATTTTGTCCACTTCAGGGCCAATAAACCTGGTTGTAGGGACACAGCAGAGAAGATAAGGGCTGTTTCAGGAGACAGGGAGCCTGTAAAGAGCAACTGTTCTATGCCCTTGCCTCTCTCATTGCTCCACCGGGATCACTGAGAGGAGAATACAGGTTACAATAGCCCAACACAAGACAGGGAGAAGCATCAAAATATTAGTCTAAAAAAAAAAGCAAAAAAACTTTACTGAAAATTTTATATGCTGAGTAAGACAGAGTAAAGCTGACCACCTCTCTAGCTCAACTAAAAGTCTATTTCATGATGTACGTAAAGTGGCTTCAGATAAAGCCAGATCCCCCCTATCTCATAAACCCCTCTTGTTATTTAGCTGCATTCAACCAGAGGTCAACAAGGTGACTCAGGCCAAAATTCATCACAGAAGAGGAAAACTCCCAAGATCTTTTGCTCCAAGCTGCTGCCTTCTTTCTAGAGATTTAATCAACTCCCTCGAGCTTATTATCAGAGCAAGCACTCTGACTGACATGGAAAAGACACTCGTGTCTTTTCATACAGTTAGGAAATCTCACAGCCCCGCATGTTGGGATTGCTGCTTCAGTCCTCTTTTGGGGGCCTCTCTGGTGTCTAGTTCATTCCTGTTGCAGAGTTCAAATGTCCCTGTTCGGTGCCTCTGAGATCAAGTCCCATGAGGCAGCCGTTCTTACCTCCATGGTTATCCACAAACCCAGTAATGGAGCTCCAGGGAAATTGTTATACTGTGTCATTCTTCACTCCTCATGCTTTCAGATTGCAAATTTATTTTTCTCCTGAGTGGCACAGTATGGTTGGCCACTTTCATAGCATTAAACAAAGTTATTTAATGGTGAAATCACTTAGCAACAGAAAAGAGAGAGCTTTTTTATTGATTGAACTTCTCAAAGATGTTGCCTGATGTTGCTTAAGTTTACAGGATCAGTACCATGAAACTGAAGCACACAGCCTTAAAAATTGTAAGTAGGTGCAATGTTATATTTAAAAATGAAAAATTGATTTCTTCATGAGAATGGCATGCAAAACAGGAAAGTATTTATTCTGCTTTGCTCATTGGGAAGCACTATTGAAATACGCTTTCAAAGGCATTACAAAGAGCAGTACAGATACAATGTACTGCCTTACCTTCACCAAAGATCCTCTTTGAATTTCCTGAGCATATTTTTCTAGCTCAATATCCCACTGCCAGGTGTGTCTGAGGAAAAAATTAAGGACCATGACATTTCCAGGTAATGCATCTTAAGAGCTGACCTCATAATACAAGGGTCAGATGAAATCAAAATACTGTTTACAGTGGTGCTCTTTCTTCTCAGATCTGAAGTTATTAAAGCCATTTAGACTGAATTAATTAAAAAAAAAAAGAAAGAAGACTGTTCTTGACTAGCTTAAGGAGTAACATGTGGCATGTAATTTGGATTACTGAGTGATTTAGACAAGTAAGTTGCATTACTCATCTGTCTCATTTAAGATATGTCGACTCTGTAATCTTCCATCTGGATTTTAAGCTGAACTTGGAGTTGCTTTTTGGTGGTTTGAAGAAGGCTCCAGGAGACTGTTCATCTTTGAATGAACAAAGAAGGATGAAAATTGTCCAACTGGAAAAAAAAAGAGCATATGACCGACAGTGACCCTGGGCTATAGCAATGTATGGGAACCTTCAACTTATTTTCAGTGACAGAATGATTCTTCTACTTTGTTTTCCACAGTAAATAGTCCCCCAGTATTTAGTGCAGGATCCATTTAGAACCAGAATGGCACACTGAATTACAGCACTTACAATCTTTGTCCACTCCTCCTGTTTCAGCTACAGTATCATCATATGAACACATCAGAGATCACGGAAAAGATCCATGGGCAAGAAAATCAGAGCCTTCTACTCTCAGGGGGGAAAACGGGGATTTTTAAGAGAATTTAAGAGAAAAAACAATTCTAAGTTTAACTCCCATCCTACAGCACCAACATCATTAATAGTTCTACTAGTTCAAATCTGTGTTTCCATTCATTAACTAGTGTATTGGAGCTATCCTCAGACATGCACTATCCATGACTCAATGGAGGCCAATCTGTCCAAGTAACGAAGAAAATATTAAATCTGCCTATCTCATTATAGGTGAGAAAAAACTTCCTATGATAAGCCTGCAGTTTAGAAGATTGGAACAATTATGAAATGAAATTAAATGATGAAAAACAAAACCTGAACCCCCAAATACCCCAAAGAACCCTAATACTCCTCAGAAAGATATTTACAAACTCCAGGAGCAAATACATCAAAGGCACTTGGGCCATGTTCATATGAAATTTATTAGAGAGAAAGACCAAAGTCTGTCTAATATTTTAGATTTTGAAAAACAACTGCAAAAAAACCTTAGCCAAAATAATCTGTGGGAACAGATGCTCCACCTCCAGAGACATAAAAGGGGAGATAAAGAGAATTGCACACAAGCACCATTTCTCTCCCCTGCCTCAAATGAAAGAAAAGTAAATAGGAGTGGCAGCTTCTTCAGATCCATTTTTTCCCTTGACAATCTTCAGCAGCACCAGAAGCCCAGACAGGGTTCCTGGAGCATCCTGATAGACCTTAAGGAAGCCTGAGAATACCTGCTCCTTGAAGATGGATCTTGGTGTGGGGCTTTATCGCTAGACAAATTGTCATGGAGGGTGCCTGGAAGGAGACCCTTAAAGACTTCATGATAGGTGCAGTTCATTAGAGGTCCATAATTGCTTTATAATTCAAAGGATCTAGGGAATAAGCTTAAAATTAAATTATAATTAAAACTAAATAAAACTCATGATGTACTTTTGGCACTATTTGTTCATTTGGCAGACTGGCACACAATGAGGTGAGACCAACTTTGAGCATCAACCAAGTCCCTGGTACTGTTTTAAAAATCTCAGGCCCCTGGAGGCTGCTGAAGCCAGAACCGGTGAAGGCTTGGTGTGTGTGACAGTCATACCAAGAGCCAGAGGCAGCATCTCGCCGAGGGTCCAGTGACTTTATAGAGGCAGAGGGCTGGCCCAGCCAGGGCTGATGCCAACATAGACTGCCATGGGACAGAAGATATTGGCTCTGTGGCATGGTGAGACACCTATCTGAGCCACGGGAATGCTGAAAGCAGCATCAAGCTACACCTCATTGCCTGAATTCTGTAGTGATTTGGCTTGCCATGCCTGCCCAGAACCATCAGGCTGCAACAGAACCCAAGACATGCAATGCTTTGGGCCAGGCAACCAGGGGTAACTCCAAAGGAAAGGAAATAGAATTCTTGTAGAAAGCAGAAAAAACATATGTATAAAAAAGTGGTACAGTGAGGTTGGTGCTACTATCATTTTACAAAGCAAGAGCTACCAAAGAGAAACTATTTTTCTTGTGGTGTCCCTGGTGATATTTTGGGGTGCAGCGCCTGGAGTCCAGGCAGAAGTGAGGCAAGGACCATAAGCAAGAAAAGGGACTTTACTCACAGCAAAATTTCTCAAGCCAAGTGGCTCAGAAATCTGCAGCTCTGCACAAGCAGCAAACACTAATACATCAGAACAAATTTGAAGCTGTTATCCCACAGATTCAGAAAAAAAAAATACAAATAGAAAGTGTTATCAGTGTGAGCCCTGGGGAATTTGTGTTTGACTTGGCCCCAAAATCATGCTGTGAGATTCTTGTTTTGACAGCATCAGCTGTGATCTTTTATTGAGAAGATCTATGCAGCCCTGAAAGTGAGGATTTGGCAATTAACAGGAACAAGATTGTCTACTGTGCTGCTTTGTTTAGACATTGTAGAAAATTATGTACACACCATGTGAAAAAACATGTATTTTGTTGGTAGAAAGAAGGTACTCAGAAGATGTCACTATTAGTGTTTGTTTTGTGAAATTTCCAGTCTTGGGACTGATGTTTTTATTCCTAGAAAGGTACAAGCTTTGAATAAGCACAGAAGACTGAGATGCAGCCAGCTAAAGGATGAAGCACCTCCACGTGTAAGAATTCAGATAACATTTCACTCTCACTTTTATATATTACCTTTTCTTCACTTTTTTAAAAGTACAGTCCCCCTTTTTAAATAGGATGTAATCTGTTTGAAAACATTAAACCACGATATCTTCTGTATTTACAGAGGTATGTCTGGTTTAGCATATTTGAGTACAATACTTTGACTATTGTTCGATGTTCTGTGCAAAAAGGACTGTTGTGGGCAAGGATTTCAAAAACAGGAATCCAAACACAGTCTTCTGAGAGGCATCTATATTGGATCTCTATATACAAAACTACTGAATTGTAAATAAGGCTTTCTAGGTTTACCAATAAGGTGCAATATGGAGCTGCTGAAGGTAACATAGCTGCATTAGAAAGGTATGTTCTTCTGGGTGGAGACCTTTTGAACAGCACCATGCTGCTTCCAAGATACACACTGGCCTGCATACCTCTATATAGCCATGTGTTATGTCACACATAGGCATTCAAATAAACTCTGCTTGACCATGTGACACCCAAGTTAGCAGATCATGTTTGGTTTTCCATACATATTTGAGGATAGTCACATTTCTTGTTGTGGTTTTGGCTGGAGCAGTTTGTTTACCTCATAGCAGCTGGTATAGTGCTGTATTTTGGATTGAATAGGAGTATAATGCTGATGGATAATACTGATGGATAAGACACTGATGTTTTGGCAGTTGCTAAGTAGTACTTACCCTAAGTCAAGGATTTTTCAGTGTCAAGCATTTGTCGGTGAAGAGCTGCACAAAAAACCCAGGAGAGAGTGTAGTTTGAACAGCTGACCCAAAGTGGCCAAAGAGGTATTCCATATCATAAAACATCATGCCCAGTATCTACACTGGGGGAATTACTTGGAAGGAACCAGTCTCTGCTTAGGGATGGGCTGGTATCCATCAGCAGATGGTGAGCAATTGCATTGGCATCACTTGTTTCTCTTGGGTCCTGTTACTCTCTCTCTCTTACTCCTTATAATTAAAATTGTTATTATTAACATTATTAGCATGTTTTTAATTGTATTTTGTTTCAATTATTAAATTTTTCTTATGTCAACCCACCAAGTTTACCTTTCTTTTCCAGTTGTCCTGCCCCATGGGGCTGGGAAGGAGGTTGTGTGAAGGAGCAGCAGTGTCGTACTTTTTTACTGTCTGGGATTCCACTTCCCTACAGTGGAAATTTAGGACACATGAGTATTTTGCTCTTCAAGGTCTGGTTCATATGAGTACTTTTTGAAAAGTTGTACTGTTAATGCCTATGAAAGTACTTACACTGTGAGTAACAGCTAATAGGAATAGTATGGATAATGGTTAACTGCCCTGCACTCTCTTTGTCTGGGCTGTTCTTGAACAATTGCTATTTATTTTCATTATTGGTTTCAAAAATTGACTTCCTTTGTTCTCTTTCCAAAGAACAGAGTAAATCAGGTCTGACATTTGAAGCAGTGTATTTACAGCAGCACAGAGCATGTGGCTCTGGAACGTGGCTGTAACAAAAAACAGCAGCAAAAGCCCTGCTTATGTTTGTCACCTAGGGGAACTGAAGAGGGGCACAGCTTCTTCACCAATCTGTTTTACCTCCTTGTTTTATAAAATCATTTTGAAAGGAATATTAAAACGGGTTACTCTGCTTTCAGATCTAAGCCTGAGGAACTCCACATGGGTGTATTAGTAACTGAGTAATGCATCCACATTGGATGTGTTTTGTCCCTGTCTCTTGCCTCTGCAGGAAGGTAGGAAGCACCAGTTGTCACTGCTTCATTATTTGTTCCATTTCTCTCAGTGGTAAAGAGGCAAATTCTAAATGCCAACTGGCATAGTTTGCATGGGTATATTATTTATGAGACGTGTGTGAGAGACTGAAAAGATAGCTACATTGAATATGAACATGAGAAAAGCATCCAGCTTGCAATCTCTGCCACACAGCATGGCTGCCCATGCTCAGTTGTCACATTGCACATATTTTTTACTTTCCCAAACTCTAATTCTCTAGGTTTGGTTGGGGTTTTTTGTGTTTTGTGTTTTTTTTAAAGAGATACATACTTCTTTTAGGCTGGAAGGTTTCTCAAGGGAAGGAGGGACAGTCTGAAGAAAACAAGACTGCCAAGGTATAAAAAAAATCTTAAATCTTGCCAAAAGCAGATCAACACTGTTGAATATTGTGGAAGGCAGAGGGGATGTGAAAGCAGAGGTAGGGCTCTCACACTAGAGAGCTTACTGGAAATAGAAATGGTCTGAAAAAAGACAGGCAAGTCAGGCATCCTTGGGCAGGCAACAACAGGGCAGAGAAAAGGAAAGCAGAAATGCAGGAATCATGGGTACACAGAACTATTGTTTTTAGTTTTTAACATTTCTAACCAAGCTATCTGCATTACTGGCAACATCACCAGAACAAAAACCAGGTGATTGCAGATTTGCATAGATCTACATATGCTTAGTGACAGCTTAGTGACATTGTGCAAAAGCATATCAGATCACATACAAAGGACAAATGAAAATGCATAAATACTTCAGGATTTAAATTAATTTCTTATCTCTATGTATTCTCCTTTGTTCTGCTTGTGAATTTTGCTTTGTCCCTTCCAGCAGGAGACTCACTCTGGTGTCACATCACCCTGAAGATGTTCCACTCGATAAACAACTGCACAGCCACATTTCCTCCCCCAAGTTAAATATACTCCCCTAAGTTCAATATACCACCTCTATCAGAAAATTAGGAATTCCAGACCACTCATAAAGTAAGCCAGCCTTGAGCTCTGTACAGCTTGACCAGATATGAAGACAGATAAAATTACTTTCTAAGTCCTGCATGTTTCCAACATCTTTCTTAAATAAGAAGCATCTGGCTTAAACAGCATGAAGCACTGGTGCCAGCATCACTGGGAGGGGCTTGGCAGGAACTGTGGTCTCTGTTCTTAGAGGTGTCATGGGTTGCAGACCAGGATTTATGGTGTCATGTAAAGAGCTCTAGCCTGGCATACAGTTTGTTTGTGCAATTTTTTGTTACATACCTATATATATGATGATTTTTTTTTGGAGGTGAGGAACTGAGCAAAAGATGAAGCAGACTTTAGTTCAGCATCTCCAGTGTGTGTGCATAACTGAGCAGTGATACCTTAATCTATGCAGCTGCATGTCCTCGGAGGTAACTTGACCTCAGATGGCCCCCTTCCTAAATGAATATGGGCTGGGAGAAAAAGCTGTTGAAGGGTCTGCAGGGCCAGTGCTTAAGATACATTTCACTTGTCGTTATCAGAGCTGAAGCACTCTCATGGACAATGAAGGTTTGATTTCAGCTCCACCACCTCTTGTGGAATAATTTAAAAATTCATTTAGTTTGACTTAATACACTTTTTACGTGTGTCTGAACTTCATCCTTAAGTAAGAATAATGTTCAGGAGTCTTTCCCATTAAAACTATATACTTATCTCTAGAACATAAAATACATACTCAGAAGGGAGTCTGAAGTTAGATTTGTTAGACCATGCATCCAGTTGGAATTATTTCTGGCAGACTTTGGTTTTCAGATTGCAATCCATACATTATTCCACTGTACTGTACAGGAGCAGCAGGCAGGGTGGTAGCACAGGGAATTATTTATCAAGATGAATATAATCAAGTCTTGAAGCAAAAAGTGAAAGGAAGGGTGGGAAAACATCCAATAGAGCAATATAGACTAGGATTGTTACTTACTGAAAAGATATGAGAAGTTAGAAAAGCATGAAATAAAAATTATTGTCTTCTCCAAGTGCAAGTAATAGTTTTAGCTGATCTGCTGTCAGAAAATGTTTCCCAAACTAGTTTTATTTAAATAGTCTCTGAAATGGCAAATTGCCTAATAATGAAGTAATTTCATTAATTAATTTACCTTGATTAGCATGGTACTTTTCAAAATGTGCTAATCAATTTTAACTTCTAGTAAACTGGATATGCCACAAAATGTGCTGTCACAGTCTTAAACTGCTAATCAATTTTGAAAATCTAAATCAGAGTGCATTTTTATAATGTTCTTTTTCAGTCACTGGCTGGAATGTCTTTCTTGACCTTGAACCATGAGAGAAGTATTTTCTTGCAAAGTAGGGGACAGGATGCCACACTTTGGCATTGCAGTTTTTAATTTAAATACTGAATATGTAAGAGTAACGAAGAGCAAAATTGTTTTAATAAGTAAGGTGATCATAAGGTAACATTTTTTTTTCCTCCAAAATGCATTCTTCCAGGTAAGGACCCTGTGCACTTGAAGCATACAATGCAAACTTCTGGGTATGTTATAGTAACACCTTTTCTTAAAAGTTGCAGCAAAACAAATATTATATGATATAAAAATGATAAGATCCTCATGTTTTGTAAGCATATAAATACCGGAAAAATGCCGTAATATAATTGATAGTGCAACCATGTAAGAGTTTTCTATGTTATTCTGCATCTCTTTCATTATCCACATTGTCACAAAGAAATCTATCACAGGTCTTTAGACAGACAGTATGACTGTGCCTGGAAATCATGAATTTTCTGTAAAGGTAAAAGTCCCAATCCTAAATTAATCGATAGAGTCTATTGCACTATACCTACACATACTTTTTTCTCTATTTGTTTCTGAAAGAGACTCATAAAACTAACTAACAGAAAGCAGGACATCACATGTTGTGACATATGACACATTGTCACGTATCTGACAAAAACCCCCTGTCTCAATCCGGATATAAGTCTTTAAACTGGAAAAAAAATGGCACAAGATGGGCTAAAATCTGGGGGGAAAAGGGGCAAACAGCCTTGTGCAGTGTGCAACAGCAGCAGAGCAGTGCTGGCTTCCCCCAGGAGACACTGGTGCATCTACATGACAATGTCTTCTGATTTATTAAGCAGCAAGTTAAGTAGGAAAGCCAGAGGCCAGATAGTTGCACCCCTATGCCCCCAAATGGCACCTAGTAAGGAATAGGATATGTTAAAATTGCTTGTAGTTATATAGATGCCTACACTGGGATATAAGTTTTTCTGTTCTTTCTAGAACCCCCAAGGAAAAGTTCAGAATATCCTTTTTATGCTATATTGCTTTTTGGAGGAGAAATCCTCATTTGTCTGCATGTAGAACCTAGGAAGTTACCCCAGGTAGGAGCTTGTAGTTAAGTGATGTACAGATTTCTCCCCTGAGAGGTCCAGTAATGTCTGAGCACTATTTGGATCCTTGCTTGGATCTGTCTCGGTTTGTGTCCCTGTGTGCCAGTGCTGCACATTTGGGGCCTGTGTATTTGGGAACATTCCCAAAATATCTCCATTGCTCCTGTAGGGGGTGACAGGGTGTGTGTAGATCTCCTAATGTCTGAGGTAATTGATGAGTGCACCCTTAAGGACCAGATAGCCACCTGTAGAATGTGAAATACCTTGTAACCATTAGGGTCTTTCCATGTATGCTTAGTGAACTAACTAACCAATAGTGTGCTGACATGTTATGTACAAGAGTATATGAAAGTAAAGCTGTAACTACAAATAAAATCCTTTGTCTTTGGTGTAGGCCTTCTGATCAGACTGCTACCTGAGTTTGCCTCTGCCTCCTCTGACCTCTGCAAATCTACCTTACCCTGGCAGCTCCCAGCTGTGGGTTCTCAGTAGGGCATTTTCAACTCCATTTCCTTAGGCACATTGTCCTCTTGCTTGAACAACATCTGTGTGCTCTGCCTTGGCTGATTCACATGTAACCTACCTGACCTGTATTAATCCAGGCCCCAAGACATGCATTTGTTTTGGTACTGCATTTCCTATATGCATAGGGTGATTTCTTTTCAATATCCTTACTCAGTAAAGCATTTCTTAGTAATTTCTGTTTGGCTGGTCACAGTGAGTCTGAGCTGTCTGCTACTGTGCCAATTCTATTTACTGGAGACATATACAGCCTAAGAAAATGCAAACTGAAAAGCTTTCTTCTGATGCTATTTTGGTGCTCTTTTCCTTCTAGTCATGTGCTATTTTCCTTCCACACTCTGGACCCTCAGGTTGAGCTCCATTGTAACTTGGGCAGCAGAAGGCATAAGAACTTGTGGATCCTTCACATTCATCAATACGGAAAAGGAATTTTGTGTCCTTCATTTATTATAAGCAACGCGGATTTCAACATTGATAAAGGCTGAGAAAATATAGTTTAGAAGACATTAGAAGGACTCAATTGTTTGTCACTGTATAGAACGTGTGAAAATACTGGTAACCCGAAATACTGAAATAACAAATGTTTGATTCTCACAAAGTGAAAGCAGACATGCTAAGATTTTCAGCAAAGCATGATCCACTCCTATGATGTCATACAAATGGCAGGGCTCATTGATGCTTCAAGACTGGAAAAATTAGTACTGAAGGAAATCACACAGTCTCAGTGGTGACTCTAATGGTTCAAAATGCTAGGTAAAACCCTGGATGATGATCCATGGGGGAAAAAATTAGATGGAATCAGTCTGGTCTTTGATGTGAGCCTGTGTATTTAACTCACAAAGTCCTGTTTCCTTCAGAAAAGCAGAGGCAGAAAAACAAATAAATGTGACAAAATTCCCAAGATTATCTCATCTACCATTCAGCCCAAACTACTTCCCCATCATACCTGCCCCTTAGGCCATGCTCTCAGTGCCCTCCCAGGCTGTGTTTCATGCATCCTTCCATCTTCACATTGCCTCCTATTAACATGCAAAACCATAACTCCCTGAAATTAGCTCATCCACCATATGCCTTAATTTTGGATAGTAGTTGAATGTCTACGTATAGAGTAAAGGTCATCTTTCTTCATAAAGAGCCATATGTGTGTGTTATGCTTAGCTTAAGCTAAGGGCATTGGTTCCCTCATCCCACTCCATTTCAGTGGGTGAGTGGGATTCCCCTTGGATCTCAGCTCAGAACACTTTAATGGTGCAACTCATCGGATTATTCAGGTGTCTAACCTAGGATGAGATGACTTATATGCCAAAATTGTTACAAGAGGAACCTTGGGTGACCTATTTGGACATAAACAGCTGCCAGAATTTGGCCAGAATAACTCATTTGGTGTCAGTCCGAGGAGACTACCTCAGGCTGAAATAAAACATGGAGGTAACACAGGGTAACTCTGGGTATAGATATGCCATCAGCTCTAAGGCAATGTTTAACTTTGAAGATATACCATCAGTGTTATGCCAAGAAATTGGAGGCTTGAAGAGGAGCTTACTCCGGGAAAGCTGGGTTATGTCGGGAAATGGATGTGTGGAGAAATAAATGCCTGGCACAAGCATTGTCTCCTGAAATGCTCTGCTCTGCTCATGGGCTGAGATTATGAGACTAAATGCATTCACTTCCCTCAACAGTATGATGAAAATTACATCCAATGATACATCTGGAACCAAGTTAATAATGATTAGGGTATTGGTCATAGAAGCAAAAATATAAGCATTGTGTGTATTGGAAAGATGGAATAGAGGAAAAGAAAATGGAAATGAGAAATTAAACTGAACTGAGTTGAGGGAAGTTGAAAAAGGAGAGGAATTAAAGAAGACTGGATGGAAGCAGAGGAGACAGGAATTCAAGGGTGGGCAATACAAAAGCAAGAGGGCACAACCAATATAAAAATGGCCATACCAGATATGTGCCAGTGTCCTGGATGCCTAGCATCTGTTTCAGAGGATGGTGCATGAAATGTACCTATTGTAAACCTAGGATGTAATCAGCCTATCAAGGAGACTTCCACTTAACTTGTCAAACAGAGATTATTTGGAGCATGAAAGATGGATGAAAACCGAGGTGAAAATAAAAGTATAACGTGGAATTAATGGAAGAAATGAGGAAAAGAACAAACTGGGATATAAAAGGAGCCCAGAAGGTCATAATTTATTTTCCCCTGGTGCTGTGCTGAAGAGATGATCCAACTCAAAATCTTCATGTTGGGCTCCTGTACAACATACAGGAGGGCACACTATACTTGATGAGAATGGTTTATGTAATTTTACGTAGTGCTTGCCGATGTTGCAGAATTTCTAAGTTACCTGGTTTGTTCTTCCTTGTAACTCAATTAATATAAAAAATTTAGCTCTTTATGAGTCTGAATGATTTTATGATGCACTCCTTAATCCTCACAAAATATTTTGAAAAATAGTTCCTGTCCCTTTCTTATATATTCTCTGCTTCTTTTTAAAAGTAATCTGAAATACATTGACTTGGCTATGCTCAAGTTGCTCATTGTCCTTTAAAGCTCTTATTTGAAGTCTACATACTTGTACAATTTATATTAAATACTTTGGTGTGTGCTGTCAGGACAGGAAACTTTCTCAAGCGATATGCATAATGTATAGACAGCAATTCCGACACAAGAAACAGTTGTGCTGAGGCAGCTCCAGGAGGAGTCTTAGCTCAGGAAATCCCACCTTTTCCTAATGCTTTGTCATGGAGGGGGAGCCTGTTCAGGGCTACACCTCTCCCAAGAGCAAAGCAGATGCTGCAGTTCATGCTTATTTAACTAGCACTGCTCATGGCACCTGAAATAAGGCACACGGAGCTCAGAGGAACTGCAGGAACAGCGTTATTCAAGTATTTTTACCTTAGCAACTCAAGGCAATGCAAAACCCAACAGCCCCCAAAGGGTAATCTCTTCCAGACGAGTTCCTCTCATGGCAGCCCTAGCACCAGAATATAAGGAGAAGTGACAACCAGACCAGGCCTTATGCACCTCTGCATGTCAGATATTTCTCCAGGAGGAAAGGTATTGGGACAGAGAAGCTGCTGCCTAACAGCATTCAGCTTGTGCAGAGGGAAGGGAGCATATTTGAATGGTTTAGTACAAGTACATCAGCTCCTTGCAGGATATTGAAACCGATCAGCAGGCCCTGTGATCAACATAACGTCTGACTGATGTGCCAGTAGTGTCAGCCTGTTGTCAGGGATATTTTTTGTTGTTGTTTATGGTTGTCACTTCACCTGGAGATTAGATATGAGACCTACTAAATTTGCAGCATTGTTATCTTGCTGTGGACATAAGCTTTGAAACAAGCCTTAGACAAAAAAATATCATTACATAGGATGAAATGGTTCCTGTACACCCCTTATATGGCCCAGATTGCTTCAGTTTCTACATTGCCGTTTGCTTACCCTGTAGCACAAACTTTACTTTCAAGGCAGTAACTGGGATGCCATTATGTTAAGGAATTCTATTGGAGAAAGCATGCAATTTTCTCATCTTCAGAGAAATAAAGTCCTTTATAGACAAGGTAAAAAAGAGTAGCTGGCAAAAATTCCCATGTTACTACAGAAGACTCACCCTTTACATTGCTGATTTAAATGGCATGCCTTTTTTCATATTGTGTTAGTGTTTCAATTTATGCCCCTCCTTGAGTTTAGCTTCTGGGATTTTGCAGTTTATAGTCCAGTGATCTGTTTCTAGTCTTGTGTTGCTTAATTTGCACAAGCCTGTAAAACTAGATGTCCATCTTGCCGTGACAAGTTTGCTCAGGGTCAGTAGGGTAAAAATGACAGAGGAATCATAAATTAAAAAAAAAAATGCACAAAGACATGAACATGTTTTCTCCTCAAGCACAGCTAAGTCATGTCTAGGCTCAGTTTTTATTTAAGGCATAACTACCACTGCTTGTGCTTTGGGAAGGAAAGTGAAGTAATACTGGAGGAATTTGAATATGCTACACAGAACATAGACTTATTTGCCTTGCACCTCATAGACTCTTTCATCACGTGCATGTCTGAGAATAACATATTGCCTTTTCTCTGAGATTCAGATTGGAAATTCTTGGCAAATGAAATAAAAGAATTAATGCTTTCTAAAAATAGTCAATTTGTTTTTTCTGTGACAAAGAAAGATTTATATGATCCAAATTAATAGCAATATGTTTTATATTTTCTGGTTTGACTGCTATGTATATCTCATCAATTGATATCTTTATTCATAGGACACAAAAAATAAAAGTGCAAGAGTAGCATTTTTCAGAGGACGAAAGAAAGAGGACAGTGTTTCTAGAAAATAAACTTGTGCTTTGTACAAGGAAGTGGAAGAAGTGGAGGATAAAACGAGGGTTGCTGTGTACCAACTCTCTTCCTCCTCAACTCAGTTGTGAAATTTGTGTCCGGTTAAAGGCAAACACTGGTGATGTATAACCTCTCATTAACTGGATATAAAAGGTGTTTTTGTGGAATAGGTGGTAAGCCAGGACACAAAACCCCTCCACACTCAAGCCTTGACAGGTTTCCTATGTGATAATGAGCAATACACTTTGGGACTCATCCCAGCTACCTTTATCCTCATAAAGTCAGCCATTGCCCTGAAACTACTTAAAAGGAGAGATATGGGCATGTCCGATAATCAATTAATTCCACTGAACTGAGAAAACTCCAAAAGTCAGGAAGATCTGCCCAGCAGACAATCTGGCAGCTGCAGCCTGGCATCCAGCTAGCCCCTGCTGTGCCCTGTCTGCACTGAGCAGGCAGCAGGCCAGCTCTCCATCCTGCCTAGGACGGGACTAGCTGCTCAGGCTGGCAGTTCCTTGGGGCAGACTCTGTCTCTGCCAGCCTGCTCACATAGAGTCAGGTTTTAACAGTGTCCTGCATGTCCTGTGAGACTGCTGAGCAATTCTGCAGTAATAAGTGAATGATAGCAGTGAAGAGTTGCTTTGGGCTTGTTAAATTTCAAGTTTTATACCAGGAGGCATCGCAATGCAGAGAACTACATTCTAACAAACGTGAACAGCCATTCTAACAAAGTATCCTCTGTTGTTTTGTATCTCAACTTCTGAAGATTACAAATCCAGCAATAATAAAGTGAGGAAAACTGGCCCCACCAAGTGAAATACACATTGCCCTCTGACTTTTTTTTTACCTTTTGTGGATGGAACTCTGTGTAATTATCTCACAAGGTACAATTTTCCAGATCCCTGTTTTGCTGGTTTCTCCAGTGATCCTGATGGCATCCACAAAAGTGCACCATAAGTACAGCGTGCCTAAATGCATCCAGAGGGCTTCCATGAACTGTTCAATCATACTGAAAAGTCCCAAAGGAGTGGTTTAATTAAACAGAAATGTATCTTTGCATTTAACTGCTTCTCCTGTTCCACATATACACTTTACACCTACCACATAGCCTTGTGGATATTTAAGCCAGGAAGGCTGGTTTGAGACAAAAAGAGTGTGTTCCCAAGACTGTGACTAACCCACAGCACCCTGTCTGAGGGAGAGTGGCTAGTGGAGGCTGCTATGTATCATCTGTGCTCTGGTACCAACAACCACATGCACATTCCCAGCTTGACACAAGAGCAGAAGAAAACCTACTCACAGTGACCACCATGGTGGTAGCTTCAGCTAAGGTTACTCAGCAGCTGGGGTAGGGAGAGGAGCACTGGCACAGCAGTTGGTGGTGAAGGCTTAGCTGGCAAGTGGAGGGGACAGACCACTCCTGCTTGAGAGAACAGCTCCAAGGACAAAGTGATGTTCAGAGCACAGCCCCAAGCTCTGCCCAGTCTTCCTGTCTGTCCTTAGACAAAGTCCACCTGCTCCATCTCCTCACCTGCAAAAGAGGTATAATTTTCATTCTTCCTTTCCTGTCTGTTTTCTCTGTCTGCCTTGGTGGCCCATCCTCCTGTTGTGGTTTAACAGGTGCAGTGGTGCACTGATGGGGTTTCCATTTCAAATGAAGAGAATTATGGTTTGTTACAGCCCCAGTGCTTTAACTTTACTCCCAGGGATCAGATTCCTATTCCCATCTCTGGTACAGACTGATGGGGAGTGAGCACAGATCTCTTTCAAATCTGACACAGATCACAAGCCAGGTGACTTTGACAGGCTCAGCCCAATATCTCATGGAATCTTCTCTCAGGAAAGTCATGACAGCATGATGTTTGGCTCGAACTAAATGGCACTCCATACTCAGCAAACTCAAGACACCAGAGGAGTGGTAGGCTTTCAGATCAAGCTACTTCAGCAGCACACTGAGAAGAAATGTTCTCTGCTTCTCTATGCCTCCACATGCTTAATTCTTGTTAGCAGCAAAACCAAGGCACACAAACTGAGCTGAGAAGAAGTGTTTGCCCTTATCACTGAGGTAGATTTCTGATCCCAATCACTGTTCTTGAGCAAGCCTTGAAATTTTCAAACTCTTCTCATGTAAGTTTATTTCCTGCCTCCATTCTTAAAGAAGTCAAATTTTACAAAAATAAAAGAAGCACATTGAGAATGGATGCACGTTTCATTTACTCTAATTATGCACAGTCAAAAGTTTCCATTTCAAAAAGCCTCATTGGTATTCTACTGTGAACTTGACTGGGGAAAAAAAAGAAAAATAAAACCACTAAAGGAGATTTTACCAGTCAATTAACTTTAACTAAAAAACTCCTTTTGTGTGTTTAAGAATATTTTATTTTTCACTTTAATTTCCTTCCCTTCTCTCTATGACTGCAGCAATGATAAAACATCTCCCTGGATCACCCTGAGATTCTGGGGTGGTTGTAGCACCTATAGTACCTCTGATATAGGAGCTAGTGTTATTTTATGGATTAACATCAAATAGCAGGATATCATGTGTCAATATTGCACTGGAATTTGTGTTGTATGTGAACAGGCCACCTCTTAGGCCTCTGAGAGAAATACTTATTTCTTTCACAGATGGGGTTAAATCTTTCAATATTTCATGACCCCTGTCACTAATGCACTTAGACTCTACCTGATCTTTACAAACAGTGTTCATAAAACTTACATATACAGGGATTTAATAGATCTGAGAGCAAGCTCAGGAATCATAATGTGAAACAATGAATAATTTATTAGAAAATACAGAAAACCTCAAAGAGAAAAAGAGACAAGTATTTTTTACTTACAAACTCTATGAACATTGTTCTCTTGGAGGCAGAAAGTTAAATTCTTCTCAGACTTTCTTTATCACTACCAATAACACACAAATTGAAAATAATAGAGGTATATTTTTGCAAGTGTTAGTATCCTTGCTTTGTTCTCAAGAAAAAAAAAAGCACCAAGTCTGAACTAATCCTACTGTAGTAATTTTCTGTGCCATGGCAAATATAGTGTTGTCATGAAAAATGCCACAGTGAATCACTCTTCACACTCCCGGATATGAAAAATGCTTCTTATTCTTGATTCAAAATTTTTAATTTGTATCAGTGGCTTAAAGAGGATAAACACTAATAGCATTTTATTGTTTAATAGTCTAAACATCAGAAATACAAAATTAAAATTACACCAGAAAACATAGTAATCACTGTAAAATATAGTCAGAGAAAATAATATGACTTGAACTTGGTCACTACATATAATCATTGTCCTGAGAAATTTTTAATCTGCAGTCCTGATCAAGAAATTGGACAGAACATTCCTCAAAATATATAAGCAAGGCATGTCCTTGAATTGTGCAGATACAAATCTGAGATGAATTTGAGAAACTTGTCTGTATTTTCAGTAGGTGTTAATCTCCATTCTTTTGAGCTGCAGCATGCTATAAAACTGCTGTTTCTGTTCAGCACAGGCTCAAGTCAACCTCCCCAGTGAGCTCTGACCCATCAAGGGGTTCACACCATCCTCACCTCTCCTGTGACAAAGTGAACTCCATAGTGTGTTCCCCCATGCTGAATTTGAATACTTTCATCTGCCTTCTTCATCAATTTTGGGACATTTCTCTGGCAGGTGGTAGGCTATTTGTCCTGTGCCTGTCTTTTCATGATGTTCAAGGTTATAGTAGCTGCATCAAATAAGAATTTTATTATTATTATTATTAATTAATTATTATTAATTATTATTACTTATTATTTTAGTTCTTCCTTCTCATTCGATTTCTGAAATTGGGAAACAGCAACAGATCCCTTCAGACTCTGGTATCCCAAGATAAGGTGTGCTGATACATGAGCCAAGGCTTCCTCTGACAGCCAGCTTTAGTTGGTTCGTTTCTATTCCTTTCATGTAGGAATACAAGTTACGCCAAAACTCCACAGCACTAGCTCTTCCCCCACCAGTGAATCCACTGAATCCATGGAGGTATCTAGACAGATTTTGCTGCTGATTGCACAGGTCAATATTGTAACATTCAAAGCCTTGCAAATAGAAAAGGCATGTTTATATGCTTTCCAAGGGAATAGCACTGAATCCAGAATTGTTTCTCAGCCATCCCCTTCTTTTGATACTATTAGCAAAGTAGAGCCACAAAACTTAAATGGATTTACTACTTGAAGCTACTGAAAGGGTTTAGGGGTAAATTTGAAACTGTATCCTGTTGTTATCACTATGGGTTTTCTTTTTTGATGTTTCTTGTGTTGGAACACAATAGTACACTATTACAAATTGCCACAGCAACTAATGTAGACACTAAAATAGTCCACACTGTAATATATGAATATGTCACTATATTTCCATCCACATCCAGCAAAGGATGGAGATTTTCCTTGGCCTTCCTTTTTTTGATAATATATTTATAGAAACACTTTGTGTTTTTTACAGCAGTGGCCAGATTAAGTTCTAGCTGGGCTTTAGCCCTCTTAATTTTCTTCCTGCATAACCTCACAACATCCTTGTAGTCCTCCTGAGCTGCTTCTCCTTTTTCCAGAGGTGGTAAATTCTCTTTTTTTCACTGAGTTCCAGAAGAATGTCTGTTCAGCCAGGCTAGTCTTCTCTCCTGCTGGCTTGTTTTTCAGTACATGGGGATGGCCTGTCCCTGTGCCTTTCAGATCTCCTTCCAAAAACACAACAAGCCTTCCTGGATTACTTTGCCTTTCAATACTGTCTCCCAAGGGACCCTCTCAACCAGTTTCCAGAACAGGCCAAAGTCCTCTTTCCAGAAGTCCAAGGCGGCAGTTCTGCTCACCCCCTTCCTTCCTTCAAGAATCAAAAACTCATTTTGTGATCTCTGTTCCCAAGACATCTCCAACCACCACATCACCCCTGAGTCCTTCTTTGTTCACAAAGAGCAAGTCCAATGGGGCTCCTACTCTGGTTGACTCCCTCACCAGCTACACATGGATAAGGTGAGAGTTGTATGGCACTAGTCTGATATCCAGAGCCCTCTGAAATCAAGAGACACTCTTCCACAAACTTCTGTGTGCCTTTAGGTCAGGTCCTCAGAGAAAATGGGAGAGATAGCAGAGCAGAATTCTCTCATTGGGTTAACGAATGAGGAAAAGTGGTAAGAAATGGGTATAGCAGAAGATAAAAAAGCTAAAAAATAAATACTACAAGATCAACTGATAGAAAATACTAAGTGAAACAGCAAATGCCACAAATGCCATTATGACCCAGGGTAGAAAAGGTGGCATGTACTTTGAGAATCTCTGCATTATTTCCTTGTGCCAAACAAATAAAAAACCACCCTGATATTCTGGGTGTTGCATAGAAAAGCAGAGTATTTGAGGCAAGAGAAGTTTCATAGGATAAAGCTGTACAACATTTGTCAGCTAAGATTTTTTGAAGACCAGAACTGAAAATTTGTTTTGGGGGGTTTTCCCCCCTCAAATATAAAACTAATTAATTTCCTTTTCATGGAATTGCTGTTTTCCATTGAAGGAAACAAGAGAAAAAATATTTTGTTATGACATTTTCCAAGTGAAATTATTCAATTTTTCAAGCAAGATTTTCATTATTGACTTCTTTTCCTCTTCCCTCTTTGTGAGGGGAGGCAGGAAAGTGAATATGTTTCAAAATTATTGCAAGTGGAAAGAGCTGTTTCAAGTCAAGTTGAACACAATTCTTTAAATTTTTTTTTTTAATGAGAAATTGTTTTTCAACTCATCAAATTTCTGGGGTTTTTTTTGTTTTTTGTTTGTTTGCACAAATTTGTTTTCAATTTGTTCTGAGTTTATTTTTATTTCTGTCTTCTGGAACTGCCAACAACACTGTCAAGAAATTTTATATTATTAGTACACTACAAAATGCTCTTGGAAGAGAACTCCAGCAATTTTATGTGAACTCTGCAACTGATAAACAAGAATGAACAGAAACATTTACCATGACAATGCCCCAAATTATTTTTACTCCACAGTCACTGTAACTTGATAACTTGTTTAGGATTAAACAAAACATCCAGCTTTGCTGCATCTCATGAATAGCAGTACAAACCACTTGCTGCCCTGCAACATGATATTTTCACTTGGTTTACATTCCTGCAAAAGGGCTAAATGAGCCCTTGGACTTCATGACTTTTTTTTTCTCATCTGAGAAATACACTTTCATGACTGCATGAAACAAACTTTACATTATTGCATTCAAGGTGGAAATCTTGCCATCTTTGCTACATGAGAGCAGACATCCAAGAAGTACCTCAAAGTGCTGAACATGAGCAAAGAATAATTATAGCAACATGGTGTGCACTGCAACAGTAAGGGGGTGTCAGCAGTTAAGTGTAAAATTGGTGGACCAAATCTTAATGGCATCACAGAAGAGCTCAATGATTTTGTCCTTCATGAAATGCTCTTCCTGAATTTTATACCCTTGACTTCCTTGATGAGAAATTAAGAAATGATTTCCAGATTTGGACTTTTGTGCTTATTATTTTTTCTGAACTTCAGTTAAGAGATGTGTTTTGAAGTATCTTGACCTCTTCTCTAATGGGATTTTTACTGACCAGAATTGAAGGTGGACATTCCACCAGGACAGAGTTATATTATGAGAATTTTCATTGACAAAAGTTCATGGCATACTGACACTTGAAAGGCCATTAAAAGAATATATAAATGAGTTCAGTGGAATTATCATATTTCCATGAGTGATGGAAGACCATCCATGAGATGCCACTGGGACTGCTGTGGGGAAGGAAGCATGTATTGTTTTTTGTTGCTTTGACTATAAGCAAGTTACATAGTCCTAGCACCCAGTAAAATCAGAAGAGATCAGTACTTGCAGAAAAGTTTGCCAAAGGGAAAATACAGGATTTTACAAATCTGCAAAAAGGACATAGAAAGATCTCAGACAAGAAAACAGCAAGGATTTGGCCATAGGGGCAAGAGGAAGAGCTATGGAGCTATGTGAGAAGTGAACAGGAAAGAAACAGGGCAGATGAAACCAGAAGTTGTGGATGGGGGAGAAGAAGTGATGGAGGAGAGAACTGGAAATTATCTGGAATAACATATGGAAAGATAAAAGTAAAAAAAAAGTTCATATGTAAGGTACGTTTACTTGAGAAGAGCTGATAAACAATAGAAGTCTTGTGAGACTGGAGACATGCAATTACCAAGACCTTCAAAAGGCAGGTACTCTGCATCTTTGTATAAATAAAAAATGCTTTGATGTTGAAACCTGTGTTAGAAATTATGCCTTTTATTTTCTCTCCTTTTTTTTTCCCCCCTGATTTCATTTTGAAAGCACAGGATGTTATCCATTAAACTATGTATTTCCTTAGCTGTCAGAACTAAATAAAACAGCAAGCTTACATAGACCAATAGATGCAGTGCACAGCAACCCAGTGTTCCATACTAGTTTATTTGGGTAATCTCTTTTATTTACCCATCTGAGATTAACTGTTTGTGGAAATGTTTATCTTTATTAAAATGCAAATATATTCATCACTACAGTTAGTATAGAAGTAATCCGTAAACATCCATAAACTTAATGCATTCACTGGCAAATGTTTGCTTAAGCTGTTCTGCTACTGTTCAAATCTGTTACTTTGACCATATCCATGGCATAGAGGTCATACTTACATTTTTCTTGTCTTCTAATTTAGCATAATTTTTTATGCTCATATTAGCTGTCACAGTTTTAAGCACTGTAAGTCTTAGGAAAACATGGTAGACTATTCTTACCCCAAGTAGCTATCACTAAAATGAATGAATATTGTAGGGTTTTTACCTAAAGAAATAAGGATTACTCTTGTATTGGATTTATAATTTGACATTTGGAACCATTAATCACCACTCTCTGGGTCCCAAATGGGGGTTTTCTTGTGTTTGCATTGGTCTTTTTTAAAAAAGTGAGATTACTTATGAAATGCTAAAGTACATTATATGATTGGTACAGAGGACTATTTTAGGACACTGAGATATTAGGAGGTGAAATTTGAAAAAGCATTTCTCAGTGTCATTCTTGGTAGGATGTCATGAATTAAAATGGACTTGTCATTGTTTTCTTGACACATGACCAGTGGTAGGAGTTACTGTTTATAATTGTGTGTTTATATACCACAATTTTGTTAAAACCATTTTGTGATTTGGAATTATAATGACAGTTGAAGCACAAGAGTAGAATCCAGGTCACCTCCAAAGACTAGACATTTTCATGGAGTTTTTCACAAAGATGCAGAAAAAGCACTGTCTTTGAAGTTCTATTCAGACTTATAAATCTTCCGAGTCTCACCATGGTTATCTGCATCATGCCCACTTAGATTGCATTCCCCTGTAGTACTGCAGGAACTTCTGTCTCTGCTCTCTTTGTCTGTCTTTGCTTCTCCTGTCAGTGTAAGAGTCTACAGTTCTTTATATCTTGAGATTCCAGGTCCCCATTCCATGCCAACACTTAGAATGCAAAGTATTGCTGATACTATAAAGATTGACATCTTATTCTAGTGACAATTCTACACTTAGAGAAGTGGGAGGTGGAGAATGATTTTAAATGCTTTATATCTGACTAGAAACATGCTGTTAATGTCCATTTGGAAGGCTGTCTTTTCCATTTCTTACATGCATTTATGGATGGGTAAATGAATGGATTTCAATCCTGAATGAAGATGAATACAGACCACTTATATCCCTTGAGCAGTGTAGGACCTATCAGTGTGATCTTAGTAAAAACCTGAGGCACTGCAGAAGCTTTTTATTAATTTTTTCCCAAAGTATGGGTAAAATTATAATACAGAATTTCTTGAATAGAATTAATTTTAGCAACGTACTGTCCCTAAGGTGAGAGCAAGAAGTAAGAAAAGTATTACTCTCAGAGAAGAGAATCTTTTTCCTTGGAAAATTTACCCATTTGTCAACTGTGCTTCCAGAACCTGAGGATCAACCTGAGGTCTACATATAATAACCCTGCACACTCACATCTCCTCAGATAGAATTGAGAGCTACATTTATGAACAGGCTTTTTTTTTTGTACTAGCATGCAATTACCAAGGCATCAGGTGGGATTTTGAACACACAAATCTAATACATGCTGCTCTATGTACAAATCAGTTGTCAAGATCTGAAAGTATCCCTTGACACTATAATAAACAATGGTCCCTATGAAGACAGCCAGATGTACAATATGATTCTGTAAATCTTAGCAAGAATTGGAAAGAAATAATACTCATTGACATTGAATTAAAGAAATTAACCCTCCTCTAGGTTTTGATCCTGCCAATAATGAAAATTATAAACTTTGATCTCTATTGTGATATTGATCAGATTGGTTTTGTGGTGGTTAGCCTAAAATCTATTACCACATCATTTCAGTTATTTCAAATAAGTACTCACAAGCAACAAATGGCTGTCCTAACTACTGGTCTAAGCCTGAGTTTGTTTGTTCTCTCCCTTCAATGTACAGAGATCAGACACAGCTCTGCATGCTCACTGCTAGACAAGAACATGAGGACTGAGGTAGTGAAAAGTAAGGATTGATAGGACCTAGAGGAACAGTTGTATGCAATCCATGTAGATTCTCTGCAACATGACTTGAGAAGGAAAAACACTCAGATTTGTATATTCAGAGATTCATTAAGTTTCAGAACAGGCTATCCCTTCAGTGTACTTACAGAGATAATGTGACCTTTCTATTCTCGATTAATATTCTTCTGTTTACACATGGAAGAACAGCAGTAATCCTTTCAGCTGTCTTTTTTTCTGTGTTTAACCTGTTTTACATGAGCTACTTCCTTAGCAGGGTGTTCAGGGTCACCAAACTACCAAAAAATTATATTCCATTGGTTATCTTAGACAAGAGCAGCACCTCTGCTTCCCTGAATTGACTAACCTTTCCTCTTTATCCAACTATCTTTTTTATATACATAACTACATGGAAATACATCAATGCATTTAGCAATCAACTCAGACAACTCTGTGCTATTAACTAACAATTTTCATTCTCTACATGGCTACAGTCTCTTTGCTGATGTCCCTGCTCTGGTATTGTCAGTCCTGGGTCTTCTACCACACAATCACTCCTTCAGCCCCCACTAATGCCCAGCTCAGGTGTGAGGGTCACCCTGAGCCAGTCCTTGGGCGCAGCCTGGAGTGATGCAGTTGTCAAATCCTGGCTCTCTCCTAACAAGCTCAGGTGGGGTCATTGCATAGTACCTCCTTGTCTCTTCATCGCACTCCTCTGTGCCACGCAAGCAAGTCCAGGCTTGTAAAAGCATGTCAGAATAACCCTTTTAATCCTCAGAGGAAGGATTTAATTAAGTTATTCTACTCTGGCATGCATACTGCATGTTGGACTGCGTATTTGATGACCTCATCTATGACTTATAAGTGTCTGTGTTTTAGTGAAGCATATTAACATTTCATTGAGAAAACCATGGTAAACCAAGCAGCAGGCACAGATAGAGAATCAATTGACCGAATGGTGAAAAGGTTTATCAGTACAATTATAAATAGTTCCTTCTATTGTTGCCAGCTCTGTAGAACTATATAGATTAGGAGTAAGCACACGTGATGAGCTTGTGGTGAGGTATCGAGGAGACATCTATTACTGAATAATGTTGAATGCTGCCAAGATAAACTGACACACCATTGTTCTTAAAAAAAAAAAAAAGCAACAAACCAAAACACAAACCCCTCAACTTTTGCTATGCAGCTCAGCTATTGGCTGGTCCACAGAATGATCAGACATAACAATACCCTCTCTAGATCCTTTATAATCCTGCAATTGCATATTCAGATTATTTTTATTGAAGCTAAATGTGTTGACAGGATTTATTTACAACTGCACATGGTTTCCCTGACACAGATCTGTATAAAAATAGAAGGGCTAAAGGCCACTGAGTCATTAACTGAAGCACAAACATTACAAACTTTTTGATGGCTTTTCCCTAAACCTTAATGAAAACACTTGCAAAGTATAATTGTATCTAATCCACGTTCTGATAACATACATGGTGCAATAGTATTTTTTCCTAAAAAAAAAAAAGAAAATTATCAAAAAATATTTTTCAGTCCTGCATCCTCAGATTGTGCAGGCTTCAGTCTGTTTGGTACCTGAGTTGTCCTCAGGCAATGGCTGGACTCCTTCATCCTTCAGGACTGAGACAGAGCAGTGACTCTACTGTTCGTTTGGTCTCTGTCATGTCCTGATCATTTAATTGCTTTGTATAAAGCACAGTGACAACTAGCAGAGCTCTATAGGTTTTGAAAAGCCTACATAAGCATGTTTGGAAGAGTAAAACAAATACCCTCCCAATAACACCACTCCTAAATCTTTAATTTGCATGGAGCTTTTGTGTGTATGTCAGCCCTAAGCCTTCAAAACATGAATAAATTACTGGTTTGCAGGGAAGAAAAGCACTGCCTACATTTTATCAGCTCAGGTGAAAGTAGCACAGCCTACAGACATATGCTAAATTCCATTACCTGTAAAGAGAACAGTGATTTAAAATTTTTCTGTTTTGAAAACCATGACATGAAAAATTATGGCTTTCCATTTTATTTGTATTAATTGTATACACACTTTGGAAGCTGATAGGGTAAGATTGACTTTAATTGAGCCATAAATTTAGCATTGAAAAATGCCATCCATTTAGCTGGACAGTTCTGTGATGAAATACATTTCTAAAGCAAGGATTGCTGGCAGAGTGTCTGAGATAACAAATGATAAATGTTTTATTCCTGTAGCTACAAAAAGCCAGTCCTCAATAAAAAGTGGGTAACTTCTCAAAGAGCTACCATAAGTTATTTCCCCTTAATTTTGCACCACAAAATATTTGTTTTACTAGAACACTGTTTAATACATTACTCCTTTTATTTGATAAAAACTCACAAAAGATATGATCTGAAATCTAAAATACTGGGTATCCTATCATTGCAGTCCTGCTCCACAGAAAAATACTTTTACATAAATCTGATTAAATAAATCAGACTTCATATCTATACACACATGAAAAGGCAAGCTCATGAATACTCATATTCATATCCCTAGCAATTGTAGCCGTTGTAACTCTATCAAAGTCAATAAAGCTTGAATATTTTACACCAGACAAGTTTCTGTTTCAAAGTGTTATCATATGAAGTTCAACAAGGGGAAGCGCCAGATTTTGCACCTGGAATGGGGCAACCCTGAATGGGCGTATAGACTGGGGAATGAGATGCTGGAAAGCAATGCCATGGAAAGGAACCTGGGGGTCCCGATCTCTTCTCTGTGGTGACCAGTGACAGAACCTGAGGAAATGGCCTGAACTTGTATCAGGGGAGGTTTAGGTTGGCTATTGGAAAAAGGTTTTTTGCTCAGAGGGTGGTTGGGCTGGAACAGGCTCTCCAAGGAGGTAGTCACAGCAACAGGCCTAACAGAGCTCAAGAAGTGTTCAGACAATGCTCTCAGGCACACGGTGTGACTCTTAGGGATGGTCCTGTGCAGGGCTAAGAGTTGGACTCTGTGATCCTTGTGGGTCCCTTCCAACCTGGTATATTCTGTGATTCTGTGATTCTATGTGTAAAAAGCTATTGGGAAGCGAATTTCAACACAAGTTATATTGTATTTTGGAGGTGAATATGAAAAGCATAATTATACCTCATGTATTCTTGTTATTTTTCCCTCTACTTAATTTTATGAGGAAAACATCCTGAAATTTTAATT
>JAWWLZ010000001.1:92026410-92048084 GCA_035041345.1 Poliocrania exsul | reverse complement strand
TTTTAACCCTATGCAAAGCAGAAAAGAATGGTGATCTGGTTTGGGTGACAGAAGGCTAAAATACAACCAAGGAGTTTTACTGCTGAAGTGATCCCACTGTTGCTCATAATAAGTGATCTTCCTTCCAGAAAAACTGCCCAAAAACTTATCATTGATTTTTTTCTTTAGAAAAATAATTCTTAGTGGCATTGGAAATTTTTTCATTAATATGGCAACTTTCTTGAGACACAGTTAAGTTACATTTAGGAAAAAACCCAAACAACAGAGCTCCCAAAATGAAAGGGATAGCATGGTAGAGATTTTAATGGAAACAAAGCAAACAATTTATTTTTATTGTTTCAAAAATTTTAACAGAAAAATATGAAGTCCAAACCTATCAAAGTTCTCTCTCTGGAATTAAAAACAAAAAAAAGAAAACCACCCCAAAACCACTCCCCACAAAAAACCCCGAAACCAAATAAACCACTAAAAAACCTCAAAATAACCGAAGGTATAAGTTCCCTTTTTCTTGTATTCAACTAAAATACAAATAATTATGGAGAATTTGTGTTATTCTGTATCTTTGCTGAGCAACATGGCTTACGAACTGGATTTGTGCAGATGCAAGGAGATGCTCACCAACACATAACATTCTGCTCACATAAGATGCATGCAGACTTGGTATTTTGGTTTACTCCTGACATCTAGAATAATAGCTCACATCTTCTGCCAGAGATGAATGACTGCAAATGAGTGTTTAAGACACTCAACTTCATCATTGATTCCACAGGCTTCTTTTTTTGCCACTCAGTCTCCTCCGCCAAACTCAAACGGTTCTCCAATTTCTGCCCCTTTTCATTTTGTTTAGCAACAGAAATACATCATCCAGCGTATGTTTCTGAATTTATAAAATGCGTAATAGGTACTCAGGTTTTCAGCACTAGCATGGCTCTGGGGAGTTTTGAAGCACTAAAATTTCTGCAGTAGTACAACATGCTGTGAATTTGGAAGTGTTGCCTTTTTATTTGTTTCCTTTGTAATCAAAATATTGGTCAAAATCAACAATGCACTAATGCAAGTGATTATCAAAATGATTAAATAGAGAAATCCAGGAGATGAATAGTGAGACACGACCTCCTGGTAACAAGAAGTGCATTCTTCTTGTCATTTGGCATTGGTTCATAACCAGTATGTCTTGGACTCCAACAGTGTTTAGATTTCCCAAAACCTTTCCCCTTCAGCCTAGGAGCAGCTCTTTCTGTCTTTTTCACAAACTGAGTTGGGAACACATTTTGGGATGTGTGCGTTTACTGTCCCAAGTGATGGATTGGTGTGTGTTACACCTCTCAGCACACAAGTAGTGTCACCAGTCTAAGGAACAGAATGCTCCTGTCCTTCTGTGTTTCATTTCATTTCCCTGTTTCTCCTATAGCACAGATAGGCGCATGTAAACATCACACATGACCCTTGTGCAGGTGGGATAGCTTTTGCCTTGGTAGGTGGCCAGCAACCTTTTTTGAAGAATTCCTATTTATTGTCTCTATGAAAGAGTTTGGCTTTCTTGTCTAATTTGTTTTTTCTGTTTCTGCCTCTGAATTGGTGGCCTTGTAAAGTACAGGAGTTTTGCTATATTCTCTTCCCATTTTTACAAGGTTTTTCTGCTTGTGGAACCAACAAAAGAACTAGAGGGCTTCTAGGCTCCTTGTAAATCACTTTTCCATGGCCTTTTACTTATTGCAAGGTCAATCATTGCTTCACAGGCCATCTAAGTAAGTCTAAAAGCTAATATACAGTGCTAAGGTTCACCTTTGTTTTAAGGTGGCTCATCTGCAGAATCTCCTATGAGCAGATGAGGTTTATGAAAAAAGGGCCATCCATGTGTGGAAAGGGGAACTGTGACAATCATAGATGTGCAAGCTCTTTTCCTGAGTCTTCATGGCAGTATTCTACCTGGCTATGTTTCTCTTCAGCAACTTCTCCTTCTTTACTCTTTTTATTTTTGTTTCATAGCTGATAAGTTCATTCTTTCCTTCCTAGGCCTCAGAGCATCCTATTTCATCTCCCTGTTTTGCTGTGCTGCAAAAAGAACTCAATATGAATTAGAATCAGGAAACTCTTACTCAAAAGTGCAGGCAGAGAAGAGTTAGATCTGGAAAAATTAATACAAACAGACTAAGAAATTATTATTACCAACTGTTTTAATACTCCGTCTCTTACTGACTACTAAATAGAAGGAAAATGGTAGAAGTTCACAGGCATGTTGACAGAATAGGACAGTGACATTGTAAGAATATGCATACTTGTGAGAAACTTGCAAAGTATGAAATGTTGATTCCTTTCCTGATGTCAAGACTTCACTGACTGCACCAAGTCCAGGCATTTGCCTTATATATCAGCATACTGCTTTGAAATTATGTGGCATTGGATCATCCATGGTAAATCTCTATAAATTCTGGGCACAGAGTTCTTACAGATACCACTTGTAATGAATAATGTGTGCATTTATTTTCACTCAAGATATAATCCTCAGAAAAGGTCTTTGGTATTATTATTTTCTTGTTAGAGTTTTACATTAGTGCCCATTTTTACATTGATGTGTACAGCCAGTTTAACAGAACATTTACAGCTTGCATTTCTGGAGGTAGAATTCCAGGTTGTTGGGATTGAATTTGCTCTGATTTATGGGAGGATTTCTTCTGACTGCTGCATGTTAAAGATTTCAAATTTGGCACCTAAAGCCTGTAATTTTCTTTATGAATATTAATTGTACATTAACAGTTCTCAGTCTGTGCTTTTGACAGAGGACGGTTTTGGTTTATTTTACTCCTTAAACCTTTTTTGCCTCCAGCTGGGAAAAAAAGACAAAAAAAAAAGGAACTAGTTGGATGACTAATTAGCAACAAGTTTTTTTTTTTTTTTTTTTTTTTTAAACAAGAAGATAAAGGGTCATCTCTGTTTCCTGAGCACTCTCTGGTCTTGCACAAGTTTTCAATCTATAAATTTTAGAAAAACCTGTAATGGAATGATTAGCAAATAGCAAACTCCAGATGGTGTCTGTACATGTGAAGAATACACTTACATATCTTTATTTCAGCTATTATCCCAAATAGTAAAAGGGATAGCAAATCTCTGCACTAATGAGTAGCTCTCAAAGCCTTTTATGACAGGATTATCTTGGCAGAGGAAAGGTCATGGTTATGGGTTTTGACAAAGACTTCCTAAGAGTCTCTTTTTCTTCCAAAAGTCTGGATTTTCCTTTCATCTTGTATCACTGTTCAAATACACTGAAGATCATCAATGTTCTGAAGAAAATCCTGAATAAGAGATGTGTCCAAATGGAAGAATTATCATTCATTCAGGTTCATGACACAGCAAGTTCTGCAAACCAGAGAAGCTGATAAACTCATTGTGCACAGCTAGCCAGGAACTGAAATTGCTGTTTCTTTGGAAATGCTGACAATTCAAGAAGGAAAATTCAATTCATAAGAACAGGACACTAAAAATGTGACTTTTGCTCTAAAATGAAAATAGTCTGAAAGCATACTTGTGGAATCAAAGCATTTTAATTTGGTAGAGTTCAGAAGTTTCCATTTTTCTTAAATACTTTTACATGTTCTGTTCCAGTTACTTATTTGATAAAAACTTCAAATGTAAACAAAAACATGAACAGATGAATGGTATTAAAATGAAAACCTAAACACATAATATGCAACATTTACAAAATAAATACTCAGTATAAACACATAAATACATATTCATATACACTGTCCCAGTCATTGTGCCTTCTAAAAAGCTGTCTTCAAACTGCTACCAATGCCATTGTATTTTTAATATTACCATAGATTCATAGAGCCATAGAATGGTTTGAGTTGGAAATCACCTTAAAGATCATCTAGTTCCAACTCCCTTGCCATGGCCAGGGACACCTCCCACTTAACCAGGCTGCTCATAGCCTCATCCAACCTGGCCCTGAATAATTATAGAGATGGGGAATCCACAACTTACCTGGGCAAATTTTTCCAGTGCATCACCACACTCAGAGTAAACAATTTCTTTATTATATCGAGTCTAAATCTATCTTCTTTTCATTTAAATTTCTTACCTTGATAAAAGCAACCCTCCCCATTTTTCTTGCAGGGCTCCTTTATGTATTGGAAAGTGCTATAATGTCCCGCTGGAGCCTTCTTTTGTCCAGGGAGAACAACCACATCTTTTTCAACCTGTCTTCATAGGAGAGGTGCTCCATCCCTCTAATCATTTGCATGGCCTTCCTCTGGACCGACTCTGACAGGTCCATGTCTTTCCTGTGCTGAGGACCCTAGAGGTGGACACAGTAGTACAGGTGGATGCTCACCAAGAGCAAAGTAGAGAGTATCACAGAATCACAGAATGGGTCAGGTTGGAAGCGACCACAGCGGGTCACCTGGTCCAACCTTCCTGCTCAAGTAGGGTGATCCTAGAGCACATTGCACAGAATTGTGTCCAAACAGTTCTTGAATATCTCCACTGAGGGAGACTCCATAACCTCTCTGGGCAACCAGTTCCAGTGCTCGGTCACCTGCACACTAAAGAAGTTCTTCCTCATATTCAGATGGAACTTCCTGTGCATCAGTTTCTGTTGCCTCTTGTCCTATTGCTTTCTGGGCTGCAAGAGCACATTGCTGGGTCATATTCAATTTTTCGTTCACCAGTACCCCCAAAAACTCCTCCACAGGTTCATACCACTGGGTATGAATAAATGGGCTGAAAACTATGATGAAAGGATTTTGCACTCTGAGATTAGATGGTGTAGCATAACTCGGGGGCACTGCAGTAACTGCTTTTTCCTTCTTTAACTGAAAAACCATGTGCAAACAAACAGCCCTTGGTCTCAAACAATACTTTCTGACTCATGCCAAAACTGTTCCTACAGCTTTATCAACAGTATAGACAGTCAAGAGACAGTACTTTGGACTATGCTTCAATACTTTTTAGTTTGCTCATAGACATTCTTCTGGGAGAGAAAGGCCCAAATTTGCTTCCTGATGTTTTGATTATGGAAAGAACAAAGTGGCCTTTCAGCAGAAAAGTCGGGGTAGAAATAGCTGAAATCCATCAAGAAGAGATGTGTGGAAGGCCAGTAAAGCCTCAAGGCCTGATCTGAGCTCATCTACATGACTCAGGAAAAACTATTAATGAAATTCTTAGGATTGATTTACGAATAAAGAAGTGTGAGAGAGCCACAAAGAGCACCCAGCCAGGGTTCCAGAATTAGATTCCTAGCCAAAACACCAGAAAGAAAAAAATAGCTTTCAGACTACCTGCATATTCATCAATGTTCCAGACTTTAAGTCAACTTCTGTAAAATTTACTCCTTTAACAATATTTAATCATGGAGCAATGTTCTTCTTTTCAGAGTATAGGGGTATGTATTAAAGCTACTTTATCAGGTTTTTAGCTCTGTTGTAATAATATATACAGCAATTTTGTAACATACCCATTATCGCATATATACAGCTCTCAACTGATGATGATATGCCTCCTACTGCTGCTGTCAATCAGTTATGACAAGTGTCCTTGCTTTAGTGCTCTGGTTTATAGCATAGCAACCTTACTAAAAATCCTCCTGTTGACGATGGAAGGGGAGAACACACCAGCTGTATCCCATCTGATGGAAACCCTTATAACAATGCTACCCTGGCAATACTGAAACTTATGCAACTCTCCAAAGCAGTAGCCTTTTTGCTTTTTAAACCAGAGCAGAATTGATGCAAGCATGGAAACTGTTCTAGTGCTAGATGTATGCAGAGGTGCTAGCAGTCTAGACTTTCTTTTAAAAAAGTCATATAAGTAACCTGAATGCACTTTCGAGGTTGGTTTATACTGTAGAGCTCATAAAGTATTCAGTGGCAGATCAGATTCTCCCTTACTGTAATTTGTATGCAGATCAGTCCATGATTAATGATCATTAAGTGAAAAACTTCAGTTAACACAGCATTATGACTGAAAGGGCATGTGTAGAAATATCACTCTTCATTTCTACATCATATTTTCTTTCACTTGCATTCACAGCTCTCCTTCTCTCTTGCACCAGCATGTCTCTGTGTTTGGTCCAGTGATGAGACTGTCCAAAATGGATATACAGTAGTGATTAAGATTTTTATTACAATTTTTCCCCAGGTAGTCAGTGGCTGACACCAAAGTATTTGTCCATATGTAGAAACTCATGTGAAAAGTCAGGCTTCGCCAGATGGCAAACAAAACAGATAAGAGTGCGGGACTGTGACAGAACACAGAAATATTGCTGGTACATGTTTTTATGGTGGAAGATATTTTCTTACATCACAGGTAAAGCAAATGTGGATCAAGTAGCTAGTGGAAGTAAAAGGATATAATGAAAAGAGAAAGTAGGAAGGTGAAAGCAATAAGGAAGAGTAAAAAATGGATCTGCGATTATATTTCAATGATATTTTGTATCTTCATGATTAGTCAGTGCCTAAAGTTACAGGTGGGAGGAATCTGCCCAAAGTGTTTAAATGCAGAGTCCTGTGTATCACACTGAGGCTAGAGAACACAAGCTGCACAGTATTTTGTTTTTTCATTTTGAAGCAGAGGGTATTCAGCACTTTAAGGAAGCTACTTTGTAAACACATTAGTGGGTCACATATATTCTGTATTCATCCACACCAATGTTGTTCTTCCTTGCCTTTAGGATTTCGCTCTGTGTTTTTAGTAAGGTGGGACTACCGTTCTGATATTTCTACTATGTTTCTTTGATATTTATTGTCCTTTCAAAAATAGTTTTTAAATAGAGGTGAATGCAGTGGTTTGATTTTTGCATTTTGACCCTGGTGAAACAGAAAGCTGCTCCAGTAGAGTCAGGATTGAAGGTGACCTGCTGGAATAGCATTACTTCCCAGGGTTTGGAGAGGATCCAGGCTGGCAGCGCATGTATCAAACCACACAAGTACCTGCACAGAACTGATGCACCAGATATAGGGGATTTCTAGCTCAGGGTGGGAGTAAAGATGTTTTGAAATGTGAAGAAATGGAGAATGTAGCAGAGAGATAAAGAGACATTCCCAGCAGTCTACAAGCAGTCAGAGAGATGTTGAGAACTCTACAGAGGAAATATACTTGCCACAGGTTCAGTTTATAACCAACAGGTTAGGCAGGAGGATTGATGGGTAGAACAGTGTACTAGTTTGCCAGACCATTGGGCTTGATCTTGAACACAGAATTGTTTAAAGAGTTTATCTGAACCTTCTTATGCTTTGTCTTGAACCTACCCTCTGGAGAGTGGGAGTAGGATGAGGGGAGGAGAGGAGAGAGAAGGAATTTATCTGTCTTAATTTTAAAATTTCTGATCTTTGTCAACAATTGTTTAATTGTCTCAAAGACTAATTGTCATCACAATTTGAAATGTGCACCCTGCTTGAGTTTGTTGAACTTCAGCTTGTGGCCTTTGGCTCTCAACAAGAGCCATCTTCTTTTAGGTTGCAATCAAGCCTTCTTTAAGCTTCTCTCTGAGAAGTTAAATCGATTTTGTTCCTCTCATGCTTCACTCTACAGGACAATTTTCAATCATTTAATCATTCTGACTCTCTTCATAACTACTGTTTCTGCCTTTGAACTGCAAGTATTGCAACCACCCACAATGTGCTACAAGCCGTTTCCCTGCTATAGTTCAAAACAGCAGTACTAAAGACCTTCTGCTTCTGCCTCACATCCCTCAATTTACACAGTCTTCAGACTAAATAACCTTTTCTTCCTGCAGTATTCTGCGATCTCACATTCACCTGGTAGCCAAACAAATATTTTCTAGAGTTCCTATCTCCAGAAGAGAAGCCTGTATCTGCTCTTTGAAAGGTATTTAATTTAATGCTTTGGTTTTGATATACCACTTCCACTTCTCCTGTGATTAGAGAGATATTTTTACATTTTTCCATCACACTCAGAGACATTTGTTTTACTTCAGTAAGCAGTTTTTCTTATGAGCCATGACAATTTAATTTTCTGGGCTGTCTAGGTTCTTTGGGAGAAAGAAAGAAGGTCATGGAGGCAGTCAAGCCTCCCACAAAAGTCAAGAGTGGAGCATTCTTCTGAAAAGTTTTGGGAAAATGACTGCAAACTCCTCCTCTCCCTCCTCCTTCATCTCCCTGATTCTCTTTAAAGTCACTAGCCTCAGAGCTCTGGTCTGTTCCACTAAGGCTGAATAGTTAAGCTGTATTCCCCAGGCAATCCTTAGCAAAAAAACTATCAAACTTCCTCAAAAAAAAAAAAAATCCAAAGTTTGACTATTATTTTGAAAAAAAACCTCTGTGGACCATCTCATGAGGTATCACCACAGCCTTTCATATTTATGAACAGAAAGCTGCTTACACTTTCAATGTTAAGCATTTTTTTCTTCCCCATTTCATACGTTTCCTTTTTTGAAAACAAAGAAGTCTCTGTATATGTCATATAATGATTTGCTATTAAATGCCATTATCTGTCAGATAAACTTCTCTTGTATTTCTTGTATGGCTAAGTGGTGCATTATCAGCTGCTGGTTGAGCAACATAGTCATAGGTCACAGTCACTACTTCAGCTGTCCAGGGGCTTTGTAAATCCTCTCTCTCTCTGGAAGAATATTTTGTGTCTATTATATTCCTTTTCAGATTATAGAAGATAGAAAAAAATTGCAAGGGTATATTTAAGTCACTCTGAGAAACAATGAACATAACATTTAAACTGTGCTATTTTTGCATCTACGCAATGCTTTTTTTTCCTCCTACTCCAGGAAAATACATGTACTAAAATCCAAGTATTGAGTGATGCCTCTCAATTGTCAAAATAAGGTGCAAATGAGAGAGAGAGAGAGAGAGAGAGAGAGAGGGAGAGATCAAGCAGAAGACAGTCACCAACTGTGGACACAATGGCATCCCATTGGTCCTTCTTCACCCTGGGCTTCTTGTTAGTGGGGGTACTTAGGTCATTCAAAATTTGTCACCATTTTAGCAAAGGAATTATTGCTCATTGGCATTTTCTTTGGCTATTGGTTAAAATATTACCTTGCCTCTAGTGCTAATTAGTCCACATGCTCACTCTTTTTCTTCTTTTGAGTCAGTGGGTTTCTTGGGTCTATGAGTCAATGGCCACAATCTCCCCTGACAAAATTACCTTTAGCCCAGTCAGAGCTGATTTCAGTTGCTGAGTGGGTTTTCCTTGTGGCCTCTAAATTCCTCATTCTTTGTGTTCATTATCAGAGATACCTTTTTTTCCCCCAGCTTTGTTAACATCCCCCTAGGTGTGAGATAACACTCAGACAACAGTACCACCTTTATCAGTTCCTGCTGTGATGACTTGACTTACAACTTTCAGGTATCCATAGAGACATATTTGGGGGTGGGGTTTCAGTGGTCATTAGTGATCACAGATGCCATCTGTCCCAAACTTGGGGTGATCTTTCTTTGACCAATTATATGTGTATGAGCAGTTGCTTCTTTACACAGTATGCCACAGTGGTATACTTTTGTCCGGGTGCATAACCCAGGATATGCTAACCAGATCTTGCCTCTGCCAGGCCTGGAGTTTGTGCCATCCTGCCACTCCCTTCTGTGCTTATCTCATGACAGTCTTTATGTGGCCTTAACAGTGTTTGAGACAGGTAAAGCTGCTCTTTAACTCCTTACAGCACCTTCCTTACTGAAGCAAAAGTAGGGCCATATCTCAGTAACAGAGCACCAAAATTTGCATTAGCAGCAATTAACTACCCTGATTTAGCTCATGTGAAAATTTCATCCATAATAACATGTTTAAGTATTTCTCTTTCACTTATGGTTGATGTATATTTGCACTTGGGCATGTGAGCATCCATTAGAGTGTATAGATGTGTACAGGGGTGTGTGTGTGTGGGGGGGTGTGTGTGTGTGGGTGTGTGTGTGTGTGTGTGTGCATACCAGCGTCCAAAACACAAGTAGGGTAAAATATGTTACAATCATATGTGGATAGCTGAACTGGCTAAGTAGATTTCCTTCAAACTTATGGCCCCAAATTACCTATGAGTAAAACCCACAAGTACTAGAAAGGTCAGTTCAAAGGTAATTTAGACAAGAGGAAGTTATAAGCTACCGCAAATTAGAACACTGAAGAAGAGTATCTCTCCTGTGAGAGAAGTTCAATTTCACCTGGCTTTGGCATCGGATTTTTGAGGGAGAAATTACCTTTAGAACTGACTTCAAAGATTAAGAAAAAAAAAAGAAGAAATGTAAAGAATAAATACAAATGCTGATAATGATTGAAATCAGAAGGAATGGCAAGAAGGTAGATTTTAATAATTTTAAAAGTAAAATCTGTCAAGGAAACATCTGGAAGGAATATTAATTAGAAGCCTTATTTACAAGGATGGCCTTTACTCCTGGATCACTTTGACTCAATCAGTCCTATAGTTAACTAAATGTTTGGGTAAACGGAATGCACCTTATGAATAAAATGCCTTCATCTTTATTTTATAATTTGAAATACAGCAAAACCATCACATGTATCATGAGATTTGGTTTTTTTCTTATAGTGCCAGCTTCTCAATTTTTTTTAACCGACAATGAATATTAATGATATTTTTAATTATAATCCATGAATCCTAAACAGTACTGATATTCCTTCATAAAAAATTGCTGAGAAATAGTAATTGTTTTGGTAATTTTCTGCTTCTCTTATTTATGTTTTGTCACTCTCACTGTTGCCAAAACACAGTTTTGTTATTTTTATTTTGACAGTGAATGTGTGTTATTAACCCATGATAAGAATGCAGCAGAAAAGAAGGGAAATATATTGCTATTTTAGCATTAATTTTAAACAGTGAAATAGCCTAGTGTGCAAAATTGTCCAGTGCTGAGGCATTGTAAAACTGGGGGTAGAGTACACTACATGCTTATGCTTCTTTTCTTAAGTTTGCATGGTGTTTGATACAAAGTTTATAGAAATCTTTGCAAACTTTTCCACTAACTTCCACTGAATTTTGATTCGTGGTCACATTGCTGGTAAAGGTCTAACCCCAGATCTTCCAGCACTCACAGAGAACGTGATTTATAGCACACATAAAGAATAGCCACAATTTAGGACTTCCTGCCCTATCATCTGACCTTCCACAGCTAATGATGGAAAAAGAAATGGCAAAAAAGAGCACTGAATGGTGAACACTGGACATGCAATTCTTTGTCATCTGCACTAATATGGTTTACTCTTCATATATGAGTCTTATATGTGACAGTAAAACAGCTTTCATATAACACAGTACCAAAAACACTCCCCTTTGAGTCAGGCTCCAGATATTCTCCCAGCCCAATAATCTGCACAATCTATCCATACTTCCAAGATGAACTGCCAGATATAGATAATAGTATTCAGCTGCACATCAGTGATCTTCAGCAGCAAAGTGCACTATTCACAGCCAAGTGTCTTTGTGTTTATTTGGAACACAGGCCCTATCACTCAGTCCTGGAGCTTCTCCTTTTGCCTATGACTCTCCATTTTCCCATTACCTTTCCATTTTAACCTTTTGATTAATTACAGAACAGTTCAGTCATGGTGACAAACAGAATGAAATCTGGGGATACCGGGGCAGAAATAGTGGATAGCAACAGTTAGACACCACTCTCAGAATCTGACCATTATCAGTGTCTGTATCAGTGACTTTATGAATAACAAGTTTGAGAAAGCATCAAGAAATACCACACATGGGAACTAGGTTTATTGAGGTTCTGTACACACTTGAGTTAAGTGGAAATGAAATATCTGAGCCCATGAGGGCACTTATGATTAGAAGAGCTAGGAAGATGTAATATAAAATTACAAATGCCAAGTACACATATGCTGTAATGAACAAACATTTTTATTTCCCACTGGTTTGGAAAGCTACCTTTTGCAGGTCATTTACCATTGTCTTAACATTCTTCAGATTTGTCATAGTAATTTTTTGCTTTAAGATTTCCCAGAATGTTGATATCTCAGTTTAGAGCTTCAGTCAGTATCTAATGCTAAGCAGAATATAATATTTATTATGAAAAGCCCATTGAAAAGAGCTTTTATAAAGTATTGGAATTGATAGATTCTTTAGATTAATATTAAATTACATGAGTAATTAATGAAGGCTTCTCTATAAACCAAAAACATTAAATGTCAAATTCACAGCATCTGCCCAAGGCTCTGCAAACTATATTGGCTTTTCAACCTTCTATGACTGTTCTGTTCCCAGGTCCACACTGGATTCCTTAGCATGTGGCTCTTCATAAATCCCTTTTGAGAGTGGTTCCACAAAACAAAAGCTGAAAAAATCAGCAGAAGTAGCCTTGTTTCCTGGGGAAAAATATTTGGTATTTTGGCTTTCCCTCTTCCTGCTTCATCCTGCTGAGGACTCCTAACAAAGTTGAAAGAGCATGGTGAACATTGCTGCAGTATCCATAAATCCCCCTTTATGTGACTAATTTCCATCTTAGATTTAGGCAACTGAAAGAAGAGACACCTGCTCATTTCCTCCTTTTTTCTCCCCCATATATGTCTCTGACCACACCTCTGTGTGTTCTCTAGTCTTCCAAAATCAGGGCAAGAGCAGTGACCTGATAAAGTCTAGAGATAAATTCTTGTTTCAGGGCTGTAAGAAGAGTACATTTTGTTTCAGGGGTAATGACAAATATGTCTGTTTCTTCTTTTGAGAATGGCAAGGTAAATGTAAAGGTGAATAAAGACTGGAACTACCATACCTCAGTTGAAATGCATTAATTTATGTCATTATCTTGGTGTTTCACCTATTCAAACAATAAATTATATGGAGGAAAATTGCCTTCTCAAAGGCTGACATGGAGCATAAGGCTCCCTTTTTTTTTGCATACCACGTTGCTTTCAGACGCAGGATATCTATCTGCAACTGCTCTTTGGAGTTGGCCTTGCATATGAGGGAAATGGAAATGGACGAAGGAGGACTTCAGAAGTTGTATACACTAGCTCCAATCTGGGACAGCTCCTGTGATATCATTGAAAGACTTTAGCTTTCAAGCAGTAGTGACCAGAATTTCTCTTGATGCTCACCACCTGTCCTTATCAGTGTATAAATGCCCTACAAATACTTCTCTGTGGCTCATGTATGTCTGTATGGGAGGAAGATTAAAGGAAGGATGAATGTATTTGCAAACAACTGTAAAAAATAAAAATAGCTCTCTTTGAAGCCTTAATTTTACTTTCTATAAGGCAGTGCTCTGTGCACTGTTTAAACTTATCTGTTAAAATAAGTCAATTCCTGTCTAAGACAAGTCCCTCTTCCTGTGCTCGAATTTGTTAGCTTTTAGCAGAGAAGGGGAAAATGCCAGCAAGACATTAACAGCCTTCATTAGCAATTAATTATAAGTAATAGTTATGAATCTAAATCATTATCAGAAACTAATGAATTCATCCATGTCATTAATGAAAATGACTAATTTTCTGTACATAACAATGCAAAGTAACTTATATAGCAAAAGAATGGATACTGTGAAATCCTGGGTCTGACTCTGCTCGCACTGAAGTTAATCAAGAGTCTCCTCCTGATTCCCTTCAGAAAGACGAAGAATGGCAGTATCTTCTGGCATTGAAGAGACATAACTTTTTTATAGCTTTGACCCAGTCTTTTGTGACATAAAAAACAAAGAAAGGAGTATTTATTCAGGGAATGCTGACAAAATGTTGAGTTGAGATAACCAGAAATGTCTAAGAGGTTTAGGCACTGAATTCTAGACACTTGCCTTTAGATACTACTAAAGGAGCATTACAGAGACTAATTAAGGAATACCTGTAAAGGAATAATGCCTGTAGTTGCAAAAAAATCAAGCAGTTGTTGTTTACATGGGTCTTTCTATAGCTGTATTAATTTCAATTTATTGTTTCTAACTGACAAATTTTTAAAGAGGTAGTTGGTGACTAATGTTTTGATACCATGGGTTGTCTCAGGAGGTAGAATATGGAAGAACAGATTTTCTCCTTACTAAAATTCTAGCAATTAGCATAATATGTATAATCTTATTCCTGTTTTGCTATTGATCTGAACGGATTGTAGGGGAAGAGACTTGGCCTAGGGAATCAAGATTCTCTCTCTACTTCTGAGGGAGTGAAAATATCTTTACTTTCATGTTTCTTTCATTTTTTATTATATGCTGTGCACATGCAATTCCTAGGCATGTAGAAACCAGTGGCAAATCCCAGTTGTGACTTAGCATCACATGCCTGGTCTATTTTTGCCAAGACACCATATGAAAGACCAAAGCCTTCAAGGGAAATAAATATATAGCTATCCTCAGTGGTGTCTAACTGCTGTGTTTTCACTTGATCCATCTTAAAAGAGGTTGTAACCAGGTGAGGATTGTCCTCTTGTCACAAATAACTAGTGATAGAATGAGAGGAAATGGTGTCAAGTTGCACAAGGGGATATTTAGAATTGATATTAGGAAAAAATTATTCACTGAAAGAGTAGTCAACCACTGGAACAGGTTGCCCAAGAACCACCACCTCTGGAGGCTTTAAAAAGACATGTAGATATGGTATTTGGGAATGTGGTTTAATGCTGAACTTAGAAGTGCTGGATTAATGATTTAATTTGATGATCTTGGAGGTCTTTTCCAACCTAAGCAATTCTATGATTTTAAGGTGTTGTTGAAGGACTAAGTTACTTTTTACTGGGCATTCCAGTCAAAGGGATTGTTTTGCATTTCTCTGGGATCAGCAACATTTAAAAATCTTTACTGTGGTTGTTAGCATGCTAGAGGCATATTAATAACTCATAATAATTTCCTACCCATCTGTAAGTTTAGAATTGAATAGAGAATCTTAATTTCCTATATGTACCAAGAATAGAAAGTTTGGATGATTTCTTTTTGCCTTCACAAGCTCAACACCTTTTTTGTTTCATATAAAATATGAAAAACTAATTTCACAGAATTACTTGAAAATCCTTTTCTGAATAATTCATTCTGGAACATCTGGCTGACTCATAGAGGCTTTGCTGCTTCAGGAAACTTCCAAGCCTAAATTGCTCTAAACATATCTGCATTTCCTTTGATTATTTATACATTGGACAGGTTTCACACTGGTTTGTCCAAACATAAAGTAGCTGTGCAAATGAAATTCACTCAGAATGTGCTTAATGTTGTGTGAACTATAGGTTTTCTTCTACTGAAAGCTTGATTTTTGCTGTCATTGAACTCAAGGAGAGAGGAATTATTTCATTCTTCTGACTCAGCTGCTGGCTTGACTTCCCATCTTCCATATTAGGCCATTTGCAAACCTCTTTTTAACATTTTTTTGATTTGAAATGTTTATTTATAGTCTGATAGAGTACAAGCATTTTGTAATTCTTGTGCAGAAACAAAATAAATTTATGGTCTGAGCTAATTAAGCAGACAAAAGTAAGAGATATTTAAAGTACAGTTTGATATAATTTGATAAGCAAATAAATTTACCATATGAAGAGGTATCTCCCCAGATCTGTGCTCTGAAATTGTGTTATGTAGTCTTTAAAGATGCCTACAGAGAAGCACCCAAAACAGCTCACTGCCTGACATTTGAAATCTCACGCATTTCTTGGTGTCGTCTGTCAGTTGCAAATCCGTGTTTGCTGCAAACAAACTGTATTTGCTGCTCTCTGCTCCAAATCATACAAGACATCCAGCTGCTCATGGCACTGCAGGAGTTACAGTTTCAGCCAGTTAAAGCCCTGTCAATGGAATGTGGAGTATGAAGGTGACAGTTAATATGTATTAAAATTGGCTTTTTTTACTTCCCTCATGAATTAATTGGTATTATCTGCAGTATCAGCTTCTAATTATCACATATAGGCATCTTGGGCTGGAATGTGGTGCACACAAAGGCACGGCTTGTGAACCAGTTGGAGATTGTGTTGGCAAAAGAGCTTCTGGGTCCAGGCAGCTGGGCAGCTGTTGGAGGGATTGAGCGCTCTGTGCAGTGTGGGCTGGACCACACAGCAGTGTTTGGAACATTGGGGATGCCCAGGAGTAGCTTCTGATTTTCTCTCACCTTGAACAATCCACAGGGTAGGCAGCATGAAGGATATTACACCAAACCTGGCTGGTCCCCACATACTCCTCCCTCCTGCCCTCCAAGGGCATTGATAAGCAAATGCCCACTCCACCTGCTCATCGTCCTGCATGAGCAGAGACTGAGCCTGGAAGTCTCTGCTTTTCACAGCAATCCCAGTTACCGAGTTTGTGTAATTCACAGCTAAATTAGGTCTCAACTACTCATAGCCATCATGTCTAGCCTCTGCAGAAGTCCTTCCTGGAGCAAGCTCTGCCTGTCACCCAGGCAGAGGGAACAAAAGAGAGTGTCATGAACAGACCTGATGACAGGACTAAACTGAGTGTCGGTGGCTGAGGGTGAATGAATGAAATAGATGACAAGAGTGATTATGTAGGCTTCAGCATAAAGTCTTTCATTGAAGTTGTGATGATTTCTTTTTTTTGTAATTACAAAATGCAGCAGCTCAGTAATTAATTGAACTGAGCAAGATGGTCCCACGTGAAAATCAGAAATCTCGAAAAGGACAGATCATGCAAGAAGCCACCCAGAAACCACAGGGATTCTGGGCAAGGTATGGAGTAGCAGTTTCTAGCAACGAGCCAGGAGCTGAAACAACCCATTGGAAGCAGTGGCAGCTGCCCTTTCCCACTTCTATGGAGTCAAAAAGGTCTGAATCCAGCCTGTAGCCAACATATCGTGCCCTTCTGAGTGGTTGTGTCTTCTTCTGAAACACTAGCAGTAACACAAAAATGAAATTCCTAGCCTGGAAAATAGACACCAGCAAATTTTTTTGTTTATGAGGAGTCTCATAAATGTGTTTATAAAGTGAAATAGGTCAGAGGAGATGCAGTCCAGGAATCTTCAGAAGCCCTATTACAGAAATCATCATGCAAAGCACTACCTAGACTTCAGAAAATGATCATGAAATTGCAAAAATCCTCATTAAACTGAAATACTGTCCCAGTAAAGAGCTTCTTATATCAGACATGCTTTTAGGAGTGCTGATAAACACTGAAAGGAAAAAGCTGCAGGAAGAAGGGTTTGAAGTAAATGTGATTTAAGTGCTACCTATTACTGTTACAAAATTTGACAAGTTTGAGCAAGAAGTGTAAAATGACCCAACTTCACAGCAGCTTGAAAGAATTATCTTGGACTGAGGCAAACAAAAAATAGCCTGAGCACCACTGATAATACAAAAGGCATTGGGATTATGGAGATGAAATAGTTTCCTGTGATGGGATTTTTTTACTAGAAAAAAAGATTGTCACAATAGGATATCATAAAAGGTCAGTAATGTGGTACAAAATCTTTAAGGGATGCTGAATAGAGCAGAGCTCACGTTGTCTGGTGCTGGTCACAGAAAGGAGCCTGAATGGAATTCTGTCCAGGCACAAGCACTAATGGTGTAGATAAGGTACCAAAGTATGAAAACTATGGTACATTCTGGGAAAACATATCAGAGAGGCAACGACATCATGTTTAATTCCTGAGTGCCCTGAGGCCATGATGACACAGTCTGAATTAAAAACTTTGCATCTTGAATACTTGAAGCCATGGCAAGGGAGTCTAATGCCCCTTACATAATTTTTATCTGAGCTAATCTGTTTCAGAAATGAGCAGAAGTAAGAAAAATCTTTACCTTCAGCTCTTGAGTTAAATAAACTAAAGGTAAGCAGACCTGAAACCATGGCAGAAGAGGCCTATGTGAGGCAGTGGAATAAAGGATGTGAATGACAAACATTCACACTCTGGAAGTGTGTTGGATTTCTGCCAGCAGATATGAGCACCACAATTAAGGGTGGAAGTTTTGAAATGCTCCAGTTGTCACACACCCACTGGTTTGACAGGAGCCAGCCGTACTGAAGGAATTATGTGCTTGCTTGTGGAAAAGGGGAGCCGACTGCAAATTAGCAAGTGCATGGCTAGACACAGTGCACATTCCAGGCTGTTTGAACCGAGATCTTCTCAATGTCTGTAGAGCAAGCCTGACCGCGGTTTTACAAAAGATCTTAGTTTGTGGCTTCAAGTGACTCAGTCTTAGTGCTCAGCCTATAAACACTGGCACAGTATGTGCTTAGGGGCACAGAAAATGAAAGATAACCAGCTATGATCAGAGTTGCAGGTTTTTTTTTTTTTAACTGGGCTCAGAAAGAGTTCGTGAGCAATAGCAAGTAAGGTTACTCAGGCAATTGTTTCTGTCATAGCACAGGTTTCAGTAATGCTACCAGGTCCTCACAGTGCACACCAGATCACACCAGCTGCAAGTGAAACTGGTTGTACCAGTTCTTTCCCTGTGGCACTTGCTGCAGGTGCAGCTCTGGGGAATGCTGGTGTGAGAGACTGGGAATTATTTTGGCTTCCTCTCTTTTAAAATCAGTTGATCCTTTGAACAGCAGGGAAAACACTGGAACCATCGAAAATAACAGCAAGGAAATATCCTTCTCAAAGTACCTTCTAGCTGGGCAGTGGACTAAAGATAAAATCCCTAGGTCTCCAAAATAGAGCATATCTGTGAGTTTCAAGAAATTAAAATATATCGTAACTTCATATCACCTTTTGGTTTTATAGATGTTTAGTTCTGACAGAGAAAGATTTGATTTTTCTTTTGCACTATTCTCTTTTGAACTGATAAGCCTGTCTTGGGTTGAGCTGGCAAAATGCCAACTGCCCAACACAGAGAGAAAGCTTCCCTCCTCCCTGTTGAGAAAAGGGAGGAAAGGGAAAAACCCCCTTCAAACTAGGTTTATGCTTAAACTAACTATATACATTTATACAAAAAAGAGAAAATTAAAAGACACTACAATACACACTTACACAAGTTAGAAATAACAAGAAATGATTTCCCACTCCCCAGAGAACACAAATCCTACCATTTTAACTACAAATTACTTTAGAGAGGTTAATTCATCAGAGACAGGCTTAAGCAGTGAGAAAAACTAAGAACATTTTACTTCCCTAAGGTAACATGGTGGTGAGCCGGTGCTCTGGGCCTGGTCCTCCTCATCCCTCCTGGGATGTCACGGTGCATCCTCCTAGGACCACAGATGTGAAGCAACAGACCAAGCCACTCACACCCTGGCTCTTACCCCTTTGAGATGATGTCAGAAATATAGTATGGAATACTATTGGCTAGAAGAAGTCAGCTGTCAGCTAACTCAGCCCAGCTCAAATCAGCTGACAGTCCCAGACCTACCCTGAAATTTAAAACCTAAATTTAGGCCTACCTGGCTAAACCCATAACAACCTACTTGTGCAAACACTGTTGTATTGGCATTAAGGCTATTGTTTACTTTTTTGTTTTTCTCCTTTTTCCACAATGAAAAATTTCCTCTGATGTAAGGCAGCTTCTGTGTTATTGCACCTATGCCTATCCTATTCATATTGTTTTTAATTCATTTTTGAGGATTAGAAATTCTATTTTCATCCTTCTTTTTACTTATATTAGGTATTTTCAGTTGCGCAAACTCAAAGCAAATCCCTAATCAACTCCTGTGTGAGGAACCGTAGCATACGTGAATTGCATTTTGCAGCAAGGGTAGAAATACCAGAATCCCTAATGAGGTTAATAAGGTGCTAGAGATAGAGAAAATATTTCTAAAAACAACAACAAACTCCTTCCCCCAAGGATAATGATGTCAATGTCAGAAGTTTCAAGCATACAATGATGGATGACACACTGCTCAAGTAGCTGGAAGGGTTTCCAGTGCTATCTAAGTAACCATTTTTCAGCACTGATATATACTGCATTGGTAAAAGTTAAGAAGCTGTGTAGGCAGATCTGACAAAGATCTAGAGTGCAGAGCAGCCTGACTATGCAGTCCTCATTATGCAGTTTGATTCTAAAATTTTGATATATGAATAGTTTTGATACTGTAGTTCATAATGTCTCCTGCTTCCCCTTACACATAGGAAGAAGGAAGATGCAAACAATTAAGTTTCAAACAAATAATTAACAATTTTATTGTCATTTCCACAAATATGAGTGGCTATTTAGGAAATTACTTTTTTTTTTTTTTTGAAAATAACATTTATAAAATCACTGGAACTCCTCTTGTGTTGCGAAGTTCAATACACATTGCAAACTAGATTCAGAGAAAGATGTCATGTAGTAAAGGACAAAAAACAAGTCAGGTCATTCAATGTCACTTTATATTTTTATTTTACAGTAATATTTGACAGTACTCAGACAGTTACATTATTTTGATAGCTGTATCAGTAAAAAATCTCCATTCATTTAAAATTAATTTCATCAGTTATTGTTTCTGTTTTATTTACCTTTCAAAAATATAGTATTCCTACAATTTGAAAGCACTATAGAACTTCATTATATTTTTCTTTCTATTTCCTAAAAATTCCAAATCATCTCCGTGACTATTGGGCTGCCAGGATCCCCTTCAGCATGCTGACATCATTGTAGCTTTAACCAATTTCATTACAGAATGAATACAAAGTTTAAGCTATTAAAGGTCCTTGAAACAAGCATAGAAATATGAGGAATGTATAGATTCAGAAATCTCAATAAACTTATAAGTCAGATGAATTTATTAGTTCATATTCAGTAGATCTGATTCATATTATTCACTTACATGAAATAAATTTCCCTACATCCTTGGGCCCATTATCCCATTTATCCATATCATGCCATTTGGCTTTCCTTTTAGATAGGATAAACCTTTTGGGATTTACTAGATTTTCCATAATGACATCCACGACTGTTACTTACGCAGTTGTACCTAGTGCATAACCCAGCAGTGATCTTAGTGGTTTGGGTGTTGAGGGATCACCTTCAGTGCTCTTTACGTGATATTTGAAGACAGCAGCATGTCACTCATCATCACATTCCCTCATCACGCCCTTTCCCAAGGTTCTTCTAAAATTCTTCAGATCTATTTCTGGTCTTGACTAATTCAAACTGCTTTATGTCCTCTTCAAATATCACTTCAGGGTCCTGGTGCTTGGAGAAGGATAAGCTTGTACTTACTTATATGCTCTTTCTAAGCATCCACTTCTGGCCACTACTGAAATATCAGTCTAAAAAGACCTTTTGTCTAAAAAGTGCTGCTATTCTCATGGCAACTTATCATCACTGTTATCCTCAGTAATTAATGGTTTCATCACATAAAGTAGGTGAGACCCTGAGAGTATGTGCACTCAAAAGACTACTTGGTAATCTAAATGATGCATCTGTCACTTTGCAGAAGTTGCTTGTGTGAGCAAATTCATAGAAAGTACGAAAACTCACTATGAGCTCAGGCCATGCTCAAGAAATTGGATTTGCTGAGTTCAAACTCCACAGCAAAATTGAGACGATGCAAAGCAGTGCTTGAAAACAGGCAGAATATGCCCACCATGAAAAATGTCAGGCTCGCACAGTTCCAGTTTAGGCAATATTTTAGTTATAATATTGCCCAACAAACTGGCTGATAAAGGAAGATATTCTTTGCAGAGTTGTTCAGGTCGTATTTCGAAACAAATTCGTGAGCAAGAAATATTTTGATGTTTTAATTCTGAGTGGAGAAACTGCACCTGAACTATACGCTGTCTGTGCCATCTCATCTCTGCCTTTCTCTCTGTGCTATCTGCAGGCGATCTTCAGAAAAGCCAAGTGAATGCTATATTCTTCTAGTTAAGAAGAATTATTCTGAGCTTTTCAAATTATACTGTTCCTCACTCAT
>JAWWLZ010000001.1:92015188-92025250 GCA_035041345.1 Poliocrania exsul | reverse complement strand
CAACTAATGAGCTCCTGGGGGTAAGAAAGCAATGAAGCTCAACTGTGATATACAAAAACGGATCAATCATTTCCCCTTTTTTGATAGTGACTTTGATAAGATTTATAGTTCATCTGTATTGTCATTTGCTTTTCCTACATTTGCCATAGAAAATTTAACCTTATCCTTCAGAGAAATACTGCTGTCTGGAACTCCTGTGTGTACCCCAAGTACATCAACCTCCATGCTGGATGTCTTCTTTTTACCCTTTGTCTGGGTGTGATAGTTTTGGCTTTCGTTTCAGTTTAGGTCTTATTTAGGCCTCAGTTTTAGCAGGGCTCAAAAGACGTGACCTAGATAAGAAGGGACAAACATCACCTGATTTAAGCAACCAAAGAGGTATTTCATATCATCTGACATAATCAAGAAGTGTCAACTGGTATAAAAAGAGAAGGAGTAGGAGTTTCTGTCTCTTTTGGTCTCCACTCCTGCCTCGGGAGGATGTGCTGCTCTGACGGCTGAGATTAGGCCCTACTGCTGTCGGTGCTGTTGTTTATCTAGGGAGGCGAACATTTTCTTGTTAAACTCTCTCTCTCTCTTGCTGGGAGGTTTCTTGGGAAGAGTTTTCGGGAGGTTTTCTGGGGTTTGGGCTGTTGGAATTTGGGATATTAACCTGGGCAACTTGGTGGAGGTGCTATTATTTCTTTTCACATTTGTGTATATATGTGTTATATCATATTCTGTTTTAAATTTTCTTTTCTTCTGTGTAAATATAAAAACCTTACCATTTCAAATCTTTATTTCTAAGGTTTTTTTTCGTCACTCCCTTTCCCTGTGAGGGAGCCCTTTGACTCTGTATTGAACAGCTGGCATTTTGCCAGCTCAAACCATAACACTGGGACAGATTTTGAAAGTCCAATGACCTGCCTTTGAGAAGTGGTACTTCTCAACTGAGCTGTGGTAAGGAGAGCTTTTTGTGGTAGTACTAGAGCTTTTTCTCCTCTTCTAATGGGCACCACTTAATTTTCCTTTCATGCACCTCCATTTGAGTGATGGTTGTCATCTGATCAGGTACTCGTCATCATATTCTTCTGAAATCTGAACCTGTCAAAACACATTTCCCATCAGTGTGGAGTAGGAAATACACAGGAGGTTTGCCAAGGAAGGTCACTTTCTGATACCTACTAGCTCAACTCTAAGTGATGTGTTATTTTTCCTTAAAACTTGACATTTTTAAAGATCTTTGCTGCTGCTGCTGCATCTCAGGATCGATTTTAGTACTTTCTTTCTTGATAAGGAAGCATAGAGTAGGCATAAAAACATTTTAGTATACTGTAGTAGAGTAACTGAAGATCTTAAATTTCACTGCTGTCCATTTTATTTTGCTGACTGGTGCCCCCATAAATGTGATCAGCTTTGTTATAAACCTTTCAGGTATGTCTCTGTGAAATAACCATATGTCACACTTTCATCCTACTTCTAGTCTTTCCAGGGTCCTGATTTTTATCTTCATCTTTTTAGCCAGAATATATAGCTGTCCACTTTGTCTGTTTCTACATCACCAATTTATCTCCAGAATTTCCTGGAGAAGCAAAACTGAGCATCCTAAAAGAGCAACTCTACTGCAATGGAAAGTATAAATCTCCAACCTTCTTCTCTGTGGTTTTCTTGTTAACTAGTAAGCTTGCATCCATTTTGGATTCCATTTTGAGGCAGAGCCATCTTTTTGCTTCAAGTTCAGAAAAGAAGTGTCACACTTTCCAGAAGCACTGTGAGCAAACAGACTTCCTTGCACTGAGTGATTGATCAAATCCTCTGTCTCAGGTACTAGTAGAAACACAATACATTCGATAGTTCTACCTTTCTGCCCATTAAGATGAAATTAGTCAACACATTCTAAAGTTATAAGTCAGGCTGACAGACACAAAAGAGCATAGTCAGATAAATCTAGTTTCCTTAGAAAAACAGAAAAAAAAAATCTTTCAGATATCTAGTCCTCCTTCTATTGTACAGATTCGCTTTCTTTCTCTTATTCCCTCCTTGCAGTATAATAGAGCAGATAACTTCTTGCTTCAGGTCTTTGTACATTCAGTTGTACGTGCACCAGAGAATCTCAGTAAAATCATCACTGCTTTAAATGACAGAATTGCTCAGATGTTATAGAGAAAAGGCCAGGTTAAGCTTGGCAAGCAGTTCTTTTGGGGTTTGGTTTGGGGTTTGGTATTGTTTGGTTGGTTTGGTTTTGGTGTGGTTTTTTTGTTTGTTTTTTGTTTTGTTTTGTTTTGTTTTTAAATGATTGTAAGATAAACATTCTTTTCAAATTATTATCTATACCCCTTTTCCCTGAATACTAAACTCTCTAAACTGTACATAGCTATTCTATTCACGACCTATGGCTTCTCAGAGTTTAAAATGTATTCTTCTATTTATGCAATTTATTGTCCTATCACCCTAGCACTGTTCATCATGCCTCTCCTTTTCAGTGTATCACTCAATCAAAAATACCCAAGGATTTCTTTTTTCTGTTTCACAATTCATGAATACCAATATTTTCCCTTTGTGAAACACCAACATCTGAAAGCAAAAAAACCCCATTTTCCAGTTACATGAAAGTAGCTGCACAAACATACCATTTTGTATTTAATTAAAATTATAGCCAGACAAGTTATATTTTTTATATTTTGGCATGATTTTGCCTAGTGGTCCGACTGTATTTTTATCCTTTTCCTCCAGTTCAGTTTATAACTACTTTTCAAATGGTACAGGGTATCTTCGTTTTCCAGGACCCAGCGGAGTAGGGTAAGTGGATGGCTGTGTAACTGTACTGCTTCCTTACTAAGTTAAACTAAGCCCATGGTGTACTGAATAGGAAACACAATGGGATTTTTCAATGTGAGAAAGCTGCTGTAAAAGTGTTCTGCCACACTATAGCAGCAGCACATGTAGAGCTGAGTCTGGTTTGTTGGAAGGGTGAACTTGGCTCTGTTGTCTCCTCCAAACTGTAAAAATATCACAGGAGTGAATAGAATGTACCAGGATTCTTGCAGCAATACCAAGGAGTGGGTGCTGGCCTCTGAGACATTTTTTTCAGGACTTTCAAACCTTCCTATATTTTCCACAAAGCCTCCTAAATATAGGTATTGACCTTGTTAGTGTTGTTGGCACTGGCAACATTTGGTTTTATGCCTGTCGAAGCATTCCAGAGAGGAAAATAAAAACAAGTAAAATGTATGCCATTTCCTGATATTAAAACAAACCTTTTTTATATCTTCAACTTTAACACTGTGATAACTTTTGGCCAAATTTCTTCTTTACTTTCCTTTTGCAAGAGCAACATTCAGCCATTTCCTTGTCAGAAAGTTTATGATCATATGGGAAAAGGCAGTGCTAAAGAAATGCATATAACAAATACAATGGTACTGAAATCATTAGCACCAGAAAGACTTTGTGATTTGAGACACCTCTGCAAAATTCCTATTAGTTTCTCTTTACTGCAGAACAAGTAAGAAAATGTCAGATTTTTCATTTTGAACTTCTGACGTAGCTATGTGCATTTTCTTCCTCTTGAAGGTTCATCCTTTTGTAAATATTTGTACTTACTGCCCCGAGAATGCCTACGACAGAGTTTTCAGTTTTGCAGCTTTACATAAAAATCCAGTTAGGACTTCAGACATGCCATATTTGCCAAAACCCAATAGCTTTTTCCCATAATATATTAAATCAAATATTTCCTAAGCTGTATCTGTAGTATGAGCTATTTATATTGCTATACTCCTGATAAAAAATACATAAGCATATGTTTTGTTTCAGATAAGAATCAGGTTGATAAATATTTATCTGACTTTTCTTCATGCTTAGGCTGAAAATCACTCCAGTAAAGAAAACTAAAGAAAAGTTAAATACCGTGGATATGGTGCCACTCTTTGTTTATTCAGCCCCTTACCCACTTCAGGGCAAGGACTGGAGATGAAGTTATGGCAACACTCTGGAGCTCTGATCTCTGCCTGATATTACTGTAGTAAAAATATAGACATATATATCAATTCTGCCAAACATAGAGATTTAGTTGGTGACCTCATCTATTGGCCACAAACAACAGCATTGTCTGGCTATGGACTAGAAAGATAGTGAAAATAAAATGAAGAAAGAAGAAATCAAGTGGAAAATCCCAAGGATCATAGAGAGGGAGAATGGTGAGAGAACCAAAAAATGTTCCAAGCACACCAGGATCAATAGGTGAGTGAGGGATATAGAAATGTTCATTGGGAAGGAAGAAATAAGTCATTGACCAAAAAAAAATATTTTCTAGAGAATACACTATCTCCAAAAATTAGTCCTTTGTCTTCCCATCTATGAAGCAGAATGGGGAGAAGTCAGGAAAAGACAACTATATTCTTGAAAGAAAGAAGATAGAGGGTAAAAAATCCAAGGTCTGCAAAAGAAAGAATTAAATATCCCAGGAAAATCTTGTGTGCAATACAAAATGAAGTATGATGAGAAATTAATCAGCAAGAGTTGGATGTGAAGATATGGGTTTTTTAGTACAGAAAACCATGCATTTGGAGTCTGAAGACCAAGAGCATGAAAAGAAAAAGTAGCACCCTTCAATTTCATCAGTCAGTGTATTCAGTATTCTATGGACATAAGCAAACCCTTCCTCACTCTAGCATGCTGGTGAGTTAGGCCCAGGAAGATCCAGAAGCCTCCACTCTATGCACTCAACAGATTGCTTTTTACAAAATCTGATGTTACTGTTCAAATGAAGGATGTCGACTGACTACTGACAGATGCTGAAAGCTTTTCTTCCACATTTCATGTTATCTTTAACGCCATAAGATCTGTGTGTATATGTGTGTTTCATTCTGATGTGGGTGGAATTATCTTGGACTTGCCATAAGGAACTGGGAAGATCCTGTTTAGAAACAAGGATGATTCTCAATGGTAACCTGGCAGTCTAAACCATCAGCGAGTATGTGAGATCCTTCCTCTGCCTGACTTTGATCACAGATGTGGATATGGCTTCCTATGTCCTATGTGAGCATCCTGACCACAGGGCTATTAGCTATGCTGTTGTAGACTTTTGTCATTCCCCACTGATGGAGGTTGTATTCAACACTTATTACATCTGAAGAAAAGAGGAAAAGTCTCCTAATTCAGACTTTCAGCTCTCACTAAGTATATGCCAAACAGTCAAGGTTCATTTCTGCATGTTTTAGTGTGTGTGCAAAAGGACTTGTCTCCAATATGCTCAGAGGCATAAAAACCCCCATACAATGTACCAATATTTCCAGCAGGGATGTGCAGGACTGGAGAATCCCAGGGAAGCTGTTCATACCTGCATCTCACAGCCCCACAGCCATACTGTCACACAAGATCAATCTGAAATACCTCTTGCTTTGCCTGGAACCTTTACTGGAGACTTGAAACATCTTTTGTAGCAGTTTTGCAGGTGGCACCTTCCAACCTCTGAACTCAACAGGAACCCACAATCCCAAGCAGTTTGTTATTCATCATTGTATGTAATGAAGGATTTCTTTGCAATGTGTGTCTACACCCTACAGTTTTTGGCATTTCTGGGACATTTTTTGCAGAAAGGTAGGCATGTGATGTTACATCTGCTTTCTCTGCACCTGTTTGTGCATCCTTTGATATCTGTAACTGTCTAAAAATGCAGGATTCTCCTCTACTGACAGTGCAGCAAATCCTGGTGCAGCAAATACTCTGTGTGGCAAGAAAAGGTGTCTGTGTTCAGTGAGAAGTTACCCTTGATACTCACTCTAAGGAATTTGCCACACAAAGAGGAAAGAGGGTAATGAAAGCAATCTCGGAGAAAGGCAGCCTTGTCAGATCAAAGTAAGGAGGGCACTAAAAATACTAAAATGTGCAGTACACACACCTCAGAGATGGGAAAATGCAGGCAGATAGCTATAGACAAAGTAAAGGTATGTGTTATGCAAATGTGACACATCAGATACTCACACACCCAACGTGCATCAGTACACACCTAGTGTGTATACACACCTAGTGTGTATTGAGAATAAAAAGAAGTATACTGTCAATTGTGAATCACAGCAGTAAGGTCCCACTTTTGCTTTGACTATTGAAAATAGACAAGTTAATTACTACCTTGTTATCTAGCAGATAGATTCACAATGTAACATACCCTTGTGGAAATGGAAGCCAGCACAGTTTCACTCCCCTTTCTTAATGGAAGAGAATGAGAGAACTGTAAGCTAGATCATGTGACTAATAATTGCCCAAGTGGAATAAAAAATACAGCCAGAAAGCATGACTATCTCTCTGCTTCAAAATCTTTCATGAAAACATCTCACACAAAACCAAAAAAAAGAAAAAAAATCAGAGTTTTTTGAGTGGGAGACAATTTTCCAAAAATATTGCAATTTTACGGTAATTTTTGCTCATGGAAAAATAGAAGTTCAGCAAAAAATATGTTTTTCACAGATTTCCCTCCTTATCTCATCTCCATTGATTGCATACATACAGTCTTTCAGGTTTAAAAAGGGCAGGCATGTCATACAGCACCATTACCTGATGCTCTCACAGAGGTCACCATAACCCTGGCACCACTGAGCTGTCGAAGGCAGGCACAGACTTGTGCAATAGCCCTGAGTCGGCATGGAGCTCAGGCTCAACAGCATTACTGTGCCAGCACAGCTCCCAGAGAGGGAACAGACATCAGCTGTTCGCCTGATGCTGATGCCATCACATTGCCACGTTACTGCTCCCGGTTCCACAGATGCTATGTACCAAATTGCTGGGTGATACATTAAGAGTTTCACCTCTATAATTTCTGCGATGAGGGAGCTTAAGGTCAGTGCAGATTTGACTGGATGAGGCACCTTACACCCTCCCTGGGGAGGAATGAATATGTTAGCTCAACTCCTCTGCTGGGATAAATGTTTGAATCTTCACTGATGTTGGGGAGATTCAGCCATTCACACCAGCCTAACAGCCGACATGCTGAGAGCACATCAGTGTGCTCCCAGTCACGGCTTGAACGAGCAGCTTTGTGCTCAGCAGCTGCACAAAGAAGCAGAAAAGAGTCTTCCCCTGCCTGGGCAGAAGAATCTGAGCTGACTTCATCTCAGTGGGAAGCATTCCTTTGCATATCTTCTGGTCAACATGAAAGAGCATTGCTACCTGTTGCTTTGTAGACTGAGCATGAAGAGAGCTTTATATTGCAAATAGAAGTGTGTGCATCATTCCCTTTGAAGTCAAAGCCAGAACTCTAGACTGTGAGTGCAGAAATATCAGGACCATCATTAGTAACTTCCCTGTTTCTTCAGCACACAGTTGAAAGGCTGCTGCCATGACAATTTAAAAACATCTCCTTTGAAATTATTTTAGCTACTTTTTTGCACTTAACTTTAGAGTTTTTCATCTGCCTTCCCTGCCCCCCCCGCCCCCCCCCAACTCCCCGCTCAAATTGTGTACCATTCCCTTTATTTAAGTTCCTTATATTTATTTACTTATATTTACTTTTGTAACACTGATCTGGGTTTGATTTAGCAAAGTAAAATCCAAATGCCTCGAAACACTGAGAATGAGATGATTGGATAGATAGGCAGGCAGACAGTGAGACTTTCTCTTATAGTTTAGCAAATCAAGACCTGCTTAACTTGTCTTATTTACTTCATATTCCTTGTACCTCCTGCTCAAGGGAGTAACATTTTGTTCTTATTTGCTTTGAAGGTGATATCACAGAGCAGTCAGAATGTCAGAAATAGAACTGTACTCTTTAGCAGATGCCAGCCAAGTAAAATCTTAGGCCACTTTGATAGGAAAGGATGGAGACATGCTTTTGAAACCACCACTGTGTCATCTCAGGTATGGGGGACGGCGTGTGGGGAACGAGAGATGTTTCTTGTAACCAATGATGCTTTTATTTAAAATATGTTGTACCTTCCAAATGCCTTCAATTATCTGTGTGTCAGAAGTAATAAAGTCCTTTTTTAGTACCTAATAAAAGTAGTTCTTTCAATTTTTTAATCAGAACTGATTTTTAGAGAATATTTCACAAGTAGGTTAATGTATAAAATCAGATATCTCCTTGTGAATTTTTTCAGTCAATGAGGAGGTAGGTACAGGAACTTGCAGGAAAGCCCTGTTCTACCCTTGCCTCTCTGCATGACTCTGGCTCTTTCCCTGGCTTCTCTGCAGCCTGAGAGGGACTTCAAGTTGGTGAGGCTGAAGGAGACAGGAGAGAGGTCTAACCTTGTTTCACCTTGCTAATGCTATGGCAGAATCCATTTCGGCCAAGGAAGTAGCTGGGCTGACCTCCTGCTGCTCTTAGTTGCACCAGCACAGGGGAGGTGGCTGGTCTTAGCCTCTCTCACACACACATACAGATTGAGGAAATGAAGATGGGGAGCATTTCTCTCATTAGAAATCCCCCTTCCAACATTTTCTTTGATATACAGTATCCTCCCTTTTCTTCCAAGAAAGCAGTTTGCCTTCCTGCAGGAATAGCATCTATCATTAGAGAATATTTGATTAATCTTACACATCTCCATCCTGGGGCTAAAACCAAGTAAATAAATAAGCAGTGACAGAAAGAATAGCAAGTACAACGTTGTGCAGCAAGGGCTTCTGCTGACCAGAGAAATAAGGGCTGAATGAAAGACCTTTGCCACCTCAGCAGAGCTCTGTCAGACAAATAAACTAAACAACCTGTATTTCATAACAATAATAGTAATAAAAGTCACAGCAGGGAATTCTGTCTCCACCTGTGCAGAGCCAGACCTATGCTCCCTGAAGCCATAGCAATGCCTCCACCAATCCAGCTGGCTTTGAGTCTGCACTAGAAAAAGCAAGAATAAAATGACCAGAGACAGGCTCTGCTGATCATCAATGGGCATGTAGGGCAAGGGCAAGACTGTGGCACTTCTATCCTGGGGAACCTCTTCCCTGTGTATCTGGAGAGGAAAACAACTTCACCATGGGAAAATTAGGTACAGGGACATTCAGGGTACATTATGAACTGAATCCTGTATCCTGGCATCAGCCTAAGCAGTTGCTTCCCTATGCAAGACTCCTGCTCTTTCTGGGCATGAAATGGACTGTGAATGCAGGAGTCCAATGTGTTTTTTAATAAAAAGAATAAAAGATCATTTTTAATTTATTGACATGCTTTGTTTTTCTAAATTCAGAGTCCTGTGTAGGTTTCTTCTTAGAAGAGATGAGATAAAAACCTAAATGAATAATGCAGTTTTTAATATAAGCATGTGGTCCTGCAACCATACTGAGCTGGAGGAGGATGATTTTTCCTTTTTAAATAAAGCAATGATTATAAAAACATGACAGTATCTTCCTATGGGAAAGCCTGTCACCTTTATTATTTCTGCTGGCAACAGTGACTAGATGTACTTTCTGAAACATAAGCCTTTCACTCACAGACACAGCATTGAAGCATTTCTCTTGTGAGTAGAAACCCAGAGATGGATGCAGATTATTGTATTGGGAGGGACTGTTAAAATAATCACTCTTTTCCACCATTATTGCTTATGTCACAGCAACACACCTTGGGCCAGGCCTTTCCTTTACATTGTCATCAGAGGGAGGCTTTGATCTTTCAGAGCAGAGAAGATGACATCTCTTTCTGGATAAGTACTTAACTAAAGACTTGACTATGCTATATTTTGTGCCTTTGAAAGTGATCCTTTTATTTAATATTTTCTGCATCCAGAAAACGGTGATATTTCACTATTGAAAATGTGTGAGAAAAACTCTTCATTTTTTAACTCATTTTCCCTTTTCTCAAGAATGAATAAAAGTCTTCACTCGGCTGCTGCAAACAAGCATAATTTTTGAGTGCGGATAACAACAAAAAAAGCCAAGCATACAAATAAGCAAACATACAAAACCAGGAAAAAGAACATACAAGTTGTCTGAGAAGTGATTGCTGAGAAAATGCAGGGATGGTGAAGAAGGCAGAGAAATTCTAATATTCACAAACTGAGGAATGAGGAGAAGCATGATTCCACCCATGCCTTAGTCTCAGGAGATACTAGTGTGCAGAGAACACAATACTGCTGCTGTCAAATCTTGAACTTTAGTTGGCTC
>JAWWLZ010000001.1:91967821-92001229 GCA_035041345.1 Poliocrania exsul | reverse complement strand
CAATTAAATTATAGTCAACCCTACAACTTCTGAAATCCACCCCTGGGACTGATGTTCACACAGCTTCCAACCCTGCAGAGGAAGGATCCCTCACAGAGTCAGTGCTACCTGCAGTAGATGCTCTTGTTATTTAGGGACCTGAGATGTACTCCTACAGTAGCAATCTGTGTAGAAAATTTGAGTGAAACTCAAATGACAGTTAGGATGAATACTGTTTGCACTGCAGTAACATTAGCTTCCACAGGGGTGTTCCTAGTGATGTGGGATGCCTGTTTGCCATTCTCCCAATATAAGGCTGTGTTCTTCTAGATGTTATTTGATGACTTCTCAGATAGCACCTCTGGGCCGAGCAGCTTTTTGTTTTATGATAAGCTCAGAAATACAACCTGAATGCAAACAAAACAAAGCGGTAGAGGGTAATGATGTAATTATTATGAACATGAAAATTGGGAGTTATCACAGGCCAGGTATTACTAGGCAGTGGAGAGTAAAGACAAGTCACACAGACACATGATAGATATGGAGGGAAAGGGAGGATTGCTGCCAAGGAAAATGTGGTTAAGGCAAGAATGGCTGTCATAGCAGTATTTATATGCATATAGGTGGAGTAAAATGTTCCTGAAAAGAGCAGCACCCTATCATACTGTTCATCTGATCTTTTCCTTAGATGAAAGTTACTTTTTCAACTGAAAAAAGGAAAGTTTCATGCCCAAGAGTGCTGGGGAAAACACATTTCTTCATTTAAGGAAAGCAATTTGGAAGATTCAGGAATAGGTTCCAAACACAGCTGATGCAATTTCTTTTTCTGTTTTACTTAACATAGTTTTATTGATCTGAATATATCATTAACAGAAGTAATTGAGAGGGCAAGGAAATAGGACTGCCTACTATAATTTAATTTTCTGTCAAAATCTATATACCTGATGCACTCTCAGTTTCAATATTTCAGTGTGTTGCCACTGGCACATTACTTACCAAGAAGATTCTGCTTTATTGACAGCAAAATGCTCATGACTTATTCTCTCACAGCTGGGGGGACCAAAATATATGGACTTCAGTCAAAATGGATGCCTAGGTGCAGTTTCACTAGTGATACCAGGATACACTAAAGACAATGCAAAAGCATGTTAATTCAACAAGTGCTTTCTGTGGGCCTGATCATACAACCATTCACCTATGAGTAATCTTTAACGGTAATTTTCCTGTATGAATGAGTGTTTGGCATGTCAGTCAGTGAAAGCTGAGGTATTGGATAATCTGTTCCCTGTGCTGAAAAACAAGGGAAAATGGTCCCTTTTTTTTACAGTTGGAATGAGTCTGTCTGTAGCTATAGAAAATGACTGTGGCACTGCAATTACAAATTTAATATTATAAAACTTAGGAATCACCTAATGTAGGACTCTAATGCGAGCACTAGTGCAACTCTGATTTTTTTTATTGTGCGTATTATATAATCCAATCCAGTTTCCAGAAAAAACTCTCGAGAATGCTTCTTAGCCTCACCACATACCTGAGGTCTTGCTCAGATCAGTGTGCGCATCATAGCCCAGATCTCCAGTCCTGCTGCAGGTCCTCTGTGATTACAGTATCAGAAAGCAGGAAAACACAATGCAAATGAGAGAAGGCGAGGAAGAGGGCTAGCAACTGTATTTTTCAGTTGAGGAGATAGAATCTGCATTTGCAGCTTTAGATTGAGTGAAAGCCATCCTGGCAGAGCCTGTCCGTGGGTGGACACAGAGCTCGGAGTCAACTTTGACTTGATTAGGAGCCTGGCAGTGACAGTTAGAGAGCAAGTTTGACAACCCAACCAGTGCTAACAGAGTCAAGTCCTGTCTTGGCATGGGCCTGTTTGAAGTGCCTGATGTTCTGTGGTCTGGAAGCCCTTGCTGGAGGAAATAGCCCATTTTTATCTCTGAGGGGCTTTTGTCCAGTATGGGAATCCAGGCATTATTTCTTTAAAGTTGCCTGTTGCTATTAAAACAAACATCTTGTTCTTGTTTTCTACAAACCAGAGGGAACGTGCCTCATTTACGCCAACACCCACAGGAAGGGTGGGTTAGGAGAGATGGGAGGCAGCTATGCTCTGAGACTTCACACAGTTTCCAATGCAGCTATGTCTGTTATGATCAGCTTTCCCATTTTCAGGGATTGATAGCCTCTACTGGTCCACAGAAGTTACTTCATGCTTACCTATGCCTTTTCCTAAAGAAAGTGCAGTGGGGTCCCTGTTAACCTTGACAATAATTCAGAAGGCCTGATGTCCGCAGTGGGACCCTCCTGGATACAGGAGTAGGTTTGCAGTGATCTTTTCCTCCAGACGAAAGGATAGGTTTTTTGTTCATTTGTTTGTCAAGACAGAAAGCTTTGCTTTCCTGGGCTCCCAGAAGTATAAGAGGTTCTGAGTGTTACAGTTTGTCATGGCAGTTCCTGAGTGCTCAAAGAGCATTTCAGAAGAGTATGAAAAGGGTTAAAACCTCTGCATCGTCTTACAAATGGGATATATGCTTTAGTGGCTAAGTTACTTCTTGCTTCTCTTGTTTTTTTACTACCTTGTAAGATCTTTACTGGTTGACACTAAGTAGTGTAGGTAGAGTAGCACTTCTGCAATGGCAATAAAATGTAAATTGCCCTCATGTGTGTCTGTTGTGATAGACAAAAAGCATGCTGAATTGGCCTGACTCTACACTCGGTGGCATTGACCCCTGTGTTACTGCCACTTCAGCAGAATTACTTATGATTACAACAGGGAGCACAAAATCAGGCTTACTCCCCATGTCACATCTTCTTTCTCTTCCTTAACAGTCAGAGGCAGTTTCCTGCTTTTACGATTTATTCCTTTCTGAAAGGCAAACAAGTGTATGCTTTCTCTCTTCAGCCTTTTAATATCGCTTGAATCTCTATAGGTGCAGCACAGATTTTTCCCTCCAATAAGGGAAGGAATTAAGAAACTCAGATTTGGCAGAGTAATAGAAAGAGATTAGAATATTCAAATAATTGGTACTGGGGTGGCACCTCAGTTCTCATAGCACATGAAAGCATTTTGGAAGGAATTTGAGAGGTCCAAACATAAAATTATTTTCTACCATATTGCTAGTTTTTCCTGGCTGCTGCTGAAAAGCACACGAGAGGACCATTTTCCCCTTCTACTTCAAGAAGTATTGTTTCTCTCATTACAACAGCAGCACATAAAATTTTGTGGTATGACATATCTGACTCTCTCTGGCATTTCTTAGAAGAGATCACTAACTACAAGTCCAATACCTCTTCAAAGTTGCACTGTCATAAAATGCTACAAATAGGGAGAAAGGCAGAGTCAATGTGTTTAAAACTATTTTGGAATAGGAAAGGTTTCACTTTATTTCACCAGGCATTCAGAAACAAGTATCCTTCCTTTTTAATAGAATACTGCTGCAAAGAAGGATTTTAAATTGATTTGACATTGTTAAACTGTAATAATCTTCCAAAATCCATGCTAAATCAAATGCTTTCAGAGTACAACCTCTCATGGTCCCTTGTAGCTCTGTTTTCTATGGTTCTCCAACTGCAGTAATTTCTCCATGCTTCTCTAGAGAGATTTCCTTCTGTATTTCCATGTCATAGTTTACAACTACTTCAAAGTGCAGTAAAATAAAATAAGCATATAAGTCTGTGCAAAGATCAAAGAAGAGCTTATTAACAGTTGTTTTATTACAGTTAAATCTTGCAAGAATACAATTCCAGAAAGCCAATGTTATAAAAAACGTATCTCCACTGCAAGCCATTACTCACAAAGCTGAGTGCTTGGTCTGTGTGAGGGTTAAGGGAAACATATTGGAGTCCAGAGGGAGTCACATGCAGAAGGCAGACATGAGGGCCGAATGTGACTCTTCCTTGGCATTACCACCGCTCCAGCGAGTGAGGTGGCGATACACTGGCAGTCACTAATATAGCTGAGCACAGGAACTAAACCTCATCTTGTTACAGCTCATGTGAAGAGCAGCAAAGAGAAGACAGTTTGCAGTACATAGCAACATGTTTTTTATTGGCCCAAGTACAGCACAGGAATTATAGTAAATATTTTCAAGTGCCACCTCCTGGCATTTCATCTACTATTTGCATAAATACAGCTATTTTTCATTTCATAGAGCAGATGAGGAGCTCTAGAAATTGGATAAGGCTCATCAGCTGTCTGGTTAACAGCTGAACAGACTTCAAAGCTAGGTGTTACCTCATTCTGTGCACAGCATGGATATTGCACCTTTCTCCTGAGCAGTTCACAGGTATCAAGACATGAACAAAGTCTTTGTAAATCCATATGAAGCAGGTACAATCAGTGGAATTCTCATAGCATGCAGGACCCACCAAGGGCAGTAGTTACCAATTGTCCATTCCACTGCAGACTTCATTATATATTTCTTAAAAACAGCTCCTGAAGCCAAGTGATTGTGTGAGAATATAAATTCTACTCAGGAATAAAATGGGGTATGTGTGCAGTTCTGGAAGGCAATGGTGAGAACCTGAAAAACAGGAATCCCACCAGTCTACAGGGTAAATAAAGAAGAGGTAGCTGCAGTCATTATTCTAATCTCAAAGGCTGGTGAAGAGTTGGTTAATTAATTTGCATACTGTGGCTTGACAACATTGCAAGAGCTGAATGATGAGCCCAGCAATTCACAGGAACTCTGTGATGCAGCTGGCAGGAAATCCCAGGCTTTCTCACTCCCTAAGTCCTGCCTGGAAATTGTTTCACTGATCAGTACATCTGATTTTTACTGATGATAAATACTAAATGTGAGACTGGAGCCTGAGATTTGTTTTGCTTTGGTTTTCCTGTTTTAGTATTAATGCTACTGTCACTTAATGTGAAATTCCTCTGTTTTCCATGCAGGGTTGAAATGCCTAGAATGTTGTGAGAAAGGATTTTATAGACTTGGAGAGAAAACAAAACTAATTTAATGATACAAAAAAATGATTCAATATAACCACGAGTTTTTAGGACAAATTATTAGCCTTCTGCAAAAACTCTGACCAAGATTTATATGGTCTACAAAACTCACTAATGATATTGAGGCTAAGGTCTTACAAACTAGGTTACAAGAAATTATAAATCTCAATGAGCACACCTGACCATGACCCTGCCATTTTCTCCAGAACAAAACAAGATTTATTACAGGAGTTATGAAACTTTGGACTCTATTATATAATAAAGAATCCTATTTATAACCATGCAGTTAGGTCTGACTTATTGTGCTTATTCTAAACACCGCTTTTACAAGGTTTATGTCTCATTCATTTTACAACTTTCAGGCATGAAACTTGCCATTCATAACCACAGCACAGAAAAAAAAATTCTTTGAATTTTGTTTTAATACAATCAATCACATTTCAAAACTAGGGAGGTGACAAAATGTTATTTTATTTTTTTTTAGGAAACTCTCACACTTATTGAAAGAGGTTGTGACCATGCTTAGCTTTTAAAATTACTGAATTTTGAAAGCTATGCTTTTACATCCTCACTCCCTGAGGTATTCAAGCTGATTATTTAGAGTACTGTTTTATTTTTTGTGAAAGACAGTTGCTGCACTCCTATAACAAAAACAGTAGCACTCATGAAATTATTTTCTTGCTGGTTGAAAAAGCATCTCATTTGAATAAAAATAATTTCTAATTTTACCATTAAATTTGGGAACACAGTGCTGCTTAAGTTTAACAAAAAAATAGAGTGGTGCCCATGTTCTACTCTCCAGGGCTACCAGACATCAAATCTTTAAAGAATTAGCTGGGAGAAGTGTTCTTGGTATTTGACATACTCCCTGGAAAAGCTGTAATTCCTTATCGCTATAGATAGACTAGATAGATGGGATGTGGTAGTCCTGGATTATAGTTGAATTGAGTTAGGTTTGGTTTAGGATTTTTTTAAACAGAAAGAATACCAAGCTCTTACATTTAGGGGCTTTAGCTCAGTCACAGCTCCTATGGCTTGCAGACTGCCACCTACGTAGTGCCTGAAAGTATGAAATGGAGTTCTCAGTGTTCTCATATGAAAGAAAACTGGTAGCACTAGGAAACTGGGTCACAACATTTCCTGTGTGTATGATCTGGTATAAAAAGTGTGGTGTCTTAGAGTGTTAATGGCCATGTGTCTGGCAATTGCCTGTTTATCAAATGCAATCTTCTTGTTTAGGGAATTTATCCATGGTTGAAAATACTGATGTTGTAACCTTTAGTTTCACATAAAACAATTTCTGTATTACTGAACTAGAAATTAAATGTTTTGTGGCAGGGTTAGCAGGGGAAGAGGTTAGGAATCATGGCTGTTAATTGTGTGTCGGAATCCTAAAGCACTATGGTGAAGGTTTCCATTAACTGTGAATTTACCTTTGTAAATCATCTCTTCACTTTTTTTTTTTTTGTATTGGTTAGGTGTAATATCATAGATGACAATACCTTGGCCTGCAGCTATGTAGGCCATACCTGAGTCAGTTTCAGACACTGAAAAAGTAGGAACTGTCTCTAGCTTCCTTCTTTTCAGACGACTATCAAGATTCTTTGCAGATGCTGATGGATTATTGTTAACCCTGAAGTATTGCTGACATGTCTGGAAGCCTCAACAAGGGTGGACAAAAAAAATTTCTGAGGCTCCATTGTCTTTTGCAGAAGACACCAGAGACAGTATTGGGCAACTGAAAGGAAGACTTTCCCTTGATCAAGGAAGAATAGGTTAGAAAACATCTAGGCAAATCAGATATCCACAAGCTGAAGAATCCTGATAGGATACATCCACAAGTGCTGAAAAAGCTGGAGAAGACCATAGCAAGGCTGCTCACAATCATCTTTGAAAGGTCCTAGTGATCAAGAGAGGTCCTTGAGGACTGGAAGAAATCAAATGTCAATGAAGTCTTCATAAAGGGGAAGAAGGAGGACCCAGGAACTATTGGCCAGTCAGCTTCATTTCAGTCCCTGTAAAGATCACATTCTGGAGGCTATCTCCATCCACATGTATGACAGGAAGATGATCAGGAGTAGTCAGCATGGATTCACTAAAGGTAAATCATGCTTGACCAACCTGATTGCCTTCCATAATGGCTGATGTAGCTCCTGTCGTCGGTAGGTAAGTTTCTGTAGCACAGTCGCTAATTTTCCCAGCAATGGAGGCTGGGACTGAATGGCTGGCAGCTGTTTCCTAGAGAGAAGAGTGAAAGATGGTGGTGTGGACAGAGTGTGGAAGATGCTTCAACTGCCACAGTGTTTGTAGCACCAGACAATAAATAGGTGATCAGCTTCAAGAATAATCCATCTGGCAGCTTCACAAGTACAAAATCCACACTTTTTTTAATGTGGTGCATATAAAATAGGTTGCTGAATCAATAGGTAAGTAATCTGTTCTTTTCTGCCAAGAGGATGGATGAAGACCATTACCAACAGATTGAAAGAGGTGATTCTGCCCCTCTATTCAGCCCTAGTGAGGTCACACCTGGAGTGCTGTGTCCAGTTCTGGACTCTTCAGAACAAGAGCAGACCCAGTAGAGGGCAACAAGGATGATTAGGGAGCTAGAGTATCTCTCTTACAAGGAAAGGCTTAGGGAGCTGGGTCTGTTCAGCCTCAAGAAGTGATGACTGAGAGGGGACCTCATCAAGGTCTGTAAGTATCTGAAGGGAGGGAGCCAAAAGGATGGATCCAGGCTCTTCTCAGTGGTGCCAAGCAATAGGACAAGAGGCAACAGGCAGAAACTGATGCACAGGAAATTCTGCCTGAAAATGAGGAAGTACTTCTTTACTGTGCAGGTGACTGAGAACTGGAACTAGTTGCCCAGAGAGGCTGTGGAGTCTCCCTTAGCAGACATATTCAAGAACTGTCTGGATGCAATTCTGTGCAATGTTCTCTGGGACGACTCTACTTGAGCAGGTAAGGTTGGACCAAATGATCCACTGCAGTCCCTTCCAACTTTGCCCATTCTGTGGTTCCGTGAACTGCTTACCTGACCTGAGGGCTTGATTGTTCATAAGCATTAGCAGGCTCTGGCTTCTTGCACACCACAAATTTATGTGAGTGCATAAGGATACTGGTTTCAACTGCTCTACTGACAAGCCTTATGAAGTGTTTCCATGTGGCACTTCTACCCATTCGCCTACATTCTTTGTTTTCCTGTGACCTCATTCCTTCAAGGAACAAAACTATTAGACATAAGATAATATGGCAAGCATTCACAGCTTCATAAATAAAATAACAAATGATGGGAACAGTTTTCCTGACATTGTAAAATGGGCAGACTTCATCTAGCCTATGGTTTGTATTTAAACCTCACATAATGGCTCTCATTGTACATCAGAGTTTTGAAATTACTAATTTATTTATGTGGCAACTGTGTCCTGAGTTCACTGCAACAGAACAAACAGGGAAGCTGCTCTTGTCCTTGGGGCGGAGGAGGGTTGAGAATTGTAGGAGGACAGGCAGCAGGAGACTACTCTTAGGTGTGTTCCATGGTAATCAAAGGCAGGCCAGAAACAAGAACAAAACTTCTAGCCACTCTTTAAATATCAAAAAAGTCCCATAGCAGAATTCCAGGTGGGATAATATGGACAAACAACTCTTACACCATTTCTTGCAAAAGGGTCCAGTGACAGCTATGAAGTGTTGAAAACATGTCACTGCATTGGCAGGACAACACATGAAAGCCAACAGCAGAATGTTCCCTACATGCCATCTGAATGTAGCCCAGTGTGTAGAGTCACCAGAACTCCCTTGCCAGAACCACAAGGGGAACCTTGCAGCACAGAAAGTTAGACTGAGCTTCATTTATTTAAGTAGGTCAAAGATTAAATTTCTTTATTCTTAGATTTTTTTTAATATAATGTCATCATAATTCTTAACATAAGCATAATGGTGTTTGGACAAAAATACTTTAATAATTGTGTGAGACGTGACTGCCTTTGACAGCAGGGAGCCGGAAACAGTTTTTGGAAGTGTGGTTCCCATCTCTCATCAGGTATTTCATGTGCCTGTATGTCTGCACCAGTAATTAAAAATAACCCAGCTTAAAAGTCTGCATAGTTCCCCATTTACTCTTACAAAAGCATAACCAGCTTTCTTTTGGAATGAAACTACAGCCAAATGAGAGTGATGTTGGTTTCAAATCGAATTAACTTGTAGAGTCCTTTGCACAAAAGGATCACTCACACAGTTGTTCCTATGAGGCATAGCAGAGAGCTTGGCCCTTTTTAGGAAACTCATTACTTAACAATATATTGTTGTGTTTGATTGAATTGGCTCAGATATGCCTGGCAAGGCTGCAAAAAACCCCTGTGTTGTCAAGCCAAATGTTTTTCAACCTGTGTATGCCTGTGTTCAGGTCTGATAAGGTTATCCATGGTGCATATGCCTCTCATCAAAAGGTTACGTTCTCGTACTGTCCATACAAGCTTCAGAGAGGTTGCATTTGATGCTAAAAACATCCATCTGAAAAGGTCTGACGCTAGATCAGGCACCCCTTGCCCTATTCTACTCATGTGCCTGTGACTTCTACTGCCCTGGCTGCACTATCCCTCCAGTTCAACAGGAGAGTGGGACAAGAGGGTGGGATATGGACCCTTTCATCCTCAGCTTCGGTCTTTTTTGTGTGGCACTTATGGAGCCAGACATGTAGGTCTGCATAATTTTGGCCTTGATGAAGTGAAAGAATTGACTCCCTCTTATCATGTGTTCAGGCTTTGAGCACTGTACCAGAAAAGAGGGCCTTGCCTTTCTCAAATGTGTTTTGAAATGAGCCTGGATCCACTGCTGTCCATGCACACTAGATACATGTTGAAAATGCCCCACACCTGGAAGTGCTCAAGGCCAGGCTGGATGGGGCTTTGAGCAGCCTGGTCTAGTGGAAGATGTCCTTACCCATGGCAGGGGTGTTGGAACTAAGTGATCTATAAGGCCCCTTCCAATCCAAATCATTCTATGATTCTATGATATGACTGGACATGTCTGACCAGAGGTCTTAAAGAGTAGTACTCTTGCCTTTGGGTAGGGACAAGATATGCAACTCACCAGTGTTTTGTCCATACACACACTGACGTGTATTTGGCACCTGCTAGATTTTGATGACTTTTTGCAAGCATGTCCCAGGCTGGAGACTTCTGGGTTGTGGAAAGTTTTCAGTGCTGCAATTTGTGGGCTTAAATTAGGTGCCATTGCAAGTTCTGTGGTTCTCTTCCCAAAATATAAGTACACTGGAAAATCAGCTAAACCCATAACGTTGAGTCATCTGTAAGTCCTCATTAAACTAATCTGAACACAGGTTTTACTTTTGCTTAAATTTATCTATTTATTTATTTATTTATTTAGATAGTTATACAGGTATCATTCTTACAGTATGCAAACTGTGTTAGTCTAAAGAGGTCTTAGTAGTTGTATAAATTCTACATAAAAAGGAAATTATACTGGCAATTCTGTCCACACTGAGATCTTGTACTTCTTTGACTATATCATATTTATCAAAATGATGCATTCCTAACATCTTTTATAGACTTCAGAGTTTTAATGGTTCAGCCTGACGGCCCTCTGATGGACAACATGCTGGATTTTTAAAGGACAAATGCATATTTCTGTTCCTAGAATTGGCCTCTGAAGTCATACATACTTGCAAAAGGTCAAGTTTCCTAACTTGATGTTAGCCGACATCCGTTTTCCACTGGTTTCTTCCATCAATCTAAAAACATTAAATTTTTTAGTCAGCATCATTTCATATGCTGTTGTCTCCATGAATCTTCTTTCCACCATTTTGTCTTTGTGGAAGTGTAGGGAGTGTCCTGGGTCTTTCTGACTTCCCTTCTTCCCCTTCTCTATTTCTTTCTTCCTGTTCTCATTCCCTAGACAGCTATTGCTTTGACGTCTGGCAGATTTCCATATCTTGCAATGTCTTCCCTAACTACTTCCTTAACAACCTGCTTCTGATTGCCTCTTCCTTGGCAAAATGCCTCTCTGACATCAAGAAGAAAATAAAATCTCTCAATCTATAGTATCAATTCTTACCTGGAAGGTTTTGTCTGCCAGTCTGAGGACTCGAACTATTTTTTTCCTGGTTTTACATTCTGCAGAAAAGAGTTGTTAAGACACAGATGGTTGTTTAGGAACAGATGCTCTTTGTGTGTAGCAATAAGAGCTTTCCTTCCTTGGCTGGGCAAGTTCTTTTTCTTCTGAAGGGCTGAAGAAGTCCATTGCCATAAAAGTTTCAGATCAAGGTGCTTTGTGAGTTACTAGCTCCAAAGCAGGTGATGGAGAGAAAACAAACTCTAAGTTGTGTGTTAGGCAAACAGGTGGCATTGTTCATGATGCCATCTCTGATCAATTTGTGCAAGCAGCCATGGCTGGAAAGTGCCTTTCTTGGCCCCAAGCTGTTCTTGGCCTCAGCCATTCTTGGCCTCAGTTGTTCTTGGCCCACCTTCAGCTGAACACAAAAGTCTATTTTCCCTTCCTGTTTACACAACTACAACCTCTTTGCCCTGGAAGACACTTATTTAAGGTTTAATTATTGATATTTGTGGCAAAAAACTATGGAGAAAGATGTGCCTGCTCTGCTGCAACCTCCTATAAGAAACCTGCACACCCATCTGCTGTAATCCTGAACAAGTGTAAAAGACAGGGTGGGGGCAAGGACCCTTCCCCTCTCTGCCTCATTGCTGGCATTCAGACATAAAGGAGAGCTTCATGCCTCCCTCCGAGTGAGAGCTGAACTACCAATTTGTGTCAGTCATGTTCTCCATGTTTATACATGAGAGTAGCAGCAGTTGCTACTCTTTGAGCTCCCATAGACTTGGAAAAAATGGCTTCAGGAGTTACTCCCTCTGCACCTTCCTCCCACTGCTGGATGTGACTTAAAGCCACAATCCAGCCCTTAGACTGCAAATGGCTTGGAGCAGGGATTATGTTTTTCTTTTATGTTAAACAAGAGCAACCCACACTGAGTGTGCTCATTAAAAAATCATGTTGTTCAACACTGTTCCCTTGGGCTACAGTTAGAGCTTTGCAATTTAACACGCAAGAGACAGGTTGGATTCTCAGGCCAGCCAGGCTCAGAAAGGGATGAGTGGATGGCAAAACAGCATGTTGGAAGAATAAAGACCATAGCCATGGTGGGACAACAAGGCAGTCTTCAATAGGAGATGTTTTTAACAATGTGATTGCTTCAATTAACTTACAAAGGATCCTAACAGATGGGAAAGAATGACTGTTTCTTTCAAACAGAAAGATAAGTTCTTGGCCATGCTGCCTCACAAATCACATTAAAAACTAAATTAAATAGTACCTTGCACCATTAATAGAAGGTTCATCTCCTGCCCTTCCTTATAAAGAAAGCCTACTCATCTCTAAAGACCGCATGCATAGGTGGATAAATGACAAAAGAAAGAGAAAAATTACTAAGAAGTTAAGCCTACTGTGCATTGTATTTACTTCATAAATGGCCCTAACGAATTTGCTATGGGTGAAATGCATGAGGAAACTAGGAAAGATAAAAGATGTTACAATGTATAACTATTCAAGGATTCCAAGCATAAAATAGATGCACCACCTGAGCTGAAAGCAGAATGATGTTCTGAGAAAAGCATTGAGATTTCATTTTTTTCCCATCCTAAATATTAGGAAACTTAGGTGAAAAGAAAAGGATTCCACACACAGTTTCTGCTCCAGACATTTTGACTAGCTTCAGCCTCTCTGGGCAAACTCTTCTATGCAAGATCTTCCTGTAGCCTCTTGATCTGACTTCCCCCACAATGCCCTAGCTCCAATGAAGTTGCATTGGGCCTTTTGCAGAAGAGGGAACTGTGGAGAGAACCGATGCACAGAGGAGGGAGTAGTGAAGCCTGCTCCATTCCAAAGAAGGCTGTGAAAGCAATTGCATTAATACTCCCTCTATTCCTTGTTGCATCCTTTGGAAATGAGATTTGTTAAGCAGCTATCTCTGCATCATGTTAATGATAAGGCAGTTCAATAGTTTGAGCCTCCACACTCTGCCAACCTGAGCTGAAAGAGGCAGAAGACAAACTTTACTGTTAAAATTGCAATTGTGTTGTTCACTTTTGGGATAAAAAAAGAGCAAAGCTTAAAAGAAGCTGGTAGAGACAGAGACATTATAGAAAAGAGGTGGTGTCTCTGTTGCATTCAGGGTGCAAGATTAAAAGAATACATGTGATAGAAGAATGGTTGAGAATCATTTCTCTGTCTTATGGTGCCTCATACCAATGATCTATTAGACATTGAGATGATCCTCAAAAAGATTCTAGTTACCTTATTTTCAAAACTGAAGAAATTTCCCTAAATTCTTCCCCTTCATACAGTATGCCAGAGAGTTTGGGGAGGAAGGCAGAGGTAATGAAAGAACATTCAGAGACAATCCATTGAAATTAGCCTGTAAATGAACAGAGAACTGACAGCATTGCATGGTCTCATCCATGACAATTCTTTGAGGATGTCAGAGGAAAAAAAAGGCAAAGAAACTCCAAGCCCTGCAATCAGCTCAGCAACTGACTTGATCAACTAGTGAGAGTTTCTTTCTTCCTCCAGAAGGCTTTTTGCATGGATATAGTTGTATATTAAAGTCCAGATCACATACTAATGGGATGATCATCTGTGTTTGTGGCAACCTGTTGCCGTTACAGTACTTCCTTTTTTCTTTCTCCTCAGCAAGTTGGACAAAAACCCCAGCTGTTTTCTGTGGGCTCAATCTGCAGGAAAGGTACTAGCAACTATTTTATCAGAAGGCAGGGAAAGAAAAAGGTAAATGAAAGTCTCACCATTATCCTTTTGCACCTCAACAACTGCACTAAGGCCACACTGGTCTGTCCTGGGGCCAGTAGTGGCAGAACCTATAAGCTGTGGCACCATTTGCCCTGCAGAAATTTTGCCACTGGAAAAAAATGTTGGACTAAGCTAGTCCCCTCTCCTTCACTTTGCAGTGGAAAGCTGGCATGTTACCATCATACTGTCTTCCTGCAGGGACGAGTGAAAGAGCTGGGGCATATTTTCTTAAAGAAACATCCCATGCTGATGAAGTGCTCACTACCACTGGTGACCTGACTTTGGGACCAGAACAAGAAGGTCCTTCCTGAGTCCAAATAGGGTACAAGGGACACTCCATCCTCCCTCCTGGAAAACCTCAGGCACAGTTTGAAAGAATTCCTTGCTTGTGACTGGGAATGTAAGCATTATGACCTAAATAAGCCTTTGGTCTGGGCTGCCACAGTACCATATGGAGATCATTTGTAATCACTATAGCTCATGGGTTAGCACACACCCCTTCCAATAGTTGGAGGAGAACTGATGATAACTACTATGAAAACAGTGTCTTGATTAATAGCAATACTAAGATATTGCTTAATTGGTTAAAAAGCTGCAAAGTTGCTTTTCTTAATATCGACAAGTTCAGCAAAAAAATTGGAAATCATTATCAGAAATCTGTTTCAGAGATGCAATACTTTATTCATCTGGAAGCAAATAAGTTGCTTACTAGTGCATGCCAGTAGGGTAGGGTGGTGTCCATTCCATGGAGTTTCCTTTCCCAAGTGTTATTTTATGCCTTTAATGCTAAAAGACATTTTGCTGCTGCTCCATGGGAGAAAGCAAGCCTATAGAGCAGAGTATGCAGGCAGAAGTGGACCAATATTTTCCAGCTGGAACTAGGTTGTTGCTATAGTAACACTCAAATGATAGACAGATTTTCTGAATGTGCTGTGGTCTACTGTGATAAGAGAGCTTCCAGGATTCCTACCAAATTGCTCCAAACTTACTGGAGTGCAATATACCAAATGCCATGTCTTCAAAATAATACAGGCAAACAAAAACCAGCACAGTAACCAAATATTTTTTCCCCCTAGCTTTCAAATAAAAACTGCACTAAACACATGACATTTATATTCCTAGACAATATCTTCCTGTCAATGTCTTTTTTGTGCACTGGCATTCCAAATGACAGACCACACTCTATAAGTTTAACACCACCTACAGACAGATTCAATGTGGCAGCATGCAAAGTCTTGTGTGCACAAGATGCTAACTCCTTTGGATTTTTATTTTAGGCCGCATGTAGCCTGTGCACTGGTTAGAATCCCATTGAGTCAGTGAAGCTTTGCAAGAGCACACCACTATTTGCAGCACCGAGACCTTAGAGATTAAGTGTCTGAGCGCATTGTGGAACAAATATTACTTTCATAAACCATCCAAAGAGAAGTTTCCCAGGGGCCACTTCCATAAATTATAAAACATACCTCCCTTGACCATGTCCCCCTGGCACACATTATGCATGTGGTTTTCATTCAAAGCAGTTTCCTCCTCTGCTCTTCCTTCTTGCCCTGCTCTAGGGGAGGAGGGTTCAAGATTTTGGATTTCCAGGAAGAAATCTCTCCCTGAGCACAGCTGGGGCTCATGAGCATTGCAGAGACATTTTGCCTGTGTCTCTTCATCATTCATTACCTCTCAGTGGGAATGCTACTGCACCGACTGCAGTTTGCAGCTGAAAGAGTGTGTTTAATGTCCCTTTGCCCCCATACTCAATCCCTGCAGCAGTTTCTCACTCTAGGAAGCTGCTGCCAATTATATTGGTGAAATCTTCCAGTGAACTTAGTCTGATTTCTGTAAGGCAATTTTGTTCCCATTGAAATGTATCTATAAATCCAAGACAGAGGTTATAATCTGTTTATGTGTATGAAATGTAGTCTGTACTTGGATTACTCTAACGACCCTTAGATCTGTAACTTAGTTATAACTAGTGGCTTCACCCTCACAAGAGATGTGGGACATAGGAAAGTTTTAATGGCAGCTTTGATGTGACTTGGAGACCTTCGCACAAATGTTAAATGAGAAGTCTTGAGCTGGAACCCCCTTTTTCTTCATTTCAGGGCTTAGATCTTACGCAGACAGTCCTTCTGCTATCAAACATGTCCAGGTAATAAACAGGAAAACTTTCCTATACCTCTATGTTAAAATGTCATGGATTGTAAGAGTAATTTTGTGTGCAGAAGGGTGTCCGAACCAGTAAATTACATGCATGCCAGATATGCTAACAGATACATAACTTAGGAATTAATTAATAAATGAAAGAATAACTTAGAGTTTGATTAAATAGAGTTATATTCGTTTGCTTTGGGTTTGGGATTTGGTTTTTTTTTCAGTTGTTTTATTACCTAAGATTGCTTGGGAACATATTTTCCTTCTTACTTACTTGGCTTATACAGCTTTGATAATGTTCTGCAATAGGACTCACCTAAACATAAAGATGAATGGCCTTTATGACTCAGAAGGCACTCTGGATAATTAATTACTCAGCATTTATAGTTTGGCATCTGGTCATCAATCATTCAAAAAATTCATGTTTGTAAACATTTTCTTTGCATCTGGTCTTCTTATGTCAGACTTCGAAATGACTAGTGGAGATATGACAGAACTATAAATGTCTTCCTTTAAAATTTACTGGTTGTGCTCCAGTTTCTTTCTTGTGGGAAAAATTAAGCAACAGATGTGACAGGACAGGAGCTTTAAGGAAGAATGGTAAAGCATCTTGAATGGTTCTCAAATGTATTTTCTTTTCCCCTTTTTGCTAATAGATATTGGAATCTTTAACTTCTCTTTGTCATGGCTTATGTGTGTGACCATTTGTTCTGGTTGTAAGGTGACTGTGTGAAAAACTTTGAAAAGTCTGAAGTGATACCTCTGGCAGAACAGGAAGTAATGCTAACCGACAAAGTTAGTCTCTATTCAGCTCTGCTTGATAGGGGAAAGAAGTGTAAGAACCACAAATCCTGAAAGAATAAACTTTCTCTTTTTTATTGGACAGACCAATGGCTTCAAGGCTTACAAAAAGAATTCATAATCCTGTCTTAGAACTTAGACTTAGAACTATCTGGTTGTTAGAGAGCAGAAATAACAACCATCTGACCTAAACACCATCCAAGGCTGCTCAGTGCCCTGAAAGAGGCAAATATCCTGTGAGGGAAAAGAAACGTCTGCTCAGAAAGTTAAGGATCGTGTGATCATTCAGACAAACTCATCTTCATATTTCTTGGATGATATTATTTCTTCCATTTCCTAAGTTGTGAACACTTCCATTTCAACTTGTACACTTTTTACAAAGTGATTGGCAGCCACTATATGAGCGCATATATGTATGTAAATACAGAGAGTGTATGCAGCAACTATTTTTAGAAGTGATACAGCAAAAGGCAACTAAGCACCATTTCTGTTTAAATTACAGTGTCATTTGGTTTCACTTGGTTGCTTTTTTTAAGAGTATACTTGTACTTTTTAAATCAGATGCCACTATTATGCCACATGGTGGAACCTCAATGTGCCTCAGATATAGAGCTGTTGAAGGACTTTCTATATTTAGAATTAAAAGAACATTCCTGATTGGCATGAAACATCTCCACAGGCTGACTTCTCCTGGGAGGCCAGGACCAAGGCTTTTGAGCAAGAGTAGATACAAATTCTATGACTGCACATGCTCCACATGCAAATTAATGTACATCTTATTCTTGTTCACTTTGACCTGCTGTGTCAAGGAGATTTGTGTACTGCAGTTGTCATACCTCCAGGCAGCTCTGCCCCAGGGTTTGTGGTCAAATTTCCTTGTCTTTCGCTTTCCTCCTAATATTCTACCCTGTCATCAGGGTAAGCCATGAAGCCCCACACCTGGTATGTATTTTCCAACTCTGTTTTGAGGAGCAGAGTAAAAGGATTCTTTAGTACAAATATTTTTGTAGCTCAAAAATATGTTAAAATGTAAACAAACTTGCTTGTCTGCTGTGTATAAGACCTTGTTATACTTAGAGGTGACAGTGGTAGCACCTTGTCTTGCATTACCTGAACCCCCAGACTGTCACTGTTGCATGCACACTCAATCCCCACCACTTTTGGGGGCTGAAGGGAGTTAAGAGTGGTTTAAGGCTTAGAGTGACACAAATTCTAAATAGTGAAGAGTCACCTGCAGCATGCAAACAAGGCAGGTCACACTCCCTAAGGCTGGGTATGCAGAACCCTATGCTAAAACAGTGCACTGTCCATAGCAGAAGCAGGGAAACTATTGTTACCTATGTTTATCTATCATTTATCTTTATCACGGCACACTGTGGTGCCATGTTATTACTGGTTCATTTTGACTGCAGCTTAGGGAAGAGGAAGGCAGCCAGAAGATTGTCCTGGACAGAGGCAGCTCTACCATCTCCAAAATCTGGCTCAGTGTCTGTTCTGCCCTGTTGAACAGGTTAAGTGAGCAGCGGGCTCTGGAGAGTCTGGGGAAGCCCCATGCAAGGGAACACTTGAACCCATAAGAAAACAAAAAACCCTAGAGTACTACTGTATGTATATTTACTTATGTGGAATGGAGGTTGGAAGTGCCTAGCTTGTGCTGCACAGGGCTCAAAGGCTTGGATGTGTGGAAGTAGTACTGATGTATGCAGAAAGATAAAGCAATCGTACTGCATTACGTGTTATGAAAAATCTACAGAAAGGTTTAACATGGCTATCTAAATGAATGTGGAAAATGAGTTTTAGCATAAATTACCCAGTCAATTCCTTCTCCTGCTCTCCTGGTACACTTGATAGGGATAGAGATTTTACATGGTTAAATATAGAAGGAATTTGTGGCAGAGGTATTTTGTAGACCTTGAACTAGACCTTGCCGTTTACACAAGTCTCTGTGTCATTTCCACTCAGAATACCATGTCTTTGCCTGCCATTTAGGCCTGGCCCATATTAGAGAGGGTTTATCCTGCTATAGCTACTTTCACTAACACACAATGTTACAGGCACTTTTTTTGTGTATATGAATGTTTCTTTTACATCTATTTCTGGAAGCTGCAGTTTATGTGTAGTTACACTGGTTCGAAAGTAGCATTTGTACTAGAGGAAATCATTTTGCAGAGCTGGAAGCAGAATAAGCTTTACTACTAGAAGCACATTGAGCTGGTATGATTGCTTTGGGACTCAAGGAAGTAAGAATGTCTTCTTTACTGATGCAGTTAAAGCTGCAAAGCCTGCTAGTGTAAACAAGTCTTTAGATGCGCTTTTCCCACTCTAGATGTTTCCATCCAAAACAAACCCAGTTTCCCAGGTCCTTCACTATATCTTGGAGTGAAACAAGGGAGACAGGACAGAAAATCAAGAGGTCATAAGCTGCATATCTACATGCAAGGATTCAATTGGAACCAAAACATCAGAAATACATCTGCTTTCTTTGTGAGTACCAAACTAATGGAGTAGTCAGGGTATGTACAATGGTTTATTCTTAATCAGCTTGATTATAGTGACGAACATGTGTGAATAAGGCCATTGGGTTCTGCCTGGAAATAAGCTTGTTCTGCAATCATGGCCTGAGCTTGTAAGCCCTATATGAGCACAAAGCTCCCTCCACACTCCCCCAGACCACTGTACACACTCTCCTGCTGCCTAATAACCACTGGAAAATTGTCTCCCTCCCCACATTCTAAAGGATACTGTTTCAGCAAGAGCCTTGCCAAGTGCACAGCACCTGAGCATAAAGAGAATAGACAGGAGAGGATTTGCCTTAAATTGAGCAAACTTAATTACACAAGAAGAACTTTTCTTGAGTAGAATGATACCTTTCTTATGGCCTTTTCTGCTTTCAGGATTCTTTTTGCTTGATTTATTTTTACATTCTTTATAAATATGTGTATGGTGCCTGCGGGATTGGGTAGGAACAAGTTAGTAATACATGTACTTAGCCAGTCTAAGTCACTCTCTGACACCTCCTTCAATTTCTCAGAGCTTGAGTTTGAGGGTTTGGGTTCTGGTATCCTCCCTACTCAGTGTGGAGCTAGTTAATCTAGTAAATATAGGGGTATAACATGGGGAAAGGTTTATCTCATCCTGAAATAAATGCATTTTACTGGTCAGCTGCATCTCTTTCCTGACTCCATTGAGTATACAGAGTTAGAAGAGATACATGGTCAAATCAAAATACCACAGCTATAGAGTTTTTATTGACTCTCATCAGAGACAGTATTATTTTGCTAGGTTTACCATAGTTTTGTGGATGCCAGAGAGATTCAAGATTACTGCAAGCGTTAAGAAATCAACATTTGGTGTGAGCACAGATTTAAGATATCCAAGAAAAGAAGCAAGCTCCAGGACTGAGAAGCTGAGTTTTATAGACATGAACACCTTTTGTTTCTAAAGTTTTTCAAGTATATACTTTAAGAGATTTTTTTTCCCTAAGATGTCAGAGCCCTTTTTCAAGCAATGGAATAATAGAATCATAGTATCATAGAAGAGTTTGGGTTGAAAGGGTCCTTTAAACCTCATCTAGTCCAACCTCCCAGTAATATGCAGGGACATCATCATCATGGCTGGGCTTCGCAAAGAAAGATTTGGGAAGGGCTCTACCCATGTGGATGAAACCTTCGAGCCTGTGCAGTGGATTTTTTAGGTGAGGCACAGCATGTGCAGAACTGTCCCCACCCTTTATGTCCTAAGGTTCATCTGCCATGGCAGAGCAAGTTTGGATGGTGACAGTGAAGTCCTCAGGACTAGAACCCACAGTCCCTGGTATTCCCAGGAGGTCTCCCATCCAAGTACTAACAGGGGCTGACCCTGCTTAGCTTCTGAGACCTGATGGGATCAGGTGTCAGGGTGGCATTTAACTGCCTTAAGCACGGACAGAAAGGAAAAAAAAACCCAAACATCAGCTTTCCCAAGGAATAGGGGAAGATGTTTGCAAGGATTGAATTCTCTTGTATTAGGACACCACTGATTTCCTAGCTAGATGTTACTTCCTTCATCTCAGGGTTGTCTACTGTATGCTTCTTGTCTATTATAAAGCAATAATATTGCCCAAATGCCCTACAGTAAGACAGAAATTAATGTCACAGAACAGCTGCAGTTAGCTGTTATTCTTTGATCCCCCTTTAAACAAAGGCCCACCTAGAGGACTGCTGCATTAGGGCTGCATCCTTTCCTCACCAACAGAGATGGAAATAGCATGTGAGTTTTTCAGAGGTGTCAGAATGGGCATCCGTTTCTTCAGATTAAGTTGTTCATCTTGTTTCGGGGAAAAATGCAAATGAAGCACCTGAAATGATTATACTGCAAGTGTAATTCATAGTTCTGCCTCTAAAATTATGTGACCGTGAATAAAATAGGATGTCTCTGACTTCAAAACATAATTTTTCTTCTGAAGATCAAACCCTTCCTTTTTGATTTAGTGTATATAGTACCATAGATTGGCAACTGTTTTATAGACCAAAAAAAAAAATGATTTTTTTTAACTCTATTGGAGAAAGTAACACAGGAGGTCTTGAATGTTTTCTATCACCACAGCTTCTCTGTTTCATGCAACCCATGTGGATGATACCTTGCAAAAGTACCTTCATCACCTCCATCACTTACAGCTCTGTGGTACTGCCAGGGACATGGCAAGTCACAGCTGCTGCCACAGACTTGCCAATTCCTTATGTGATACTCAACAGCTGTTGGAAGGTGTGTGTTAAAACTCATGCTGAGATTTGAATTTCTGTGTAATCTTACTCAGAAAGCAAAAATTGCAATGCAATCTTCGTGTCCCCTAACTCCAAGCCTGTGCTCCTATATTAAGAGGGATTTCACTTTGGCTAGGAACATGCACTATGCTGTACCATTTTCTTTAATACTTTTTTGCACAAAATTACATTTTGGCATGCAATCACTGCCTCCATTTGCCTACTACACATGCATATGCTTCCAGTTACAAAGCACTCTGATTTGTATCTTATGTAAAGACACAAAGCTTCAGGAACACATCTCAGGAGGGCTGCAGCTTTCTCAGGACTGGCAGTATCTATATTCCTCTGCCTCAGCCAAACAACGTACAAGGGCTCAGCTCCAACACCATTAGAGCTGATGGAGCTGATTTCAGTCTACTGCTACATTTTTCAGTGGGCTGCACCACTGATTCTCCAGCTGGAAAGTTGAGAACCCAGAGGCAAGGTGCAAAGAAAAGCAAACAAGAAAGCTGTAGGTAGAATACTGGTCCTCAGTTTAAGCACATCTCTGCCAGAAAGACTCCAAAAAACTGCAGGAAATTCAGAAAAGGGCAACAAAAATGTTTAAAGGACTTGAGGGATTAATTTCTAGAGAAGATTAAAGAAATAAAAGTTTAGCTCAGTACCACTAACTGACTAAAGGGGAATAGGATAACTCCATAAAAGCATCTGCAGGTGCAAAGAAACTGAGAAACCTTGTTTAAAATGATTTAAGGAACAACTAGGAAGAAAATAATGACATTGATCAAAGGAAATGTAGAAAAAACTCTTGGAAGCTTTTCATAACCTTGTAACCAAGAGATGAATCATTGAATTCTAAGAACTGATGAAAGTACCCTTGTTTTGACCATCTGAAAAATAAAATGGCCAAAGTCTCCAGTACTAACTGGGAATGAACAAGATGAAAAAAGCCCTGTGGAAAAATATGTTTAGGGTTTTTTAAGAGGTGGAAACATACCACTAAGGCAAAGGTGCTCCTGTGTAATAGAGGTGCAAAGGAGGCTGCTAGGGCTCTCTCACTGTACTGCACCAGGAGCTGAGCAGTTTGTCCCAGGGAATGTGCTTCTCTCTACTCTTCTTTTCCTGAGGCTTCAGCATCTGCCTTGCTGTGTCACATTTCCTCCTTTTGCTGCCCAAGAGAAGTCCCTTTGGCTTGTCTTCAGAGCAGCAGGAGGTCACTACCCTCTGGTTGTTCCACTGTGAGTGGCCATGAAACAAACCTTTCAGACTTGTTGGTCATATACCAAGAAGCTCCTTTATCCAAGCAGATTTCTGCTGCTGGATTTAATGCCAGTCCCAGCAGTTCACATTTCAGACAGAAACCATGTGGGAGGATGAATCCCATCTTGTTCAGCACCCACTTGGATCCTTTCATCTGGTGCTAAAGTAACCCTGATAAGCAGAAGGACTATACTAAACAGAGCTGGTGCAGAAAAATGCAAAAATGAAAAATGCCCTTTGCTGTAGTGAAAGAGTCCAAGACGCACTAAACAGAGCTTGAGCTATCATTTGAGGATACTGACTGGGGAGGTTCAGTTCTGATGAAAAGGAGCTGGGGGTCCTAATGAGCAGCAGACAAAACACAAATCAGGAGTCTGTTCTTGCAACAAGCCATATCCGAGCCTGTATCAGCAAGAGTACAGCCAGCAGATCAAAGAAAGTGATTATCTCATAGTACTTGGCACTTGATCGACCGCAGCTAGAACACTGTGCCCCAGTTTGAGAGAAACTTTGAAAAACTGGAGAAAACCCAAAGTGGGGTCATGAAGATGACAAGAGGATTACAAAAATGACAGGAAGAAATGTTGAAGAAATTGGGTTTGGTTGTCCTAGAGAAGAAGAGGCTCTGGGGGATATAGTTACAGTCTTCCAATACTTGAAATGCAGTTACAGAGTAGGTGGAGATATACCCTTAGAGTGATGTATAGAGTTTCTTCAGTAGAAATTCTGTCTGGATATGAGAAAAAAATGTTTCACCATGAAACAATTAAAATACTGGAGGAGGCTGTTCAGGGAGGTGGTCGAATCTCCCTCACTGGAAACAAGACATGGCCTGGGTAACCTAATGAGCAGAGACCCTTCTTTCAGGACAAGGCCAGACCAGAAGTCCCTTCCAGATGAGATTTGACAAGCTTACTTGAGTTATATGACAAAGAGGTGAGTTCTTTCATACACAGATGATTGTTATTTACTTCCATTGAAAAAGATAACCATATCCCTACATTTCTTTCTATGCAGTTTCCTTAATTGTCTTTCTTTTTAAGGTTACCTGAGCAAAGACCTTTGTTCATTTGTTCCTTTTCAAAGCATAGGTGAATTTGCTTTCTAGTATCCAAAGAAATAGCTCTTCAGCATGAGGTCAGGACACATTCCTTTCAGTTCACTGTAGCCAGTTTTTTTGTTGTGCGATGGAGACACAACTCCCTATGCATTTTGCCCTAAAAGAGTTCTTAATATAAAGAGAACTTCTGTATCTCAAATTCAGTTTTAAAAAATGTTATTTCAACAATTTTTGAAGCAATAGCCCAAGTAAATTATCTGAAAGCTTTCACCTATTGTAATGTTAATTATAATGTTTGATTTCAGCTTTGACTTTGGCATCCGGCCTTTATTATGTCTTTTTCAAGCATGTCTTCACCTTTTGTCGTAGGAAAGGAAAACTTTATTTTGAAACAACAAATTTATGTTGGTGATTTCAGCTACTTCAGTGTCAATCAGGAGAATTGACAAAGTTGACCCTCTACTATGAATTTTTCAGGCATGAGACAATACTACTTTTCAATGTCAGACCAAGATGTTTTTTGGACTCTTTACAAGCCACTGAATTATGGATACTGAGCAGAGTAATCAGTAGAAGTTCAGTATATGTTAGCAAGATACAACAGTTGTTTCTTTAAATGCTCCTGTGGAGTTCTTGCTGGCCAGGAGCACTGCATCCTGCATTTAAGCCTCTACTTACAAAGGAAGACTATGCCCTTTGAAAGAAGGAAAGTGAGAGTGGTGAAAGAGGCAATCTACACACTCTAAGCTGAACACTAATGAAGTTACCTAGCCTCAGAGGAAAAGAGTGGATGCTCCATCTTCCTCTGTCAAGCCAACATTTCTATGAGCTTTTAAATTCTGTACTTAATGCTGATATGCATCTTTGTAAAAGTGGTGTTTTTCCTCCTGAGCCAAGCATATTTATCAATCTCATGAGTTGCATTTTAAGTAGCTGGAGATTTGAATACTTTAAAGTGTTTTAGTAAGTTCTTGAATAAACAGGATCCAGACTGGGCTCTTACTTATAAAGAAGTTGCTATATTAACTACACAATGTTATTAATTTAAGTGGACTTGCATATTTATGAATAAGGTGAAATTTGGTCTATGTGCTATAGAAGTTTGTCTTTTAATTCTGACATTCATAAAGGTCAATCCAGATGCTAAAAGCAAATCCTGGTACAAAAGATATACAGTCCCAGATTGTGCATGCCCAAACATCTTCAGAGTCCTAAACACAGATGCTTAAGCTGCTGCTCATCTCAAAGAAAAATCTTATTTAAACAAAGCAGGTTAACTGCTAGAAAGGAAAAGAGAGGAGAGGAGAGGAGAGGAGAGGAGAGGAGAGGAGAGATGTTATGAAAATCTGGAGAAATAAGCTACTAATTTAGAAAAAAAAATCAAATTCCATAGGCTTTTCCACATGCATCATGGAGATTAGCAAGAAACAATTGTTTAATATGCCATATCCTTGACTGTTCTGATTTTCTTCTTACTGGTGTCCCTGCCCAAGATTTTCATGCAGCTAATTCTGGACTAAATCAAAAGAAGAAAGCTTAATTTTAATTTGCAAGTGACTTTCACACTGGAACAAACTTGAAACTATTTTAATATTGAAGAAAAGCAATTAACTTTCTCAGTATTTTTTCACTTGCATATTTGGTGTTATTTCAGCTGTGTTTTAAAACGAGTTCTCTGCACCTCACTTCACTTCCTCCTTGATTTGGCAATAAAATCTGATATCAGTGTTAGTCACATTATGGTCTTCTGTAGAAACTAACCTGAAGAGAGATTTTACTCCTAGCTGAACCTACATAAGTCTGATGGAATGTGATACTCAGTCACTTCGCTACTCACTTGGTCAATTAACTGTAATCTCCTTTGAGGCTTGCAGACAAATGGAATGATTCAGTGAAAAAACTGTTGGTTTCAACATAGTATGTGTGTGTTACAGCAAATCTATGTGCTTTTGGGCTCAACGGTTCGTCTTGCTTTAATCAGGTAGGCTCCATCCAGCAAGGAACAGTGATGCCATTTTACTGTTTGTGTAGTGTGTACTCCTGTGTTCCCAAATAGCTCTGTGGGCTCCTGCAGGACTAGCAAGTCTGTACTTTGTGCATCATGATCTGGAAGGTGCAAAGAACCTTCATGAGTGCTAATGAGGAGGAAATACAATTCCTCACACATCCCAGATGTCAGAGTGTGTCTTCATCTCTGCTTGCACTAGACAAACTTGCGCAGGGCCCCATCCAACCTGGCCTTGACACTTCCAGGGATGGGACAACCACAAGTTCTCTGAGCAACCTATTACAGTGTCTCACCACCCTCACAGCCAAGAATTTCTTTCTAATATGTAATCTAAACCTACCCTCTTTTGGTTTAAAATCAAACTCCCTTGTGCTGTCATTACATGCCCTTTTAAATAGTCTCTCTCCATCTTTCTCATAGGCTCCCATCAGGTACGGGAAGGCTGCAATTAGATTGTCTTGAAGCCTTCCCTTTTCCAGATGGAACAATCCCTATTTTCTTAGCCTTTCCTCATGAGAGGTACTTCATCCTTCTAATCATCTTCATGGTCCTCCTCTGGACTTGCTCCAACATGTGGATGTCCTTCCTGTACTGGGGACCCCAGAGCTGGAAGCAATACTCCAGGTGAGGTCTCACTAGAGTGGAATAGAGGGTCTGGCCATGATGCTTTTAATATAGTCCAGGATACGCCTGGCTTTCTGGGATACAAGTGCACATTGCCAGCTCATGTCCAGCCTCTCATCCACCATCCAAAATGTCATGCCCTGAGAAAATCATAAATGTTTTAAAAGCACATTTTCCCCAAAGTTTTGTCTTTTCCATTTCCCTTCTGTTTTCAGGGTCTTGAAGGCATAGCAGCCTTCCTCCTTTCAAGAGGTTCTTCCCATTTCAAGAGGTAGACTGTCTTCCAAGAAAGATCTTGGCCACATGTCCTTTTGCAGATTTTCTTCTCAGAGAAGAACAGCTGCTTGGGAGAGAGCTGGTGAATTGATTGCTGCAGATTCTGTTTCTCATAACCCTCACAGCCCAGAGCAGGAAGCACATAATGAATCTTTTGCCACCCAGCAACTCTGACTGCACTCAGGCCAAGTCTCAGCCCTGAGTTAATGGTTCATATGCATTATTTCTCTTAGTTGTTTCTGTGAAGTGTGGCTGTCATTTATGCACATGCGCAGACATTGCAGTTCTCAACTCAAAAAAAGAGGTTGTATATTGAGGTGTGTACTCCATCCTACTTCTGTAGGAAGTATTTCCCTCATAATGGATGAGCAGCTTGTTTATAACTAAACTGAGCCCAGGGACAGCCCTTAGCTTGGTTTACTGTCTGCTATCTTCCTATTCAAGGGACAATAAAGCAAGGGCAGGCAACAGCTGTGTGGAAAAGGAGTTAAAGAATATCTTTGTCAAATCCAAGCTTTGCAACCACGCCTTGGGGAAGGAAGTGGACATTTTAACTTAGCAGACCCCCTGGGAACTATAGGTATAGGAGAAGGGACATGCCCCAAGTGGAGATTCTTTTGCTTAGGGGCATGCACAGGACAATGGCCTTTTTAAAACATTGGATCTCAGCTGAAAGAGTTATGGAAGCATTGCAGCAGCTACAGGGTTTGGAGTGGATGTCCAGGAGCTGGGTTAGCATATAAAGTTTCCTTTTCTTTCTGTGCATCTGTCTGGAAATGCAGCAACTCCACCACTGGTTTTTGAACTAGAAAGTCAAGTCTGTCTTCCCTTTTACCTTCACTTTTCTCTGGTGATCAGCATGATTTTAGGACAATCAGCAAACTACTGATTCTCCATTTCCCAATGAAACAATAAGCCATAAAACAAGCTTACTGGAACATTCTTGCAATTCTCAGCACATCGCTGAAGACTTGGGGAATAACTGAGTGCTTCCATTATAAACAGTAGGGACCACTTTGAATGCTGGTCATGCAGGGCATCAGCCAAGAGGGTTGTTCTCTAGGGATCAGTGTTAGCCAGCGTTTCTGGAATATTCTGCACAGTGGTGGGAGGAGGTTCAGGCCTCCCACAAGTTTGAAACAAGAGCCAAAAAGGAATAATGATTTGCCAAGGCTGGAAGAGCACTACTTCAAAGCAAAGGCTAAACAATCGATACTCCCATCTAGTGGTGCAACTATACCCAATGGCTTAGACATGAGATATCAACCTGAGCCTCCCAGGGGATATGGAGTTGGATAGACCATGCCACAGGACAGCGTCACTTGTAGGAACCTCCGTAAGGCTTTGCAATCTGTGATAGACTACAAGACACATTCAAAAGCTCCTAAGAAACCAACTAACAATGTAATTTAAACCTGCAGCATTAGTAATAACAAATAAAAAGATAGCATCAGGATCAAGGGTGCTTTTAGGGCAAGGGAAGTGTGAAACAGCATTCTCAAAATTTCTTAAGTAACTTTCAGTGAGATATAAGTGCCCACATTATCTTGGCTTTGGTTCCTAAAGTATGAAGGCCCCTATCAAAATGCTATACCAAATTAGTAATTACTTGTTGTTACACTGATTACCGTGTAATTAATATGTTATTGTTCTAATATGCTGCTGAACTTCTAATTATTGACCAGAACAATATTGTGGTTTTGTTTGTTTGTTGCTTCTTTAGTTTATATCTGAAAGCTTGGAGTAAGATGGAAACAACTGAACAACTATCATATGCTCAATTTGTGACATTATTAGGAGTCATCCCATGACACTATTGTAAATAATTTCATGAGGTGTGCTTAGTTCTTTCTAATACATTTATTTTCACTTGTTGTGCTTGGAAGCTGAGCAGACCAGCAGGAAAATGGTGCTGTTCTTCTCACTGGATCTTTGTTTTAAAGGCACAGCTGCTGCCTACAGGATATCCCCAGAAGGAAAATTCATTAATGACGCTGAGATAGTACTTGCGAAGTGACTGTGCTGTACAACTAGTAAAGAAATTTATAATATATTCTCTTTCTATACTGTAATTGTTACTGCGCAGTTTTGACTTCACTGTCCTTCTTTACCTACATATAATAAAGCAAATAGAAAAATAGTTCTAACATTGATCTCATATATGCACTTTCCAACAACACATTTTAGAACACTTTCCACTGCCACAATCCCCATTTTACAGATTCACAATTTCCAAATCTCAGTCTAGGGCAACATAGGATAAGGCTTAACATAAGCCAAAGGACAAGATGCTCCTTGAGATGACAGAGTACTCTGGAGTACATGCCTGCTGTAGGTGAAGGACAGAAAGGAAGCTCTTCTGACAAGCAATAGGACTTCAAGCAACAGACAATGCTTGGCTTGCACTTCACTGGAGGTCACAATAAAGAAGGAACTGCAAATTATTTTGTTAATCTGAGTAGGAAAAAGAGGGAGGAACATGAATAGTGCTTAACTAGTCGTTAGCTGAATATCTACACTGTTCTCTCCAAAAAGCAAATCCAGTATTGGCAAGCCATGAATTTAATGACTTGGTACAAGATGTAAAATGAACCTGCAGAATGGTTTATGACAGGTTTGTTAATGAAAGGTTCTGTGTTTATTTATAGGGATGAAATTAATCCAAGACTAGGCAATATTTGAGAAAAATTCAGTAAGAATTAAGTTAGGTTGACTGAAATTAAGCAAAAAGTATTTATAAAACTATTAGGAATATGCAAGTGCCGATAAAATCCATTTCCAATCAAAACAGAGTTGTCAGTGTTTGCATCTTATGTGGATGTTATACACCTGTAAATGAAGGGAAAGTCTATGGCAAATGAATGAGAACCCACAAACCCAGTGGGTGGCTGTCACAAGAAATTATGCAGCCAGACTAAAAGAAAAATCACTCTTCAAAATGCAAAAGAATGCATAGGTAGCAAAGAAACTAGAGATGCTGCCTTAGTGAAGTCAAGGAATGTAAAGACCACATCAGAACCAATACCACCTTGTCAGTAACGAAGAAGGTGTCACTGGTAGCAATTATTTCTAGAATGAAGTACCACTCCAAAGCCCAAGCAGAAGTCCAGTGCACAGTCAAAATAATGCTTGCAACAGTCCATAAACAGTCACAGTTCTCAAACCTTGCACAGTTGTCAGCTAGAGATTTTTTTATAAAGTACAGAACCGCTAATCATCGTGTGAAGTGTATTCATAAGCGCACTTCATGCACAATCACATATGGATCCAATATTCAGGTTATGTAAAACTGCTATTCCTATACTAAAATCCTGAGAACTTCAGGATGTCAACACAAATCTGCATCCTGCTCCAGACACCTGAGAAAGGAACAAGTGCATCATCAGATTAACATGTTTTCATCCTATTATTTCAGTTTAAGGTAAAGTTAAAAAAATGGTACTTTAAAAAAAGACGTGCTATTGCTGTTGCATGTTCAATTGAAAAACGTATTAGAGATTGCAAGTTATCTAGACAAGTTTTTACCTTACTTTTCAGAACTCTTGGTAACACTCAGATACTGCATTCCAATAGAATGATGGCAGGAATCCACCTTCATCAAATGATGCAAATAATAAAAATTCAGATGTATATATGCAAAGGATGATTTGTGGCTCTGTTACTGCAGGCATGACAGTGATGTTTATATATGCAGCTCTCCCACCTCTACAGTAATAACATACACACAGATTGAAAAAAGAGAAGTATGCAATTGTGTTTGACTGAGGGTTTCCATCAATATGTGTGTGGGAGAAAAGTGATTGTGGAATCTCATCATACATTACCCATTTGCTGCCTCTATTGCAAAACCATCAGAAAAATACAATCTATAAATATTTTCATTCCTATTTGAATAATGTGGCTTACCATTAAACACCATTACTTTAAAATATGTACTCTCAGAAAATTTTAATTTTAAATCATTGAACTTAACTTATTGTTATTTTACCGCTGTTTTGATTCATTTTAGCTCAAAATTGGTATTGCTGGTGAAAGACGGTCATCAGTAAATAAAGTGACCTTGAAACCACCAGTTGTGCGAGGCATTAACAAGAGGGAAGACATGACAAAAATGACAGAGCATTTTCACTTCTCCTGCATTCCCCTGTCAAAGATGAAGTACAGAGGAGCATAGTATCTGTTCTTAGGAAATATCTATGAGCATTAACTAATTATAATGCTAGCCCTCTGTGTGCTAGATGTGGTGTCACTCTCTCACAAACACTTTACTCGTTGCACTATCATCAACTCAATTATTTTAGGTGCTTCTTGACAGGTGTATATGACTTGTTCTTTCAAAAGCTCCTTGTGATGAACTATTCCCAGTGGCTTAATGCATATTCCCATATGCCACAGACTGTTAAGAGCCCAGACACATTACCAGTTAAAAAAACCCTCAGCAACATTCAAACTGATAATATAGCAAGAGCCAGTCACAATGACAAGAAAATTTGTAACTTATGTATTGATGCCAAACAAACTACCAAAAGCATACCATGACTTAAGTGGGTTGAAGTCCATTGTTGCCTCATCCTCTGACTTTAGCATGAAGAGTGTGAGGAGTTAGAGTGGGAACACTTGGAAAAGAGCAGAACAGCATGACTTGGAGTCTCCTCTCTAGCCAGTGCGGATGTGGGAGAGAGCACACACTTGGCACAGGTCGGCAGGCTCTGAGACAGCACCACCAGCTTGTAGCATCCTGCTAAGAGCAGCAGCTACTAAGACAAATAGGAGAACATTGTGCTATGCTTGGGGTCCTATTTTATCCCTTGTGCCAGAAAAAAAACTCTATGCTTTAAGGGCCTCCCATGGTTTAGGTGAGATCTTTACTCTTGAAGAGATTTCCCTGTACCTTTGTCCTGTTGCAGCCAAATATAAGTGTTAAAGTGAGGGTTCAGCAGGAACTTAAACCAAATCACAACCAACCATATATATGTCAGTTCCCAACTACTGATATTGCAACTCCATCCTTGGGACCTTGATTCATGTGTTTTATTTTCAGAAATAAAAATACTCCCTATATCTAGTGTAAAAAAACAAAAGGGAAAAATGATGCCATCAGGAGTGTTGGTATATTGGGTGTATGTTAGGCTTTCAAACACCACATTTTAGACCTGATTTCCACTGAAGTGGTGGCAGTGCACAGTATTGGGAGATGGAGCACCCTTCATTTGTTTCATGCTCATATCTCATTAAAATCCTACCCTTTCCCATTCACTGATAGAAATCTATCTGCTCCCATGGCACAAAATAATGAGAAAACTGTAAACAAGAAACCTGGTTACAGATACTCGGGAAACTCCCTGCCAAAGGTTGCTCTGTTTATCCACAGTGCAATGTATATGCTTTACAGATGTGGAATATAATTAATGGGGAATATTACCTGTCTCCACTTTTAAAGCTGTTGTTTTAAGATGATGCCACATACAGACAATACTCCCTAGCTAAATTAAACTCCCACAGTAACAGGAGGGAAAGAAGTTTAGGGCTATTTGCTACACAAACCCAGATCCCATTGCTTAATTTTGCAGTAGAAATGATGTACAGGTAGGCTAGCTGGTGCTCAGGCCCTTGTCTTATTTTCAGTTCTTTTGTACTCTTATTTTCCTATGTTATGGGGCAGTCAGACCAAAAACTTGTTGTTAGAGCCATGTACAACCTGTTCTTTCTGCTTTGTGAATGCTTCCTTTATAAGGCTATTTGTCAAAAAGATAGAGGACAAATAGGAGACACTTTTTGTATTGCTAAAACTAAATTCAGATCTGATAGAGACACACAAAAGTGGTGCCAAAGTCCTTCCAGTTAGGTATTTCATCATGCCTCTCCATTTGATCCTACTTCTATAGAAAATAATAGTGAATTCCCATTGATCCCAAGGTTAGAGAGCTGGGCTTAACTTCAAAACATCTGCTGAACAGCTCTACAGTGAGTGCTGGCATTTCTGACTCTCAAATCCTTCATTAGGATGGTATACTGCTAGAAACTTTGCTTTTTAAAGGGTTTACTTACTTTTTTTCATATTTAATAAACTTGCTGTGCAATCATGGTGTTCCTGCTGCTGAGGGAGATAGCCCATGAGTGATACACACCCCCATGAATTCCTGTCAGGAAGTGTAGATGTGCTATTACTATGCAGGTATATTTACAACTACTTCCATCCTGTTTGACATTCACTAGGCTTCTCGGTTTGTAGTCTAATGGGATTTATGTGCTTCTACACTATTGAAATCTCAGTATGCTCCTGCATCACCTCTGGCACCAAGTACTTGGGCATGTTTCCTTGGTCTTACAAATGTGCTTTGGTCTTACACAGGTGTATGCTTTCACTAATACCAAGATTTCACAGAACATAAAGTTACCTTTTCCTAAACTCTATCTGCTGTAGTTTTACTTCAGTTTCTGGTTTTTTTCTTTTGGGAGCAGATGATAGCTGGAGCAAGAGGTCACTGCTGGAGTTAAGGAAAATGGTAACTGTGCACTAGCAAATACAAGAAAGATGTAGATCTAAATAGAATAGGACTATGAAGTCAAACTCACATTCACCACACTTTCCTTGCCATGCTGAAGTGTTCTTTATCTTCAGATCAAAGCCTCCCCTTCCCTTCCTTCCATCCCTTTCCCTTTCCCTTTCCCTTTCCCTTTCCCTTTCCCTTTCCCTTTCCCTTTCCCTTTCCCTTTCCCTTTCCCT
>JAWWLZ010000001.1:91939591-91963109 GCA_035041345.1 Poliocrania exsul | reverse complement strand
GCTGTGCCTACCTCTGTGGTATCACACCCTGCCAGCCTTCTTTGTGTTCCTTTGTTCTCTTGAGGACCCAGACATTAAGCTGGATTGCCTTGTCCTGGCCCAAGCGGGCTCGCCCCGTGCCCAGGAGAAACCCTGTGTTAGTCTCCTGTGCCTCGTGGCTGGGCGGGGGCAGGGCCAGGGCCCAGCCAGCCCTGCCCCTGTCCCAGTTCTATTGGTCAAGAGACCTTGACCCTGCCTCTCCCTCAGTTTTCACCAATCCGGCCAGACCGGGGGACCGCCCCCAAAGGTCTGTTAATACCGGCGCCTTTTTTGAATAAACGGATTCTCTGCCCTGCAACGGCTTGGAACTCTTTGTCTCTCCCTCCCTTCTCTGTCCCCATGGGACAAAGGGGTTAGCAGGGAAACCCTTCTCCCTTTCCCTTCACACACACAGAAGAGACCCTTTCTTTCCCCTAAAACCTATAGACGAGAATATTTTTCAAGTTCACCACAGCTGCCAGCTTTTAGGAGTGTTTTACTGCCCATGTACTTAGGGTGCTAGTCTTTTGCTTGTGTAGGCTTTGTGATCTTGTTAAAGTGAAGAACTGAGATTTATGACATTTGTGACTTTACTGTATGACTCTGTCTATAATCCTTGTGCAGTGCCATGAAAACACTGGCTGGAGGACAACTGCTGATGTCCGTGAGATGGAGCACCACAAAGAAGAGAAAGGAGCTCCCAGCTCTGCTCACGTTGAAGTCCTGACCCTGTTCCTCACGTTTTACAAATGCAGCCGAAGTAGACTCTTTCTCACAGCTTGGGGATGACTTCTGCAGTAATGAGACAACTGGTAGAAAAATCCAAGCTGAAGTAGTTCCCATACCTTTGTCTTTTTCTTGCAGCTCTTTACTGTTTCTTACAAATCTGGATTCTTCATGACAATCAACAAGTGACTTGCACGTGCAAGGGACTAAACAGACAGGTGACCTGGGTGTGGTTCGAAGTTCATACTATTGAACTTCCTTCTTAAGGCAAATATTAGGGAGAGGAAAGCAAAGAATAGGCTGTGACTGCTTATCAGCTTCCACATTCAAGACAGCACTGAAAGATAAGAATCACTTATTAATATAGGTCAGGTCAGCTGTAAATTAGCACTTTCCCACAAGACCAGAGAAAACTAGAAAGAAATTGTGTCCGTTATATCTTTGAGTCCCAGGGCTGCTTCAGAGACAGTGCAGCTCACACTTGGTGGTAGACTCTGGATTCATATTCATTGTGTTTCCTACTGCACCCTGCAAAGACACAACAAACACTAGCCAGCAACTAGGCTGGCTTTTCAGACATACATGCAACAGGATACACACAGACATCTTCCTGAGATGATCTATGCCATGGTGGCAAACATTCTTCTCGTCTTTTCCCCCCCATCAGTTCTGTACAAGCAAAAAGTCTTTGGAAAATCTTTGTATGCACACACACCGGTACTCATTGGCCAGGATGCAACAAGTCCTGTGAGCCCAGACAAATCTACACAGGCATATGAAACTAAACCATCTCAACACTGAATCAGGGAGGATTTTGTCAGGATGTTTCTGAAGAAGAAAGAAATAACTTGTTTTGGAGAGAAGGCAATTCTGCCAATCATTTGCCATGAGATGGTATGAGAAGGGGAAACCAGACCACTTTCACTGCTAAGGGAGAGCTGTTAATTGAGGTCTGTAGGCTCCAATCCTAAACCCACATCAGCAGCTGAACAAATGCAATGCTGCAATGCATCTGATGTGTGCAGAAGCCAACAACAGTATCTCCAGCTTATTAAAAATCTGCTTGATGACTAGAAACAAAAGGCAGGTCAGCACTAACGAGAATCATGGCACGTGATAACTGCAGGTCCCTCTGGATGCAGCAGGACAGGAATGTCCAGCCAAAAGTGCCTTATCCAGAGGCAGCATTGCTGAAGAGCCAGAAGATTCACTGCCTCATGAGGTGCTGAAGGGACCAGGCTGAAACATTCTCTTCCTTCCCTGCCCCAGGCAGGGAAAGTGTGCTTCCCCAAGCTGTTTGATGGTTTGCAGAAAGACAGTGGCAACCCACCTAACATGTCCTCTGAGGAAGTAATAGCAGAAAAATATCTCAGGGAACCCTGAGAAATTGGAGATGCACAATTTGTGGGTAACCAGTGCTTACTCATTCACATAACAATAAAAGCACGTATTTTGTTCAAAACCAAAATAGTTGTGAAATAAAATTACAATTACTTGGATGAAACTCAGAGTTGGTAAAGTCAATGGAAAAAATCCCTTGTCCATTAGTGGAAACATATTATCCAAGAAAATATTTTGAAAAGCTTAAATAAGCTTGTGCCTGGGCTTTAAGGATCTTTGTGTACTGTACCTGCCAGTTTAAATGATGACTACAAAGATCTGTTATAAAACTTTTTCCAGGAGAGGCGAAAGCTTTCTCTGTGTCACAGTTTTTAATATACTGCGACTCTTGCTCACAGTAAATTAGGTTATTTATCCCCTTTATTTATATGCACTGCTCTAACATGGTAACAAACCAAAATGATAGATGCATCTATATCAGTCTTCAAACTCAATAACAAAGCAACAGCTACTGTGTGTAACTTTACTCTATTGCTATCAATTTATATAAAAGACAAATTCTTCAAGCTGTAAATGTGTGAAAGTAAATTCTTTACTATTCTGGAGTCGCCAGCAATTACTTTGTCCTCTGATCTCAAATCCTTTTCCAGGCTGATCCACATCATGGGGGCCTAATGTTAATCTCACATACCTTATCATAATTCACTTTCTGGCTTCCAGAGAAGTTGTTCTTTATTACTCCACTGAAATTTAAGGCAGAATCAGACCAGTGGTCGGAAATAAACAGGATGCAGAGTTCTTCCATTTTGGAATTCAGAGTCTAAGCCAAAAGCAGAATGTCAAAGGCTGAAGTAAACCTTATTGGATTGCAGACTAACTCCTCCTGCCTTCTGCAGATAAATTTTACATTTAGATGTATTGAGGAGACTCCCACTGCAGTCAATAAAAATTGTGCTCAACCAGTGTTATTTGTTGCCAGTCCAACTGCCCATTCTGTAAGTGCTTTGCTGAAAAAAAAAAGGAAGTCTTCAGGCAGCAAACTGTCCGGATACTGCGTTTAAACTATCTCAGACCCCACGTAGAATATCTTAGTGTTACCAGCTTCCCTGTACTATTCACTTAATTTATGCTATTCATTTACATTATATTCCAAACTGATTATTATATTAAAACAAGCATACTAAAGAACAGCACATTTTAAAATAGTAACAGATGGATGTCTGTAGAGTTGTACAGATTTAGATTTTTATTTTAATTTAATTAAATATTTTTTAAAAATTGATTTAGAAGTAACCACCTTTCACTTTGCTTCTTAAAATGCATGCTTATAGTTTATTGTATCAGCCAGCATATAATAATATAATATAATATAATTAATATAATATAATTAATATAATATAATAGAAATTTTATAGACAGTAAGTCTGGGTAAAAATATACTGGGAAAATATCCATTCCATAATTTCTAATTATGTTTATAAATTTAGATTTTTGAATGAATGCTATACAGGACTATCGCTCAAGCAGCACTGTTGCCACAGAACCAGTTTGAGGAAATATCTACATCATAGTGCCTCTCAATAGAATTTTTGTTGTCTTTATGTGTGTAAGACAACCCATTTGCATCACATCATATCCCATCCATAAACGAGGATTTGTTTTATTTTTGAAATTAGCTCTAGGTTTGAAATTTGTTTTCATGATGTCCTAGACTGAGGGGGAAATACTTTATTCATTAATTGCTTTGCAATTCATGAAACTCCACAATTAAATGGAAGTAAATGGAAGAACTTCTCTGGGATTTACAACCAATATTTGCTTTTGGCATGAAGTGTTATCACAACATAGTTTTTAAACTGTTAACCTATTGTTGTGTTTTGTCTTTCACATCCTTGGGATGTTACTTCTTAATTTAGTAAATCGCACCTTTTCCCCTTTAGCTTTAATGGCTTTTATTTCGACACTTGTTTCCCAGCTTTGAAGGCGTGCCTTTTCCAGGCATCTTACACCTTACAAATATGGGCACAAAGAAGCTACAGTCTCAGATGCATTTACACAGATGCTTATCGTAGAGCATAGATTCAGCACAAAGAAAGGTTATCTGTCATTACTCTAATAATTTGTAAGCAAAGACTTACTTAGGCTATTTTCAAAGTAAAGTACTATTAAATTTGAACAAGGACTAAAATATGCTTTAAGGTATTTTTAGCCGTTCAGTAAGCTGAGAAACGGTAACAACGGCTGCACCGCAAACATTTCTCTTTTCCTGTGCCGCTGGACAGACACTGGAAGCTCCACCGGGGCGATCAGTGCCATGTGGGTCCGGCGGCGGGAGGGACCATTTACCGCAGCTCCGGTAGCATCTCTCTGATCTCTTCTTTCCTTTGTGATCGCTGATCCAACAGCCTTTTATCACATTGTTTTTGTACCCGCTTGATGAGCGTGTTAATGGGTTTCTTCTCAGGAAACCTTTAAGCTTAAAATACTTCTTTAATTAATGGAGCCCAATCTTTAAGAGCCAAAGCCGGCTGGAGCTTCCACACTGCCGGGGTGCGGGAGTCCCACCGACCCAGCTCACGGGGGAGGGCTGAGTAAAGGGCCATGCGTTCAACTTTCCGGACTGGCCACAGAGAAACACCGCGCCCCTGGCGGTCTCACCGGGGTCCCGGTGCCGGAGCTCCGCGGTGCTCACCGCGCTCGGCAGGCGGGGGACACTGAGACTAGGCGGGAAGGCTGCCGGGCAGGCGCCCGCCCGCGCACCTCCCACCCTTCCCCTGCCGCTTTGAACTTCTCCAGCACAGACCGCTGAAGGTGCAGCGCGGGCCCCCCGGCCCCGCCACACCACAGCGAGAGACGGCGCAGTACCAGCGCCCCGTGCCCGCGCATCCCCCCATGCACGGCCGGTGCGGGGGAAGATGCCTCGCTGCTCCCGGCCCCACACACTCCCCGCACGGGGTAAGATGCAGCTCTGCCCCCAAGCCCCTGCCCATGCGGAGGAAGATGCGGCGCTACCCCTGCCGCCGGGGTGACCCCCTCCCACCGCAGCGGCCGCCCCTCCCGCCGGAGCCGCCCCGCGCCCCTGCCTTTCCTGAACAATGAACCGGGAGAGCGCGGCACGGACCCGGGGCAGCCCCGGCCCCAGCCCCCTCTGCCCGCCCGCCAGCCAGCTCAGCCTCCCGCCCCTCCACCGTAGCGCCCGGCCCCGCCCGCGAGGTAACGGGCGCAGCCCCATCGCGGAGGGGCCGGGCAGCGGCGCGGGGGGCGCTCGGCCTCGTGCGGGGGGCGGCCCCGGCGGGCGGCGACTCCCGGGGGTGGGCAGCGCCCGGGGGGCGGTGCCGAGCCGAGCCGAGCCGAGCGGCGCTCCTGCGAGCCGCCCGCCGCCCGTGTCACCGCCCGGCGCTGGTGCCACTGCGATCCGGCGGCTGCCGGGGTGCCGCCCGCGCCCTGCGCTTTGTGCGTGCGGCGGCCACCACCATGCGGGGGGAGCGGCACCGCGTGGGACGCGGCGAGGCGGAGCGCCCGCGCCGCCCCGGCTGCTGCACCTCGGGGGGCAGAGCCCCCAGAGAGCCCTGAGCGCCTGGCGGTACGTAGGGGCACCCTCGGGCAGAGGGCATTGCTTTTTGATTTTGGTTTGTTGTTTTTTGTTTTTTTTTGAGTGTGGGGGTGGTGGTGCTGGTGGTGGTGAAGTGGAGGATTTCTGCTGTGCAGCGTTTGATGGAAGGAAAATACTGTAGGTAAAGCCACATGGGTTTTCAGTGGCATAGCTTGGTGGCTTCTTGCCTTTACAGTTTTCAGGCCGGGAGTGTGCAGGGTGGCTTTTAGGAGGGTTCGCCTGCTCAAGAGAGCTTGAATAGATACGTTTAGAGAAGCAGTGCTTTCCAGGAATTTAAATGAGAGCCTTTTCTGTGGTTGCTTTTTGAGTCTGTTCTGTTAGTTCTATATTTGCTCTTGCAGATTGCTCTTATCAATAGTTAAACAGCTGTGTTAGCATATAAAAATCGGTATCTCAAAAGAAAAAAAAAAGTCTCTTGGCCGATTTACCTCTAATAAGCGGTGTAGATCACTTCTGCCGTCTCCTTCTGTATTTCATCGGGAATGTTGTCATCTCTAGTACTCAACTACCATTTGTAGTTTATTTTGTCATGGCAATGTGTTTCATTTGGTACTAGGAAAAAAATGATTTGGGTACTCATTCAAGTAATTTAGGTGATCTCTTGGAGTAAGGTTTAGTCATTTCTTCATATGGAGGGAACTGCTTAGAGATAGGCAGGAGGCAGCAACAAACCTCAAGGTTATGGGTTTCACCCATTTTTCAAACGGCTTTTCCTTTTTCAATCTTGGAAACTTTCTGAACTTTAACCCTTTTGCAAAGAAACTTTCCAGGCATGGTGTTTGCATCCAGGTAATTTTAATATATATATTAATGTGTGCATTTTTTTAAACTCATGCAAAAGTAATTTGGCTGGTTTTGATAGTGTGGGGCTGTTGGATATGAGGAATGAATTATTATTTTTTTCCATTTAAAGATGAAGTTCTTGCAGTGGTTTGTTGTTTGTTTGTTTGTTTGTTTGTTTTTAAGAGAGGGTTTACTATTTTTATAAATTTGAAGTATAGTTTTGAGGTATATGCATTTCAGATTAAAATACTGCTTCAAATCCTGCCATAGCTACCTACTGGTTTTGTGTGTGTTTTACTAAGACCAAATGCTGCTCTGTTGGGAAAAGATGGGCTATGTTTGCTGAATGGGAAACTGTGATAAAGGGTGTGAAGGAGAGGTCCTGACAGTGTATTCAAACCCGAGGACATTCAGCACTGATTTCTGCAGCTGACAACAAAGAAGTGTCTTTGCAGACACCTCTGCTGTAGGAGGCAGGACTACTCTTGCCATTTGCTGTGGAAGCGCTGGATTTGAGATCTTGTAAATGAAGACTTCGAAGTATTGTAGGCAAAGGTCTTCTCTGATAGAGTTTAGGTCCTCTACAACTCCTGGTGTGGTAGTCAGATAACTCTTTTCTGTCCTGCGCTTCATCTGGGCAGAGGACAGGATTTCCCAGCATTGTCCACACTGCACGTTCAGAGTTGGAGGATGTATACGAAGTGTTAGAGGTTTGTTACAAGGTTACAGACCTCTATGTCTATGTTTTGTGATACATTTTCTTACTGAGGAAGTGAAAAGAAAGGCCAAACAATAGGGAAAGTGTTACAAAAACTTTATAAAAACAGCTTAAAGGGATGTTAGGGTTGCATAAGTAAATGTCCCTGTGGAAAGGCATAATGGCTGAAGTTGTACGTTCACCTTATAGCTTGTCCTTTGAAATCTGCAAAATGATTGTTTTATGCACTCTAAATATAGAGTTGTGCATAAATAAAATCTGGAGGGACTGTTTCCTGATTTAAAATTAAGAAAACAGAATAGAAAATAATTGTAGTACTTCAGAATTTGATTTTATATCAATTGCAGATTTATGAAGTGAGTTAGAACAGCACCCTAACAATTGCATTGTGAAATGATGCTGTGTGTTCTAGTTACTGCATATACTATTGGAGCATGCTACATTTTATGTAAATGGTTGGAATGCTACTAGTCCATCAGAAATAGCATGCAAATCTCTCTGCAGTAATTTTCAGATTGCATTTTGGAAACTTCCCTGCATTTGCTAAGGAATTGGCTAAGGATCTATAGAGAAGTACTTGGGCATTATGGTATAGGGTCATTTTCTGTGTATTTAGCTACTAATGACATTAAAAGAAGCCAAAATATATTAAATACCTTTCTAATATTAATTATCTTGTTAAGAAATTACTGCAAATACTATTGAAATCACAGATGTGTACAAAGGCTGTGTGATCAGTGTGAAGGCAAATCCAGGGAATAGGGTCAGTGGGCAGTCTGTTGATCTGTGAAAATCTGTTGAGTTGCTGTTGCTGCTACAAAAAGAATAGGTTGCCCCTGTGGCATTGGAACTTTGGGACTTGCTTCAAAGAATGGAAAATCTGACTTTGCTGCTACTTTGGCAGTGTAGAAATCATTTTTGTCAAGTAAGACTGTTGGCTTCCTCAGCATAAAGGTTTACCACCCTTAAATAACTCTTCCTTACATTAAGCAGTATCCCTTTCATGTGTTTGAAGTGTGTTAGAAAGGCTGGCTGGCAACATTTGTACTGATGAACGAAAAAGAAAGAAATTTACAACTTTAAATTATTTCCCTTGTTGTTAGTTATTACTAAGCATTAGACTGCCACACTTGAATATAATTAATGTAGTAAATGGCTTATTAGGCACCATCTGAACTTTTGCCTTGTTTAATTATAGAAGCTTAGTGCAGTGGCCTGTGTACAATATTCACCCCAAATAATTGCTTTCAGACTTTTATCTGACCATGTCATTTTTGGAGCAGCTGCATGCATGTTTTTTTGGGTGAACTTTGCACTTCTTAGGCTCTTGTTTGCAGTCCTGCCACTACATTTCCAATTTGCATAACTAAAAGCGTTTTTGATTTTGCTGATACTAATTCAGAGCAACTGTTCTGCATGCCATTCATGTTAATTTGTTTTGAACTTTCTTAAAATTCTGTAATTCACTTGCATATCTGGCTATTAACCAATCCATGACACAAATAGGAAGGTTTTAATATTTTTTCCTGAAAGCATATGTCTTGAAAATGATGCTAAGAATGTAAAAGGAGTGGCATAGGATGAAATTGGTGTCACAAAGAATTTATAATAAAAGGCTCAGATTCAGCAAACCCTTCTTCATGTGCTTAATTACATATATTAATTTCATAATAAATGCCATCTTCCTCCAGTAGAATTCATGGTGACATATTCAGAGAACAAGATCATATGAAAAGCTGACTGCAACTACCATATGATAAATGAGAATAGTGTAAAAAACTTGATATTTGTTATTGGGTTTATGAACACTTTGTATTTTAGATCCAGTCTTTTCTAAGGTGCAACCATAGAAAACTGATTTTCTGGATCAGTACCCCTTCTGAAAAAAGCAATCTTGTAAAGAAATTCAGATTTATTTTCATCCACTCTGAAAATTGTACATAGACTAGAAACAGTTCTTCTGTAGTTGGCCTTGAGGGCAAAGTATGCCCAAATCATTTTGTTTGCATGATGTGTTTTTCAGAGATTTTTTTTCTTTTCAGAAGGATGAACATTTTAAGGGTTAAAGGTCAGGGACCTGTTGCCAGTGTTCCTGATGAGGGTCCCTGACGTTGGGAACTTGCTCCTGAGAGATGCTCTGGCTGACCTTGTTGGTCTGCAGTGCTTCCAAGCCCTCTTTGACACCAGTCACTTTGGAGAAGCCAGGTTCTTCCATACTGATGAAGGTGGCCAGAGCTCAGTGGAACTGCGGAAGTGGGACAGAGCTAGGCTCTGGAGTTTGGTGGCCTGGATGGCTGTTACATTTCATTGGAGACGTGGCCATGCAGCAGGCTGTGTGTGTGTGTGTTATCGTGCTGTGCTTTCTGGAAGGTTGCCCTTAAAAAATCTAAATGTAAATGAATAGTAAATGTTATTCATTTCATAGCTCTGCAATTGTCATCAGAGTAGGATTCACCACAGGTTTTGTACAATCCACTGTTTGTTTTATTACACTGTATGAATGCCATCTAAGAGTAGTTGGGCCTTTTATACCTAGGGCTGTGAAATGACTGAGAGTGCTCTGAGGACTGAACACATCTTTCTAACAACCTGTTAGCTGTGGAAAGGATAGTTTCTTCTTCCCTTGTGATACATATCTCTCTGGCTGGAAGATACGTGGCCAACCAGACAGAGAGGGGTTATTGAGATAGGGAGGTTTATTCTGTGGCTTTCTGAATCCATTATGTCAATGGTAGAGCCAAAGGTCTGGACGGTGTAAAATTTGATGAGGTCTCTTTATAGGATCCTCAGTTTAAGGTAGCTCTGCTAAGTTCTGTATGTGATTTTGGTAATGGAGTTGCCTTTCAGTCCCTCACTGGAAGGACTAGTTATAGTCTAGTCACTGTCCTATCAGTTTCTCAGTAAAGGCTTTTATCCTGTCTCTGTGAAATACCAAGTCTCTTTGGCCAATGTTGTACTGTTTGAGGGACTGGGACCTGAGTAAAACCTTCTTTATGTAAAAAATATAGTGATGTTCTCTACAATTATGGTCCAAAATGCCCTCAAACTTTGCATAATTGAGTAGTGAAGATTTTTTCATTATTTTATGAGGTTGATGCCTAGATGAGAAAAGGCTAGTTAAAAGTGCCATTTCAACACAATCAGGAAAATGTTGTAGGTATTTTATAATTCACTATGCAAAGCAGGAGGTGTTTGGCTCTGGACTGACAACAGATATCAGGCCATTCACCCTTATGCTGTAGCAGGGAAGAGAGGTCAATAACAAATGAAAGCTGTTACCAGCTGATGGCTGTTTAGTCACCTGTGAAATGCGGTTTTTAATAGACAGGTTTCCACATCATAGGAGCAGCAACCGCAATTAGATGAGCGGAGCCAGCCCCCTTGTCAGAAGATTCATACATCATGCCTCATCTTAGCCTCAGTCCGATCCCGGCAGTTAAGTGTTTCCAAACACAGCGCAGGGACCCGCGATTGCTAATCGTGCTCTGTCTGCTGGTGGAGAAAAGAGTGCATTTTGTTGAAGCTATGGGCCTGTCTTTTTTAGAAAGGCTTAATCTGTAAAAGCAGAAAAAAGTAGAGCCTACTGCAGCATCCATGAGCTTCTGGCTCCATGTGTATAAGTTGCTTGCCAAATGTTCAAAGTCTTTACTAGGTTTGCAATTTCATCTGTGGGAAGCATTGCAGAGGACACTCTGTATCTCCCAATGAAGCTAACTATTCATGTCCAGACGTGGTAGTAGTTAACTGACTAATTTTCTGAGAATTCAGTGATTAATTTTAACAAATTAGTTTTCTTTGAGTGTAAGCTCATGCATGCCGATTACAATAGTGTGCCTATGATAAAATTAAAAATTTTTATTCTTTAAGCCTCAAATCTGCTGGTGTACAATTATTTATCCAGTGTCTTAAAACATCTGTGTTTTGTAGGGAGTGTCATTGGGGAAGAGGAACAAATACACACAAAAAATAAATATTCTTTCTCTCCCCAAAAAGCCTAAATACCAATGAAATCTTCAAAGTGTTGCAAAATTCTTTCCTAGTGGTTAACGAGTATTTAATACATTGTATCATATAGTCTGCAAGGCCTGTAATGTGTTCAGTGAACCACAGACTTAGTTCCATAAAATCAGTGAAATGTCTTGTATTACCTTTAAATGGGCTTAGAGCGTAGATCCCAGTGAGTCCTAGTTTGTGTTCCAGCTACAGGCTCCTTAAAACAAAACAGTTTGTAGGAAACAAAGCTCCTAGCAAACATATCTGTGTTAGGTCATATTTTGATGTGTTGAAGAAGCTGCTTTTAAAACCAAACCTGCTTGTGCTAAATATACTGTGAGATGTCAGGGAGGAAGCATTGAGAATAAGAGGAGAGTAGGAATTTTTTTAATAAAGCGGTGTGCACTATGTGAGGGTTTTTCACCTAAAAATTGTGGTGCTAACACTGAAATTACATTGTAGCTGCATAGACAAGAAGCCTTATTTCTTAACAACACAAATGTGGTCTGTTGGAAAATGAAGCACTGACATGTTTTTAGACATACAACTTGGATGCAATCTTGCAGATGGATAGAAGTTTGTAGTCAAAACACCTTGACTCCACACCCAGACCTTTGTTAGTGCAGCTGAAGGGCACTGAATATCAAGAGTGGCTTTGCACTGATGAGTTTGTGTGACTGTAGCAGTGTGACATTGACATGTTCTTTACAAGTGTAGTTAAAAAGTTTACTTAGTGGAAGAAGTTTTACTAAGTATAAAAATTATTGCTTTGACAAAAAGGAGAAGAATGTGGCATTTACAAAGAAATCTCACTTGTTTTTCTTTCTTTTGTTTTGTTTTAACATGCATAGCTCTCAGTACCCTTAGATTTAAAAGATATTTAGAAAATACCTTTAGAAAAATGGAAGTTGCTTTAAAGATTGTTTCTTTCATTGTCTTGACAAACCTTGAAAAGTAGTTTCTTGCCTGCACATTTCAGAAACAGTTCTTAGGGGGTTTATTATGTGCTGAAACATATGTTTATAAAAAAGACTATAACCTGGTGGAAAAAGTGTCTTATAATAATAAACCTGTTGATGGGCCATATGCTGCCATCAGTATGTTCGAAAAAAATAAATTCTTCTACAAGTGTTAAGTAAGTTTATAGCCAGAGTGTTAAGTTAGGGTCAGACTGTGACTTGCCCTTTGTGGATTGAGAAGGGGAGGAAAGTGCCTGCAGATCCTCCTCATGCTCTTGTCATTAACTCACAGGGTGGCAGACAGGCTGGAGCTGGATAGCACCCTTCCCAAAAGTCAGTGGAGGCAGGAGCTATATGGGAGGCTTCAAGAAGTCCTCCTCCAGTAGCTTTTCCTTGGTGCTCCTCAGGTTTGTGCCCATCCAGCACAAGGCTATGTATTTTGTAAAACTTGGTTAGGCTTTGTGTGGTCTCTCCTGAGAAGAGCAAACCTCTGAGCGAGATTGCATTTTAAAGGTGGCAAACCAGACATTTGAAGTCGGTGATAATAAAAGAGCTCTGATAAATCTCCAACTGAGTAACAAATGTGGAAAAAAACTTCTGTTCTTACTGTCTGTGAGGTAGATATTTTCTATTTTATGGATTTTTTAGTGCTTATAGCACAAGTTTTGGTTTTTAATGGAGGTGACATCATGGTTGCAAAGTCTTTTGTTTCTGAAAAACAAAAGTAAGATGTAGTAGGTCGAAGGATATGTCATTCTGAAAAGGCACTTTCTGTGTGGGATCAATGTTTGGTAAATGTAGACACTTTCAAGCCTATTTTACTTTGGATTCAGTTGGATAGTTCCTGTGAATGGGAGTCATGCTTGTGTGCATCTCAGAAAGAATAGGCTTCTTTGTAACTGAGGAACTTTACATGAAGTGTTTTAATGTCCTGATGTTTTTCACCACTGGTCAGCTGTGCTCTGCTTGTTTCTTGGCAACTCGGTAGGTGATAGTCATTGGCAAAAGGAATATTAAAGATTAAGGAGAGTTGTTTAAAGTAGTTAACCCTGCTGAAGGCTGTGTCAAGTGATACATGAAGTTGCCGTAGTACCCATTGTCAAAATCAAGATTATGAACAGAGCAGTCCCCATCAAGAGTGAAGAACTCACCCACAGTCTTTCCATGGTTCATCAAACAAACTAAAAGTTGGCTCAGGGGAAATTTGCTTCTTGAGAGCTGATGAAATCTTCCCTCTGGGTCTAATGCCCTATGTTGTGTCTATGTGTACAAGTCTAGAAGAGGCCTTGGAGAGAGTGGAGCAGAAAGGGGGAATCAGCTGCAGTAGAAGCACCCACACCCCAGCATGAATTTTGCAATCACTGTGGAAATGGAAAATAGATTGGATCAGTATTCCGTGGAGGAGAGCGTACTTGGGTTATGTGGATATTCACTGGGAAAATTTTTTGGGTACATTGAAGAGTAGGGCTAAGTATGGGTTGAAGGAGTAGGAAGAGAACAACAGTAAGTGTGAAGAGGAATCCATCTGTGCTTGGTGTGTGTTTAGCTTTCCAAGAGAGACACTTTGGTACTGGCAAGGCTTGGAAGCGCACTCCAGGACCATTTCTCTTCAGCCTGACAGAATGTCTCTCCATGGAGCCTATAAAGTCCAGCCAAGTTCTTACACCCCATTGGACCTGAGGGAAGGGTTCTGAGTTTCAGGGCTGCCTCCTGAGCACAGCTGATGAGGTGACTGAGGAGCCTGCAGTGGGCCAGGCTGGCTTGCCTACAGTATGCACAAGCCAACATGTGGTGTTAACAACTGCAGTGCTCAGAATTTGCACAACCCCAAATTTAGTAATAAAATAGCCTGCAACTAGTCAAAGGCACTAGTAGTAGCCAAGCAAATTTGGAATGTCTAAGCCAACCATTTTTAAGTTATGGTGAGCCAAAAATAATTAGGGAACAGTCCAAGAAATGGAGAACACCTCACTTTTCAGGAACTCTCATATCTCTGAGATGCTTTGGCTGATCTACTTCAAACTTTCCAGAGAAGCTTTCCTTGGCATGAGACCATGACTCTGAAATTTCATGTGACTGGGTTTTACTTTGTTGAAGTTATGAAGGTTAAAAGCAGAGTTTGTTACAGAAAGCTAATCTCTCCATTAGAAATATTTCTGCATAGTTGATATTTATTACATTGTAATTGTTCACTGCTTGTTCAGATTGATTGGATTTTTGCCATTTATTGCGGATTTTTTTTGAAAGGATAAATCCGGAGCAGTAGAGCTTGGAGCCAGATTGTGCATGGCTGGCTATAGGCATATGTGGTAAGGCAGAAGCATTAGCCCTGTAACTGCTGGAGAAGAATTTGCAATTGGAGTCCTGCTCGCACTGTACTATCACTGGAGAGCTTTTAGGAGTGTCTGGTTTGAGAGATCACTGTTTAGTACAGCTTTTCCCTCTCTGTTTGGTAGATGAAAGTGTTTCTCTTGGCCTAGTTGTACACTCACCTCCAGGTGAAAAATGCTTCTGGTTGATGGCCAGTTTGTCATTCAGGGTTTCCCTATTGACACCTCCTCCTGTGGAAGGCCAGGAAGGTGGCAATAGCCTAAGATGGATATCAGTGTTCTCCATATGTGTTCTTGAGCTGCTCTTCATTGTGTCTAAACATCTGTAGCCTGAAATGTCTAGCTTCCAAAATTGTGATATTTCAGGTATGCATTAGAAAACAGAGAGAAAATGTTCGTGGTCCTGGAAGTGCCTTTAATTTTTCAAGTTAGAGGCACCTTAAGTGCGACTTAATTCTGTACAGGAGTGGGACCTTGTTGTGCACCAGCCTTTTTCCACTGCTCTGAGTGCTGTTTTCTGAATGATGTGAAGACCAAAGCATGTCATTGCAGATACTTGCTATTGTTAGATGGAACCAAATGAGCAAAATGTTGCATTTCAAGACACTGAATTAGTTTGACTGAGTTACTCTATAGACAGAGCGAGCAGGACTGGAACAGATGACAAGCTGAAATGAGCCCTCACCCTGAGGCAGGGGCTGAGAGTGTTTGAAGTCAATGCTCATCTGTATTTTTCTGTCTGGGGCTCAAGTTTAAAAGCTCCAGGAAAGATGGTGGAAGGCAGGAGGTGCAGCTCCTGAAGACACAGGGTACTGTATATCACTTCTCAGAAGGGCTGTGTTTCAGGCAGGATCACTCAGCACCTGCTGAACTCTGCAGTCAATGAGGTCAGGAGGTGCTCTGTGTCTGTGCAAGGCACAATCTTTGTTGTCTTTGCCATCTGTACTGCTGCTGGCTAGCAGCTGTAGTGGAGGGAGGTTACTGCTTCTTGCCTAACACACCCCACACCAAACATACAAGTGTCTGCCAAGTTACAGTAGATTATAATGGGTTAATTCCTGAAAAAAGGTATCTGTGTAAAATACAGATCAGCAGGTTTTCTATTTGCTCAGGCGTTTTATTATTGGGAGCACTAAAAAGACCAACAGAGTGAGCTAAAAATCAATGTGCTGCTATATAGGCAGCCACTGAGAAGGGTGCAGGTAAGGTGATCACAGCTACATAAACCACTGATCAGATATACCACTACAGTCTCCAAATGCTTGCAAGCAGGAGAGAAACCCCGCTGAAAACTCCTGGACCATGGAATTAAAATAATTAAGCCTTGCAGTGTCTGGAATAAATATTACTCTTGCAAGGTTGTAATGAGATGAGTAGGGGGGCTAACACTAACTAGTTAGAGCACACTGTATACATGGAACTTTTCTTCTGTCCTGTATGACCAAGACTGTTTATTTTTTGTCAAACAATTGCTTATTGCAGTTGAAAGTGCCCTGAGGATTCTTCAAGTGGTGATAGCACCAAAACCACAACCATCAAAGGGAAAATACAAAGCAGAATATATAGATAGGAGGAGGCATCTCTTGATTCCTGGATTAGCTCAGACATCACTACACGGCTGTGGATTGCCTGCATAGAGACTCTTATGTGTGATTTCTTCAGTAAGTAGGGCTCTGATGGAGAAGATCACCTCAAAGAATTTTCATCATCTTGGCATTTGTAGAAATAGTATGTCTGCACCCTTCAGGCTACAGAGCTGCACAGCTTTGCGTTGCTACTGCTGCTACTCCATCCCATGCTTCCAGATGAAAGTTTCCAAGGAGTCTCATAAACCCATTACACAAGCTGAGAGAAGGGATTAGAAATACTCTAATACTACAATATTATTGTCTACTGCTGCAATAACCCTGCTGTGTTTGGAAGGTCTCAGACATACCAGCACCATAGTTAATCATTCAAGCAACCAGTAGTAATTCTTAGTCTTGACTGCTGAGAAGTTCAGCATGGCTAAGATAGACATCTGATCTAGCTCAAGAAAGAAGCTCAAAAAAGTAAAGGTGTCTTTCCACAGCAGTTTGCTTTTTGATTGAGATGCTTTAACCCTGTTTCTGAATTTGCTCACTTATTTTCTAAAGAATAGTTTTAAAAGTATGACACTTTTAAAAATAATTAAAATGCCCCCCTTAAATCCTTGATATTAGTTCCTTATTTACTGGCTCTTAACATTTTAGATAAATAAGGGAGGAATGTTGACAACCAGACAATAATACAGCCGCGCAAAGGCAAGAAAGCTGTTAGATGGACACTGCTGGAATTTTGTGGTTCAAAACTATATTATGAGTGCTGAATCTACCCAATAAGTATATGTGATAGAGTATTAAGTCTTCCTTACCTTACCATTGAGTTAGTCATCCTCTTTATACATGACATCTCCCCCCAGTTGTTTGGAATTGGTTATAAAGCAGAAGTGTTGTCACTAACAGCAGAGCAACAAGAGAGTTGCTCATTACCCTGCTGTCCAAGTTTCTCAGAAAGTAATATTCAATACCACATCAATTCCACTGTGGTTTAGAAATATAAACTGAAATTTCAATTTTTCATTTGTATTTGCTAAACAAAAAAGTTATGGTTTTGTTCTTTGAAATACAGTATCTTTTTAAGGCAAGGATTCCTCTTGTTTATTTTCCATCCATCTGAAGTGAGGTTACAAAAGAAGAAAGTTGCAAGTTCCACGTATGAAAAGTGCTCAGGGAAAATGTCAAGTGACTTGGAAACAGGCATACTAAATAAAAGTGTCATCAAGAGAAAGACAAATTGGGTCAAGACTTGCAGCAATGGTAACTGGTTCATAGGTCTTGGAGACAATTCAGAATAGGAGTACTACTTCTGAAATCTTGGAAATTAAGTAGTGGTTATGGTGTTATGGTTTATGCTGGAGGAGACGCATGACTGTAATATGGAATCATCAATCACTGACTGAAATGCTGGAGAAACAAGAGCAGTAGAGAAAGTACATAGAGTACATAAAGTATGTATTATATTAACAATGTTACATTTTCCGAGAGAGACAATGCTTTTTGAAAGATAATGTCTTACACTAAAAGTCTATTTTTTCTCCGATTCTCTGATGCCCAAGCCAAGTGAAATTGATTTTAAACTAAAGACACCAATGTGCCTGTTTCTTACAACAGTGTGCTTGGCAGAAAAGTGATATATTAGAATTCACATAAGCTTGTATTCTTCAACTGCTGGAAAGGAAACTGTGTATGTTACCGACTGATGGAAATGTGCGCTTTTCTACAGTGTGCCCTTGGGCATGTTCTATTTAAGTGTCTTGAAAATATGTGATTATTCCTCATATGCTTGTCCATGCTCAATTTCTTTATGGAGACAGTGACATTTATAGTATCTGCTGTCTGGAATACTGCTTTTGCCATAGTTCTTAATGATTATCTCCTTTTATTGAAAAAACCCTAGGAGACCTAGGCATGGTGATTGCATAGAAGACTTAGCCGATATAAATTGTTAACTGCATGTGGTGATAAAGTTAGAAAACACTTTAAAGAAATCAAACTTTCCATTAGTCTGATCTGAGCCATACAAATTTGTCTTCTTTAATTTCTCTTCCCTCATGGTATGAACCAATATAAGTCTGCTCGTTCTTTCATCAAGAATGATTCAGACCTGAGGGACACTTGTAATTTGGAGGTAATTAGTAAATAAGTCAGATAAATACTATCCATTGAGAATTGTGAAAGCAATTGTGAAAGCACATTGGATAGGATTCTTAAAGAGCTGTATCAAATATGAACAATTATAGCTTAAAAAATTATCAGTAGTTAGTATGATAAGTCCATTTCATCATAAATTAGTTCACTGTTAATAGTTTCTGCTTTTGGAGCAATCTGAAGAGATACAGAAATCTAAAAATGTAGTTAAAATAGAAGAATATCTGTAATAGCGCAGCATCTTTAAGCTACATTGTGGCACTATCCAGCTTCCTGATTTACAGTGAGATCTTGGAGTCTGCGCTTGCAGTAAATGCTTGCGTGCAAATGCCATCAGTGGGGTTCTAGGTCCAGAGCTGGACCTCAGGTCTGTGACTGTGGGCACTCCTCCATAGCTAACTTTAAAATATTTCTCTTGGTTTTCGTAAGGCATAACATATTGTCTGCTTTATTGGAATGTTAAATTTGGTTCAATCAATTCACCAAACTGGGTTTGGTTTACTACTAGTGGCAAGTTTCCTACCAGTGAGTATGAATTACCAGCACTTTGCAGTACTACCTCATGTCCAAATACTGATTCATAAGAATTTTACTCTTTTACTAGAGCAGAGCAGGCACAGCAGGATGTTTTGCACAGATACTGAAAAATTTGAAGAGTTTAGAGTAGATTGAACACAGCTGAACACCAGAACAAGAGTCTTGTCACTGCTTGGCATGATTTATGATTGCTGCTAGTATATCTATTTGCATTTTTATACCCATCTTTAGCATGGACTTCAATGCATTTTTCTCTAACAGTTAAAAAAAATACCCAACCTGATGAAAGCAGGAAAATTTTGCTTTGCTTGCAGTCATCCTGTGTAGCATGTTCTATTTCTGCTGTAGAAGTTTTAACTGTTACTGAAACATCTCTAGTAACATGCTGACTAGAAATATATATGTAAATCAGGAAATACAAGCAAGAGTCTTGAAAATGTTAGAAACATTATGCATTACATTTTAGATCAGACTATTTTTTTTCATCTATTTAGTGTCTGAATGGGATTGAAGCAAGGTTAAACCCCATCAGCAGAATAGGTTTGACTGGATTGGGTGTTGCTAAGGAATCAATCTATGTTAAAACAAAGATTTCTTTTTCGGAACAGTCTCTTTTTATGCTGGTAGAGAAAACCTTCTTCTGATCGCTTTAGGGCAGTGAATTGGCTTGACTTTATTACTTGCCCTGTGCCTTTACCCCTCAAAAGATGCAGACAAGGGTTGAGGCTGTGTTATCCTAGGCAGGGAACAAAATCACATAAATGCTCATTTCCACCCTTGTGACCTTTTTTTCCTGATTCTCCAAATGGTTGGCTTGACTGCTGCCAATAGCTTGCCTAAATGGCAGATGGTGCCATAGTGAGGGAAAACTCATGTTTCCTGGGAAGGCCACAAACCTGAAGAGAAGCAAACACTGTCTCAGAAGCAGCTCCCAGGGAAAGTAAGCAGGTCAGCAGGGGAGTGTGAGCAGACCTCAGCTACTCCTTGCCACAGCTGGGAGGGGGTCTGTTCCTGTGGATGCTGAGTTGCCAGTGTGCAGCAAAGGGGAAGAGGAGAGGCAGAAAGTCAGTTTCAGATGTTTCTGACACCTTGCTGAGAGGAGACAGCTATGCTTTGTATTAGGAAAGAGTTTGCACTTTATAGGCATCTTCTAAGTAGATGCATCTGCATCTTCTAAGCTGATTGTGTGAAAGACCGGCAGGGGTTTGCATGTCTTGGCTACTTAAAGGCAGCCCTAGAAGGAGGATTTTTTTAAATGAAATCAGGGGTATTTCAAAGGCCTGCCTGTTGGCTGAAAATCAAGAAAAGACATAGCCAGCATTTGAAATACTAAGAAATAGTTTAATAAAAGTTTTGACAATCCCACCTGTGGAACAATTGAAGGAAGGGAACATATTACATGTATACTGGTTAGCTTCAGGTTTCAAAGTCAGTATTTAAATTGAGACTTTACTCTAAAGGCATGACAGAAACCTCTGCCAAGTATCTTGGAAAGAAAAGTATTTACTCTTTCACAGGTTCATCTGTAGTAGCCTGTAGTTCTCAAAACAGAAGGTTTCAGATTTTGTTGTCTCTTATGATGGTGAAAATGACCATCAAATGGTAATTCCATAGTTAAATCCAATTACAATGGCCTCAGAATCTTATCCCATCATTTCAACTTTTCTAACAAAAACAACTAAGACAAATAATCTTGAGAATTAGCCAGCTCTGTCTTGCAGAATTCTCACTTGCCTCAGTTTCTCACCTTTTTAATGGTGTCAGAGCTTTCAGAGACCCTAAGGTTTTTTCTGCTATCTTCCATCTTGTAAAGTCAGTTGTATTTGCAGGGAATGAATGGCAGGTGCTGGGAGAAAAGAATTCTTGTGCACTGCATTGTGCATCACTGACTGCACAAAGAAGAAAACTAAGAAAAATCCAACCAACAACCTTATTTTGTCACTATTGCTCATACTGATTTCATGATGGTAATTGTTAGAGATCCTGTTTCCCTGCAAAATTTTCAGGCAGATAGAATATAGGTTCTAGTGGTTTGTGTCAGGTTACAAACAGCTGTATCCCCCACAGAAGAGATTTCTGTTGATCTGGTCATAGTTTAAGCTAATATTGCCCAGAGCCATGCATAAAATTGTGCCATAATGGAGAGAGAGAGAGAGAGAGAGATAAAGCAAGCAAACAAGCAAGAAAGAAATACTAGTATCACTTTATTTTGCTTTATGAAGCCAAATAAAACAACTCAGCTAGTGTACGTTGGCTTATTAGCATAGTCATGTTAAGTAGTGAAATACTGAAAAAAAGGGGAAAAATTGTTTCAGTCCAGGAAACTTCATTTTTAGATTGTATTTGTAATGTAACAAGGGCTAAACTGACTTCATACTTCAGTTTGGCAGACCTTCTTCCAGGGAGAAATGTTTCACTCAAGCTTTTAGCCTAAGGCAAATAAGCACATAGAAGGCATGTTGTTCTTATGCATGTATATAAGTATATAGAAATGAGATGTTAACAATGATCATTTTCTAAATGTCCTCCTTCAATTATTTTGCTAACATAAACCAATAGGAATTAGCACTGAGATAGAGCTGAGAAATAAGGAACAATTTGTTTACCATTGTTCTGTTTTAGAGTTTTTAGACAAGGGCTGGCTTGCTTGCTTGCTTTCTTGAACAAATATAAAAAGACAAACTATAGTCTAATAAGGAAGTTAGTAATAAAAAGGAAAGCAAAACACATTGCCTACAGCATTAGAAACATACAGTAAGAACATACTCGGATGTAAAATTTACTGCTATACTGAGATATGGATAATCACTGTGTCTCAGAGACGTTATTTTAGAGTAGAAAATCAAATTTCTCCAACCACTCCAGCCTGGAAGAGTTAGTGAATTTGGTTAAGTTTTTTTGTGATAGCATTGAAACAGACCTTTTGTAACTGTGCTTTCTGTTCATGCGTGTGTTGGTATAAATGTTTCCTTCTTTCAGGATGCAATTCAGATTGCCCTTTCTCAGTGCAATTACTGCTGTGTTAAGTTCAAGTAATATAGCATCTAAAAACATTTATGGAGCAAAGAAAAGAAGCCTTTTATTCTAACCTTGCCAAGAGCAGAAATAAAATGAGCTGTTGTGCTGGAAGTGTAGAACTGCATGAGGATTTGTAACGTCCTATTTCTTGTGGTTTAGTCTTGTGTGCAGCCTGAGATTTGTGTGATTTAATGAGACTGTGATTCGTTTATCCTGTCAAGCTTTAAATAAAAAACCCTCAAAGCACTTCCTTTTTTGAATTATGTGTTTTTGCAAGTATGGTATCAAAAGCTGTCCCTTAAAAAGAGGGAGGGGAACTAAATACAGCTGTGTGTGTTGGCAGGATTTTTTTTTTTTAATGTTTTATTGGATACTGAGTAGTACGATCCATTTTTCTGCACCTCTGTCTTGTTTTGGGGCATTAAGAAGTGCCTGCCATCCTGTTCAGTTACACATGACAACAGAACCTAAGCACGGACTGCTCCTGAACTCTGCTTTTACAGGGGGCAATGGAGTGAAAACCTTATTCTGTGGGCAGGGAAGAATAAGTCCCACAGAAAGCCAGGCTGTGCTGAAGATGGGCATAAACTCCTGCTTGTGTTGTGGGTCCTCAGGCACCATCTGTACCTGTGTTTTGGAGCATTTGTGCATGGGATGTGAAGTAACATTCAAAGGGGAAAATGTGTGCAGCTATTTTGGGTGCTGATCCCTTGCAAAGCTCAGTCCAAGGGTGCCCTGGTACAAGGGCTGTACTTCACCTGCAAAGAGCAGAGTCATGCCCCAAGGTCCCCTTTCCCAAGCCCATCCCTGGGATGGGCTGTCCAGAATAAGAGGGAAAGATACAGTGCAGGTCCTGCTGCTCACCCACAGCTGCCATCTGCTGAAAGAATGTCGTGGCCTCTTTCCTATCTGTTGCTTGGGAGAAATAGGGTAGGATGCTCAGGTCCAGACCTTCCCTCAAGAGTAGCAAGCCTTCCAGTTCTCATCACCATGGTGCTGAGGTGTCCCTGTTTTTGGCAGGTGTTGTTTTGATCTTCTGCTAGCACTGTGAGCATAGTTTATTTCACTCTCTCTGCCTTTTCTGTCCTCCATGCTGCCCTGCAACCAGGCTTCCTTCCCATCCAGCTGAGTGCCCCAACCTCTCCCAGCCCTTACTGTGTTGGTGTACTCACTTTCTCCTCAAGGACCTCACTGAAGCAATAAAACTAAATACCTTAATAAGGTGATTATGTATGAATGGAGGATGCAAAAAAAAAAAAAAAAGTGATGGCCATTAGTCTGGTCACCTTGTTTACACACCTGGCTTTTATCTCCAGCTAACTTTATGTTTCAGCTGGCTTTCCAGGACCTTAATGGTGATCAGATCCCCTGGGAACAACTGCAGTTCCTTTTCTACTTGCAGTTTATGTGAGGGAAAGGAGCTGCACAAAGGTAGCACAGAAAAACTACGTGCAGCTCTGTGATTTGATCTGCAAGGGAACTACTGAGGTGTAAGAGTGGAGACATCTGGTATGGTGTTTGTACAAAGCTGGATCCCTCCTGTCACAGGTTCGCTTTTTTTACCAACCCTAGACTGCCTCTTCCTTCCCCCCAGAGCCTTCCCAGCAGAGGGGAAAAAAAAAACAACAACTGGTAAGAAACAAACTCAAAAGAAACTGAACTGAATTAAAAAAGAAGTTATATTTTCTAATATCCACAAACACATATGCACTCTATTCACACACCACGTGGGACCCCACCCCAGGGGGCAAGAG
>JAWWLZ010000001.1:91908581-91939491 GCA_035041345.1 Poliocrania exsul | reverse complement strand
TTCTCCCTGCTCTCCCGAACTCCCCCCAAGAAGGCAGCAAGGCAGGAAGGAGAGGAGGAAAACTCCTCCTCTGTTACGTGGAAAAACATGTGTGGAATACTTTGTAGTGTCCACTTCCTTGGATACCCTGGTTACTGAGGAAGCCATGGATTAAACCCATAACACCTCCATGACTATGCAGTGACATACTGAATTTTGCTTTGAAAAATTGACTTGCACTGTCTTTGTATATTTGCAGTGGTTTTATAATAATGTAGATAAGAGTTGTCTGTTTGGGGTTTTTTTTCCCCCTGCTGTTCGGATGAAAAGACAGTGCTGTGGCAGATGAAATATGACCAAAACCCATCCAAAACACACAGCTGGTAGATCTGCAAGAGCAGAAAAGATGTGTCATCCACTTCTTTACTGTGTGTAAGGGCATGCTAGGGACTATATCCAACGTGGTGGTTTCTGCGCCCATGTCCCATGGTGGAACTAAGCTCTGCTGGCATTTGCAGCAGCTCGAAGCAGCCTTGAACCTTTGCATATTGCTGTAAACAGTGTCAGGACACAGCAAGAGGAGATGGCAAAAAAATGAGTCAGAAGTAGATAAGGCTGAGTGCAGGTAGTATGTGGCTATGTGAGGGGCTCCTTGAGAGGCTGTAGGGGGTGATTTATGTTGTGGAAATTGCTTGTTTCAGCATGACTCTGGACACTTCTGCCCCTTTGTAATTTTGTTTAAAGAGCCTGGAAGTAATTTACACTGAAGTTGTACTGAATTTCACATGGATGGTATGTAGTACATTTCTGTAGAAATCCTCAGTTAAAATAACAAGACTCATAACCAGTCTGGAAAAGACAAAAAGATTTAGTTGTCTCCCCTGACTTGAAATGTAGGAGGAAATCCTGGCTGGAGTGGTGAATCTCAGGGTATGTCAGAGTGAGAGCTGCTGTCACGGCTCCTGAGAGAAGCTGCTACAAGTTAGGTAGGTGGAGATTGACCTGCAAGGTGCACTCAGTTACTGAGAAGCCAAGTTTTCCCTGACCATTGCTGCTGGGTTGAACATTTCCATTGGTGATGGGAGAGTCTGCGTGTGAAGTCTAAGAGCTGGTACAGCTATTTTTACTTCCCTTCTGTCAGCCCACACTCGGATAACCTGTATGTGGTCTCTGGGCTGTGCAGCCAGCAATGTGGGCTGTGGGAACGTGAATAGCTGGCTTCAATGCCAGTCAGCTTGAACTTGATGATGGAGGGTGGAGGGTAGATATCAGATGCATAGAAGATAACTTTGCCCACTAAACCCCAGAGATTGATGAATCTAAGCCCCCATGCTCCTACAGAATAATCTAGGACATGTTCATTGGCAGAAACCCCACTGAGCATTTTGCCAGCTGCCGGGTTGCCAGCTCGACTGAGTTTTGTTGTAAGTTTCACTATATTTGGCAATTTTCTTACAGCCTAAGCTTCTGGAAATGGGTCATTAGTAAAAATAAAATATAAAAAAACCCCAACAAAACACTCCACCCCTTTAACTTGAAATCCTAGCTTTTATCAGAGGACCTGAGAACAGGCATGCCTGCCTGCATCCTCAGAAGCAAGAATCTGAGACAGCGCTTTCCAAACACTCTAGCTTGGGACCCCTGGCTAATGTTTAGTGGATAATTCTGGTTAGCAATATCTTCATTTGAATACCTCACAAGGAATTTTTCCTAAGTAGATAACTAAATATAGTTTTAAAGGTCAATATTGGAAAATAAAATAATCCTACTTCTGAGTTTTTGGATGTCTTTTCTGTGTTTCAGAAGACTTTTCTTAGATTGCCACAAGTAATACTGAATGCAGCCTGACTCCTCTGAATAACATTGAAGGAAAGAGCCGGATTTATTGGGACTAACAAGGAAGTTGTCCAAAAGAGATTCATTAATTAGGAGGCCTAATCACAGGCAGTAAGACAAATGCCCAGGCCATCCACAGGCTAATATACATCTTTTGGCAGTCACCACTCCCCACAGGCCTGCCTGTCTGTTGCTGACTACTGTGTGGCTTCCACCGCAGAAATGATGTGATAACACTAAAACCAATTTGGCACTTCCCCCATGAGAGGATGAGTGTATTCCCCACCCTGGAAATGCAGCCTCCAGCTGTCTTGCCCTATGCCAGAGGTTTCTTAATATGCTGGAATTAGCTGACTAAGAGATGAAGCAAACTAAGGGAGCATTTGCTATCTGTTTAGGCCGCCTACACTTTCCATCAAGTAAACCTTGGCCTGATTCTCAGCCCTTTGGGAACGGTTGCCCACAGCTAACATTTGCTACCCCAAATAACCCTGAGGTGACCTTCTCGCTGCAAAGCTGCAGCCAAGAAAAACCCTGTTTAACATAACAGTGCACATCTTAGCACATCAACTTGAACCATCCTGACCTCTGAGCTGCCAGGGTCTGTACAAATTAATTTTAACAATAGACAGTGTTGAAAGGAAGGAATGTTTCAAAAGAATAAAAAAAATCTCCATCCATCTCTTCTCATTTAAGAAATAGTCAGGAGGCCTGCTTTAGAAAAATGAAAAGTGCTCCTTGTTGCAAAACAACGGGCTTTATAAAGGGAGGGGTGTTTCTTGCATCTTAGTGTACCAAAATGAAATTTCCCACAAGTGGGTGACTCTTCTGGAAAATCAGCCTTCAATTTCCACTAGGGAATTGCCTTTATTTTCTGGGATGCTTCACAGATACCATTGGGGTTTGCCTTTCTTTTTCATAGCTGCTGCTAGTATTTCTGTTTAGCAAATAAGTAAGTCTCCCCTTTCTGCCGACTTTACTGGTTTGTACCTCGTCTGTTGTTTTCTGTGGCTTTTGTGCAAACAACCAGACAGAGTAAGAAAAAAGCTTTTCTCCATGTAGTAGTTGGGACTTAAATCAGTTAATGATTGAAAGAGTCCATCAGACATAAGATATACAGGAAAATGAGATCTTCAGCCTCTGAAGCAAACAGGCTTATTATTTCTGCCGAAGGGGAAGCTGAGTTGGGTTAAGTCTTGGGTGTTTCCCCCAGGGATAGGCTTATTCCTCTGATCCTCCTCAGCAGGAGCTTTGACTCCAGCAGTCTCATTGTCTGTAAGTAAGGAGGGTTATTGTGACAGGGGTGGTGAAGTTCGAGATGATGAGAAATGTTAATTTAAAAACTTGTGTAGAATGACTTTAACAATTTGGATGCTGTATGATGAGCATAGTTGAAAGAGATGGAAGTTTATTCCTGAAGTGTCCCATGGACTTCAGTTAATTGCACCCATGAAACCACCTGTTTTTATTTTTTTAACCAATGTAATTGATTGCAATCATAATTTCTGCTGTCTTACACAAATGTTTTTCTCTTTGCAACTGAGATGTGCTGCTGAAGGCAGCAGAGGGCATGAATCCAACTGCATCCCCAATGGTATCGAGATGATACTCCCATGAGCAGCAGAGGGGTCTGCTGCCAGCGGGAGGCTGGTGGGGGGAGCATGTGAAAGGGCTGCCCTCTCCTCCCAGACATTCTCAAAGCCAGGGACTTCGAGGTGTGAGAAGCTGCAGGGGCTGAGGGGGAGAGGACTGGATGTTTAGTGTAGAGGGAGATAAGATAAACTGGTATTTCTCTGGACTTAGGGCAGCTTTCCACACACTGCTTTCAAGATCCTGTGAGGTTGTCGAAGTCCTCTTGCAACTAATACAGTAATGACCTTGAATTCGTTTCCAGCTCAGCTGTAGTGCTGGAGGACAAGGCATTTCTTGTGAGCAAAAAAATTAAAGCAGCACAGAGATTTGCCTGCATAGCTCTGGTCTTCAAGAGATGTGAGTATCCTTTTTGAGGCCCCACTTGCAACAAGGAATTGCAGATAAGCTTCTGCAGTAGTTAATGTTCAAAGTTTTTGAGTTTATTCTCACTGGTGCCTCTCCTTTTGCTTGCAATGTTGACAAACATACTGTTGTATGCTTTTTTTGTTTTATACAGATTTTTTTTGCTGCACAAAGAAGGTAATCATGAATGCTTATATGTCCATGCTACCAAGATGAGTGTGCTTTTGTGACCTCCTAAGTGTTGGGGGCAAGGGGAGAGAAATTAGGTTACCTTAATTTAAAAATAATAATGCATCTCAGACCTTTTTTAATATTGTAACCTGAATATTGAATTTAGGAGTTCTGACTAATCTTTTATGCAGTTTGTTGCACCAAACACTTGAGATCACAATTAGAATTTTTTGTAGTTTCACATCTGAAGTAAGACTAAGTGTTTCTATTCCTTATCAACTTCTCATTATAAGATACAGCAAAACTTGGGAAAAAATGAGAAAACTTGAGATTTTGTTGTGGATTATCTTTAAATTGTGTCCGGACTTGTTACCTGACTCAGGAACTCAAGAAAATACTAGTGACCTCTTCCTTTATAATTTTGGCTTTCTACAAGCTTATCTGTTAAAAAGATTATGCAAGATGCTTCTGTTGCAGATCCTGTAAGAAATGTATATTCAGCAGGAGACACATCTAACTGAGCAAAGACTAATTTACACAGTAGTTTGGAATCCACATGTTGAAAGTGCTGGGGAAACACATCAGGGAAAATGACAACAAGGGATGGAAGCAGTTCAGACGGTGAAGAATGCTGATTTAAAAATGCAAACCATCTTAACACTCATGAATGGGCAGGTTGCAGTAAGTTCAGGGCAGATCTAACTTGCAAAACGGCCTTATACTGTAAGGCAACTCCCACAGGACATCACCTGCAGTGATATAAAATTGGAAGTGGGGGAAGTGTCCAGGCACTGCAGAGAACAATCTTGCAGCAGTAGAGTGCAAGTAGGAAATGGGTCAGTTGGAATAATAGCTTTCTCCCATGTGGTTTCCCTGAGCCAAGTCAAATGTGTGTCGAGCACTGGGTTATCACAGTTGTGATTATTTTTTTTCCCTGTATATTAGAAATGAATGTGTTTGCAATGAAATTGGGTCATCCAAGTGTAACTTTATGAATTTTCTCTCTGTCTGGACACTGTCTTGAGCCCAAAAGTGAGCTATCTTTGTCTAATGTTCTAGGCTTTGTCAAGATCATTAAAATAGACTGTATTTGGAAATGTAATACTGCGGTCTCACATTCTCAGGAGGTCAGCAGAAATGCTAGCCTGAGGTATCCCTGCTAATACAAATTTGTGGTTTGTTCTCACCTCTGCATTGTGGTAGGTGATTTCCCCATTTGTGCTGAAACAACTGGATGTGTGACCACACTGAGGTGGATAAAGGGGCTGACCCAGTTTAAAAAACCCAAACAAAACTAAAACTAAAAAACCCCCACAAGAACAAAAAAAACCCCAACAAACAAAAAAACAAAACAAAAACCCCCAAACCAAGCAAAAAACCTCTAACATATATTTTCCCTGCTGTCTCAGTTTACTGGTTCAGTTTGTAATATGCCAGCCCCATATACAGGGCTGTTGGCAGCGGCAGAGGCACAGTGAATGAATGAGGGACTGAGCAGAGAACGTTTTCTACCAGTGTTATTGCTGGGTTCTTTTTGATATGAAAACACAGCCTTACTTACAGCTTTGGTCTAAATGTTACTCTCAGCTTTGATGTACATCAGCAGCTTGCAGAAAGATGACTGTGAGTGGTGACTGTGGGTTTGGTCCCTCCTGATGGTCAGGTGCGAGCACTCAGTATGTTATCAGAGGTGTGTAAGCTGAGTGTGTTGTTCAAATGTGATTTGATGAGGTGGTGGCTCCTGAGTAATAGGCTGATGAAATCCAAGCCTGCCCCTACTCCCGTTCCCCTTTCCTGATCACAGCTGACTAGTACAAGTGGCTCTTAATTCCCCCCATTAAGTGGTCATTGAAACAAATAGGGTTAGAAAGAAAACTCCAGAAGAAGGGACTTATTTTTAAATTCAGATCAGTTAAGTGATCTGTCACTAATTAGTACACTGAGTGAGATTGCAGTGTAGCAGCTGAGACTAATGATGGCTGTGGTGCAGGGAGGTGAATAGTAAGGTTTATGATAGGGGAGGGCTGAACTTTCTTCAGTCAGCTTTGTAACTAATGCCCACACGACTTGATTAAGCAAGTGGGTTTGTGTAAGGGCTTAGTGTGCTTGATGGTCCAGCAATGTGTTAGTGTATTTTCCTTGGAACATAGCCCCCTCAGTCAGACTTTATTTCATTTGGACCATGCATCCCTCCACTAATGCACAAGCCTCAGGTATTAGTAGAGCACAGATTTCCAGGTCTAGTTCAGACATTCTCCATCCACTCCACTTATGTAAATCTCTGTTATCCTAAAGGAGTGTATTTAGACAGTTGTGCCACCCATCCTCCTTTTTGGAAAATACAGACCCCCTCCCAGACTTTGATGTGCAGAATTCCTTCATTCCACCTCAGTGTGCATGGAGCATCCATAGCGGAGGTACAGCAGCCATTCCTACTTGGGTGTGGTACTGGACAGCAAACGATGTAGCCACTCATGCTGTGCCAGTTCATACCAGCTGAGGAAAAGGTTCCCCTCTGGTGGAATGCTCCCCCCTACACTCTCTGATGATACCCACAGAGCACTGTCCTTTCCAGGCCATGGGCAGAGGAGGGCCACCAGCTTAAAGTCTGTCCCTGCCTGATCCCTCTCTGGACAGGCTTGCTCACAGTTCCACAGCATAAGGATTTTCAATGGTGAAAGAGAAAACAGCTAATATTGTTCCCACTATGCATGCAGCCAGGCATGGGTTTTGCTTTTGCTCTCTTAATGCTGTGCTCAGTATAGCAGAAGCAGGCAGGCACATGATCTCCCTGAAGGCAGGATCCAGTGTTACTGTAGAAACTGGCCACCAGCTTCTTTTGTAGCTAGCAGCTGTCACGGTGTGGTTACTGCCAAAGTGTGTCACTCCTACAGTGACTGCAGGCTCTGGAGTTTGTTTCTGCTACTGAATCTTCTGTGCTACAGCTTGGAGATTAATTCTGCACCTTCTATCAATGCATGTTAAGATATTTCTGAATTGTATCTCTTTTTAGAACAAATTTTAATAGTATTTCATGTTCCCTACAGGTTTCATTTTCCTTCACGAATACTTCAAGTTACAGAGGAGCTGGTAAAGGCATTGCCATGAAACCTAATTTGAAACAATGGAAACAACTCATGCTGTTTGGTATCTTTGCATGGGGTCTGCTTTTCTTGGTGATATTCATCTATTTTACAGATAGCAACACTGCTGAACCAGTTCCAAGTTCCTTTTCTTATATTGAAACTAAGAGACTTCTGCCCCTTCAGGGCAAGCAGAGAGTCATCATGGGAGCCATTCATGATCCATCGTTCTCTGAAACCATTGATGGGAATGAAGTACTTCTAAATGAAGATCTCTTAGGTACATTTAAATCAGGGACTGGAAATTCTAAGAAATGGACTGTATTGGAAGATGCCTTTCGAAACGAAGATGAGTTTTTTCCATCCCAATTGGGAAGAAAATCAAAAAGTGGTTTCTACCAAGTGAATGATGATTATTTATTTGCTGCTGGTCAGCCTCGGTCACACAGCCACCTTCAAGAGATAGAAAAATTCATCTCGGCCGATATCAATAATGCAAAAGTAAGTATTTTGCAGAACAACTGGAGCCATCAGAGAAGAATGAGGAGAAGAAGCACAAAGCATAGGAGAAGCCAGATGCTTGATGAATCTGATGACTGGGATGGGCTGTATTCCACAATGTCAAAATCCTTTCTTTACAAGCTTTGGAAAGGGGATGTCTCTTCCAAGATGCTAAACCCTCGACTGCAGAAGGCGATGAAAGATTATTTGAGTACCAATAAGCATGGGGTGCGGTTCAAGGGGAAACGAAACTCCAAGTTGACAGGAGACCAGCTATTCTGTGAGCTAAAAGAAAGAGTGAATGTGAAAACAATAGATGGCAAGGAGGCTCCCTTCTCCACTCTTGGATGGGAAAAGCACGTTCCCCAAATTCCACTGGGCAAATTATATACACATGGCTTTGGGAGCTGTGCAGTAGTTATGTCTGCTGGTGCAATACTGAACTCCTCTCTAGGGGATGAAATAGGTGGGTGAAATGCATCTCTTCATGTGTGTGTATATATATATATATATATATATACGTGTGTGTGTTCATGTTTATCTTTCAAAAGGTTCATTTTTCTCAAGCACAGGTCTGTAAATTCTGGTTTTTCTCTCTCACCAGAGTTACATGAATGTAAACTTACAGACTTCAGTGAAGCTGTTTCTTTTCAGGACAATATAACTGAAAGCAAAATTAGGCCTGAAGTCATAATTTAATTAAAAAAAACAATTGTGCCACCTTGTCATATTGCAGCTTGTAGTATGTAGGATGCACTAGTTTCATCAGATCTGCCATATTCAATATTTTTCTGCAACATGTGTTTATTTCTTCAGCAGATTAAAGCCATGTTCAAGTTTTATTCTGCAAAGTTGTGTTGTACTGTGGCTCATAGGGAAACTGCTGTTATATTGCTGTCCCAGACTGAACTCTTGCATGTTAGAGTTCACAGATATAAAGAATTCACACCCTTTTGTAGCTTCATGCACTGAGATCTAGTCCCCTGACCTCTTTTCTGAGACTGAATTTAATGAGTTCAAGTACTGTCACCCATTGTTTTCCATTGCACTGAGTCAGTGAGCTTAAAGGTGTGCTGAAGTGTCAGTGTCACTCAGAATTCCACACCTCAAGGTTTTGTGTTAGCTATTCAGAAAGGCCTGTGGGGCCATAAAACTCATTCAGGTCAGTTTCATTTCTTTCTTTTGAAAAATGAATGCTGCTACGTTACTATGTTAACATCTCAGTAGTTCTTAATTTTAGTGGTACATGTGTAGTATGCTAGAGTGTTGAAAGGATGAAATGTGTGTCTCAAACTTGGTTTTGGAACAAGAAGAGTTATCTCCTTCAGCTCTTTATAAAAACCTTTTGGTGTTCATTCATTAATCTTCCCCATGTTCCAGTACTTCACATCCCAATACTTGCTTCATCACACTGTATCATCTCTTTGACAGAGAGGTTTCATACAGGTTTGCTTTAAATCTCTGGGATATGTTAGACCTGCTACTGTTATCAAACTACTCTAATAGGCTTCTGGCATACCAAAGGTGCCCAGCAAGCCTGCAGCTAAAACCACACCAGGGTAAACCCCAATTTCACAGGAAACCTTACTGATACTGAAATCTTTGGAGTAAAAAAGCTTAACAGTTCCTCCATTCTCCAACGTGGTATCCTTTACTGAAACAGAATATTCCATCAGTGTTCCCTGGTACATCAAGTTTACACCAGTATGGATTAGTGCTGCGCTGGAGAATCTGTAGCACATAATTACATACTGCAACCTTCTTCATACTGTATTTGCACACTCAGGTGCAGTCCAGGTATGGACTTCGACATGGCACCTGAGGCGTGTTCACTCCTGTGTATACTCATTTACTTAAGATTATGAGCACAGAGTTTATGCCATTTTCTGCAGAAGACCTTTTGATTTACTTGGGAAATTGTCATCTGATGGGGCCTAAAGGGAGGAGATGGGATTTGATAAGATCTGCACAGAACCCTCAGATCTCCCCATACCTGTTGTGCAGGGAGGTGTTGGGGCAGCAAGAGTCACAAAAGGGTGTTTTTAAGTATGTCTCAGCCAATGGGCAGGTAGCTGTGACTGAGCAGAGAGTATTGTCCAGACTGTGGAGGGGCCAAGTGACTGCTTACAGCTATCCCAACAGAACCTACTGCAAACCTATGGGTCTTAGAGTTCAGTGTGGCTCCTGGGAAGGGCTAATAAACTTGACACATAGAATCACAGAATGGTTTGTGTTGGAAGAGGCTTCAAGGATCATGTACTTACAATACCCCTGCCATAGGCAGGGACGCTTTCTACTAGATCAGATTACTCAGGGCCCCATCCAACCTAGCCTGGAACACTTCCAGGGATGGGACATCCATAACTTCTCTGTTCAGTGCCACACCACACTCACAGTAGAGAGTTTTTTCCTAATGTCTAATCTAACCCTATCCTCTTTTAATTTAAAGCCATTGCCCCTTTTCTATCACTACATGCCCTTGTAAAAAGTCCCTGTCCAGCTTTCCTGTAGGTTTCCTTTAGGTACTGGAAACTGCCGTAAGGTCTCCTTGGAGCCCTCTCTTCTCCAGGCTGAACAATCTTAACTCAGCCTATCTTCATAGGAGAGGTGCTCCAGCCCTCTCTGATCATCTTAGTGAACCTTCTATGGACTTGCTGCAGTAGGTCCGTGTCATGCCTGCATTTTCCACTTAAAATGGAAGCTCCAGCATCTGTTTGTATTACTATTCCTATAGGGAAGAAGTTATGCTTTCCCTGCAGAGTCCAGATAGTGTGTGTTACAGCTGAGCTCTTGACCATGCCTCTCCACCTCTAATCCTTGAAAAAGTGATAAAGAGTCTGACCAGGAAGAGAAAGATCAGAATGTAGGAGATGCTCTTTATCCCTGTGCATGCACAGCTGTAGGAGAAGACTGTCCTCTCCCAGACATGGCACCAGGGCTACCAGCTCTTGGTTGAAAATGCAAGTGAACCTGACAGTTTGGAGGCACCAGAGGCAGCCAGTGGTGCTACTTTATGGAGTCAGCCTACCACTCCTGATGAGCATATCCATGTCCACAGAGGCATGGCAAAGTCAGCATCAGTGGGGAAAACACCCCATACATGACTTCTGGGCTTTGAGTTGTACATCCTTGGTTAGTGGCATTGCTGCGGGCAAAAGTTTTTTAGTTTCAGAATTTAAAAGGGTTTTACAAAAAAAGGAGGAGAAGGGCTTTTTTTATGCAGGCAGATAGTGATAAGACAAGGGGGAGTCGTTTTAAGCCAGAAGGCAGCAGACTTAGATTAGATGTTAGGAAGGAATTCTTTACTATGAGAGGGATGAGGCATTGGAGCAGATTGCCCAGAGAAGTTGTGGATGCCCCATCCCTGCAAAAGTTCAAGGTCAGGCTGGATGGAGCTCTGAGAAACACGGTCTAGTGCTAGATGTCTCTGCACATGGCAGGGAGACTGGAACTAGATGATCTTTGAGGTCACTCCAACCCAACCCATTCTATGATTTATCTTCTAGAGGGAAAAAAAGGCATAAGAAAGCAGCAACAAAGGACTTTTCCCTTCATAAGCCTTTAGCTCCCTCTTCTGTGTTCCTGTTAGAAACACAAGCAAAAGTGTTAATTTATTTTCTGCCTTGTGCCCTCCTCTCCCCCACCCCTCTGTCTTTGTTTAAGTGAAAGTAGGTGTGGAAATATTGTGCAAGTATAGCAAATGCTCCCATCGTGATCATGCTGTTTATTGAGAGAACCAATTATTTTGGCATCATCAGGGAAGTAATGGGGATCTGTGATCAAATCTCAAACTTTTTAGATCTTTAAAATGGTTATCTACAAATATTTACTGAGACTAAAATCATTTTACTTAAACCCACCTATTATCAGTGTTAAGCTGTGTCCTGGTTGTACTTTTTTTTGGCAAAGGAAAAATTTTTGATCTGGATATGAAGAACCAGCATGAGCTGGAAATGGGTCACTCTGTCTCTCAAGCTGCAAACCATACAATTCCATTTCGTATCCCAGTTCTGAGTTCCAAATCAACACATTGTCTAAAAGTTGTCCATCACAGATCAAAATTTATGTTCTTAAATTCATGAACAGGTTCCAAGCAGAACAAACTTTTGTTTTGCTTTTCCTTCTCGAAAAATGCAGAGTACCTACAGCTTCTATTGACGTAATTTCCTCTGTCTCCTACACAATCAAGGTGCTTATGTCTAGGCAGGTGAAAGCTGGGTGTTCAGGCTAGGATTGTTCCTGCTTAGGGTCACAGAAAAAACTTCCACTCCTTCTTAGCTTCTGAGGAGTTGGGCTTGGTGGACATCTGGCAACAAATCTCTCTTTTCAGATACAACTTGTTAATGGAAACATATATGTCTGAGATGAGACTGCTGGCTTCATGCCACACATTGCCTTGTATGGAATACAAGAAGTGTGGAGTAAAGATGGGAAAAGATGGAAGATCCCAGTTTGATAGGATCAGGCTGAGATTCCATTGAAGCATAATGGTTATCTTTGGAGACTTCTGCATCTTCCATTTTTAAGCTACAAACCAACCACATTTTAAGTGACTAGAGGTAAACAGCTGTACAAACTACCTGTGGGGTAAGGCTTTTCTTGCCCATTTTGGCCTGAATCATAGTCTCTGCTTCCTTCAATAGAAGGGATAAAAATAGACCTAATAGGGGGTTATCAACAGGGACAGCATGTTTCTGGACCATGGATATAATGTTCTGCTCTCCTTCGCACCTTTTGGGCTTTTTGATCCCCTTAAAAAAAGCACTGGGAGGGTGATTCTCTTATCCAAGTGAGGCTTGCACATGATCTCTGCCCTTGACCCATACTTGACCTATAGCTGCTTTCTATTCTGCATGACTCCAAGGTCAACAACTCATGAGGAAACTTTGACAGTTCAGCTCTGTCAAGTCTTTGATACTTAAGGATCCTCAGATTTTTGTGTGTGAGCAGATTTGGGCTGATTTTCCCCTACAGAGGCTCTTTAATACTTGTACAGAGCTTGAGAATAAGTACATGGTATGATTAATAGACTTGGGCTAGTCTGAGATTTTCGGGTATTACAAAATACTGTGAAACAGAGGCGTATAGTTAAGCATGGTAATTCATTCAAATGTGCAATTAGATATCTTTGCAGTTTACATGCTTTTGCATGGAGTAATTCTTTGTAAATTTTGCGATAGAAGTAGTGAGCAATTGTGTGTACTGGGTGTACTAATAATCTTCCTACACTAAGTTTATCCAATTAAGGGAAGTATTTAAGTATTGCAAGCTAAATTAATAGATGGTTCTGAACTTTTTTTCCAGTGGATTTTATGTTAATAACATAAGGCAGATGCCAGAGGATTTTTTTTGTGCATAGTAGAATATTTATCAGCCTTAAAATATCAAGGTTAGGAAAAGTGTGCAAGTTTTGCACTGGTTTAGATGATTTGTTTTATTTTGCTGTTCTAGATACTAAAACCCCCCAAGTTACCCCCTCATTTATGCTTCTAGATTCTCATGATGCTGTTTTAAGATTTAATTCTGCTCCAACGATTGGCTATGAAAAGGATGTTGGAAATAAAACAACCATGCGGATCATTAACTCTCAGGTAAGATCTTCCTTTGTGAATTCAAGTAAATGTCACTTCTGTACATTATGACATTAAATTAATAACCTCTGAAAAAGTGTTGGGTAATCTGAGAAACAGCTAGTCATTCAACAGTCATGATGTACAGAAGGTAAAAGTTTTCCATTACAGGGATGTTCACATGGCTGTCAGTGTAGAGTGATTGCGGTAGTTACTTGATAGCCTCATTTCAAAGAAGTCGTTAATAAAGTTTCTCATGTGTCCTGCATCTGTAAAGGCTCTGCAGGATGCCAAAGCTGTCAGTATAGAACACTTTCACCTCATTGCCTGCAGGATCCTAAAGTTCTTTTCTCATATTTTCCAGTTCCCCAATTATTTTCTTGCTGGAAGGCAAAAGACATGGGAACTCAATTGTCATAATACGTAACTTTAGATGAGTCATCATTCTTTAAAAATGTGGAATGAATGGGTAAAAAACTTTAATGTAGACTGGGTGTTACACATAAGGTGAGTTTGTTCATCTGAATGGAAACAGAAAATAGGATTTTCTGCATATAGGCATCAACAAATAATTGTGCATCGAGCTACAGTGACACCTTATGGTTCAGAGTAGTTTTTCAATTTTGAAAAAGCTCTTGCTGAATTCCAGTCTTGAGCAAACCAAACCTCTTTCCTCTTTATGAAATGCCAACAAAAAGCAGCAACAGAATTACTGTAAAATTTTATGACATATTGAAATAGTGAATTTACTTAGTCAACACCAGTAGTATGGTTGGCCCTATAGTGTGCTATGCACGTACTGATTCTTGCTGAAGGAGAGCAAAATTTTAATTTACTGTAATTCTTATGAGTTCATTTTTCCTTCCTCTTTGAATGACTGCCCATGCTAAGTCTGTCATTGGTGGATTTGTTCTTTGTGGGTATAAGCTCATGTTTTTTGCCACTGTAGAGAGGACTGTTCACTGTCATTTCCTTCACACTCATTTTGTAGGTCTTTGTGAGGCTGCAGAACAGACTAGGTCTTTGAAGTGATGAGTTAAATATGACCCCTTTTGTTTGAGGGAAGCTGGCTTTTGTGCTGAAATTAGTATATCAGAGAACATGGATTGTCATGTAATTTATTTTAATTTTTGATTTTGTTGTGATTTTTTCTTTTGATGATTCTCTGTTTTACTATTAGCCAAAACATCCTGGTGCTGACCATGTCTGAACTCCTATGATGAGCAAGGAGAAGAGTTTAGCTAAATTAGCTGCTTTCTGCTGCTCACAGCAGGGCAGACTGGGGTACTCCTGGCTCCCAGAGCTGCTGCATTATGCTCCCACTGGGATGGTTATGGAGGGCACCATGATCTTCTCTTCTGTGCTGTATAAGGCTTTCTCCACATAAGAAACAGAAAACAGAGGGCATGGCTGAAGTTCTGTCCAGGTCAGCTCACATGGCTTCTTCAAAAGTGTTTGTATTCCCACCACCTTTCTGCACTTTCAAAGAGATCAGAAGCCACCTGTGTTACTCTGGCCACCTGCTAAGAAACTAGTATTGCCCTTTTTGAAAGTGAAATCTCCACAGGCCATGTGATTAAAGTTGCTCTCCCTACCAATATTGAAGCTGGGTTTACTGGTCCTCCTTCCCTCCTTGCTGTTGCAAATTCCTGCATTCATTTGATAAAAGGCTGCTGTGGCCCCTTTCCCTCATACTCTCTGCTGTGAAAGCCCAAAGGACATGAAGGAAGCCTGTGCAGCCGCAACAGATACTGTTATTGCAGAAAAAACTCATCTCATACATATGAATGCAGACTTCCTGAGAGTGAAATTTGTGCAGACAACACTTCCAAAGGACTCTTGCTTTCTGAAAGGCAAGTAAAAGCTCCTTTGTGTGGTAACTGTGAAACCAAGCTTTTAAAATCTTGACCTTTCAGTCTGTTTGCTCTCTACTCAAAAAAGGAGTTTACATACTGAGGTGAAAACTGCTATGAGAAATGGAGTTGGTGATGCTGATAGCAGCATGACTAATTCTGTTCTTGTTGTAGAATGCTGATGGAAATCATTAAGCTCAAAGTTTATGGTAGGAAGAATATTGCTATGGCAACAATATTATTTTTCTGAAGAAAAATATGCATAATCAAATATGGCTCATTGGATCCTAAAGGGAAATGAAAATTAATATGAATTTATTTGTCTGGAATGTTGATTCATTTAACAGTTGGAACCAAATTCATGCTGTTTTGACCAATGCTGAAATAATTCAGCTTGAACCTGTCTGACATTGGATGTACCAGGGATCAAAGAGGTCTGGTTAGACACAGAGGGTTGTGGAAAGGGTGAGCCAGCAGGAGTGAACAGTAGAGTTCCAGTGGGATGGGAGGATCAGGCACAGTACCAGGAGATGTAGGAAGGAATTTTGTGAGAGCAGTAGATTACGGCGAAATGACACTTCAAATACAGCCCTATTATGTGCCTGCTGTTAGAATTGGTTTTTTAGGTATACCAAGCTTGTACAGTCGTGCTCTAATTTGCCTTTTTGGAGTTACTTGAAATCAGACTGACTTGCTGTTGAAATGAGAAAGCAACCACAAAGTTGGTTTGTGGTGGGCGGCAGGGAAAGACATTACCCTTGGGTGCTGTAGCCCTTCAAGGAAAGCTGCTCTGTGTCTAAGATGATCCCACAGGCAATTTTGAAATACCATAGGTTTTGTTTTCAAGTTCCAGAATACACAGTAATGTTGATCTACAATTATGCAGCATCTCAAGCAGTCCCATCACATTTCTCACAGATGGGGAGTAATTCAGCATACTGCTACTTCAAACTGTCATTGGTGCTGTTTATGGCTAAACTCCTTTCCTAAATATTTTTTTTTACAAAACAAGATGCTTAAAATCAACCAGAACTAAAGCAGAACAAATAGAAGCATGGGTAGGACTGTTTATTTTAGAGAAGGATTTTGCTGCTTTTCTGGATCCCACGTTCTTTTAATGCTGTACAATTCTTTGCAGATTCTCACCAATCCTAACCATCACTTTGTCGACAGCGCCTTGTATAAAGATGTTGTCTTGGTTGCCTGGGATCCTGCTCCCTACTCCGCAAATCTGAATGTGGTAAGATGTGCACTTAGACTTTTTTTCCTAATCAGTTGAAAGCACTGAAGAAAATGAATGTATTTACTACTGTAGTCTCCTGGTTCTCACTTTTCACGATGAACCCCAGAGTCTGTCTTTATCTGAGTGGAGAATGCTATTTCTGCATGAATTGGTCAAAACTGGTTTATTGATTAAGAACTTTTTAGTAGCACTTGTACTAGAATGGACTGTTCTGACACGGTAGAATAGATGGGTGACATTGCTATTTTCACATAACTGAGTTTCTGTGTGCTTGCCAAGGAGGGAACATTGCTAGATTTCAGAAGGAGGTTTTATCAGGAAAGGTGAAAAATTGCATCCATTTTTCCCCACCTTCCCTTCTGCCTTCCCAAACAAAATACATCCTAGTGAAAAATCTCTTCCCCTTTTCTCAGACCTCCTCCCCACTAGTCTCCCCTTTATGTCCACTGTCCCACAGCAATCTGTACCCTGCTGTCCACCCCCTCACTAAGAGCAGCAGATCTCCATCTGTTTGTCACTGGGGGAGTCTCTGCTTTGGCTGTTGCTGTAGCTCCAATAGACAAGTTGATCTGATGGCTTTTGGCACAGGGAGTTTCAAACTGAGCAGGCTGCAAAGTAGAAAGTAAGCCTTCATCTGCTGAACTCCCTTAGCAACAGATGCCAGAGGCTGCCTGCCTCCTACGCGGGCTGCCATCAGCCTGCGTCATGTGCTGCTGCTGCCTCCATCAGGGACAGGGAGACTTTCAGAGGAAGATTCACCCTCAGGCCCAGATCTCATGTCAAGGCTCTTTGAACCCCTTCTTCAATGTGGATCTGTGAGGAGAAGGTGGGGTTAGCATATCCCACAGCTGTCAATTACTTATTGGGATTCTTTGTATGAAGAAAGCAAACAGAAAATAGCCCAGAGTGAGGAATGGTTTTCTAGCAGAAGCATCCGCCTGTGGACGTTGCTTTGCTACTTTTGCTTCTGTTCTGCAGAATCCAAATGAAGCCATTTTATGGTATTGTATATGCAGTGTTCAAAACACATTTGATACTATTAGATTAAAAAATATCTTGCTTTTTTCCTCCCAGTGGTATAAGAAGCCAGACTACAATCTGTTCACTCCCTATGTACAGCATCGCAGGAAGAATCCAACCCAGCCGTTTTACATCCTCCATCCAAAGTTTATATGGCAGCTCTGGGACATCATTCAGGAGAACACTAAAGAGAAGATACAGCCCAACCCTCCTTCTTCAGGGTTTATTGGTAGGTGTATCGAAGATGCTCCCAGTAAATATGTTAGATTAAAAAAAAAAAAACTAAAATGTATACATTGCAATGAGGATCAAGTCCATACACATATACTCTTTGTTCTTGGTGCTCTCCACGGAAACAATGTCTAGCAAAAACACACAGTATGAGAACTAGAAAATAGTTGAGTGAATTGATGTTCTGCTTTCTTGACCTTCACATCCATAGTATGCATACCATATCTATAAAACATACATGTATCTGTAAGAAATCTGTATTGTTCCATATTAATTTATCTGTCGAGGACCTACTCAGTTCTAAAGTTCTTTGTTGGGATCATAGAGTAGAGATGCATCAGACAACAAGTGAAAGCGGATGGCATATCATAGAAGATTAAATCAATGGCAGGCAAAACTGGATTCCCTACACAGGCTAAGTACTGAAATTTCTTGTGCCATCATGACATGGCTTCCAGTGCTCAGTCTGAGAACTTCTCTTCTTCACTTGAAGCAATAGAGTTTCACTGTATTTTTTGGTCCTTCCTAAGTATTTCTTGGAGGATGATTTGGCACTGTGCCCACAATTCATACAGCAGAACAACTTACTTGATACACAGCAGGTCCTGGTCATGAATGCCTAAAGAATTCTAGTAGAGTAGCAAGGCTGAGTCAGAGTCATGCTGGTTCATGCTTCTGGAGACGTGGAGGGCAGCAGAGCTTCAAATACCGTCTTCTGCTTTAGAAACTCCATCCTTTCCTCACTGACATTGTGATATTGGACTAGGTATTTGATGAAGTCAGAAAAGATTCTTTTTACTCATTCAATCTGAATCCGAAAGCTTAAACACCTGAGATTGCATCTGGTAAGGTAAAACCAGATTTGAGCATTTATCTTGGGTTCTGTATGCATCCTAGGATATCATGGAGCATACCAAAGGCCTTAGAGGATGCTGAAACTCTCAGAGGGATAACATAAAGGTATCTGGGAGATGCTTATCTATGAGCTGAGTGGGTTGTGCTTACCTGGAACATGAGTGGAAAGAAGAGGAGGCCTTGTGTTGTTTGGGAGGGTGGACTTGGCAGCTGACTACTTCTTGAAGCGAGATATTTTTTGGAACCTGCTTGTAAAAATTCATAGGGAGAGGACTGCTCATATGGAATGATCTCACCAGCTGCATTCACATTTTGCAAACGTGTTTCTTGGAGCAATGAATTTGTTGATAAAAATAGGTTAACAGCTGCTGATCGTAAGAATAGTGAAGAGGATCATTGGGCTGTCAATCTGTACTTCCACCATACATAAAAACCACTTCAAAACCTTTGAAGAAATGAAGTTAATTTCACTGTAAGAATAGAATAGTAATCTTTAATCCCAGCTCTAAATGTTACTGACAAGAAATATACTTCAAGCAGAGGAAGCTTTGAAAATATCAGCTATTAAACAAACAAAAGCATTAACAACAAAAGCTGTACAGATAAATATGCTCTTGGGTGTGCAGATGCAAATTTGCCTCCTTCTCCTCTAGTGGGAGTTTTACTTATATTGTTTATTTCCAGGGAGCAGTGCTTTTTGGTAATGCTGTTACTAGCTTTTAAAAAACAAGGCAGTAAGACAAGCTTACCGGGAGTCATATCCATCTAATTTGATAACTAGCTATTGTTCTGATAGATGCATTTTAAATATTTTATTAGGGAGAGGCTTCCTATTTTGGTAACCTTATTGAATTGATGTCTATGAAATGCACATGTAACACAATCTAAACTCAGAGATGGCACAGAAACAGCAACTGTACATTGTTAAGGGTGGACATAAAGGGCAAGATAAAGCATAGAAAATATAATGTATCTTGGCAGAAATCTGAAAAATCATGTTGGTCTTCAGGTCAGATATATGCAGCAAATAATCCAGTTGGAACTGACGCTGGCAGATACAACTGAGTGCACCGAATACTGAGCTTCTACACGATTCTTCTAAAATCTATAAAATTATTTCCTATAGAATTAATGGAAAGATTGGGTAAGTGATGGCCATTGTAAAATATGAGTTTCTTAATTTCAGGAAGGGAAAACCATTTATGTAAAGGCCGCACTAATAAATACCATTGCACTTAAAACAGCTGAATGAAGGAAAATAGGCTGTTGTTTAATAGAGGGTATGAATTTTCACAGAGGCATGCATTTCTGAATCCAAGCAATTTATAGCATGGGAAAGGTTAAAAAAATGGTTCTGATTCAAGTGAGGCACTTTTGTTTCAAGTTTTTTAGCCTCCAGTAGGCCAAGTTTACAACAGTTGAGAAATGTATAAACCAGAACAGAGAAACATCAGACTGTCTCCTTTTGGGAATGTCAGGAATGTTTTAGCATGGTCTTACACTGTTTCTTCAGTAATTACATTTTTCACCTGACAATTGTATCTATTTCTGCCACTTAGCACTATTTGTAAGAAACTAAATCTTCCTAAAGGGAGGATGCTTGGTGGAATGTGTCTTCATGGTGTAGCAATGAGTTAGCATTCTTCAGCAATGACTGATGTCAGGGTAATATTTTGTGATGTTATGAATAACTGTATTATAGTACTTAAGTCATAATATTATTAAGTCCCTTGAAAAAGGGGTCAGCGGGTTATCTGTGGGGAAGAGGTTGTCTCTCAGATGCTTTGACTTTAGAGGAATGAGAGAGAGAGAAGAGGTAGAACTTTTTCCCCCTGTTTTCTTCACCACATTGGAGCCAGGGAAAATGTTGTGGGGTTTTTTTGTTGGTGGGTTTTTTTTTTTATTTCTTGTGTGATATGGGATGCTCTCTATTGGCATAAGTTTTGCCTGGAATCTCCTGACTCCACAAAGCCCTACCACATCAGCTCTGCACCAGCACGTTACTGAGGAGAGGCAATAGCATTGTGGTAACTGGTCACCGGGGTGAGGGAAGCACAGTGAGTGTCCCAGAGGTAGAGAGGAGAGGAGGAGATGGGGAGAGAAGTATGGCACAGAGCAGGACTGGTTATGGCATGGGTTGTTTTTTTTTTTTTGTTGTGTGGGTGAAGTTCCAACAGGGTAAACCAAACATTTTAATTTTAATCTGAGAGTCTCTTTTAGTTTGATTCCTGAGACACCAGTGTGGACTTATGCTGGCTTGTAACTTAGCTTTATGTGGCATGTCATGGCTTAGCTAATATCCCTCCTCAATATAAATTATTTACTCTTTGTCTTCCTTATCTAATTCTTATAAAAGCTTTGAAAGCCCATTCTTGCATATTTTTGCATCATTTTTGCAGCTGCTGCCTTCATGCTTTTAAACACATTTCTTCACAGTATTATCATCTTGCATTAGCATTAGGCCGTTACAACGGTGGATTTTCACAGTTAAAGCTGTTGGTTCACGTTTGGCTGAAAAATGGGTTTGCTAAATGAGTACAAATATGTTTACATCTCATCTTGGACTTGGATCTATGCCATTTTTCTCAGAAGAGATGTAAGCATCCAACCCCTAAATCTTGGATTTGTATTCCAGTGGCAAATACTAAATTGACAGTTAAGAAAACATCACTGCTTTTGGCAGCAGAAATAAGTTACTTGTTCACTTCCTATTAATATGAAGTGAAATATGAACTCAGTTTTCCTTCCCTCTTCCTGCACATATCAAAACTCAGTTTTTAATTGAGGATGATAAATTGGTCCTTTCTGTTGTTACCGTTCTGCTGTAAGAAAAGTCTGTTCCTGTACCCTTTTTGGTAGCCAATGTAAATAACCTATTCTGACCTTAAATTTTTGTTGTCTGAAGACCAAGACTAAAACTGCTTCTTTGAGTTTCTCAAGAGCAGCATTCTGTGTTCATTGGATAGAATGGTACATTAGAATTCAGAAAGTTTAGGGGCTTTTTTAAAATGTCTAGATTATAAAAAGGCTTTTCTATTAATATTTTTAACTTGTCCACTGTTTACTAACTGGATTTACTATGAATTCCTACTTACCATAGTCCACCAATGCACTTTGCTAATTTACCTCTTTACAGGTGACTTTACTTGAAATTCACATTCATACGCTCTTATAGAGCAGCAACTCTTGTGTTTGTAAAAGTTAGTTGGAAGCTGTGACTGCAGGGGTGGTTTTTTGCTTTTGTTTTTTGTTTGGCTTTTTTATTTTTACTACCAAATCAAAACATGGACTGTGTATATTTTTACATTTTAGGTTGTCTGTGTAGGTGGTAGTCTTTGTTACATGTTACACCTTTTATCGTAATATACAAGCCACTGAACACAAAATAACTAAGCCCAGATTACTTTATTGTCAGGGGAAAGGAAGCATTGCTTGAGACTTTACAGTTGACATTGCAGTTTTAAGTTACATGTCATTAATAGTTGATAACATTATTTCAGTCTTCATTGGCATGCATCAAGACAATAGTACAAGCAAGGCTATCATTACAGTGTAATATTAGCAGTTGTAGTATGACTAAGAAATTTAAAATGGCTTCAGAGAGCATGTTGAAAAGAATTATGCAGTTGATCTCCAGCTTTGCTTAGAAAAAAATACACTTGCATGAACTGAAAGAAAAAAATAGCTGTATTAAGAGTTGCCTTTATTGCTTTTACTCAGCTGTTTTTCCAGTGGTTGGTAAAGGAACAGAATAGTGCTTACTCATTCCAGCTCAATGTTGTTCAAGTATTAGCTCACAATAAATAATACCTTCAATATATAAGCTTTAAATTATTCTTACTCAAATTTTACCATGCTTTTATTAGAGTATTTCCCACTTCCCAAAATACAGACATAAAAGAGCAAACTCTCCTCTTAAATCACATAAAAAATCTTTACTATTCTAATTAATCACCCAAAATTGAACACTACATTTAAAATTATATCATTGGTCATCATTTTCCGGTCTATGCTCATATTGCAGAATATATTATTGTGATTCATGTACAGCTTTTTACATTTACCATTAAGTGATAAATATGTAATTTTCTAGGTCTACTATGTAATGCAAATATCTGTACATCAAAAATGACAGGTCTTACACAATTTATGAAGTTCAGGCACAGGGCCATTTGGTGACAATTCTTCAATAAGTAATTTGGTTTTCTTGTGTTTAGTATTTGTCACATAGTTCATGAACTAAACAGAGGTAAAGGAAGCCTTTTTTAGAAACACAGTATTTTAAAAAGCCAGAACTACTTTCACTATGTGTTTCAAAGAGTATCTGAGGTACTTTTGGCCCAGTTTCAAGGAGTAACATATCCTCATGTGGTACCTGCAATCCAGTCAAGAGAGACTATAGAAGTAGAGTAATATATGGAAAACTATACATTCTAAATGCTTTATGTTTATTTGTACTGCTTTCAAGTGCACAGATTGTCAAACACAAACTTACTACTGTGATTAGCTAAATTCTTTTCTGTAACTAAATTTGTGCAATGTGTGAAATGAGACACATTAGAATATCAGATTATGTGTATTTAAATGTTTTCAGCATCTTTTACATTTTGTTAAAATGATTCTGCATTCTTCCTGAATATTTTAATTACACTTATTATTCCAAATGCTTTCATACAGCATCTGTTGATTCAGGTATATTAAACTATATTTTATTTGTAAACTACAGAACATCCTTTTTTAAATTGCTATGCTAACCAGAAAGCCTAATTATACTGTACTAGATTCATGTTGGAAAATCAAAACTTTGAATTGCCAAGAACAAACTGAAAAACATTTTCTCCTTTTGATTAGAATCCATAGTATATGTTCATTTGTATAAATTATCTATGCAAGGAATTTAATCTTCATTTCATTCTGGTTTAAGGGTTCTCAGTACAGATTGTAAAGGCTCAGTTTATTTTGTGTGAATTGGACTGAGTTTAAACCATACCTAACACTTCCTAACACCATACATATCCACCAAATAGGAAAAAAAGCAACACATCTTTCTAAGGATTTTGCAATGCTAATATATAATATTTTGAGATACATAATACTGTATTAGCATATAATATTGTACAGTTATAACAACATTGCCATTTGACTGTTTCTCTGACAACCACATAGTTTCTTAGGAATAATATATTTTATAGTACTTTTCAAAGAGTATTCTGTGGTCACAATCCCTTGGTTTTCTTTTATCCCAGAGGGGTATTCAAGAACATTGCCATTCAACTATAAAACACTCACAAAGCATGCCCCTCAATGTTCTACTATAATACACACTCTTGAATATTCTACTGTAATACAATTTTTTTTCTCCACACAAGCAGAATTATTTTGCTTTTTTCCATTTTTGCAGTTGTAATCCAAATGGGACTTCTGAAAATCCAGCAAGGGTATTAGAATTAGATTAGAGTGGCCTATGCAGAAGTATCTTCAGTTGTAATTTTGAATGCATGGTAGCACCAGTCACATTTGTCAAAGCTAAAATCAGGCCATATACCCTGACTTTTTCCTTACTGTGAAATAAGGGTTGGATATTTGAAATCTACCAAGTTTTTTCATGTTTGTATGCCATGGGTAGCCTATAGGCTTTCCTTTTCAGGTTTTACATTTTCTTAAACTGTGCATGTCTACTGGCCTTCCCTAAGTACCTTGTAATTCTCTGCATTTACTCCCATTCCTGTACCTTAATACTTATGAATGCAGAAAACCCATCTCTTCTCAGCTTAACCCTTGCATATAAAATTGCCCTATGTTTATGATCCATGGCTGGGTCAGTCAGAGAGTAAGGCCCGTGCCATCTAGCTTTAGCTGTTTCCAGTGCAGGACTTTGCATTAGTCACTCTCAGACTTATTAGGGGGAAAAAATAGGCCCCTCTTAAACATAGCTGTGATATCCATATTACCCTCAAAATGTGAAATTTTCATCCCATTTTGGGAGTGCAGGTATCCATCCTGTCACTCAGGCCTTCCCTATGGCCAACAGGAACTTCTGGAGAATGGCTTGTATGATCCATTAGACATGCAGTGCTTCCTAAAAGTCCACGTTTTTCTGCTGACAGCAAGGCAGCCTGTGATACCTGTCTTGGGTATGGGTAACTGCACCAGTGGCACATTTGGTCATGCCTCGTTTTCATTTGTTCTCATGGTGCTCCTGGAAAAGCCAATTATGTTACTTTTTCACAGAGCTGCAAAAGCTATTTACATAGGAAAATAGAGGAGAAGGTTTTTGATAGCCAAGTGCCAGACTCTTATTTTCAGTCTCTGTGTAGTCACAAAGTTTCCTGTAAATGGACAATTCATTCCATCCTAAAGGAGACATCTAAAATGAGTCTGAGTTCTGCCCCAGAAATACGGGTCTTCTGCATTGTCTGTAAAGAATATTTTAGACCAGCAAGGTCAGAGATGGGCATGAACATCTCAGTAAGATTAATTCTGTTCAGAATGGTGGACCAGTATGGTGTTGAAACAATGACTGTCTCATCTTGATTGTAGTAGCTCTTTAGGTCATGTGTAAGCCAGTCTGTGCTGTTTCATATGTAGTAATTGTGCATTGACTGAAAATTAACATAAGGACTATTAGCAAAGACAGATATTGAAGTGGAAATGGAAATGTACAGGCTATCAAACAATGCCATTTTCATTCATACTGATAATCCTGGAGTGTTGAGATATGAAACAAACTTGCAGATGATGTTGAATTGGGCACTGATGTGAAAAATACACAGACAAAAGAAGTAAGTATATAGACATGTACTCTGTGGGTAATACAGGGAAAGGAAATAAAAAAGGCACATTTGTACACTACAGTTTAACAGATATGGGAGAAAATGCCAAAAAATTCAGCCACAGAAGAGAAACCTAGGAAGCAATAGTACAGAAAGAGATGTGTAAAGATAATAAATGGGAAGCAACATAGGGCTTCTCAGAATAGATGGACAAGGAAAATGAGTTAACAGAACCAAGATTAAGCCAGTAAGCAGTGAGGCATATACCTCTTTTTTATCTTTGTGACTGCATCCAAAATATAAAAATTCAAACATAATGTAAAAAAAAATGTATTTCAAGATTATTTAAGTGTCAGAAAGCTATTGGGAATTTAAAAAATTCATAAGATCACTGAAGGTGACTGGAGGAGAGAAGGGAAGATGGGAAAAATGAGTTCTGAGGTAGATGAAAATACAGACAGCTTGGCACACTTATACCTGCTGAATACAGATGTCAGTAAATCACTCTGACGTTGTTAAAATCAAGCAAAGAGAGAAACTGAGTTAAAGAGCAGTACAGAAAAACACAGCATGGAATGTGAGACCTGTAGTCCAGGAAGCTCTGTTGTCAGCTGTGTTTTAGGGAATTCAGAAAAACAAGCTAGACATAGCATTAAAATGAAAAGAGAATTATATATAGATATAGCCTAGTACATAGACTGATGTAAATGTGTTATATATAAACTGCTGCTATTCTTTTAAAGATGCTCAATTGGAGTTTTTTGTAAATTGAGTTTGCAGTAATGGCTCTACAATACTAGGACTGTCTCATGTGCAAAGTGGTTCACATTCTCCAAGGCACAAGACAGAAATGAACCCATTTCTTCCCTATTTTTAGAGAGGACTATATTCATACAAAGACAGCTCCCTTTCCAAAAAGAACCTTTTAAACTTTTTTTTTCCTTTTCCACCCCATCTTTTTTTTTAATATAGTTCAAAACTGTAGGAGCAAATCATTTGGAGGGAGAATCTGGGGGCTATGGCATTTAAGTGGAGGGACCTATCTCCTTGGGTTCCTGTAGATTTGAATGTATAATCCTGCATGCCCTGGCATCTCACTCACAGATGGTTTGGATTGGAGTCCTGGCTGTACCACGTTGTTGGTCTCCTTGGCTGGTGGTCATTGGTGTGAGAGGTGCTAAAGGAGAAACAATCTGACACTGACCACCATTTTTTCCTCAGAGCAGGGTTTGAGCATTTGACGTCCATGAGGTCTGGAAGTATCAGGAATGTTCCTATTTCCACCAGGACAGTTAAGCCTTTAGCACACAGAAACGTCTGTATGTGGTAATCTCTATGTCATAGTACATCTTTCAGTTTGTTGACCATAAACTTCAACACAAGAATGTGCTACAAGTTAACTTGTTACCACGCAGGAACTAGCCTTTCAAGTCACTGCCTTTCCTCCTGCCAAACGTCATTGTCCAGCATGAGCAAAAATGTGAGTGGACTGTTAGAAGTTATGGTAATTTATGAGCAACCTAATTTGAAATCCCAAGACATAGATTGGATGGAACAAGGCAGGAAAGGTAAAGAGCTAAACTAGATAGCCCAGCATGCCTTTTAGATTGATTCTGAGGGACATTGAACCAGAGGTCACTAAAAACTAGAACTGTACCACTTGTAAGTAATCCGTTAATTAATTTACAGGAAAGTCAGTGATAGTGCTTAAAATTTTGTCATCATAGAACCGTAGCTTGCACTTATGTGCAGATCTTTACTGTTATTAAGGAAATTATGAGTCACAATTTTTGTTCTTGACAGTTTTCCAGTCCCACAAATGGCAACTTTCCTTATTACTTTTATAGTAAGCTTGGTAATGTGGCAGTGAAATTAAACACACTTTGGTTAAGGCTTTTACTTTCCATCAGATCCAATTTTCCTAAGATGTTGGTGATATAGCTTTTGAAATTGGCTCCAGGCTTGGCTCTGGGTGCAGGAGAGAAGTAATTTTACCGTCTCTTTCTGGATGTGGTTCATTCTTGCACATGTTTCCACCATCTACCCTTTGATTCAGCAGGATAACAGTTACCTTGGAGTGGCAGGTGGGCTCTCCATCAGTGGAGGAAGGAGATTGGCAGTAGAAAAGCTGACGAAAACATTTGTAAAACTGAAACAACAAAAAAACCAATTCAAGACATAGGTGCTTAGCCAGCTACAATTCAGAGCATCTCTGTAACAGCTTCAAGGAAAGGAAACATGATTTATTATCTTGTACTTTTTGCTCAAATAGGGATTAATTATCTTTTCACCATGAATATTTGTTTCTTGCTGCTTAAGACTGAAGTTCACCTAAATTTGTGAAATTCTTTAAAAATTATACGCTTAGCTCTTCTAAGACCATAGATTCTGTTTAGAGTAAAGATGTAGAACAATATCAAAGATTTTCAGAACCTTTGATTTGTGATAAAAAATATTTAATCACAGAAGAAATTGGTTTTCAGTTACTTCACACATCAAACAGGGAAAAAATCATGTTGATAATCTAATGATACACAGCAGGCAGAACATGGGGTTCTTTTCATTAGCAAGCCATTGAAATCTCTATGTTCCCAATGGCAAACTAAACTTCAGAAAATGACTTTCCTTAATTAATGATCCAATATAAATTTTTATGTTAATTCATTTTACTTCTGAGATAAACACATCATGTGGTTAGTAAACAATTGGCTCACAGGTTGAGCACAGAGGGTAATAGTGAATGGAGTAACATCATACTGGTGGCCTGTCACTAGTGGGTTCCACAGGGCTCCATCTTAGGCCCTGTGCTGTTCAACATCTGCATAAGCAACTTGGAGACAGGACTGGAAAGGATACTAAGCAAGTTTGCAGATGATACAAAACTGGGAGGAGCTGTTGACTCCCTCAAAGGCAGGGAGGGCAGGCAGAGAGACCTCAACAAATTAGAGCATGGGCAATCACCAACCATATAAAGTTCTACAAGGGCAAGTGCCGGATTCTGCATTTGGGATGGGGCAACTCTGGATGTATGTACAGACTAGGGAATTAGAGGCTGGAAAGCAGTGCCATGGAAAGGTCCCTGGGAGTCCTGATCAATGGCAAGTTGAATATGATTCAGCAGTACCCTGGCAGCCAGGAGGGTCAACCGTGTCCTGGGGGGCATCAGGCACAGCATCGCAAGCCGGTCGAGGAAGGGGATTGTCCTGCTCTGCTCTGCTCTGGGGCTGCCTCACCTTGAATATTGTGTGCAGTTTTGAGTGCCACAATATAAGAAAGATATTGAGCTCTTAGAGAGTGTCCAAAAGAGGGCAACAAAGATGGTGAAGGGCCTTGCTGGGAAGTCATATTGAGAAGCAGCTGAGAGCACTTGGTTTATTCAGCCTGGGAAGAGGAGACTGAGGGAAGATGTCATTGCAGTTACAACTTCCTTGTGAGGAGAAGAGGAGGAGCAGGCACTGATCTCTTCTCTATGGTGACCAGTGACAAGACATGAGGGAGTGGCCTGAAGTTGTGTCAGGGAAGGTTTAGGCTGGATATTAGGAAAAGATACGCAGAGGTTGGTTGGGCACTGGAACAGGCTCCTCAGGGAAGTAGTCACAGCATCAAGCTTGCCAGAGTTCAAGAAAGTTTGAATGATACTCTTGGATACAAGGTATGACTCTTGGGGGTGTTCCTGTGCAGGGCTAAGAGCTGGACTCCATGATCCTTGTGAGTCCCTTCCAAGTCAGCATATTGTGGGATTCTGTGATACACCCAAAACACCTTTGATGTAATAACAATTACATCAGTTCTCATCTCTGAGTTCCAAGTGAGCAGAATTACACAGCTACCTCCCCTGAGAGCTGATAGTCATATTCACCAGATAGGAATACCAGTAGTGCAACAAAGGGCTGCAACACATTTTCTATATAAATTTATTTTTAGGTGAAATCTTCAATAAAATAAATGGTGTCCAAGACTTACTTCATGTTATTTACCTTTCATGTGGCTGTGTGAAACAGAAAAGGCTTCCAGAAGCTGTGATTAATGTGAAAGTATTGCAGTTAAGTATTGCTGTTGATCAGTATTTGGTATTAGTCCCTTTGAAAATGTGCAGCTATAACAGTGATATTTCTCTTGTTTCATAGCCATAAAGACTGCAGTTGACAGTGCTGATGATAGTCTGCCATTGATATGTGGCAGGAAGGGTGTGTTGTCATTTGGTGGATTTCTCTTTGCTGAGCAGGAGGTGGTCAGCACCTTTTTGCTGTGGAGGCACTGCTCTATGTAGGAATTCACTGCCTTTGGCATCTCTCCATGATAACTTTTCACAGAACTGTCAGAAGTTGCGGGCTTCTGTGCCACCACTACATGGGTAGTGTTTCTTTATATGTTCTTCTGAGTGTATTTAGGCTTCCTTCTTGGACATGTCTTCCTGCTTAGAGAGAAGCAAGTGGACAGAAAAAGAGATGATTCGAGTCCCAGCTAAGAAAGACCAACATTGCAATAAGGTGGAGATGTTTCAAAGATTCTTGTGGGGGATGTTTTGTGGACAGTACATAATGTAAATGGGAGGAGGTGGGAAAGAGGAGTCTTCTCACTCAGGCTGATTGTAAAATGCAAGTCCTTACAGCCTTTTTAGTCTTTCTTTATGACTGTTTTCTTGCCCTACCCTGTTGACTCCATAGAGATTGCAATCTTTATGTATCAGTAACAAGTGAAAGCTGCTCTAATAAACATAATTATTGCTTCTCTTAATGATTTTACAGAGGTAATACTTAAGGTGTGCAACACAAAAAGGAAAGCAAGAAAAAAACTAATTGGATGACTTTAGGGAAATTTCTGCAAGGAAAGTGAAACCTAGAGTTCACTTTTTTTTTTCTTCACTTCTTGCTCCAGGTATCCTCATCATGATGTCCATGTGTAATGAAGTGCATGTGTACGAATACATCCCTTCAGTCCGACAGACCGATCTATGTCACTACCATGAACTCTACTACGATGCAGCTTGTACCTTGGGGGCCTACCATCCACTGCTCTATGAGAAGCTCTTGGTGCAGAGGATGAACAAAGGTTTGCAGGATGATCTGTATCGGAAGGGGAAGGTCATTTTGCCAGGGTTCAAAGCTGTCAAGTGCCCCAAAGGAAATAATTTCTCACACTTGTAGAAGTCAGTCCTTCAGAAACAATGTGCAATAAGGTACTACTGTCGTACTATAAACAAGAAGAGAATACTTGAAAAAAATGTATCTTAGACCAATCCAGTCTTGAGTCTATAAATTGTAATTAAGTAGCAGGCACGAGAAATACTTCTTTTCAGAGCCTGAGTATTTATTATTGCTTTGCAAATAGTTACAGGAAAAAAACTAAAGGCTTGAACTCATGAAGGTGCAAAGGACATACTTAGGCAGAAATATAATGTATTGTTGTTGGTGTGACTGTCAGAATTTGTCAATGGTCTCTTATGCCACATATGCTAGACTGTAATTTTTTAAATGAACTTATTTAACTGTAAAACCTGGCATTGTGAGCCAGCCTCTATTGTTCATGTGTGTACAGAGCGGTCAGTTGAACAATGCAGTGTTTCCCATGGCTTTGTAGGATTTTCACACTCTCCCAGAATGAAGGAATTGCTACTCTAAGCTGTGCAGTCATTAACTGGAGTGACTTTAATGCCTGTTCACATTCAGGCTCAGTTACAGGCCTCCAGCTGTACAGAGGCCTTACAGTGGCATTGAAGTCTGTGCAGTCAGAGATGGCTGTGAGCACAGCCAAACTCATTAAACCACTGGATGTGCTTTTAGTGCCAGGCTCCTATGCT
>JAWWLZ010000001.1:91892175-91908481 GCA_035041345.1 Poliocrania exsul | reverse complement strand
GGAGGTCACCTTTCTGCAACAAAGATAGCATTCAGGAATACAAACATTATTTGTTAAGTATTTCATTGGTATCTGAGTCAAAATCACTTGTTCACAAGTTATTGCTGTTAAGAAAGTAGAGTTTTCTGACAAAAATAAGAGGATATCAGCAGATTTTACTTAATATTTGAAAGACTATAACCCAGAGAAGCTGTAATGCCTGCAAAAAAACCTGACTATGGATTGCATATGAAGATAGTTTGATATTTTCATTCATAATACACTGAGAATATTCTGTAAGGCACTTCTAAAAATTTCCCCAATTGCTAATATATTTAAAACATTATTTTCCATATTTTCCAAGACTTCACTTTCAGATTTTCCAAGTGGCAGGAGGTTAATTGTGTTTTTTTCAGTTTTTTGTTCTGTTTTGCTTTTTCCCACACAACTGTACCCTTTCTTTTAGAGTAAGTTCATCAGGAACGTGTGTACACAAAAGCACAGCTGTATCCTATTCATGTCCATTCAGTAAAAAAGCACACAGTTCAAAGAGACTTTGAAAAGAATAGCTGAGTGGTTGTGGTGGGAAGAATTTTTTTTTGATTTAAGCAAAAAGACCTTTGCCAGAAAGGCAAAAGAATACAAACAACATTAATGACTATTTCATCCTCAATTGTAATGTAAGTATAATCACAAAATCCTTTTTCTCTCACTTTACTCTTTGCGAAGCATTATTGGAAGGATCTTTTGGAAGGATCATGTTCCTTCCTCAAAAAGGAAGAATGTGTGTCTTACATATGACTTAGCCACCTTTTTTAGCTTTATGATGATCTTAAGATTCTTGCTGAATTATGCCCAGATGATCTAATAACTGTACTTCTGTGTTGTATGGATATTTATGTCCATAAGTCATTTCGGTATATGCCAAAATTAATACATTTTATATTAGCCTTAGATGCTGGATATATTACATACCAATTTCTTTTTAATGTCATGTATGATGGGAACTTTTATTCTTAAAGTTAATAACATTGTTATTTAATTGCCTGGGGAATAGACAACTTACATAGAACTAATCCATTTTTCCATATGTTTGGTATGCTGTTTGCAAAACATACAAGTCTGAACAGTGCAATCAAATGTGTCTCTCTCTGCTGTACACTATGTTAGCTATGACATGTTTGTAAAGGAGGGGAATTGACTCATGACTACTTTTCAATAAGCAGGAAATTCTTGAGTTCCAAAAGAAAAAAATTAGTATTGCTTTGACTGGCCTGCAACCACTAACTTTTAACTTTGATTTTCGCAGAGAAGAGAAATACTAACTGCATAGCTCAACTACCCACAGCAGGATTATGTAGTATATTCCCTCAAAAAACTGTCAGAATAATCAACGTATTGTACAGAACAAGGCAAATTATAAAATTTTGTGTAACAAGTGCTAAGAATACCTACTTATTACATCATTTATATACCAATGCAGAACTAGCATAAGATATTACAAAATGAAGTGTAGATTTTTAATTTACTGGACTGCACATTCAAGCTCTCACAGATAAAATATTTTTTTGGCCATAACCTTATTATATGACACTCAGTCCTCCTTCCACAAGTACAAATAAGGGCGCGATAGCACCATCACCTCAGAAGATGCTAAAGAGCTTTGCTGCAAACACTGGCTCACATTGGAGGAAGACTAACTTGTGATGCCATCTTTAAAAAGTAAGCACCCCTGGTGTGACTTCCCAACACTGAATTCCACTGTGATGTTTCACTGGTCTACCTGCTCAAACACCTTGTGGTTGCTTAAAAGACCATTTTTTTCTCCTACCTTATCTTGTCCTCCTTTGGTTATTGGCACAAGTGAAAGTTCACAATTTATTGCTGCTAAGAAAATAGAGGGAGTTTTCTGTCAAAAAGAAGAGGATATCAGCATATTTTACTTGATGTTTGAAAGACTGTACCCCAGAAAAGCTGTGATGCCTGCAAAAAAAATTTGTTTGATCTGCTGGGGGCTCACCTGCCCTTGCTGCAAGGGGGGAAGGGGCAGAATAAAGGGGAGATATAAAGGACCTACAGAGGTGCTCCCCTTACCACTGCTTACACTCTGTGGCATTGGCATTGTTTGCTTTCATAAGAGCCCACCAAGTATTTTTGCATTAATGGGCATTTCTCCAGTCCTTGTGAGGGCAGAGAGAACTTTTCAAAGAATTGAGTTCAGTAAATTTAAAACAGTGGGCATGTAATAACACTGAACCATGTATCTCTGAAAAATAACGGGTGAGAGCGCTGGGTTTAATACATATATTAAATGCAGCAATGTGAAAGGAAGTGTATTTTCTCACCAGGATCATGGGGTTTTTTGTGGAAAAGATACAGGTTTGTAGCTCTCTTGTGTGGCAGTTTCCCAGTAACAAAGTAGAAGAGCTCTGTAAATGAGAGGTTTGCACAAACCTGGCTCATGAAGTGCATCATCAGCCAAAAAAATTGCTTCTGCTGTTGGACCCCTGAGCTCCCTTTACACTTGTTGCAGGCTTTAAATTTGCGGAGTTTTACTGACAAGTAGGAACAGGTTGCCTTCAAACACTATCGAGCCTCATTTCTGTGCCCTGGTGCTGTGGACAACAGCTGAAGTTAGCTGAAACACACCAGAAGCACAGCAGCAGTTTAAGGAAATGCACTGAGTTTATGCTGAATTTCTTTTTGCTCTTTTTTCCCCACTGTGAATTCTATAGCTTTTCATTCTTGTGGTGCTCTTATTTTATGCATTCAGACTTTGGATGGTTAAATCAAGGTATTCTTCTTTTTATTCAAGGAAAAAAAAAAGAAATCTTTTGCCTTATTTTGAACCAAAATCTTCTTGCTAGAAAAAAACATTATTTGTTCTATTTCTCTACATTTCTAAAGATTACCTCAGCATAAATTCACAGCTGACTCAGTCATTCTTTGGATGAAGCTACGACATCTTTTTTTTACCTTGCCTTGAAGTTTTATGCTGTAGAAACTCTGGTAAATTCACTGAAATTAACATGACATAAGACATAATGTACCTTTGGAGGGAAAGGAGGGTGATATAAACACTAATCTACATTCTCACTGTAAAAATTTAACTTAAATGTTGCTTGTCTTTGGTCAGGATACTTTCTTTGGTGAAGACATTCAAATTCTGAACTTTTTGCTATTGCTAAAGTCAGGAAAACCAAGACACTTGTTTTCTTAAATGAAGATAAATATCTGCACTCACTCTCTGTTGCACAAACTGAGCACAGTCATTTTAGAGGCTGATTGAATTAAACAGGAGTTCAAAACACATGTGGACCAATCCATAGTGGAGTTTTTAATTTCCTCTTGTTTTTCAGCAGTTTTTAAGGATGGAAAATGCCATTTGAACAGTGACACAAATGTACCATGAAAAGAGTATTAAATGCATTGACTGCAAAAATAAACTGCTACTATTTTTCCCTTCATGCTCTCTAAAGCTAGTGGTATTGAATCAATGAAATTGTTCTTTGAAGTAGGTAGTTCAGAAGCCTGTCACTAGAAAGCATCTGAATCTTTCCTGACAACTATCCTCTCACACACAAGGTGGATACCTGATTTAACTGTTTGAAATTTGAAGTAGCCCATGTCTGGGCTTGCCTGCATCATTGAATGAATTTTGACACTGCAGATGTCTTCTCTCTGGCTTAGTAATCAGATTCAGAATTTTGTTCTTGAAATAAGAGTTGTGTGTAAAAGCCTTACTTTTTTCATATCATCTCATCACTCTTATAATATGTAGTGATTGAACTATTCAAATAGAGATTGTGTACTTTTTTAATAGCTTTGAGAATTATTTTATATGATGATTTTTTTAAAGGAATGTGTACTCTAATAACAAAGCTTAAGATTTTACAGGAGTCACATTTTTAAGCAGTGTTTGTATACATTTTAACACTTTTTATATTTTCTATTATGATTTTGTATATTTTTATGTATGCACAGTGTACAGATTTTTTCCTGTAAATAAAACATTTGTTTTCATTTTTTTAGGAGTGCTGGTCTTTTCATATTGCCTTAAATGAATGACACTGAACTGTAGGTGGATCAAAAGAGGAAAGGTGCCTGTCAGTTCTGCCCACCATTTCAATGAAATCAAATGGAACAGACAGCTAGGCTGACAAGTCGGTATCACAGTAAACTACAGAGAAGAGGCAAATATTGGAAAGCTTTATTCTAAAATGAACATATGGACCCGAGCGGGTGCACTAGGATTTCCTGAGAGAATATATTTGCCATACTGCTCTATATTTGCCAGTAAATTTCTTGGGGTAGTCAAGACCTCTAAGAAGTCATGCTCTGATGTCTTGATGCTATTCTTGGAATGCTGGTAGACTTCAGCTAAATAGCTGTGTTGCCCATTCAAGGAATTCAGTGTTATGTTTTAAGGGAAAAGAACAGACTTTTTAATAAATTATTAGTTAAAATGAAAACAACTTATCAAAGGGAAAATGTAACTTGCCATTCAACCACTACAAGTCTGCTTACATCCATTAAGTGTGAGGCATTCTGCTATTTTTTTTGGTAGTCTTTGAACTACGCAGTGGCCAGTTGGGCTAATGGAGGTGCTTGTCAGTGTTTTCATCCCAAGGAGTCACCTTGAGTCCATGCTGACAATAAAACTAGTTACACATTAGGAGAATGATAAAAGTTGGATTGCCATCATATACACTCAGTGTACACGCAGCTCATCCTATGTGTTCCACCACCTCCTGGCAGGCAGTGTTGAGGGGATAATTACAGGATGCCATAATATGCAAGTAACACCTCTCAGAAAACTCAGAACAATGAGCTACACTAGGAGATAAACTGAATGCTGAGATGCATGAACAAAGCAACTAATTGATGCTTTTCAAATCCATCAACTTTGTTTTGACTTTTTTTAATTTAAAAAGCAACAACAAAATATGATCACTGTATTCCATCTAATAAAATGCTCAGTCAACTTCACTGTCTATGATATGAGAGAGGACATTCTTGTCTCACTACATTCAGACCTGTACCTCAGTAGGAGGTTGAATTCCATGAACTGTATTGTATAGGGTACAGAGAACATCTTGCTGTAATCACTATTCTTCAGCAGTGACAGCTATAGGAGGTGTGACATTACTAGCTCTACGAGTATCTTGATTTTTCCAGGTTGGCAAGTAGATAACTTGATTGCTTCATGGATTTATCTGCTGCACCCCAAAACTTTGCAATGTCTACTTTATATACATATCCTTCCTTGGTTTTAGTATTTAGATTCTACTTTGTTACAGTGGTAAGTTACTCCAGAGAGCACACTTCAAAGAAATTATGGCACTTTTGTGGAAGTTCAGTATATTCTGACCCCTGAGCTTCATGCTTTGATAATCAAGGCAACTTAGAAATGTGTGCCCTGATATTTCTTTCTTCTAAAAATATGCTAAGTAAATGCTTATTAAGGTTGATGGAAATATTAACTGAATATATTAAACTGACAGGGAATTAACCATAATGCAGTAATACAGTATAGGGTTTTTTACACTGGAGGCAGAGTAGCCACCAAAAAACTGGCAGCTCAAGTAGGTTGTGACAAATCACAGGTGGAATCATTGCTGGTGTGATTGCTGGATTCTTAAAAATTATAAAAGTCAAGAGCGAGATCCAGCGTAAAGAACAGAGAGGGCCAAGAAATTAGGAAAGACATCAAGGAAAGAGAAGGAAACAGGTAGAAGATGTATCATAACAGATGGGCAGAATTACTGATTTTTCCTAATAGTCATTTAGTTGGTTTGGGCACTTTGTTTTCTTACTCTTTTCTGCACATTTGGAGAGATCCCCAACTCATCTGTTGGTGCTCATATTGCTGCTCTCAGGTTTAGTGAGCTGGGATGTGATGTTAAAATGAAGAACTATGGTAGAGTTAAGAATAGACTTGTGCTCAGGCTCAGCTTCATTGGAAACATATGAACTCCATAAATTAAAGTGAACAACCACCTCCATGTGCCTGCAGTCATCTGTATGATAACTAAAATAAGAAAACCAATTTCCTTTGGTGAACTCTGTCTGCACACAGACAAATACAAATCAAATACCCTCTTGATTACAGGATGCTGACAGGTAAGGGATAATTACTGTAGCAACAACTCTTTATATGCCTGTGAGGGGACCCCAGAAACCCTGAGGGGTTCAGGAGGGCAGGCAATAGGCATCACAGCTGCCTTGATTTTATGGAAGCTGCCAGAGGGGAAAATTGCTAACAGTGCTGACTCCGGGCTGTATCAGCTGCTGTTAATTACCTCACTCCCAGACAGTTGTCTGACTGCAACTGAGCTTCCTGATTAAAATATTTTGCTGGCCCACCTTCTGAACAGTAGGGTTTTTTCTAACCTCAGTCCTGGAGTACTGGTGGATTTGGTGTACTTCCTGCATCCTGTGCTGCTGCTACCATCTGCATGTGCAGGTATGTCCCATGTGCAGGTGAGGTCTGAGCTGGGGGGAGGGCAGCACTGATAAGGGAAGAGATGTGTGTTATTCTGCATTGGTTTGGTTATTATAAATATAGAAGACTTTTTTTATCTCTTCAGCATAGTTTAGTGATAGTAGTTCAAGGAAAGATAATGTGAACATGCCTCAAGAAATTAGATTTCATGACTTCTGATGTTTTGTAGACTAGGTGACATTCCTGATTCAAAGTATCTAGACCTTGGATTAAGACAGGGACAGCATGATAAGGTTTTGGCTATTTAAGTTAAGAAACATGCAATGTGTCTCTTGTGCAAGCTAAAAATGCCAGAGGTCTACCCACATACCTACTCTTACTGCCCATGAGATGCATGAGCCAGGAGGTTGCTATATCCTGAGTGTGAGGAGGGCAGATGTACAGGCAGATGACCAGAAAGGAAAAGACAGGAAAGTTCTGCTCTGGACCTGTTTCTGAGTGTATTTTTTTCTGAGAAAAAGGACAGGACAGGAGTCTTTGCTGATGCTTCCAACTACATCAAGCAACATTATTTTTCTTCATTAGCATACTCCTCTTTGGAAGTGGTGGGTTTTGTTTTTTTCAAATACTTCCAGGGCTTCTTTTCTTCTATACAAATGAAACTATAAGCTATCTGATGGGCCTAATTTAGACTTTATAAATGCATGGGGCTGAATGTAGCTATCAGGCCATTAGGCATTTTAATGAGCAGTTGGAACATCCCAAGAAGCAGAGATGAGAAGAGAACATATAATCTGTTACCAAAATAATACTAACAAAGTTGTTCTGTGGCAGAAGAGCAAGGAAGGCAGAAACAACAGAGCATATACCAGTGTCTGAGAAATATTACCTTATTTTCAGGGTTATAGCATACTATGCAGATAATTATTTTAAAATTGTCTTTTTAGGTAAGTCCTCATGAAATGTGCTCTCATATAAAGTTAACGAAGTGAGAGATAAATGCTAAAGGGATTATGAAGTGGGGATGGTTATTTTTTTAGAGGAAATGGAAAGAAACTTTTCTTTGCTCATACTCTACTGTAAACAGCATGGCTGCTGAGCTTCAAAGGGATTGGTTATGCTCATGAAAGCAAATACTAAGAACGCTGCTGTGTCTTCAGTGCACATTGGTTTAAGACAGCAATGTTGCTTTCAATTGGGTTTATCAGTGCAGGAAAAATAGACCAGCTGTCATATTTATCTCACATATGCTCTTCCCTGGCCTTGAACAGAGCTATTAACCCCATACAATATACAATAGGAGTAACATATGTGAAGTTAATTCTACCTACCTAAAAGAAACTTCAGGACAGTTTCCTAAAGCAACATGAGGAATAAGAACAGGCAAAAAAACTTCAGTGAATAACAATAAAATGGATCCTGGCTCTGTCTCCTATTCCAATTTCCTAAGTTCAAATTGTTTAGGGTTTTATGGTGTGATTGATGAATCCTGACTAACAGAGGCAGGGACAAATTTACCTGTCCCTACGCTAACATTTTACTTTATGAGGAGAAATGAAGGGTCTCTTACCACAGTAATAAGTGATGAGTGATTCCAGATACTTTTGAAAGAACTCTGATTTTGCTGAAAATTCAAAGCATAAGAACAAGAAGTATTTTGACACTTGAAAAACGTGTGAGTTCATATAGTCATAGTCAGTATGCTGTTCTGCTGACCAAGTTTCTTCTTGTTTTTTCTATTCTTCATCCATGAACTGTAGATCAGCCCATAAGTATTAAAAGAAAGGCTACAGTTGACTACAATGGGTGTAGGTATATTCCTGCCACAATTCTGCTATGAACATAGTACATTAATAAATAGAAATGTGATCTTACTGGTTTTTTGGTTGGTTTGTTTTTTGTAGAAGTTTATAAGCTGCCTATTCTAGAATTGGATATGTGTGTAATGCATGTTGTGGTGGCTTTAGCTAGGCCTTAAATTAGCAGGCTTAGAGAATCTACGTAGATTAGGAGAGACAGGTATCACCTGACTTAAGTGACCAAAGAAATACTTCATACCAGATGACGCAAACCTGAGATATGAGTACAGAAGTAGGAGGTGTTCCCTCAGTTCCATCATGGCTGAAGTAGAGGCAGGACATGGTGCAGCTGTTCTGCTATGCTGGGCCCTGCTCCTGCTACCGCTACTTGCATTTTGTTTGAATTCAGGGAAGAAGAAACATTTTGTTGTTATACTTTCTGTTTCTTGCTTGATGTCTTTTAGGGTGCTTATAGATCTAGAGTGATAGAATCTCTTTTCGATGGGGAAGGGGAAGTTATTTCTTGTTATTTCTAACTTGTGTGTGTGTTATATTGTAGTTACTCTTAATTTTCTCTTTTCTGTATAAATATATATAGTTAGTTTAAGCATATACCTAGTTTGAAGGGGTTTTTTTTCCCTTTCCTCACTTTTCTCGGTGGGAGAAGGGAAGCTCTGACATCTGTATTGGGCAGTTGGCATTTTGCCAGCTCAACCCAAGACATATGTTTAGGGAAAATGCATCTTCCAGACGTTCCTTAGGGAGCTTCATTAAGGCTGAGACCCAGAACACTGCACAAGGAAATCAAAACCCTTATTTCTAAAAGGTTGTTTTTGCAGTAGTATACCACTGACTGTCCTCCTTTGTGCATTACTCAGGGTCTTTTTCCTTGAGGGTTGGTCACTCTTACATTCTGCTAACACACACACAAAACTGCAGCAGCTCTTGGACGTTTTACCTACTGAGTCTTCCTTGTCACTATTTAATTCTGTCTCTGACTAAACCATAGGTTCTTACAAGCCCTCTCTTCCCCCAGATTCCCATACCACCTGCCCTGTTGTTATAGCTTCCCTTTTCTAAAATGGTGTTTCAATTGCTATGAATGATATACAGGAGGTTCTCTGATATGAGAATGCTGAAAGAACTGTTTAAATACCAGATAAGCATCCTGCTGCTGGATGTAGGGCTCTTGTTACAGAGTTCACACTTTTTCAGCCAATGAGAGATGCAGTGTGGTGGGTATAAGGGATGGGAATTAAGTCTTTCCTGTTTTTTACCTTTATATTGGTTTGCAGCCAACTGACAGTACCCAAGACAGAACTAGACATTGCTGAGAGCAGTTTGATTTGTGATTGTGTTTTGGTATCAGTTGTTTGATTTCATGTGTAAGTAATGCAGCAACAGAACCCACTGGGGTGAGAAATAACAATTTCTGTTCTGATGGAATTTTTAATTCTTCTACAATTTCTTTCTTGTATTAGAAAAAGTAAAAACAAACTATTAAAAAAATCCCAGATGAAACATTGGACTGTAAAAATATCCAGTTACAGGTAGATGACTTCAAGGAATTATAGTTCAGCTTCATTCTGACTGTTCCTTTACACCTCTGAGCTGGGCTACATTTCACTACATGCTCTCTCCCTTGCTGAGTCACCTCTGTTCCTGCACTGGTGCATGAGAGGGGAAGTCTGGTAAGAGAGCTTGTTCTACCTGGGCGAATGACAGTGTTTTCATTGAAGACAGATTTGACAGGAACTGGAGTGTAGAGGCTTAAGCCTGGAATGTACTTTATTTTTCCCCTGCTAAAAATAAAATTGGTAAAATTAACAGCTTCTAACATTGCAGAAGGCATGTTTTACACTAAAAACATCTTTTACTGGGAAATTTATTAACAAGTTACAAAAGTGTCTGCTTTTTGTTTTCTAACTCACATAGAAATTCCTTAATTTGAAGTTGGTGCTCACTGTGAGAGAGGGTGGTGAAGGTAAAAGGAAGACAAGTTATATATGTTTTCAGTTAACCTTTGAGTCCTACTTGCAGTGTATTCCTATTGGCCTAAAGCCAGCAAACACAGAAGTCCTATAATGCCTTGGATGAGTTGTAAGGTCTTGAGTAAGTATTCTCCCTAAAAGCTTAGAACATTCTATCTGAAGCAAGGTCATCCATAAAGTACTCAGTATACAATAGTTGTACGATATGTAGTGGACCCCTGCATATTTCTATAAAACCTATTTCTAAAAGTCTGATTCTAATTTAGATAAAGGGATTTAAGAAGTCACTGTAGAGCTGATATTCTTATTTTCAGTTAAAATTCTGAAGATCATAATAAGCAAGAGTTAAACACTGCATACAAGACAGAAACAAGAAGTAACTCCTACTACACTGAAGTGTTGGTCATCTACTAATATCTAGTGAATGCGTAAAAAGTTTTCCAGGTGAAATACACACTCCCAAGCATGATTACCAAAAGGGTTATAACTTGAATAATTGTTTTGAGCATGAGATTATAAAAAGAACTAAACTAGTTAATGCTAGCAGTATAGGGACACAAAGTGAACTGTTTATAGTGTCCCAGTATGAAGAAAAAACAACTACCAAAGAAGAAGTGCTCTTTGAGGAATAAAGGTTTATAAACTGGCTAGAAACAAATTTAGTTTGAGAGCATCAGAGGAACAAAGCTCTGTAGCAACTTCTACTTCAAAAGACAATGAACCTCAAATTTATTTTCATTCGGTTGTAGTCAAATTTCTGAATTGCATTAAATGATGCAGTTCATAATGAAAAGGGAATTATTCTAATGAATTACAGACCCAGTACAGTTTTATGTTGTATTTTTCATACTGTGGTAGCCATTATTTCTTTGAGTATAGCAGCTTTTTTGCCCTGAAGGAAGAAGGACATCAGGATTAAATCATAAAATAAAGTTCTATAGATTTGCATTAGAATTGCCAAGCAAGTCCAGGAGGATTTGAGCCCTAATCTAACCTTTAATCTTCAAACTTCTCCTGCTGTAAGACTAGGATGATGATAATCATCTGCTTTGAAGAATACTGAGGACTAACTCAATTAAAAATATTTCTTTAGGGGAGGTTACATAAATGCTGAAAAATATCCTCTGTCTAGGAAAACTCATTTTTTCTTCATCCATCTATTCTGAAACGATTGTTGCTTGCATTGTTAGCTAGATACATGACTGCAAAGATACGCCTGGTACACACAGTAAAACAGAAGTAAACTCAACTGACACAATATATAGAAAAATGTCCTGCTCTGGATAAAATTTTAGTATGCCACTGCCACATGACAAGAGATTATTCAGTTACTGAATAGGAGTGGAAAATTAGAGGCTCTGTCAGTTCTAGGGTTACGCTTACTTTATCAAATCTTTTTCATCTTTTGAATTTGATTGTCCTCATTTGTTTATCTAATATGTTGCATTGCATTAGAGAATGTTGCATTGTGATTCCTTCAGATGACCTAGGCTTGCATTCAACTTTGAGATGATAAGTTGCAACAAGTTCATAGCTGTAGTCCTACTTCTAAAACATGGATATATTATAGGAAAACAGAAAAACTAGAATTGAAATGGGGAGTTCTGAAGCTAAATTAATGCTTGACCTTAACCTAAACAAGGCAGGGGCTAAAATTCAGCCTGATCCCTGACCTGGCATTGCAGCTGAGATCACTGCAACAGAAGATCCTGTGGCATCTGTTCAGTGTGGTTTGGCAATGCCATTTTGAAGAGTAGCTCAAGTTCAGACTGCCTGTTGTTCACGTATGCCTTTGTAGGACCTTAGCTGCCCACAGCAAACTTTTCAGTTCAGAAAAAAAAAACAAAATGCCAAGTACTTTCACACAACTTCCAGGTCACACTGAAGCAATGGCACTTGAGAAACAGCACAATCATTAATATTTTATCCTTTTTTTTTTTCCTGCATTTCTCTTAGGACTGACTGAGCTCTTGACCATCCAGACTCTCCCTTGAGGATAGATGTACATGTGAAGACAGCAAAGAAATACCACTTTGAGTTTCTGCTGATGTCTACTTGCAAAAGTTGGAAGGGACCATTAAAGATCGTCTAGTTCCAACCACCCTGCCATGGGCAGGGTCATCTTTCACAAGATTGTGTTTCTCAAAACCCTTACCAACCTGGCCTCAAACAATTTCAATGACAGGGTATCCACAACTTCTCTGGACAATCTGTTGCAGCATCATATCATCCTCATTGTAAAAAGATTTCTTCTTTACATCCAGTATAAATCTACCTTATTTCAGTTTGAAATCATTGCCCCTTTTCCTGTCGCTACAGACCCTGGTAAAATGTCTCCATCTGTCTTCCTTATAATTCCCCTTTAAGTACTGAAAAGGCACAACAATGAAGTCTTCTCTTCTGCAGGCTGAACAACCCAAACTCTCTCAGTCTTTCTTCAGTGAAGTCTTTCAGCCTTCTGATCATTTTCATGGTACTCTTCTGCACCTTCTCCAATGGGTCCACGTCTTTCCTGTGCTGAGTACCACAGAGCTGGATGCAGCACTGCAGCACTCCAGGTGGGGTCTTACCAGAGCAAAAGGGCAGAATCATCTCTTTTGACCTGATCACACTGCTTTTGATGCAGCCCTGAACATGGTTGTTTTTCTGGACTGCAAGCACACATTGCTGGCTTATGTCCCGGTTTTCATCCACCAGTACTGGCAAGTCCTTCTCCACAGTGCTCAGTCCATTTATTCCTCATTCTGTATTGATACTGGTGATTGCCCTGACCCAGGTGCAGGATCTTGCACTTGACCTTGAACTTCATAGCATTTGCACAGGCTCACTCCTGAAGCCTGTGAAAGTCCCTCTGGATCACATCCCTTCCCTCAAACATATCAATGGCACTATTCAGTTTGGTATTATCTGAGGGTGCATATAAGCCCTCTGTGTCTTCAATGAAGATACCAAACAACATCAGTCCCAGTATGGACCCATAATGGATCCTCCCTCTCTCTTTCTGAGCTACTTGTCACTTCAACTTTAGCTTCAACTTCACTCTCTTGAGTCTCCTCTTCCTTCAGAAATGCCTGTTTTCTTCTGCAGGGTGAATATGGACTATGAAAGGATTCCATTGTATTTGCTACAAACTCTGCTCATTGCATTTTACCCTTATGTTCTGACCCTTTCATTTCCTTTGTGTAAGGTGGACATTTCTTCCTACTTTTGTGAAGCCTCGTGTTTCTCTGGTGCTATGAAAAGAGCAATATAGGAAGGGATGTCAACATATTAGATGCTATTTAAAATCATATATAAAGAGATATTGCTGCCCTTCAGTTTCTGTGTCTTCCAAAAAAAAGAGGATCTTTTAACTGGATGACATTTCCATTAGTGCCTTCCCTAGCCATGAATCATAAAACATTATATAGTTTAAAACACGTGCTTATCCTGTGTTTGTGTTCATTTATGTGTATCAGTTTCCAGCTTTATTCAGTGTTTTGCTTGCATGAGAGGTGCTCTGGCTGACTGCTTCCTACTTTTGCCCTGGGTCTAAAAGAAGCAAGTCCTAAACCCTTCTGTGATGCTGAAGCCAGCCCAGCCACCACCCAGGACAGGTAGGACAAGGCTAAGCTCAATTCAACATTTTCAAAGACTGTATCAAGGACGTAGCCTTAGGTAGCATGAAGGCTGGCTGGGGCTGCCTGGGACCCTGGTTATTTTCCTGAACTGATCTTTTTGTCATGAGCTGCAAGAGAAATTCCTAAAGTAATTTTGAACTTACTGTGTGAAATGTAATGATACCTTATGACAGCAGCAAAGATGCCCTTGAGATCTTTCTTCTCTTTGCCCCTCAACTTTAAAAAGTCATAACACTACATGTTAGCAGAGAAAAAAAGTCAAAACATTTCTGAAATGTAGTACAGTATTATACTTAGTGTAGAGTATTCTGCAGTAAGAGATCATTTTGACTTGACCCATTTTCCACTTAAAAGATTGGGTGTGCCATTCTATTTGAACTATTAATTACTCAGTGTCAGCCTTACTACCAGTGAAGAAAAAAAAAGACAGATCATGAGTATTGACATCTATGTGAAGTCTAATGAAAAATTTTAATAGCTTAAGATAGTGTTTCTTACGGTAAGCCCACAAACCTCTGGAAGGTTATGAACTAAGCAAACAGGGTCACTTTTCAGGGTTTAATAGGTGTGTTCCAATTGACATATAAAATGAGGTTTGGCACAATTGTCCTTGCATTGCATAATGGCTTTCTGGATCTATAGTTTTGTTTCCTTGTGCATCTAAAATATCTTAGTTTTCCGAGTGTGAAAATAAGCAGCTTAAAAAATACAATGTTAACTTACCCATATATTCCTCCAACTTTAACAATGAGCCATTATCTTCTGTTGGAAATACTGAAAACAATACAATACCACTTGAAAATTGACTGAAAATATAGCTGTTATACAGCCAGTGTTAAGAAATGTTAAGGTTTGGGGGGTTTTAATCAATATCACATGTAGCTCTCTTTTCCAAAATGCATATGCATTTCTCCCTGCTTAGTGCATAAGATAAGATCAAGGAGGACTAAAAAGGGTTTCTAGAAAACTGAATATATGGAGAACAAATAGATTATCATTAAAGAAAGGACTCCTGTTCCTCGTGTGGCAGCAGGGATGTTCCACAAAAGCCCTGGAAGAGGGGACTGCCCCAAGTAGGAAGCCATTCATTAGGTGAGAGGTGAGTGGTGGTGGTGCTATAGCTTCCTGGGGCCTGTCATTGCCACTGTGGAGGTGCCTGGGAAGTGTCTGATGTGTGATGCTGGGCCCAGGTCCCATTGAGGAACACTCTTTAAGTACATTATTACTCAAATCTCATCAGGAAAAAAAAAGTCTTTGTACTTGGCTTAGCTTTTCATTCTTCCTATTTAATTTCTCCCTCACCCAGCAGCCCTTAATACATGGTAACTTTGGAAAGGTTACAGTATTAACTACTTTCAAGTGTGTACATTCTTTTCAGCATCACTTCTCCAAATCCTTGGGGAAAATGACAGACTCACCCTCTATTTTTAAAAGTGCAATGATTTTAATACAAGAAGACAGAGACTAGAAATCAAATCACTAATTATGGACTTGTTACTCACTGCTAATACATCCCTTCCCTCACACTCTCCCTCCTTACTTTTGCTCAGAGGCACTTTCTGACACCACAAATAGCACATTGATGATCATATGGTTTGGGTAGGCTTCTTCCCCAGTTGTAATATGCAAAACAGTATTAGATGTTAGCCTGATTTTCAGTAGTCCAGGGAGACTCAGGTACAGTACCTGAGTGATTAAAAATATGAAAGTAATTAGTGAAAACTCATTAGCAGCAGTGGAGCAGGGCTATTTTACATGAACAAAGATTGTGACTTTTAATCTGATCAGTGGTTTGCAATGATTGGCTCTGTAGATCTATGAGGGATATATGTTTAACTTGACTTAAATTTGGCTGTCCGTAGCAATTCAGTGCTGACTTCAAATTATGTGAAATAACAAGTGTAGATTCACTCAATCTCACTGTTATCTCATCCACAACCACACCTTCTCAAGCAGTCATTATTCATATCTTGACTTCTACATCAATAAAATATGAACTGCTGGTATGTAAGATAAGGTTGACCTCTGAAGCTGCCAATGGTGTATTAGGTCATCCAGCTAATAATCTCTGGTTCTCAGTGCAGTATGTCCTCATGTACAGTTATAACATCCAGAAAGCTCTTCTGTGTTGGGGTTCTTCCTGTGCTGTTCTGTGGAACACATGAAAGCAGGATGCTTCCAGCACTCATCTTCTCATCAACAAGCCCATGTCTACAGAGAATATCCATATTTCTTGGAAGAATGCTTACTACCTGTTTGCATGTAACACATGAAAGAGCAGGTTTCTGTCAGCGCCACCACAATGAAAGGAAGGTACTTGAAACTATCATAAAAAACCTGTTTGGGGTGACTTCATGGGTGGAGTTTTCAACAATGGGAACTTGACAGAATGGTCAAAAGACACTGAGACACTAAGAGAAGATGAAACAAAATCTGTAAAATATATAGGTGATAATTTTACTTATATATATA
>JAWWLZ010000001.1:91839638-91892075 GCA_035041345.1 Poliocrania exsul | reverse complement strand
AATAATCTCTGGTTCTCAGTGCAGTATGTCCTCATGTACAGTTATAACATCCAGAAAGCTCTTCTGTGTTGGGGTTCCTGTGCTGTTCTGTGGAACACATGAAAGCAGGATGCTTCCAGCACTCATCTTCTCATCAACAAGCCCATGGCTACAGAGAATATCCATATTTCTTGGAAGAATGCTTACTACCTGTTTGCATGTAACACATGAAATAGCAGGTTTCTGTCAGCGCCACCACAATGAAAGGAAGGTACTTGAAACTATCATAAAAAACCTGTTAGAGGTGACTTTATGGGTGGAGTTTTCAACAATGGGAACTTGACAGAAAGGTCAAAAGACACTGAGACACTAAGAGAAGATGAAACAAAATCTGTAAAATATATAGTTGATAATTATATATATATATATATATATATGTAATTATAAAGGAAGGACTGATGCACTGGAAGTGTAACCATACTGACCCTGCACAGCTTGCTCTGGCACCTGTGCAGCAATGCCAGCCCAGCCAGCATTGTACTTGGCTCTGTGATGCATTTTTAGGGCCTGACCTCTGGGGAATGCTGCCAAAGGCACACACAGCCATGTTGCCAAGAGTCAAAAGTGCCTTCCATAGAGAGAGCAGGGAAAATGGGTCTCCTTCTCTGCTGTCTCCTCCAGCTTCACCACAGCATTATTTGGTCTATGCAGTTTACTGCTTTACAGTTTTGTCAATGAAGCTTGATGTCTGCCTGGCATGTTATCAGCCCAGTAACAGTCCAGCTTAAACAGTGCATCTCTGTCCTCCTGGAGGACATCAGAGGAAGAAGGACATCTCATGCCATCCCACCTGAGGGAGTTCCTGCAGCTGGAAAGAAATTCACCATTTTCCTCAGTGGTTTATCACCACAGGTCAGTGCAGTAGGCAATGGCAAAGACAAAGCTTTTTCTTTGGAGTTCCAGGACCATGAAAGTGGCTCAGGGACTTCTTGAGAGTTAATTCAATGATGTGCTCTGCAGGATGATTTTTAAGGTTGACTCAGAAGCTGACAGTTCAACAGTCCTCCTCACAGATAGCTGGAAGCTAGCACTACAGCTGCAGCCAACCAATACCATTTTGCAGACTTCAGGGCATGTCCCAGAGCAAAAAAGTTATCTTATGCATAGAGAACTAAAAATTATTCCATATATTCTCACTGTATTTATAAGATGCAGAAGTAAATAGCCTATCTCACATCTGCAAAGAGAGGACTGGGAAAAATGCAGACCAGATGACTTCTGTGTTGGGAGGTGTCGGCCTCCTATGACAATTCTCAACTAAGTATGAAGACCAGGAAAGTTGAGTGCTAGGAAGATTAACAACTTCTTTTCCTGAGGTGTTAAATTTACAAAAAAAAAAAAAAAAAAAAAAAAAAAAAAAAAAAAAAAAAAAAAGTGAGAACAACTACAAAGTAGCTGAGGTGCCAAGAACACCACTGACACATTGGATGGTGTTACTACTGTTCCTGTTCTGAAAGGGGGGAACAGACGAAGGAATGTGTTTCCCTGCTTTTGGGTGAAGCACATTTCTCAATGTCAGTTGAAATCAATCATTTTTACTGCTAATACACAGTGGCACAACAGAGGAAAGCTGAAGGTTAATGCTGGATATTAGCTATCATTTTGGTTTTATTAGTGAAAAGTATTTATCCCAAACCTGGCCAAGCTCCCCGCCCTTCAGGGAGTATTGTCACAGCTCCATATGTAAAGACAATGTCAAAGTGTACCTGTGATCCATGTCATAGTCTACTCCAGTGATTAGAGCAGAATCAGATGATCTCATGGAAGTCAAGGTCCTCAGTAAAAGTGCCCAGAGAATAAAGAAGCAAGACAGATGATTTTGTTGAGAAGTTTCCGTAAGAATTGTAAAAAGTATGGGGAAGGAGAAAAAGTTAGTGGTTTGCTTCCGTATCAGTACTTTTCAAATTGAATGCTATATCTGTTTCAACATCAGCTCAAACTAGATTTTGGAAATTACATCCTGATCTTGGGGAAGGTGATAGTGCTTTTTCCTTTTGACTTTAGGGGTTTCACAGCTTGCTTGAAATCTTTCTCTCAAACTCCAGGAGTAGATTCTTTTATTGTTTAAGAACTTTAGGTTAGATGAAGCAGGTCAAGAATGATCTCAGACTGTGGCAAAACTGGAATATATTTGTCTGTTACATCTGACTTTTACCTTGTCTCAGCTCTATAATAATATAATGCTGATGTTGATAAATATTAAGGGTAAGTTCCAGCATAAACTGAGCAAGAAAAGATCAAGGATGTTTCTTTGATTTGTGATAATGTAATGGACATAATGAAGAAAGAAGACTGAAAACAACCTCTAACATGCACTGTTATTAAAAAAAAAAAAAAGGGAAGGCATTTTCATAAACTGTGTATATTTTTTTTTCAGATTTCCTACTGAAAAACACTTTTAAAACTTCCAGACCTGACATTATCAAACTTAGAGTCAGAATTTTCAACACAGAAACATTAGAAAGCTCATTTTGAGCACTGAAAATTCCATTTACAAGAATGAGAGACCTAAACTGGATCTAGGTATTTTAGAATTTGCTGGTCCTCATGAGACAAAATTCATTACCTATTTTGGCATGTAGCTGAACTGAAAATTTAACATTAAGGATGTAGAAATCCACAGAAAGAGTAATGCAATGGTCAATTGTTTTCAAGGGGATCTATCATGAAAATTGAATTTGCAAATGGTGTCCTCCTTTATTTTGTTTTCACGGTCATGAGTTCCCATCATCTTCTTGTCCATCTTTATTCTCACTCTTCAACCCCACCAAATCTTTCAGTATTCTTCTTGCAAATACCTTTGGCAACTAACACTGAAGCATATAAATTAATATCCATTGTGCCTTCAGAAAAACACAAGCAATTTCCATAACCAAACATTTTTCTGTTTTTTCTATCTAGCAGTATGTTGTTATTTGCAAACATTTCCACCCCAGGACTCCAGTAGTATTGTTTGGACAAGCTCTGAATGTCCTGCTTGTAAAGACAAATCTGTAGGACTGGAAGTCACAGTGACCAAAAATGGCTGATGGACCCTGAAGGAAGTACAGTTTAAAAATAATGTATCTCTTACCTGCTTATTCATAAGTATGTAGATAATGGGATTGCAAACAGTGCTGCTTTTTGCTAGGATGGAAGGTACGATGCTTGTAACTGGAGTCACAACACCTGGCTTACCAAATGTTGCAAGCAGTGCTATAACTCCATAGGGAATCCAGCACACGAGATAACAGATAACTGTAGTGATCACCATGAACAATACGTGGTATTCTCTTTTGCGGGCAGCATTCTTGTGGATTTTTCCAACCTAGAGAAGGTAAAAAAAGATAGATTTTAAGAAACTGAGCTGTTGGATTGACTGCATTAACAGCCTGGGACTACTGGTCTTGGCTCAGCAATGATAATCAACACTGCAGTTCCAGAAGCAAAACAAGCACAGACCCAAAAGTGATTGATGCATTGGGAAGACTTTCATCATCTCCATTAGGCACTAGGGAAAGACCTGCAGAGACCACACTGCATGCCAGTATAAACTAGAGTCCCAGTGGAGGTTAGACCAAACGCAGAAAGGTGAAAAAGTTAGCATCTAGTCCTTACTAGCTGTCATCTTCAGTTGCTTTTCAGGTTTGGCATTTTGTATAACTCCACAAGGTTTTCATTCAGATTATTCCAGCACACAAGACAAAGGGGGGGGGGAAAGGATGCTTAGAAACTGTTTCATTTTTACTAATGCTATTTACAGAAATTGACTCCTGGGAGAACTAACCAGTTTTCTATTATCACCTGATTCTAGTCTTTGATGGGCATTGGACCAGATCCTTGAGGAATAGAGACAATACAATGTGGTAGGAATCTTTAAGTTTTTTCTGTACGAGAATTCAAATAAGACACAATTGAAATCTTCCACCACCACTTCCCTTCTTTTTTTAATTTCTAAGCATCTTTTCTCCCCCCTCCAGTCTTGTGTACTGAAGTAATCTGAATGAAAACATAAAGGTTAAACATTAAAATAAAAGCCAACTTTTATTTCTAAGCTTTGGTATGAACATGATTTTCTGCAGACAGCTAGAGAACACTCTTCCAGTGTGGTTGTATGGTTGAGCGCACTGGTGATAAGTCAGGAACAAGCTTCATTCCCTACACAGAGTTAACATTCAGTGCCATACACATGCATTATGTAAAAGCAAGCTTCCCATGCAGTAGCTCTGTGAGGTGAACATTAAGTTTGATCCACGGGTCATGGAAGTCAGCATAAGATCAGGTTTAGACACTTAGCATTATTTTAGGATTATTAAAAAGTTCTTAAGAAACATCCAGGAATATTAACTCCAGAATAGCAAGGCTGGTCTCCCTAAGCATCTTTGCAGCCAACAATGAAAAACAAACTCTGAAAGGAGGTTAACCTTGGAGACACTCTCTCTCTTCTGACTCTAGAGGGAGACTCAGCACACTTGTCTCTTGAGGTTATGGTTGATTCCTCATGTTTCTCCCAGCGTGTGTTTAGCAAATCCAGATGTACCAGAAGAACTTCAGGAAATATTTGAATGTTTAAACTATATTGATTGAGTCTTGTACTCAGCCAAATGCAATTTATGTCTGCTTTAAGATCTCTTTGCCTCTGGAACGCTGTACTTGAGAGCAAACTGCACCCAAGGGAACTAAACCCATATAAAACTACAAACATAAATAAAAGACCAAGCCCTGTAATGCAATGCATCCAAACTTTACATAACCAGAAAAAAACCCCAAGTTTAGAATTAATAGGTTTAAGCTGATGAAGAACACTGATGTGCACAACTCTGTAAACAAATAAAGCACAGTTAAAGGTGAAAGCCACCAACAACCCATTAAATGTCACCTGTTGCCTGACACATAATATACACATGCTAATGCACTGGAAATAGTCAGAGCTTTATCCACCTCTTTGCAGTGTAAGTATTTTTGCATAACATATGTGTTATGCATCAGACTGTGAGTTAAAAATACATGTAGTAACTGTGTAAAACACATATGAAGGCAAAATAATATGGTGACACTGTTTCTTTTTAGTTAATTATGACTCCAGGCTTCTAGAGAGGTTGGTTCTATCTGGAGTTTCAGTGCAAATATTCCTGTTAAAAGTAAATAAAACAAACACAAACTTAGTCTGCCCAAAAATAAGAAGTGTTTTTCCTGTCTAGTTTTTTAATGATTTTCTGCAAAAGTCCATCCTTTCTAGAAAGACTTGGGACTTTTATTTTTTAAGAATGGAACCTATTTTTTTCATAATTACTTTAGCTTGACACAAGTATTAATAATAGATAATAGTCCAATTCTGTATTGCTTATTTGAACTAAATTTTTCATGACTAATGGGAAATTTCTCTTACTGAAGAATCCAGGATCCCATGTGAAGTGCAGCTATGCTACAAGTTAAATATTAATCAAGGAATACTAATTCCCAGTTAGCTATGGCATCCAAGATCTTCAATATGCATAGAAGCATCAGGCAACACACTTTTGCTCTGTGTTTAGGTAATAGCTCTGTCTCGAGGAGATGGAAAGAGTTTATCCTCTGCACTGATAAAATATAGATCATAAATAGAGGAAGGAAAGTTGTTTGAAAGTGGAGAGACTATGGGTGCAGTTTTGGACATATACTTGTGTTTTCACATCTTGTTTCCTTGGAAAGGGAAGTTCTGAAATAATGTACTATATTTATCCACACACTTTTGGTTTCATTGCCTTTGCAGCCTACCTTTAGAAGGTGTTATCTTTAAAACTTATCTGTTTATAGGTTCTGGAAGGCGTCCAGCAAAATATAGCTCAAGTACATGTAATCTATGGAAAAGTAACACTTCTGTAGGTGAAAAAAGCAGTAGGCATTTTAACATTAAAATAATTCTATTTCTTATTTTAAAACTGCTGGACATTTTAACATAATTGCTGCACTGTATTTTCAGTAGTCAAATGGAAATGCCTCCGTAGATATCCAGAGAGAGAAGAGCATCAAACACTGATGAGAATAAATAGATTCAAATAATGTTCTAGAATAGCTGAGCTTGTAAAGCTTAATCTAAATTTGAAAATATAGGAGATATATACATAATTTTAATACATAGAAGATGTATTTTAAAATGGCACAAGAAATACTGGCCCATTGTGATCAGATTGTACTTATGTAGGATTGCTGAAAAACATGTCTTTACTGTAAACTCAGCTGTTTTCTCTGAGACAAGCATAATCTCTTGCCAAATTTGGTAGTATAAATGTAGGGAAAGCCCTGTATTTAAAGAAAAGAAGAAGGTTGAAGGATTGGTTGTTGAAAGGGGTTTAATGAGAAAACAGTGTTTCTCCCCTACTTTTACCCTGGAAGTAGCAGAAATGTTTCTATTTTTCAGAACTCAACTGGAGGCACTGGCAGGCAAACTTGTCTAATCTCGGGCACTGAACATAACAGTGGCACAATTAGCTCTAGTCTGGATTTGCCCTGTAGCTATGCTACATCTCACAGACCTACCCAACACTCCTTTTTCCAGTAAATTTGACACACAAAACACTGTTTGGATGACTATGGCAGTGTGCTGAGCACATGCATAAGATATGACAGGCCACACACAGAGTGTGGGAGAAGCCATGTTGATATTCAGTAAAGAGGCTGTCAGTGGTACAGGTGTCCTCAGAAGGAGTCCAGGTGACACACTGATTGGTTGACCTCAAAAGCTGCACCATTTCTTCACAACTGACAAGATGCAGCAGGTTTATCACTCACCAAGTGATGGGCAGCAGTGCTATTTCATGCTTTGGAAGAGACTGGGAAGCTCTGAGCAGAGCATAGAATATTTCAGCAGCATGGTCAAAGTCTAGAACAGTCATAAACCAATGACAATGGGTTCACAACATGAATGTGTAGGGGTTTAGTAAAAAGGGGTGCAAACAGCTTTTGCTGTAACTGTGGAGGTTCAAGAAAAGGATTCCAAATATCTGCTCTGACAGGTACTCTGCAAGGAACCTCAGAGAGCAGCCTCAGACTAGATGCAAGCAAAGGTGTGTCCTTGTCACACAAGGGCCTGGGAAAAGCCATGAGCTAGAGGAAGCCAAAAAAAGAACAGGTCTGTCCTTTTCTTAAAAAGAAAAGGGAATGGATCTGTCCTTTTCTTTGGAGAGGGCTAATCTAAACACATGAACACTGTTGTGTAATGGTCTGGGAAATAACAGCAGGACTATGGGCCATATGAAATGATTTTAAGGTAACCTGTTCTACTTACTCAATTTGGGCATGCAGGTGTCAGTCCAGACCTCATCACTGTCCAGTCAGCTGGTTCAGTCAGCCTGTTCCCAGAGGGACCAGCCAGATGGCAACCATGGCTGAACCCATGGGCTTTTTTCAGGCTGAACACTGGAGCTTTCCAACACAGACAAAAGAAGACTGGCCTCTGGGGCAGGAGTTAGTGCTTTAAATATTTTTCTTAGCCACCACATGGCTTCATATGGGAGAAGAGGCCTGGGCAGTGCCCTGCCAAGGTGGAACAGCCTTCCTCTTCTGGTGCTCCAGAGCCAAAAGTTTGACCTACTGCAGATCCAGCTCAGCTCCCTCTGGATTTAGGTGGCCATGAATTGTGGAACCAAGGGAATACTGATGGCACTTCCTCTGCTCAGAAGAAGGCACAGGTGCCAGGAATGACCTGAGGGATAGTTGTAGACAGAAGCTGAGAGCCAACTGTGAGGCCCACAGTGCCAGAGCCACATATGTCACTCCTATAAGGCACTAACAAGCATATGTACAACTAGATATTCCCAAACCCCAATGGGCAAGCTGTTTTCTTAATATATGTAAGGCAAAGGAGTTCAGATAATGTTGGCTATTAAGAAGGGGAAACTTCAGTGGTGAAGATCAAATCTGTTTTAATTGAATTCTCCTATGTTTTTCTTTTCACATTTATCCTAGTCTCTTCTTACGTAATGTAGTGATGTGTTTTTTCTCATAAAGCATTTGCTTCATATTTTAACTGCACCCGTTTTCAACTGTGAACATCTTGAAAAGTTATGAAGAATATATGGAATCCTATCCATCTAACCACTAGATAGATAGACTATCCAGCATCCAGACCCACTGCAGGTAGGGCACATGTACATCATAGCATCTTAGAAATCAGGGGGTCTCTTTGTGCATTTTGTCCATCAAGTTAGTTTCCCTTTCTCTGACTATTTATTAAGATGGAAAAAAATACAATGTTATTATATTCTGTGCATCTAAATAGTGGATGCTGTAAACATCCTTCATATAGTCACTCTAAATAAGCAATGTGGAAATAGAACGCAAAATGCTTTTTCATCACAACTGATAGATTATTCTCCCATCTGTCTTTGTAGATTTTGTACTCAAATAACCATGCACACTTCATGATTTCAGAACTGCATAGTAAGGAGAAGGCTATTTGTGAGCAGGAGTATTTGTCAACAGCATCTTTCAGCATCACCTATAAGTGTTTGTTTTGACATGATAAGTATTCAACAGTAGTACCAAACCCAGAGACAAATGAAATATTCATAATCATCTGAAGGAAGTCTGCCAATTTTTGAGCATTTAGTCTACTGCAGCTTCTTAAAATTAACAGAAGGAATCTAGACTTTTTATGCAAAAGCTGCAGTAGAGGAAAAAACCTGGACAAAGCTTGATCATCTTCCTTCATGAACCAGTCAAGTAAGACAGTGTTCTCTGTTGTTTCTAACAAAAGAAATTCAGAAATGTTCTCCATTTATTGGTATGAATAACCCTCTACTAAACCTTACAGTCTAAATAAAAAGTGACTGAAATGTCAGTTATGATGAGCTTTCTCCTTTCACATTTCTGCAGAATCTGTCCTGAAGAAAAAAACAAAGCAAAAAGAGGAGATAAAAACCCTCCAAAGCATGAAAACTCTAGGAAACAGGCATTCCAAGTAATCCACTTTTCAGTGTAAGCTACCCCAGAACTGGTACTTTGCAGATTAGTAATAAGATGGATGAAATACTTTGCTGTTTAAAATAGACAATCATGGAAAAGGAGGGATCACTGACTTAAAAATAAATGCCTCCTTTATCAGCATTTAGGTGGCTAAGTTCAAAATGAGTGAACACTGAAGAGATGTATTGTCTCTGTGGAAAAAGAGACCGAATAGAAACATCTGTTTCAGGTCATCTTCGAATCCAATGGGCCTTGACTCTACTAAGCATTTTACACTTACATGTTTAGTGAGTGAACTGAGATTTAAGCACGCACATGAGCATTTTGCTCAGTTGGGGCCACATGAATTAATAGCAACAAATACAGCAGGGCAGAAGCCATAAAACCACACTAGGGACCATATAGCTAATTATTTTAATGTTGCAATTAAGTTTAGGATTTGAAGTTCATGGGAAGGATACTTTATCAGCCTAAGACTGACTTTATTAGGAATTTTTGTTATTGAAATGGGAAATAACTGTCTGAATGCCTCAAGGTGAAGTGATGCTTTAAATACAAAATTCATGGCTTTGTACACTGCCCTTGAAGCATAACTGCTATTGTTGCTAAAATCAGCAAAGTTCTATTGTGGACTTAAGGAACACTATAATCCTCTTAGATGCTGGATTTTTTTTTTCACTGCACTAGCTAAAAGGCTTTTAGCAGCAATTTGTCTAACACAGTGAATATATTCCCATACACTAAACAAGGTGTCACTTCTATCATTGACAACTCATGTTTTATCCTGACCTTCTTCACTCACTGTGTATTTTTTAGCATCAGTGTGCATGGGAAGATTAAAGGTGTGTATGCACACCTATCATTGGTTTGCATTAACAGTTTGGTTTTAGAAAGAGAATCACATTAGATACTCTTCTCTTCCCCAAATGGGGACTTCTTTCCCTGTGGCTACAGACCTGTCCAGCAAGGACAATGGCTACAAAAGCATGAGTGTGGGTTTCCTGTGCACAGAGTTGGTAGGACACAAGCCAATTCCAATGTAAGAGTTGAACATGCACTGCACCCAGCCATACTAACAATGACAAGCTCAGCCTGCCCATGAGTCAGCCTGTGCCCTGGGCCACCACAGACACAGGAGGTCTGTAGCTGCCTACCTCTACTATAGCTGGGACAGACAGACAGCTGCCCACAGCAGCTAGAGCTGCTCTTTCTAGTATGGGAAATACAGAGACAGAAGCAAAGTGTTTCTGAGGTGAAATAGCATCACCGTAACACTGAACAGCTCATTTAAGCAGAAATATTGTATATGATGACATTCTTATGTCCAAATTGCAGAGACATGGATTTAATGAATGAACTATTCAGTGGATAAGGAACTGGCTGGGTGGACACAGCCAGAGAGTTGTGGTCAATGGCTCTATGCCTAGGCAAAGGCTGGTGACGAGTGGTGTCCCTCAGAGTCAAGTCTTGGGACTGGTGCTCTTCAGTATCTTCAGCCATGACACTGACAGTGAGATCAAGTGCATGCTCAGCAAGTTTGCAGGTGACACGAAGCTGAGTGGTGCAGCTGGCAAAATGGAAGGATGGGATAGTATCCAGAGGGACCCAGACAAACCTGAAAAGTGGGCCCACATGAACCCATGTGAAATAGGATAAGATAGCATAGCATGGCATGGTATGGCATAGAGTAAACTAGACTAGAATATCCTGAGTTGGAAAGGACCCACAAGAACTGTCAAATTCCAGCTCCTGCCACTGCACAGGACAGTCCCAAAAATCACACAATGTGACTTGACAGCACTGTCCAAATACTAAGTTTTTAAATTCATGAAATTCAACAAGTCCAACTGCAAAATGCTGCAGTTGGAGCAATCCCAGATATGACTACAGACTGGGAGAAGTCATTGAGACCATCTCTGAGGAAAAGGACTTCAGAGTTCTCCTGGCTGAAAAGCTGGACATGAGCCAACAGTGTGTGCTCACAACCCAGAAGGCCCAAGAGCATCCTGGGCTGCATCGAAAGAGAAACCATCTCGGGAGTACTCAGTACAAGAAAGATATGTACCTGTTAGAGCCTGCCCAGATGACAGCCATGAAGATGACCAGAGGGCTGCAGTACATCTCCATTGAAAACAGGTTTGAGGTTGTTTAGCCTGGAAAAGAGAAGGCTCAGGGGAGACCTCATTGTGGCCTTTCAGTACCTTACAGGGGCTTAAAAAGAGAAGGGAGAGGGACTTTTCATATAGGCAAATAGTCAGCAAAAGGGCGCAATGGTTTGAAACTGGAGGAGGGCAGTTTGATATTGGATATTAGGAAGAGATTCTTTACTGGTGAAGAACTGAAAATAGGCCATTCAGAGAACCTGTGCATACCCCATTCCCAAAAGTGTTCAGGGTTGAATGGGGCTCTGAACAACCTGGTCTAGTGAAAGATGTCCCTGTCCACAGCAGGGCAATTGGAACTAGACAGTCTTCAAGATCTCTTCCAACTCAAACCATTCTGTGATTCTATGATATGCACTTCTCAAAAATGTTATTTGTATGTATGTCATTCAGTAATTGTGGGACTGAGCTGCAGAGAGCTGCTATCTCTGATATTGGCAGTGACGCTTCTGCTGCACTTACCTGCCTAAAACAAATCAAAGATAAGTAGAGAATAATATATGTGAAAATTGAGAATTGAAAGGCCAGTGCAGTGTGTTTTCCAGCCGGAAAATAGAGTTAGTTAAAATATCCTGGACATGCAAGAAGCATTAAATGGTATGTCCAAAGTTATTTAAACTCTAATTTTCTACCAAAAAAGATGATCAAAAGAAACTGTCTACTATAAAACATTAAGGTTGTTGGAGTTTTGTGTGTCTAACATGACTTTCCCTATTTTACAAATTCCCTAGAATTGGTTGGAAGACTGTAATAGGTAGAAAGCCATTCCTTTGAAAACATTAGTTCTAATTTTCCCAAACTGATAGCAATCACAAACTTGATTACTTGCTTGTAGTTGATTGCTTGTTTTTGCTTGCCTGTTATTACTTGCTTGTAGTTGATTTACCATGTTATAACTTGTCTTTACTCATACCAACTGGCATCCATACCAGTGGGCTCAGAAAGAACATGTCAGCCTGAATTAGCCTAAAAAGAGATTATATCCTATGGATGATTATGAAACTTCAACACTTTAAAGCCAAGACTCAATACTCTGCTTCCAGCATGTGCCACAAAGGGGATGAGCCCTCCCTGACCATGGAAAACACCTATTTTTGTTTGAAAAATCCTCAAGTCAAATCTGACTAGTTCTGGGGCTTGTAAAGGATGCAATGGCCCCTTCATAAGGGTTAGTGTTAAAAGTTCAGAACCTGGAAGACCTGGATGATGATGGGCCCTCTTTAATAGCAAATACCAGTTGTGTTTTCTGGTCCTTTCATTCAAAGCAGCTGAAAATCAGTCTCAGGCCATAGAGAAGTGTTGCAGTCACCTGCATATAGGTATATGTGCACCTTTTTTGTCAAGGAAGGAGGTTTTGGTACATATTCTGCTGGTCAAAACCCCAAATCCTTTTTGACCTGGTGCTAAGCATCCAGACTGCCACCATCAGGCACCCGGTAGCAAGAACTACAAGGCCTGAGCAGATACACTGTCCACATTCTGACTGCAGAAGAAGCCTAGAAGACAATTTCAGTCCAATCTTTTGGTGGCTAAGGTTATAGAAACTGAATCTCATCCAGAAAAGAGAAGGAGGGGAACAGAGAGGTAGCTATTCCTATAACCACTGCAGAGTACCCACTTAAACGTGGGTATGCGGCATTGAGGGGGTAGGAGACGGTTCCTGCCAGTCCCTCCTATCTGGGGAGCGCAAGAGACAGAGGTCTGTACGCTCAGAAGGACATGTGGCGAGAACTGTTTGTTGCACAACCAAGAAGGTTTTAAAGGCTTCTGAGGGGAAGGTGCTGGAACTGGGACAGGATTGGGTAAGGGCTTCAGAATGGGAAATGGCCTGCATACTGGCTGGCCAATAGGGGAAATGGAAGGACCAAACCCAACAGAAACCCAGGGATTGGGAATAGATGGGTGAGATAACCAATAGGGTTAGGACAGGGACAGAAACTGATAGGAGTGGCAGGCATGCTGTATCAGCATCTCAAGGCAGGACAATCCTGCCCCAGTGCTGCCCCGGTCAGGACTGGTGGGATCGCTCCAGCAGGTCCCAGTGGCAGCTGCATTGGCAATGTGGGAGGGAACTGGGGGGGGACAGGGATGCCCCACAACGGGAGGCAATCCCGACCCAGGAGACAATCCCTGCACTTAATGATGAGTCATTGGGAACAAAGCCTCCAGGGAAAAACACAGAAGGCGTGATAACCATGCAGGGGAGGGGGACAATAGAACCTTTTGAACTCAAACCTGTACAAGTAAAACGCATAATTTTCAAACTCCCACCACCAGAGTCTTTTATGTATGCAGTTAATACAGTCCAGGCTGTGTGCCAGCTTCTCCATGTGGGTCCATATCAGAGCTTGCTCTTTCCTTATTTCATAGTCCTGTTTGTTCACTACACGTGGGATTTTACATTAGTATATGTTCAGAAAGTGATGACATTGACAAAACAAGTAATAAAGAGGTTAAAACTCTGGGTTTCACAGAGACCGGAAGAAAATGTCAGCAAAAGGCTGACACTGGAAAACCTCTGGGGAACTAGTGAAGCTTGTCTGTATCCAGAGTTATCCACCCTATGGTTAGAGGACTTTCATGGTAGGACAAATTAATAAGAGTGCAGGTTGCATCTATCATAACAGTGTGGAGTAGGTACTTCAAATACCACTAGGTTTTGTTGCACAGTTGGATGAATCATCTATGAGGGTGAAACTGAGGAATTCCACTTCGAGGAGGGAAAAACTGAAGATCTGAAGCATACTCTCCAGAACCAGAATAAAAATGCAGATAATTTTGTAAAGATAACATGTAAGAATAATTACTACACATGTTACTGCTCCGGAGCACAACTTGCTATTATAAAGATGGAAAGTGCTGAGATTGCTTTCAGAAAATCAAGCCAGGAATTAGTTTAATATTCTTCTTTTTGAAAAACTTGTCAACAAATGATATTTTTAACTGACAACTTCTGGTTTGGGTTAGCCGTGATTTTTTGCTGTTTTAATAACTTTTGCAATGGCTTTAACTGACTGAATAGCCTAGGTAAAGTTAAAGGAAAAAATAAAATAAAAAGAAATTGAAGCTGACTTCAGTATTTTTCATTGAAGAATTTCTGAAGAGGAAAGGGAAAATATCAGAAATTATTTCCTTCTTGGTTTCTGTGTACTTTTTTCCAGAGACAGCTAAATGCAAAATGTGTATCTGCAACATCACTAATATGGCTGAACTCTTCAAAAAGAGATGAACTGACAGGTATAAAATTTCTTTCCAGGTTTCTCCCCAGGTTACTTGATGCTAAATAACAATATGCTAGCAACTACATAGAAAATGGAGTGCACATTGGCCTGTATCTAAAGGAAAAATATTTTCAATCAAACATGACAAAAAATAACATTTCAAAAGATAGATAGATAGATATAATACATATAATATATATAATGATATAGCTAAAGGAGGGAATAACAGCCTATGTACTGTAATTGGCTTGGACAATATAACAGTCAAAATAAATATCAGTTGAGATTGGAAAAATTATTTAGCTGGAATCAGAACATATTAAAACCTTCTCCCCATGCTTCAGATGGGTTTATAGTTTGGTTTATATCCTCTCTCTTCTCACTGGAAAGGCCCATGTGTGTATGAGTCTGTGTGTGTATATACATACTTGTATATATGCACAAATGTATGCACACCACACACTCTATATATTACACATATGCACAGACGATATATTATATATGCACACACACATACATATGTCCATAATTGTGTGACAGCAATCATCCAAGGCTGGAGAAGCAAGTTATTATATAAGTATTACTCACCATTCTCTTTACCTCTTGAATTGAAATAACCACAATGTTTTCTACACTAAACACCAATACATACTCTGATTAAAAAACAAACAAACAAACAAAAAAACCCAAAAAACACCAAAAAACCAAACAACTGTTAGCTCTCACTTGCATTTAATGCTACTTTTTCACCAGGTTAACACATGTGGGCGTGAACTTAGGCTTTGCTTTCTGTTGGACTTGTAGCTGCTCTCCTTACAGCGAAATTAGATGATAAAATCTCACAGGCATCATCAGTCTTTCAGTACCTAACCACAATTATCTTTTATCCTGGGAAGAGGTAAAGCTTTCCTACACTTTACTGAGGGATCCCCTGCCACTTCTCTGAAAATTTCTACTGACATAAAGCAAGGCTTCATTAAGGACATTTGGGTATGCCTTTGACACGGAGCTATTTATATTTAAATAAGCCTAATAGATGGGCTTGGATCTGCCTGTTAAATCCTGTAGATTGCACAATAAACTTGCTTAAAGGCAAGTCAGTGGTTTTCATACAGACACCAGCATCACTTAGGGAAGAAGTGGCAGTTTTATAACTCTAATAGTCCAACTGGAGTCATACTGGTATTTCTACTAACAGTACTGATGACCTCTGTTAACTTCACCACACTTAGATAAATCCTTATCATTTCTCTGCAGAAAGAGTGCTGATGAACAATTGTAAAGTATACTGATGCTGAATTATGGTGTTGATATGGAAGATAAACAGATTACATATTAAAAGTAAAATGTGCAACTTTGCAGAAATTGGTTAGTTGGCAAGCTCCATTTCAGTTTAATATGTGAACTGTAATCATATATGAAGTAAAACACAGGTTCCTGATATACATACTCCCGTTGGAAGAAAACAGTAAAAAATACCAACATCAGATTAGTCTGACTTTGATACTACTCATTCTTTTGAATCCCGACAGCGCTAAGCCTGCAAATGAGCATTATTATGGCAAAGAAACAATTTCAAAAAGACAAAAACCAAAGTAACATTTTAGAAGATGACTAAGGTACAAGATAGCTGTCATTGGAACTTTATTCCTAAATCATATTGTCTTTCCCTCAAATCTGTTTCTAGTTTGTGGAAAGTGAGTAGCATAGCAGGCATATTGCAACATTGTTTTTACTCTGCTGCTGCAAAAAACATACAACTTTTATAAATTATTTCTGCAGGTAACACAGCTTTGTGGGTTATAGGGAAACACAAAGAATAACATAGGACTGATGACAACTTAAACCAACCAATACAGATTCCAAATTTTGTATCCAAGGAGAAAAATGGATATCACTCTGTAATGGTTCATTTGAGCTACTTGCTGTGCTCTCTGACATACTACAAGGGGACAGACATAAAGGTGCAGTAACAAACTTTTATGAAGTAAAACTAGTTGATGGCTGTTGGTTAGCATATTTTAATATTGCAATATTACAGCTGGTTAAAATCCTGTAAGAGTAAAGTGGCAGTTTAGCAGATGGCAAACTGGTCTTCTGCCAGTGAGACCTCTGACTGTGTCCAAGAAGGCATCAGTTCATACAGCTTCAGGTTTTGTTCAGGAGCAATCTCAGTAATTTAATACAGGAGTTAAAGATATAGTGCCATTACAATGGTTCAGTCAGCAAACATGATCAAGTAGCTATACTTTAATATGTGCTTTAATTTAGATGAAAACAATAGTTATCAGCAAGCTTCTTGTTGACTGAGACTAACAGGAATGAGGAGAGAAAAGGACAGAAGAGGGTGGAAGAGGTAGGAAAAATAGAGGGGGAGGAGAGGGAAAGGATAAGGAAAGGAAAATGGAAGGGGACAAGAAGGACTTGATGTGATACAGTCAGCACTTGCCCACTTATGGAGGCAGAATATGGAAATTCAGAGCTGATGCTCCTGAAACACAGTCTATATACTCAAGGGAACTCAATGGTACTGCATAGGGGCCAGGATGCTTTCCAGCTTGGTTCATATTGTAATCTTGGAATCTGGGATACCAGCTTGAGTATCTGAAATGCAGTATTATAGTTGAAAGATGGTAATGTTTGAATGTTGGTTTCTGAGGATGTTTTTCTCACTGTTTAATGTCTCCTTGAACTTCTGTATCTCTGATAGTCCTCAATTGTATAATATGTCCTTTATTTTATCAGGATGAGGTTGACACTAGTGATACCTTAGGACTTTATTTATTTGCATTTATGTATATATTTTTATATATTTGCATATTTGTAGATTTTTATATAGCTGTATAAGTTTCTTACATTTAGCAATTAGCAGTTGCTACCTCTGTGCTACATTTCTTAATTTCTGTGTTAAGAGCATGATAGCTACCAGAACACCATGTACTGAGACTAGAGCAATAAGATACCATTTTAGCCAAAACAAGACAGAAGAGCCAGGAACCTTGGAGGACCTCCAAGAAGAGAAAAGTGGCATGAGGATGATAAAAGTGAAGAAGTAAAGGGTCTCGAGATCCCTGACTCAACTCCAAGGAGGCAAGCCAATGAGCAGATTTGGAGGAAGGTCTCAGGGTAGAACCAAAATGGTTTGAGGGTAGACAGTTCCTGGGTTGGATGTAATCTTTAATTATGATAAATAAGTAGTGTTATAATTCAGTAAGCATCCCTATACTGGCACATGTCTATAAACTTTGTAAATCTGAAAAGGTTTTTAGTAAAGAGCTATTCTCTACCTACCCAGATAATATTGCCTCGAAAAGTATTTTTCACAATCTTAGGCAATACTAGAATAATATTCTTTTACATAATAGTTTTGCTTTAGATATGATTTTTTTTTTTATTTTTTTTATTTTTTTCACAATTATAGCCAGGAAAAAACAACACAGGGATTTTAAATCATTCTCTAGGATTCCTTCCAATTCCAACAGGGCCAACATCTGTCTAGGACAATTAGTATCAAGATACAAACTATTCTACCAATGATTCACTAACAAGCCCAGCCTCCTTCAAGTCAATATTTGTTAAATATAGATATTAGAAATTCTGGTCACTTTTGAGCAATGCTTCCATTTCTGAGTTTTGTGACAGAAGTATTCTTCACTGTGCAATGAGTAAGCAGGGATGGATATAGTTAGAGCTGGTATGAAGCCTGTTCAGTGTGAATTTATAACTTCAGAGAGAAAAAGATGATATAGTTTTATAAAATTCCACCATTCCTCTGGAAAGACTGAAACTAATCGAGCAATACCTGTACCTCCCTAAGGAAAGGTCAAAGTAAAAAGAACACTGAGTTAACAAGATGATTCAGCAGGCTGGAATCACATTTCATTTCACTTGACATTTAGACTGAATTAACATCCTGAACTTACTCAGCAAGCAATGGAGCCCAAAGCAAACCCATTTAATTTTATGTTGAGAAAATCCAAAATGTGTCAGGTTGACCCGACTAAGCAACTACTGAGCCTTGACCATCCTGGAGCATGGAGGCATGAGCAGGGCAAAAGAGTTTTTTCACTACTGAATAGTGAAAGAAAACATACAAAAAGAAATTACTCCCAGGGGTAGCATGCAATTAATAAAAGGCCAAGGCCAGACTGCCATCAACAGTTGAAAATTTCCTTCAGAAAAACCTTAAAGATCGATGCAGAAAGGCCACACTGGAGCAATATGAGAGTCAGTTCTTTCTATCTGACATTTAGACAACTAATATCCTTAAGTTGCTGTGGAAATGAGAGAGAGAAAAGTATCAAGTAAGACCTTCAAAGACTTTTAGTGAGCTCTTGCAAGCCATAACAATAGAGAAAATAGGTGAATATAGTTGAGTGAACTTTCCCAGAGACAGGTGTTTTTAAATGCCCAGCTCCATGTTGAAGGCATTAGAGCAGAATACTACTGGTATTTAACCAAGGGTAGATACAGTCAGTAACTAATGGCAATACTCATTCTATTTTCTGTGCAAGGTGATGGTTTGTGTGCAGTGTTTTACAGGTGTATAACCAGCCTTTAAGTATGTTCTATGGGACTGTCAATGGGAATAAGAAAATGCATATACTTCAGTGTTTGCCAGGCAGGGAAAGCTCTATTCTTTACAGGACTCTTTGCTCAATATGTTTTTTCCAAGTTTATTCTCAGAATATTTATTAATTTTGTCCTTTTCCGCTTCTGTGCAGGTTGGTTTTATTCAAACTTTTTTATATTTAATCTCTAATAGGTCAGATATAGGTAGCAAAATCTCAGCTATTTTTACATGTTTACTTTTACAGTTTCAAGTGGAGTGTTATCAAATGTAATTGATATTACAGCCTTCTGAAACACTACAGTGTTGTCCCTTTTCTACCTAGTAGGTGACTAGAAACCAAACCAGTCCAATATTACTGCGATCCCCTTAATAAACACCTTACATGCTTTTTATTACTTGAGAAGCTGTTTAGTTGACAGATCTCTCATTTTAATTCAGATTACCACTGTTAATTACAGGAGAAGGTCTGTAATATACCCTAAAGCAACCCTAGCACACAGTCATCTGTGATTAATTAGCTGCTTAGCAGATGTCAGTTGTACTACAAAGAGTCAAGTACTCACCCATTCATTGTAAGCCCAGGTGACTCTACCTCAGGCCAGAGATGGTTGTTCATTGTTTAAAGATTCGTATGGTGCAGACATTTTAAAGGAAGAACTGGAGGGGGAAATATGCTTAACGAACAGGAAAGTGAAGTCTTAGGCCCCTCAATATTATAAATTAAGAGTGAATGTTCATTATTTTTAGTTGTATATCTTGAAATAACAAAGGAAGAATAAATTAAGACCACAAAGGGCACAGTGGTTAAACTACAATGAAAACTGTATGAAATAAAGTGGGAGAGACATTGGATTAAGCTTAAAAATTACCTGAGAATTGGAGTAATACAACTAATACACATTTCTCCAAATGAAACATTGGCTATTTAACACCTTAACTTTTTCTTTCCTATCCTTTACTTCTCCAGAGGGATATTGATTTACTGCATAAGGATTCCTGAGCTTTTTAAATTGCAGGTCTCTATAATTAAGCAGCTGGAGAGTTTATCTAACAACACTATAACTAGTGAAGTGAAATTCAAATGTAACATTTGTCGAATAAGAAGAAATGTAAAACTCTCTATGTGGTGTGATAGACGGTTATCATTTCTCCTGGTAAGGTCTGGAAAAGCACCCCTTCAGCAAAGAAGGCTCCCTGTAAAACAAGTGTCAGGTGCAAACTGGAAAGTACCTGAACAGTATCTTTTTTTCTTCCAGCAGGAGCAGATGTTTTGAAGAGCCATATGTTAGCACTTAATTTTAAAAAGCTTCTGAAGCCTCTGCTCTACATACTTCACAAGGGCAGGTCTCATTTTACTGGAATCTGCTCTCGGTCAGGGTGCAGTTTGTTTTCCCCATACCTGCCCAGGTGCAGTGCCTGGCCCCCAAAAACTACTCCAATTCTCTGCTGTAGTCAAGGCAGTGGCCATGACCACAGACATCTCCCTTTCTCCTGCTCCAGCCTTACCTTCCCACCTTATTCCCTCTGCCATGCCTTTAAAAGAAACAAACAAAAAAAGGATTAATATTCAGCCAGCTGATTCCCCAGTGTTTAATTTGACTGACACTGCATATTGAATGATGTAGGATTATATTCTATCAAGGCTAGTAATTAAAGGCACTCAGTATTGGCAATCAATTTTTATTGACTAAAATTAACAAAAAGCTGCCTGAAATATAATTTTGTGTTTAAAATATTATTGGCCCTATTTCTGCCATAATTTTTCACTTTTGTCTGTGGCCCTCACTTTACTTTCAAAGCCCACTGAAATGAGTACAACCAGCTGTAAGCTACTTGTAAATTGAAATCTGACACCCAGTTTTTATCTACTACAGAAAACATAAGCCTATTTCCACTGATTCACTGTGAGACAGACAAGCAGTGTGCAAAGCAGCAACAATTTGATCAAGGGGAAGAATCCATAAAATATTCTGGCTGTTTATATTAACAACAAAACAAAACAAAAGGCAATATAGACCTGTAAACCTCAGAAAAAACCTTGTAATAATACATATTTAGATTGACTGCATGAACAGAGAGAACACAATTAGAACATCAAAATTGGTACGACTTTTCAACACTTCTTTACCATACTGAGGCTCACTGAGCTGACTGAATACCAGTATTTGCAGCTTTACCCTTGTTAAACCCCAAGTGAAATGAGCTACTATGTGAATGCAAGAGCTGCACATTAATTATCATATCACATGTGCATAATGAACAAGGTGGTGAAGATGGGAAAAGGTAGAAACACAGAAACCCTCTTAGTGTTTTATAAACCAGTTGCACTGCAACGGAAGTGTTTCATTGACAGAGGCAACTTACAGATTGGCTGAGGTCAAAATTATTCCTGGTATAACACTTTTTGCACTGGAAAACTGATTCACAAAAATGGAAACATCTGGTGGGAACATGAAAATTTGAGACATTTCTGGTTGTACCCATGTTTCCCTGGGCTTCTCTTATGTTCCTTGATAATATGCCTGATGGAGACCAAAAATGCCAGGCCTTTTGGTGCCTAGTTACCTCACAGAGCTATTTTAATCAGAACTCTGGATCTCACAGGCATTTTAGGTCACCAGCTCCAAGGATTTGCAGGCCCTTTTCCTCGATGTCATTTTGTCTAAGCAACCATTGTACAAGGGTACCAGGCCCCTGAATGGTTTCAGGGTCAAGAAGAGATTTTTTTTTTTTTAAATCTAAATGTGCCAGTGGAGGATTATGTAAGAATAAAATACTGATGAATTGCTGATCTGTGAAAAATAGTGAAGATTTGTGTGTGTGTGTGTTCATTATTCAACAAGAAATCTCTCCATAAAAAAATCGCAAACTGGAAAAAGACCAGAAAGCCTATTTCCCAACCAGCTCTATTTAAAATAGTACCACAATTGTCTGAAGCCAAGGAAGAAAGCCAAAAAATTAGACATTCACATAAAGCACTTTTTCATACAAGCTGCCTTTAAAGGAGAAAAGAAAATTTCAATTATTTTAACATGCACATAAACATATACAAATTATAGCTAACTCCTGCTTGAGGGAAAAAAAAAAAGACAGGGGTGCATATTTTTGAAAGCATGAATAGCTATGTCCATAGTACTACATAAAAACACTCCATAAAGTGAGATAAAGCACTTGTCCGTGATCATCCACCCTACTTAACTGTCTGCGTGCTTGGATCCCCTGGGCAGATCTGCCTCACTGCTCACTAGGAAGGTGCCCAAAAACACCAGTGACAACTCCCAGTAGATGCCACGGACAAGGCTGCAGCAGATTTGGCTCCATCCTTCCTACATGAACCTCTAACCTGTGCCACAGGCTTGCACTCACCCACACCACTGCTGTATAGATCGGGGTGTAGCATATCAACTTTCAGCTCCACACTTGAAGAACTCACAATTCTCTTGAGTTGGAAGTCAGCCCTCATCTCATTTTAGACACTCAAACTAGCATGTTTGAGGGCTGTAGAGACACAATGTCTAGGGAATGCTCAAGGCCAAACACTGTAGTACGGACACAGGCAGATTATACCATTTGCTTCAAGGACTAGGAAGAAGGTTCCTGATCATGTAGAAACATATCAGCGTTGCATATGTAGTTATCTACATGAATGCTCCTGCACGCAGACTCCACACAAACACCAAAAAGAGTTTGTTCTGCTTCTAGCGTTTGTATGATTTGAGTGACCTGCTTACTTAAAGTAAATGTTAAGTTTCAATATGGTGCAAGGCTGAAGACAACATAACCTTGCATCCCTTCCAAACTCTTGTACTTACTCTCATTTAATTTGCCATATTCATATTACATCTGGGTTTGCCTCCACTGAAAATAAATGTAGGTTTCACTAAGGAAGCGTTCATGATATTTCAGTCTAACTCTTTATTAGGGTATAAAATTCACCATAAAAGATGTAGAATATAATAACTTATAAAAACATTACAGTATCAGTAGTCATTACCAAATTAATATCTATTACAGGTAGATTAGACCACCTTACCTTTAGTCCAGTTAAGCTCAAGCTATAGGATCAGAAAACATTGGAGATATAAGACAGATAAATTTGATTTTCTCACCTTTTGTTTTTGGATGAAATAGCTTTACTGCCAAATAACCAGGGAATTTACATTTTAACTTACTTTATTTGTGGTAAAAAAGTAAGATCAAACTCATAAATCTACATAGTTTAATACATTTCTATTATTAAGATAATAATAGCTTGACAACTCAATTACATTCCTCCAGCCATAAACCTTCAATCTGTGTTTATGCAGAGGTTCTCATGCCGATGTGCAAGATTGAACTGAGATAGCAAAAAAAAAAATCTTACCTAGTCAGTAAGATTACAAACTAATGAACCACTGGATTAGAAACTTTGAAGCAATGTGTGCTCTAGATTTTACATATTTACCTTTGTTCTTCTATATGCTTTTGGTTTGCATTACATAAACACACAATTATTGGCATTCATTTCATATCTCTGAAGCATGTGGATTTATCATGCCATTGTTCTTCACTACATGATAACTTGTCAAGTAAAATTATTTCCCTCTGTTACTGCCAACCTATACTGCCTCAGCCACTGTACCTTGAACTTTCAGAATTTTCAGCTGAGGAAGTGAGACTAAATCACGGAACCAATGAATAGAAGTAGATATTACAAATGTTTGTGGCCAGACCTTGGAGTTATAAGTCACACAGGACTAACAATGAGATGAAATAAGGATTGAAAAAGTCAAAACAAACATCCTCTTTGCCCTACCAGGAAAAAAGCAGAACTGCATTTTGGCTCAAGGAAGACCTTATAGCACCTTCCAGTAACTAAAGGTACCTACAGGAAAGCTGGAGAAGGACTCTTTACGAGGACATGTAGTGATAGGACAAGGGGAATGGCTTCAAACAAAGATGGCCGGTTTAGATTGGATATTAGGAAGAAATTCTTTACTGTGGATGTGGTGGGGCTCTGGAACAGGATGTCCAGAGAACCTGTGGATGCCACATACCTGGAAGTGTTCAAGACCTTGTTGGATGGGGTTTGGAGCAACCTTTTCTAGTGGAAGTGTCCCTGTCAATGGCAAGGGTGTTGCAACTAGGTGGTTAATGTCTCTTTCAACCAAAACCCTTCTACGATCCTATGATTATGACTGAAGGCTTTGCCAAATACGTTAAGCTTTATGTGCAGCAAACCAAGGCTGTCTGGTTTGGCTTCCCACCCTCTACTTTGACTTCCCACCTGGACAACCCTGGCTGGAGCCTGATCTATGAGCTCTCACACAATGTGATACCAAGTACATGGTGGCCACCAGGGAAGGAACCGTTGGGCATTGCACATTTGTCCTTTTTTTTTTTGCTGCACAGCAGTGTTCCTTTGCAGATACACCCTCAGAAGTGTTTCTCTGGAAGACAATGCCACAGTGCTGCTACATGTAGGACAATTAATTTTTCTGCAAGTCTTCTGCCAGGGATTTTGCCTGAAGTCACAGGTTGGTCCCTTAAGTGGAGTTAAACCACAGAAAAGGAAGTAAGTGTGGCTCAGTTCTCCATGCGGAAGTATAAGTACACAAAACCACATTCTTTACTCTGCAAAACACCCTTCTGTACATTTTACCTTTCCAGTTTTATAACTAGTGGGGGAAAAAAAAGTTATGTTTTTTTCTATCAGGAAAACTCTTTACTGACTCATACTGTGAACTGAGATGTCACAAGTGCTTGGTATCGATGTACACCACTTGCGGTAAACTGAAAGACTCATGAAACTATAGTTTACATGTTATGGACATAAAGCTTCCAGAGATTAATGCATAAGATCTTAAATTTCTATTAGATTGTTATTAAACATTATGACAGGTTTATTTCCTCCCTAGTTTATCTAAAGAATGAAAAGTAGCTAACTCAATGAATTCCTGTTTTCTGACCAGCCACTAACTTGATTTACGTGAATTTGTACAGTGTTTGATTTACACCAAAGTCGTATCACTGTTTCTCTGCAAAATACAGACAATTAAGTAATGATTTCCACTTCTGCAAGTACAGGGGAAACAAGATCATAATCTTTTCTCATGCCTATTTCCCTTGCAGCATAATCAGACCTCAAAAAATTAAGACTAATCCGATGGTATGTGCTTCAACAGTCGGTCAGCACTTTTAATCAGAAATACTGAGAACACCCTTGAGTGAACATGCCTGTCACTCGTGAGTTAGACGTGTGTCTATGCAAGCACAGCCGCTTAAGTCTCTAAACACTTTGAATGGCAGTTTGTAATGGATTGACTCACTTTACTCTCTTAAAAGCTGAGATAGTGAGCTTACAAGTCTTGCAGCTATGTACTAAAAAAGAAATGTTAGCTATCTCCTTTATTTCTCAGCATTTGACATTTTTCTCCACTATTACAGAAAATACTGAATTTTATTCCCTTGGGACAGACACCTTTAATAAAAACTGGTATAAATGTAGTGCACAAAACTGAAATCTTTTTACAGTTGAAAGCAATGAACCCCAAAAGTCAATGCTCTATTTATACCGTCTTCATGATAGCTACATAACAATCATTTCACCCCAGGCAAACCCTAATCATTATGAAAGACTACTACAGGAATATGTTATCACTTTAAAAATTCAGCACACCACTAAATCTTCCTCCTAGCTAATGAAAGCAACTTTTTATTCAAGCAGGCTTCTCATAAAAATAAAATTAATTAAAAAAAAATAAACCAGCCAACAGTAATAATCATCTGCTTCACTGTAATGTCTTTTGAACAGAAATGCAAGGACAGAACTGTCTGAAACATGAAATTATGACATCTGAAAATTGCTGGTTATAAAACTATGAATGCCAAAAATCAGTGTCAAAATGTTACAGATTTTGTTTCAAAAGTTATGCTATGTTTGTACTTTATATTATGGCATGGCATTAAATACCAATAACACAATGGCACAATGTTAAAGATTCAAACACAGAAAGGTGGTGTTGGGAGGAGCCCCTCAGAGAATTTTTCTCACCTTACCAACACAAAAGGTTTAGGCTTGGAGTGCCAGGACTGAGGACAAAAGATAGCTGATGACTTTCAAATTCAAGCTGAATGGTGGGACGGAGGTGAGAGAACAGAACCCCAGCACCCGGGGGTGGGGAGAGGTTTGTTGAGGTTTTTTGGGGGGTGGGCTTTCTTTGGGCAGCTTCAGAAAAAGAGCCACAGCTTGCTGGTGAGAGCTCCTTTTCTGGCTCTACTCTTTGCTTTTCAGATCTGGCTTAGGGTTTTTTTTACCAACCCTAGACTGCCTCCTCCCTTCCCCCAGAGCCCTCCCGGCAGAGGGGAAAAAAACCTGAAAAGAAACGAATTCAAAAGAAACTGAACTGAATTAAAAAGAAATTATATTTTCTAACATCCACAAACACATATGCACACTATTTACACACTATGTGAAGCCCCACCCCAGGGGGGTAAAAGGAAATAGGGGAAAAGGAAGGATTAAGGGAAAAGGGAACTCAAACCAAAACAAATGAAGCAGACAAATACAATAAAAACTTCAAGAGAGGAGAACAATCTCACCCAAGTCCTGGGCCAGGCTAGGGAAAACCAACAGAAACAGAACAGACTGTCCAGGCTTCTCCCTGCTCTCCTGAACTCCCTGCAAGAAAGCCAGCCAGGGAGGAAGGGAGGAGGGGAGTAAAACTCCTCCTCTGTTATGTGGAAAAACACGTGTGGAATACTTTGTAGTGTCCACTTCCTTGGATACCCTGGTTACTAAGGAAGCCATGGATCAAACCCATGACACCTTCACTGTCTCCATTCCCCTCCAAGTTGACAAGACTTGGTCTGGGGATCGGTTAAAAAAAAGGTTATCTGGTTCTCCTGTGACATCTGGAAGTCAGAAATCATGTGGCACTTTTCAAAAGAAAAAACAGAAGTTGTTGTAAAGACAAATAGGTAATTCCACTATCCTGACTCACATTTTGGTGACTAGTTAAAACTAGCAGATTATGAGGAATTAAGCATTAGTACATGCACCACACGATAGACGTAAAGGCGTACTGGCTAGTCCTAAAATTTTCCCTGAGTATATAAATATATATATATATGTTTTGGTTTGGTTTTCGTTTGGTTTTTTATTTGTTTGGTTTTGGTTTTGTGTTTTTTGTTTTTGTTTTTTGTCAAAAACAAATTCAAAGTCGAACTGGAGTAATGAAATGAAAGGACATAATAGATTTTTCTCAGCACTTCTTTTTCTTCACTATATTCAAGCTCAAAAGAAAAAAGGCACCAAACACCCAAACAACTCCATGAACACTGTAGGACTATCAGGACATTTTGCAAGTCCATCTACTCCACAACCCCATGAGGCAGTGTGACCACTGGCCCTTTGTCCACGTTATCACACAGTCTGTTGCACTGAGGAAGAATTGTATAGTCAGACACTACATGTTTAAATCTTCCTGCTTGGAGTACCGTCCTTTCTGTTGTTTTCCATGTTCTAGCTACATTCTGCAAAGAGCTGCTGAGCTCTGTCCAGGCACATATTTCAATAAAAGAAGACTGGCAATGATATGAGAGTCTCCATAAAACTAAGCTGAAAACTTTTCTTGAGGCAATCTTCTGGGACTCTTCTTGTCCTTGGGCAGGATTTCTGCATGTAAGTGGAAGATAATGAAGAATGAATAGATCTCTTTTAGAAGTTTTTACTAATTTTCATTAGGATGGTTCACAGGAGTTCTCTGGGCCTCTTGGTGGAGGATTTTAATCACATTGTGTCTTTTGTACTGCAGTGATCACAATGCCAGTCTCTGTAATTCCACACTCGGGAGCCCACTTTTCAAACTGTAAACAACTGACAGTAGCGTCACCAAGAACATTTTTCCAGAGGGAATGCAATAACAGAGTCACAGAGAAGCATTATAAGCCAAAAACTAGAAAAAATAATGTAATTGCACAAGGAAAAATAAAACATCCTCAGTTTCCTTCTCTTTTGTTGTAGAGTGTGCATGAATAAAATATATGTGAATAATATTTTGTGAGGGAGAACACTTTGCCCTGTTAATCAAACTCAACCATCTAGACAAAGCCAGCCTGGGAAAAAAACCCCATACCTTTAAAGAAAATAATGTGAGTAATTACTAAGGGTCTTTGAGCTTGATAAATGGCAAGAGCTCTGAGATAATAATGCAGTTGTATTGCAATGCTGTTTAATGGCTTTCACTGTTAACATTATTCATACAAATGCTATTGACTTGTAATTCCTTGGAAAGATGATCTTTCATAAACCCTCTATTACTGAAATCCTTGAGCTTTTTACCATTACAAAGATTGCAGATGAGTTCATGGGATCTATTAATGCCTCAAGTGACAGAATGTCACCTGATTAAATATAGAGAAGAAAAAGAGAAAAGCAGACCTATAATCACTGTTGCTCAAAAGAGAAAATGCTGGCACCATGCCAATTCTTACATTAACTATCCCAAATCTATTAAGGTGTCCTTCCACCTCAACTCATTTTACATTGTACTATTACTAATGGCATAACTCCTGCCCTCTTATTTCAGGGTGAAATGCCATTAATGCTACAACACTAACATAAAAACTTCTGGCAAAATTATGAAACGTGTTTCAAAAAATTACCAAGGAGGTGAAGTTGGGACAATGAACATATTACATCTGCAATGCTCCTACGTTACTTCTAATACAAAACACCAATGTCATAGGACAACTTTTATCTATGAGGCCAGAAAATTACAAGATAATTATGTTTTTGCCCACTCCAGAAAGTTACAGCATTACTATGTATGTCACAACCTCTCTAACATTTTTTTTATTTTTCTACCTACTCTTCGCACTTTTATGTAATAACTCCTTTTTTGTTCTTTTTTGCATAATTGTAATCTCTTCCTCTAGTTGAAACATGACATACTTAAGCATTTCATAAACTATCCCATTTATTACAGAATAGTTAGAGGGCCTCAGACCAAAGGGGAAAAAGTCTAATTCAGTGACTGTGTCTTATGTTCTTTGGAAATTCATATATATGTATGTCACAGGAAATTTATGAAATGCAAGATTTCAGGATTATGGTACTGGAAACAGTTCCAGTACATCATAAAATGCTGAGGACTGATGAGTTTTCTGATTGAGATTCTCTTTGATGAAATATAACTTATCAAGGAAATCTTTGACAACCATCAGGAAAGCTTAAGACATTTTGTGTAAAAATTTAGGGTTTAGATATTCAAGACTTCTCAAAAACTCAGGCAGCTCTTATGACCCTTCATCCTAACAACTTTAAAGAGGAGATATGGTTTAATCCACACTGGACTTCCTTTTCATTTAGCAGGTATTAGTTCCCTAAGGCCTGTCCCTCCAATAGGTTATACAAGATCGGGTTTGATTCTCTTTCCCTTCCACACTTTACAAAATTTCTCCAGATTTTCTAACCTCCACACTGCAGGGACTTGTTGATCATTCTGGGAGGCATGAGGAGGATGGAGGAAAGAGTATTGTGGAAAATGTTATTCCTTCTCTTATTTTTTTTTCCTTTGAACAGTTGATTAATCAATAAATCTAATCTTCCACCCAGCCTACCCAGTCTTCATGTCTAAACAAAAAACGGCTATAGGGTGCACATACTGTTTGGATGATACTTTGTTCCCTCAGCATGTTTCCCACAACTTCTTGAGACCCAATTAGGAAAATCAGTAAGATTATGGCTACTTTTAATACAACTTAACTTAAAACAAAAAAACCCAAAAGCTAATAGAATAACACAAGTCTACATTTAGCACTAGAGAATAAAGTAGGTGCTACTAAAGCTTTATCCATGCAAGTATTTTTATGTTATGGGGGATTGCCCTTGTCAGGAAAGCAGTGAGGGCTTAAGGAAAGAAGAGAGAAAATGTTTTATTAGTACTACATGTTTCAAGATACTGCCACTTTCTTTAAAGTGATGGCAAAGGAAACTGCTGTCCAGGGATTGATATGAACTGCAATTTCACTTCAATGGTTTACAATCAAAGAAAATTTTTGCCATAATAATATTGCAAAGCATTAAGAGGAGCACTAAGGTGTGATTCTCACCAAAGGGCTCACTCAACACTCAACCAGAAAAAGATTTCCCATTTGGGCTTTAAGTGTTCCTAAAGTTTTGACAAATCACATAAAACAAGCAACCTTAATTCCTTGTGACTAATCAAAAGCAAAGTACATTTAATTTAATTCTGTAGGAGGACCTCTATTCAGGGATTTACTGCCTCTTTTTTTTCCTATTTCACACCTTTAGTTAATTCATCTGAATGTTTTAGAGAAGCGATTTTTAAAGAACATATACATTCATTCTACTCTCATTATTCATCATTAAGCCATTTCATTACTGTCCCAAATATATTCAAGCTTCACAATACCACACCCCTGGCAGGGTCTTTTGGAACATTCATTTTGGAATATCTGCAGTACATCTCAAACCACTGTAATAGTAGTAGTAGGAGTAATAGTGGTTGTAGTTGAAAGGAAGCTTTGAAATGTGGCCTAGAATTTCAAGGAGAAGCTGATCCTTGGGTTAACTCTGTAAATCACAGCAGAACTACTTTGATCTTCCACATATTAAGAGCAGAAGTTATTAAAATGTCATAATCTAAAACGAGGAAGAGGTATTTCCACAGATTTATAAACAGGTAAACACATGAATTTGCTTCATTACAAATGCAACCTTCACTCTGATATGCTGGACATGCTAGAACACCGTATTACCAACAACAAAGTCAGTATTTCCATAGACATTATCTGGTTGTTTTGACTGAAATTTCAGGAGAATTAAAAGGAGTGGTGAAGACCTCATGCCTCCTCCTTGAGGCTTTCTGTGGTCTTTTCAATTTCATTTTGGTTTGTTGATTTGTTCTCTATCATCAGTACTTCCAAATTTGATAAAAGAGAAGTGCAACAGATGCCCCAGAGGAGTTTGGACCATGTAAGAGCTGCTTACCTGTTTAACTGCATAAAGGAGGCGACTGTAGCAGTACATCATGACCATCACAGGGACAACCAAGCAGAATATGAAGAGACAGATGATATAGGATGTGGACTCAGCTGACTCTGAGGACCAGCGTACTGAACAGCTTGTACCTGCACCTTCTACCCCATAACTGCTCCAGCCGATCAGAGGTGGCACGGTCCAGACCAGGGAATAAATCCATGAACCTCCAACTGCCAGCAGAGCCTTCCGATAGTCATCGCTGCGCTTGTTGCACAGGGTGAGAGTGCTGTAGCGCTCATAGGACAGGATGGCCAGGGAGATCAGGGACACAATGCCTGCAATGAACCAAGCAATATAAATGATTACTTTCATTATTTTGCATGGTATCTATTCTAAATTCCAAGAAAGGAGATGGCTATTTTGTTATTACATATTTGAAGCAACAGTGAAAACTATTTCCATTATTCTCTTTGTGTTAATCTCACTGGACTTGGCTGCTCTGTCCATTGTGCCAAATTTTGTTTAACTCAGATTTATTTCATATTGGAAGATTTTTTACTTGAGAGATGTTCATCTTCCAGTCACATTTTCAGCTTTATCTGTTTTAGTATTACCCAGGGGAAATCAATTTTCTTCCTGAGCTAATAAAATGGCGAAAGATTCTCTTGATAAGAACTATTCCATTTTTAACATCAATGAGCATTTTCAAATATATTGCATTGACTTTTATACATGCAAAAATAGCTATATATTCAAGATTGGGAGCCCCAGAATGAAAAAAGCTTTTGCTTCTTTTGCTCTGTTCCATCAGCAAGACATACTTTCAATCACAATCACCCATATGTGGTAACAACAAGACAACTACATTGTAACTGTGATTTGGCAGGTTGCAACTTTATTTACATTTATGTCACATCTAAAATAATCAATCTAAAAAGTGATTTAGATTAATATTGAACCCTAGGTGTCATTAACCACTCTTCCAGAGAAAGACTTAAAAATCTGGGTTGTAGGACATTTCCATTCTCTTTTTCAAGGAGATCCAAACCTCTCTGGTTTTCCATGGTAGGTTCTTAGGCATAACTCAGTTGCATGGCCTTTGCTATTTCCTATGTTTCTGTTCACCTGCAGTTCTTGGTGACAAAATACTGGATACAACTTTCAGGATTTATGACAATAGGAACTCGTTTGAAGAAATTTAAAACCATCTTTTCCAATCGTTTTCAGTCCTATTCTTTTGGACCTGTAAGATGAAAAACCTGAATAGATCTATGCCAGTGCAGCTCCTTCCAGGACTATTTTCTTGATCTCCTCTGTTAGCAACTGTAGCACTGAGATATGTAGCCAGCCAAAATTCACAGCACATCCATTACCAGAAAAGGTGATCTTCAGGATAATCCACAGCCATAACCCATTTTCCCCATTTAACTGTCAGCTTCTTCTATAGCTCCTTCCCAGGCATGGAATAGAGGTGAGTCAGAGACCCCCCCTGGGAGCAGGACTAGTCTATCCTGTACCTAGGCTAACCCTTCTCCAACACACACACATACCCACACAGGGCACAGTAGAATATTCTCCCCAGGCATGACATTTGCCTCATCTTTTCCTCTCAATTCAGTGACTCATTTCCCAGTTTGCTGGATGCAGGCACAGCTATTTCTGTCATCCTGACAACAATTTGCAGTTACTTTGTGCAGAGCTGGGTATGGCAAAGGACCCCAGAGGAAAGCAAACACTGCTTGCTGCAATAGGATGCTTTATTTCTCAAGGGAAGAGAAGGCAAGAGGGAGGAAAAGGCAACATTTGAAGAAAACATCTTTCTTGTTACAAGAGTCTACTAAATTATTTTCTGTACATTACAGGGAAGTCAGTCCTAAAGAGTAGATACATTTACAGCTATAACAGCTCCATTGAATTCCAACTCATAAACTGACCTGTTTTAAGGTTATTTTAGAGGCAGCAGACACTTTCTGATCATCTCTCATCTAATCTGATTTCCTACATAACACTGCTCTTGAAAGCCCTTGGACTCAAGAATGAAGAATATACTGCTCTCTTCTTGCTCCCAGCCCACACATATTTATCTTAACTTTCTTAGTAATGCCTCTTTTCTTTATCTGCTTGACTAAAAAGCTTCTCACTGTCAAAAACAGTTAGCTCATATAGATACCTAAGGCAAAAATCCAGATTTTATATTTGAAACTTAGACCTCAGTAAGGTGATATAGATATGTTTCTGTATTTTAGACTAGACAAACATGGGCTAGCAGAAAACTGTCTTAGGAACAAGAAATCTCTCTCTTCCCAGCTTAGTACTCTACAGCAAGGATCTATTGCTCTTGCTCTACCTCTGATGGCAATTGAGGTCACATTTAGTTTTGTTGAGAATACATTCCTGCATGTGTGGTGTTGCCTAGAAAACTCAGATAGGGTGTCAGATTTCTACAGCCCAGGGCCCTGCTTCCTGGATGGCTGCTTTCACCTCTGGGCTCTCCGGTTGAGTCTGGCTCACAGCTCTGCCTGCCCATCCCTGTGGCTGTGCTACCACTCTAACTTCTTCTGGTGTGTATTGTCATGATTTATGGCATTTGTTTACTCCTCTTGTTTTCACCTACTGCCTAATACGAGGAAGATGCTGAGCTTTTCTTGAGCTGGGATTTATGACAGATGGCATTATGGAGAGGATCTGAGGACAACTGACCATGAATATAGGATTACTTGCTTTGAGATGCAGAAAAGACCCATCTTAGACTGGCATAGAATTAATGCCTAGATATTGCATTATGATCATGGTGATGTGAGTGAAGAATAAATCAAATATTAGCACTCAGAGAAAACCACAAGAGCTGTCTTTAAATTATAGAAAATATTTTTTCTTCTCTATACAGAATAAAATTAGAGACTCTTAATTGCACATCTTGACAGAAGCCAATTCATCTGCACTCACCTTTTATTATTGATCTCCACTGACATGACGCAAACTATACTTTTCTCTGGAGGACAAAAACTGTGAAATATGGAATACCAGACTACAAAAATTCAGAGAAAAATCCAATATTTTTCTTTTTGGAACAGTAAGACTTCAAGGCCTGAACTTTTTAATAGCACTAAAATTAATACCACTGTGCATTGACTTCTAATACTTTGAAGACTAGAAGGGAAAATGAGGAAACCACTGAAGGGTTTATAAGTTCATAAGAGATAATAAAAGAATTCAACATTCTTCATGTGGTTTAAATTTACTAAACCAGAATAACTTTTTAGAAAAATTACATTTACTTTCAAAGAATAGAACTGGTGCTTTGAAACACAAAAAGGGATGAAATTAAGAACCAAAACCAAAATAAAAATTAAACAAGTAGTTCTTTATAACAGTGATATACATTCAGCTGAACTGGCTGTAAGTAATGAAAACATCTATTACCCAAGTGAGGAAGAAACAGGAACAAAAGAGGCCACGGCAACCCTCCCACAGTCTACTTTGAGGGGCCTTGTGCAACACAGACAAAGTCACAAGACTCCATCCAGCCCTGCACATGGAGGGCCTTTCAGATTAACAGGAAAGCCAAGACTGTTCAAACCCAAACCAGGATGCACACCAAGAAATAACCTTGTGGTAGATCAGCTCCAATATCCCTGATTACTAAGAATATCCTCAGCCTTTTAATTAAAAAAAACCCAAATGCAAACAAAAAAACACCACAACTTTTTAAAATATCACTCTTTTATTAGTTCAATAGTTGAATTCTAGAAATACACCACTATCATTTGATCAATTATAATGGATACACAGGCTTAATTCATTGGACTGAAACAACATAATTTTGTAACAAAGGCAAAACCAGGTTTTGTGTTCAGTATTAAGTTTGACACTGGCTAGAAGTAAAATAGAGGCACCAGGTATGTAATAGTGAATAAGGTGCTAGCAAAATAAATGACGATTGCCTTGCCCTTTATGTGCTTTTCAGTAGCAGCCAGTATGATTCTCTCCGTCATTTTTCCAGGTACTGATTTTAGACTAACAGGCTTGTAGTTTCCCCAATGCTCCCTCATGCTCCTCTTGTAATCTGGTTTGGCTAAAGTAGACTAAAGCTTCTCATTTTTCATTGTGTCTCCTAGCTTTGCCTATCAGAGTTTTCTTAATGTCATGTGCATTTGACTGTTGTGACCTTTGCCAGAAATCCTGCAGTTACCTGGTGTTCTATTTCATGCCCTATCTATTGCAGTCAGAGGAATTAGTGAGAATCTCAGCTTTAAAACAAATAGCAATTAAATACTTTAGAATTCTCTCTGAGGGAAATACTTGTATGCAATACCCATGGTCTTAATAAACAGAGCAAATAAAAAATTAATGTAAGTTATAAAAAGAAGAAAATAATTATAATTTTAAAGCTAATCATAATGCTTTATGCCAACATTTCATTCTTATTGTGCAGTAACATTTATGACTGTGTAGACTGCATATATTAATTTCACATGAGTAATTCTTTTTCTAAAATTGCAACAAAATTAGGTTCATGAATTGCAAATCTAAATAGAATTTGCTTCCAACAAATATTTAGGGCCTCAAGCTGGTACCTAGCCAAATAACTCCACAGGAGTCAATCACAGTGAGAAAGATAATTTGCTCCCCCAACATTTCATGCATATACAGGAACAAAGATGAGATTCTCACTGAACTGTACTGAAAGATGACAAAAAATCCACTGCAGATTACATTACAGGAATAGATAATTATTCAAAGGTTAACCATTGAAATAAATGACTTTGAGACAAGTTGGATGTGGAGCATAAAACTTTTCTACACAGCAATTAGTTGCAGTGAGTAGAGTGCAAGAAATTAATTCAAGTCATAAACCAGGACAGGCATCTATTTATAGAACTATCATCTGAGACATTATCTATTATTTACTTTTATTTAAGAATCTGTACATTTCTCCCTGGCAGCACAGCACAGAGTATGCTGTGAAAGGCACAGCAAATCATTATGCTTTGTTCCCATGAGTCCCAGCTAAAAGCATTACATTCTCTTATTAGTTTTTGCTTCTTTATGCTGCTCGCTGATGTAGTAATTGGAATGGGGATGCAGCTCACCCACTGTCTGTAGGTTATGAAAAACTGAGAATCACAGAGATTCAGCCTACACTAAATCAATGTTTTGCCTTCTAACTTAGGTATATCTGTCCTCTTAAATCTCCTGAAGGTCATGGTTAGAGATCTGGAGCATCACAGTTCCATGATGTAATGTATACTCTACCCTGTGTTATCAAGGACCAGGGGTAATGAAAAGAAGCCACAGGTAACCTTAGGCAGACTGAGCTTGGAGGAATGCCATAGCACCTTCTTCAACAAGAAATTAATGGAGCAAAACTAAATCCAAGGGCTTGCAAAAATCCAAGATAGATTTACCACATCCAATCTCCATGAGGATTGATTTTACCCACTCACAGGCACTCCCTTATAGCTTTCATTCACTCACACTCTCCACCCACAGGCCCACATGTACAAAGATCTATGCTTAAGAGGTCTGTGGAGGATATCTTTTGTGTAACAGAGACTCTAGCTATCAGTTCCCCATTGCTTACAGGTATCTCCCTGGCAATAAATGGGGGTTTGGATAGAGTTTTTATACACTTTAGGAGTTCACCATCATTATGAAATCATCCATTTTTTACAAATCCTGCTCATATAAACCTCATAAGTCTCAGGTGAGACTGCTGGTCCCTGTTTGCACTTCTTCATTTAGAAGATAGACCTGCCTGGAACAAGCTCATCTGCACAGGCATCATTTTTTCATGGTCAGCTACCAGGGGAGGAAATGGCAGGTGTACTCTGCTGCACTCTCGATGTCATGCTGCTCTCAGTGGAGTGCAGGATCCTCAACCAAGGCACTGTCATGCTCTGTTGTTATCAGCACACTGTCCTTCAGGCTTGCCTGAGTCAAAATATCTGCACAGTTTTACTGCTGGGAACAGCATTCTTCATTACCTGCATGGGCTGTTCTTGCTCTTCTTCTGTGCTGTGTTCAGGTGTTTACACACAGTCCCCTTCATGCACCATCTAGCGAGACAGGGCAAAATGCAGCTGAGAGACTGGTGCAAGGCAGAGAACCAAAGCGTACCTGTCTGTTCTGCTGCTGAGACCCAAGACAGGATGGTGCCAGCTGAGCACCCTCCAGCGTGCACCAGGTCATCTGCCAGCCACGTACAAAATGCAGAGGGGAAGTCAAGGGGATAGTAAGTGCTGGGGTTCCCACATGGCACCCACAGGACCCTGTGCTAACCCCACAGGGGCCTGCCAGTGGCAGACATTAACCAACAGCAAGTCCGGACACTGCTGCTTAAATGTGTTGCTGAAGGAAGAGAGAACAGTGATCTTTCATATATTTACAAGACTCCATTCACATACGAGTGTGCATATAATGCCTATTCCTGCGAGGCAGCTTTACCATACTATCCTGGGAAGGACATCATGCATCTGGAAGTGGAAGAGCAGCGTGAATCTGCAGCTGGCAGGCTGGGACTTACCAAAAGTTGCATCTTTCCTTCTGCAGTCTGGCCACTGTGCAGTGGTGAACAGTGAACTCAGAGAGGCAGCAAGCCAGAAAGCACACAGTGCTGTAAGGACATTAGAAGGGATGGCAGAAGCATACTCGGGTCTCCACTTACAAATGCTGTGCTGGGAAATAACTAACATGAGCAGCAGGTAGGTTTTTCAGAAACATTGTGTCCTCACACAGCTACATTCCCTTCCTTCTAGTCCCTCAGTTTTCAGCTGCTAAACTCGGTGTTCCATTAGCCAAACAATGTGCTAAAAACTTTGCGGAAGTATGACATGAAGATAAGATGTAGATGCACCCCAAGCTGGGAATATTGGGGAATCCTGCACTGAAGTATTCTGCTGTTTCTTCTTGATGGTGTCTTTGATTGTGCTTACTCAAGGATGTAAAGGTAAACAAAGAAAAACAGCACTAAGCAAGAGTCCTCTTCAAATGAAGGCTCTTAATACCTCAATTTTAAGGTTTCAACTCTAATTCCAAGTTGTGCTACAGAATGATATTTCATAAATACATTACTGAGTTATAAAAAACTAGTTTGATCAGTGACTCGGTGCTGTTTTCAAGGGAATTAACTTTCCTGAATTTAAATTAGAGCATCTCTGTTAGTTCTCTACAGAAATAGAACACTTCACATGGAAATGAAATATAAAAACTTCAACAACTTAAAACTCATGACCTTTCCAACATATTTTTACTTCTATATCTTCTTAGAAGTCTTTCTGAAAACATATCCTGTCATATGTGTCCATCTATCACAGTCCATCAGGGACTGTGCAGGAAATACAGTTTTTAGGTCTAATATTCACAAGAGAGGTGTGAAAGCAGCAAGAGATAAAAACCACGGCAATCTCTTTTGTGAATGGTTGCTTAATCTTCAGGGGAAATTTTCATAGCTCTGGGCCAAACTACCTCACTTAACAACTGCCAGAGCATTAGAGACTTTACGAGGGTGCACAAAGAGCAATCCATTCTGTCATCAGTTTTGTTTTGATTTTTTATATTTGAGTTCATGTTGATACTGATAAGTAAAAGTACTGGGCACTGCTTCCCTTTAAGTCAATGCATTTATTTAAAAAACATGCAGTGATCACCCCTAATACAGTTGCTGCCATCAGAGACCTTCTTGGGGGTGAGTAGATAAGAATATTATAATGATAAAAGCAGAAACTTTCAAAAGCTGAATCCCTGACTTTTTGACCTCAGTTTCTCACAGCATGTGCACTTTAGTAAAACATCAGAAACTATTCAGTCACAGCATTATAGAGGAAGAAAACACAAAACCATTAATTCTTTTAAAAAAAAAGTGTTTTGCTTTCTAGCTCTGAGACTCAAAATACACATTTCATTGCTACAGTCAAATAGGGAAAATCCTATGTCATATACAGTCTTCAGTGAGGTTCTGCAGGTTACATCTCTTTTTGCAAGGTACTGCAGTTGCCAAAAAATGGCAGTGAGAATGTTGACTGGCCTGAAAATTCTGGGATAGGTAGCCCAGAATTAAAAAAAAAAAAAAAAAAAAAAATCAGTTAAATTAATATAACATTGTTAAGTTAGCTAATAACCCTCATAGACACTAGGGCTAGTGACGAGGTAGCATGAAATGAGCAAATCTGAGGGAGGAACAAGTGAGATATTGTGAATATGGGATTTCACAAAAATAATATCATCAAAGGTTTCAGGTTTTGTGGGGGGCAATTGGGTTTTTTGTTGATTTTGTTGTTTTGGGGTGTTTTTTTCTTTTTCTTTTTTTTTTTTTTTTTGAGATGAGAAGCAGAAATGAACATTCAGAAGAGATGCAAACAGGTCTCAAGTGGCAGGCATACAAGACTACTGTTCCTTCCTCCCTAACTCTCAGTATATTATCCACCGTTTTCTTTTCCCTTCCAAACAAAGAGATACATATTCTATGAGCTGCCAGCAGATTTTGTCAAAGACTCAAACTTTTCCAGAGTTAAAAAGAAAGCCCACTGAACCTAGAAGACTTTTCAGAGGTAAGATGAATAGACCCAAAGTGAGCACTGGTTTTGATGCACAACCAACCAACCTGATTTGCCTGAAATTTACAGCTCTACACTTCAGCAGATAAACAAATCCCAATGCATTTTATGATACAGCAAAACTGCACTTTGAATATAACAATTCCTGATAAGTTCAGTGCTAATATAAATGACGTGAACTGCAAAAGAGTGCATGGATGCCTCAATAACTGACAGAAGCAGCTGAGAATTGGATGTGCTTCCAAAACAATGTTGGCTGTATTTGGATATGCCTACTAAATATTTATATGATAAGCATAGAATAAATGATCCAAAAAAAATCAAATATTCTTGCCTTTGGTGACTTTAATTACAATTGAATTCTCCCATATATTAGTGATCGTATCACTATTTCCTTTTGATTTTCAAAGCATTAAAAGCATTTCTACTTATTGAGAAAATATTTCTTACATTAATTTCTTAGAGATTAGCAGTTACAAACAGTTTGTAAATGTTTTCAAAACACAGGCAACCTCAGATAACAACAGGTCACTTTAAATAGAAATAAATGCACCAACTGCTATTTATCTAATGCCTACAATTATTTGTTTTCTTTTGCTAAGATAACTTGGAATCATAAGTCCATTAGAGGAGGGAATCATTCCTTTCTCCAAAGAATTATCTTCCTACTTAACTCTAATGGGAGTCACAGTTTAATGTTGCACTTGAAAGAAATCACTGAGAAATCACTGTTGGATCCAAGCCTTCTGGAACAAACCTGACAATAAACATTACCGGTCCTATTCAGTAAATCTTTCATGCTCTTTTTAACTCAACAATTATTTCTATGTTTCATTCTTTGTACAAGACATCATTCCCTTTGTGCTTGGTGATATCTTCAATACAGACAGCACATATTACTTTTAATAGTAAAGAATTATCTAGGGGTTTTTCTTTCACCCTCTCCTCCTCTGTTGAATTTTTAAACATGTATATGTTGTGCTTAACAAGCATCACTGATTACTACTATACTTTTCTGCTGTGTTATTAATATGCCTATCCATCAGCCAATCCACAAACTCCCAGGGGCATAAATACAGCAAATAATTCCCTTTTGTATCTCAGTGATACCAGCATAGTACAAAAATATCCCCGAACATTAATTTCTGGCTCACTTTCCATATGTTATGCAGGATCTTTTTAAATTCAGGAAAGCAGGCTAGCACTTGCAAATTCAGCTTCCTAAATTGGCTACCTCAGCCTATTTATTCTACTGCCTTAGGGAACCGGCATAAGAAATAATGTCAGCACTAGATGGAGCTCCTGTACAGCAACATCTCAGGAGCTTGTCTGCATGTCAAAAGCAGAAATGGATGTACAATGCTGGCATAGCAGGAGGATGCTCTCAGGGTGGTCAGGTTCACTGCAGCATCCCCATGCCCATGCCGTCCTACAGGACTCTCATTCCTGCCAGGACTGCTCCTTTTGAAATGTGGGGGCATCCCCAGAATCTTCTTTCGTGCTGAGAATCTGCACAGACAGCATGTAGTCTCAAGGGTTTTCTACCTGTGTGATGTAGCACCAAGTAAGCTAAGACGTGAAATTACAGTGATTATCATCTACCAGCCAAGGAACCAAGTGTCCACCAGAGCACAGCCAGCTAACTTTCTTCCTATGAGCCTCTGCTTTTCCTCTGAATGCAGCTGCTCATTTTTAATAATATGAGTATATGGTACTAATAATGCCAAGGTTGTGAGTTCAATCCCTGTATAGGTCATTCACTGCAGAGTTGGACTTGACGATCCTTGTGGGTCCCTTCCAACTCAGAATATTTTGAGTCTTGCAACCCAACAATCTCACATGCTACGGAGGTGAAATGATCTGGAGAAGGTTATTCTTATCTTCATCCTAGATCACTTTGCTGGCTGAAGGATATGCAGTGATAAGTTGTAATCTCCATTCCTTAACCCATCAGAATGACCTTAAGGAGGAGATCTTTTGCTACATCCAATAAGAAATGGCTTGTAACCAATGCAGACAGAAATGCATTGCAGTACATTACACCCAGCACGCGAGTCTAACCTGCAGCACTGGAGAGGTTGGTGGAAGTTGCACTAGAGAATATAGTAGTGTATGTATAAGGAGGTATGACACATTCCAACAAGCCAGCATGGCTATCATGGAGGGAATTCAGACCTTACCACTTCATTAGAAGTCTGTGACAGGGCCATGCAGACAGGGGTTGATAAAGCACTTGATAATGCCTACTTCAATTTTCATACCACTTTGACAAGCCTTAAGGATAGTAACCTGCCTTTCAATAACAGAAATTTCACATGGATAAATAATTGAGTAGAGGCAGGAAATAAAGAACAGGAGGAAACAATTAGTGTTCTTTGTGGAAAGTGTGGCCAGCAAAGTTCTCCAAGGATTTGTGCTAGGCCCTGGGCTATTCATCACATTAATAAATGATCCAGAAAAGATGGTAAAGAGTGAAGTTTGCTTACCATACTACACTGAATAACTCAAAATCAATGAAATCTGATGGTGAAGTACTGCAGAACAAGTGCATGAAACAGAATCATTGAGCAAATTAAATGCAATAGTGATGTCAACTGCCATATGTGAAGGAAAACAGACCTAGCTTTAAATACACAGTCACTGTTTCTGACTGACTTACTGCTCAGCAAAGAGTTATGATAGACAGCTTTATGCAAACCACTTCCACTAAGCAGCGATGCTCAGCAGCATTTAGAAAAGCAAACATCAAGGGTTATTAGAAAAGGAAAACAGAAGAGAAAATGTGAAAAGGGGGATGAAGATTATTTAATGTTTCTCATAATACAATAACTTGGTTTTCAAAGGAAATTATCAGGTTGCAGACTCAGAATTAAAAAACATTAGCTTAGTGCAGAGTTAATAAGTGGGAATCCTTGACATATTATATTGTGCATACCAAAATTTTGCAGGTTTCCTGACAGCAACTGGTATGGGAGATAAATGCAGGAAGACCTATTAAATTCAAAAGTACTTCTTCAGGAAAGATGTCCCTACACCACAAATCAGAGGCTGCTGGGACAATATACTGGAAAAATACCACTGGATGCTGAAAGTTTTCCTAACTTTAAGCTTAGTACTCTAGAAGTGTATGTAGGCAAAATACCTTGAATGGCAAACACTTAGTGTATATATATACAGACCTTTGCAAAGCACCACTATTATTTAGTTATTGAAATGATTAGAAAGAACAATTACAGCACTGTAAAGAGACCATGATCTGCTCATATCTGCTAGCAATATTTCTTTACCAAAGGTCTGAGTGCCCACAACCCTAGAAAAGATAATACACTTGTAAAACTCCCACTCATTCTCATCCTTGTTAAACATTCCTTGGTGCACTGATCAATAGAGAAAAACTTAAATGGAGCAAACCAGATGGTGATATGTCTACTGCTCTTATCTTAAAAAATATAAATCTCTGGCTTTGTCTTGCCTCATAACCTGCTTTCTACCCATTAGAAAAAGCCTATTTAAATCCTGACTGGCATATTTATCTGCAGCCTTTCATCCTATTCCTGTGATGTGGTCTTTGCCACTCACAAGGATATTACATAAAAATGCATCCTCAGTTTTAAGAAGTACACACAGTAAAGAATCCTCAACAATTTCATGCAGCTGCTTCTGGACCTTGGCCCTCTTGGGCTGCCACACACATTCTTTCTGTGAAAACTGAGCAGTTCAAAACCAGCAAAAATTGGCAGTTTGGATAAATTAGGGCAAACTACTGGGATTTATTAAAAAGACTTGAATGGAGAAGAATTTCTTGGTGCATCACAGTGTCCAGAACATACACATATTATACACCCAAACACCATGTACATACTTCACCCTTTCATTAAGAGGCAGAATTTGTAACTCCTCATCCCCAGCATATTAATTCCTACCCTAGAACTGTCTCTAATTAACTCCTGCTGAACTCACACTGAAGCAGACGGATCAGCCACAGCAATGGCCATCAACCTCCCACATAGTGCTTGCTCTGCTGCCAGCAACAGAAGGAAAGGCAGAGAAGCCCATCCTGCTCTGCCTTGGGCTGCCTGCTGTGCAGCACCCTAACAGCCTGCCTAATTTCATTAGGGTCATTAAATGGGTCAGTCTAAGGAGGTCCCCCAGTAACACCATACACAGCCTGAATGCAGAACAGAAATAACCCACAAACTGTAAATCTGACAAACAATAATGCTTCAGCATGCAGATACATGTAAGAATTAAGTCTAATGCAGATCCAACTGTACTCAACCATAGCATGTCCTAAACTTTTCATAAGGGCAAGTTAAAGGGGATTATCTATGTTTTTGTAAAATTCATACCATTTCTTAGCTCAAAGTGCTATTCCAGTACCATCTCAGACATCAGTACTAGATTTGGACAACATTTAGATATTAAGCAATAAAATGCCATCCATATATACGAACTAACTAGTGTTTTTGAAACTTAAAAATTGTCAGAGTCCTATTCTAAGCAAATTTTTACATTGCTGTGGATGTTAAAAGATTATCAGACTACTTTTTATGACAAAATTTCCCAATCAAGCCTGCTTTGTGGATACCTTTTTTTCCCCCCGATAGTTATTTGGTCCTGAACAAATTTCTACTATTATAAATCTCTATAAAAATAATTCAGAATAAAAGAGTTTCCATCTATAAACATCTATTGACTCACCTGGAGCCTGTTCACTTTGATTTCTTCTTGCCATAGTTATCTACTATTTCTGCACTTGATTGCGTTAGTGAAACAAATTGAATCAATAGGAAATGGGGTGGGGTGGGGGGATGGGGTGAGAGAAATAATAGAAGATACAATTGAAAAAGACGCTAGAAAATTAGCAGATAGTGAATGCCTGCCTTGAATAAAAAACTGTGAAATATATGTAAATATTTTCAGCTTACCCCAGCAAGCTACTAGCCTTCTACATGGTGGCTGCTATACTTTCACAAGGAACAGTAGAAGAAGCTTGTATCCAGCCATAGGATGAGATTGTATTTCCAACTTAGTGGCATCTGTCTGTGAAACAGGCTTAAGAAACTACAAACAGGAGAAGTAACACAATTTTACCACATTTCAGGAAGACTTGTTGGCTGAAATAGCCTAGAGCAATTGAGGCTGATGCTGATAGCTGGCAAGAGGAACCTTCAACTGAAGCAGGTGAAGTCTGGTGTGGTCATAACATGGTAGTTTAAAAGATGGTACCCAGGTGATTTTTATTAGAGGCATTACCATCTGGAGAACCAAGAGATGAGAGAGTTGTTAAGTAATGTGAGGCCTCACCCTTTTATGGGATGAATGTTTACCCATTTGTATCCCCTGATCCACACTGGGCCAGCACAGCATGGAGGGGAGAAAGGGGCAGCCAGGTTCCAGGCTGCTCAAGGGTCAAAGCATAGGGACATCTCACAGAAATGTTATGGTGGCATGTCATGGGGAGGAAATGCCTACTCAGAGTGGTGCTGCCTTGCAGATATCAAATGTCCCTCCTGCCTGTATCAATTCTGGAAAAAATTACAGCAGACAGAGGTAATTTTGAGTTAGTATTTAAAAAAACCAAAGCAACCCACAACAAAACCAAATACACAAATATTCCAGTAATAGGAAGCATTTGGATTTTTTAAGTAGTGAATCATGTTAGCTGAGAAATCCACAGAAGCAATAAGTGGTCTGCAAATCAATACAGGCCATAGTTTATTGTTAGCCATTACTGAATCTTTGGTTTCAGAAGCAGTTTTTCTCAGCTAGTGTTGATATGTGGAAAAACACAAATGTAAACAGGATAAGTCTATCTTTTAAAGAAACTTATTTTTCCATGTCAGGACATTCTTTTAACAAAATTATTTTCTCATTTAATAGACTTTCTAATTAGAAAAGTGTCAGAAACACCAACATAAAACCCTCCCCAACAAACAAATAAAAAAAAGAACCCAAACTGTGGGGAAGTATGAAGTATTTGCTGAGAAAATAGGGGGGAAAATTAAATTTGTAGTTATCACCTATTATAATGTCACTATTTGGAACTATACCAATGGTTCTGTATCCCTTTTATCACTGAAAAGCCTGTAAGTTTCATTTTCTTACTAGACCAGAAGATTCTGCTTAAATATTTCCTAAAAAGAAATAGACATAGAAAATGAATGTCATCAGTTAAGAAAATGTCCATAGGTATATAACTTGGATTTAAACAGGCAAAAATAGGTTCCACTTTCTAGTATACTTTAGGGACCACAAGGGAAACTTCAAAGTCTTCCAAAAACTGCTGAATTCTTTCCAGATGTGTCAGCATGAAGATGGACTAAAAAGTTCCTAAAGATTATTAAACACATAGTTAAAAGTATGATTTGCCTTTCACAAAGACCATTGCTCTCTAATATACTTTTTGAATTGAATATTGCCTATTTATTGGGCTCTTGTTTATTTCATTATATCAACCGATGTACCAAAAAGCTACATTTTAATGACATATTTCTTCACATGCATGTGACTTGACTACCAGCAGAGCTGGATTCTGCTTTTTCCTAAATTAATTGAAAACTGACATCAGGCATGGGGTATCCTGGATTATTGCCATGACCCTGGATAAGGGAAAAGGCCCTGCAAATGTCAATGATTAAACTTGAATTCCAATAGAAATGCTGTTCTGGCTTCTTCAACTGAGTTTACAATCATGACCTTATAGACTCAATTCACCATCAGTATAATTTTGCAAGAAATCCGATGTAGTCTTTGCCTTTAAGCTCCTGTTTGAGGTGTCCATGTGAATTGATACGATTTGTGTACTTCCTTGCATAAAGTCCCTGGTGTTCTGCATCATGTGGCCATACCATAGAAGCAAAACTATGCAACCAAACTGTAGGTGTAGCTGCCCAATGAGGAAGCAACAAACATCAGGAGAAATCTGTAATCACTTGCACATGAACAGAAACAGACTTTGGGCATGGGCTGAACTTTTTTTTGCATTGACAAGTGAAAACTATGAACAAAAAATGCCAAAGTTACTGATTTCCTATAGAATTCCACTGTTCTTCTGTCCCTCTTTCCACGAACACATACACAAGCTGTTGTCCACCCTTCACTGTTGGTATCTCTGCATGTTTTTTGATGTTTTCTTTTGTATAGGAATAAGGAAAACAGATTCAAAATTATCATACAACACATCAGAAAACATTAAAGATGGCAGCTAAGGGAAAACACATGGCTACTGGTGCAAGGGCACCTGAGGATCCATGGCCTGTTCAGCTTCTTTTTGAGCCATGCTTTTGAATTTCTGCTGTGCTGAAAGTTGAGAGGTGACGAGGAGGGAAATGTTGGGGGAGTTCTGATGTGCTCCACAGTCTTACTGCAGTATGGCATGGAGATGGGGCTCAGATGGAGCTTACCACACCAAGGGAAGGAAAAGTAACCATGTCTGGTAATACAGACACCTACTGCACACCACAGGATCTGACCTAACGTTGTTGGAATCAACACCCATCATCTATAACACCTTATAAACATAGGGAAATTGAATGACGTCTTAGATGATACTCTGCCATAAAGAAGGCAAAACCTTCTCCTATCCTAAACCAGCACTAAAGAACGTACCAGAGTGAAGTCTCTAATTTCAGGAATAATATTCAAAGTATTCTAGTTTCACTTTCTCTGCATGGCATGATTCCTTCTGGATCACTTTTCCAAAATTTCGCCCAAATTGCTTCCCCACTTTAAGCATGTAAATTGAACAAAGAAGCCCAGTACCTATGTTCTACAAATTACCTGTAGGAAGAGCAGACAGCATCTTCCCCACATGATGAATTTGGGATCTTAAAACTGGAAAGAGAACTTGGGCACCTCTTCATGGGAATAAAACAGGAATCTTAAAAATGCTCGTTCTTTAACAATTGTTCAAAGTGATTTCAACTTTGTGCAATGTTTATTGCCTATAGGAAACAGAAATAAACCAAGCATCCAGGAAAAGGATACTGAAGTGGGGATGGAATTATAAGCAAAAGTAACAAAATTACTGAAAGACAAAAGGAGTAATAGGCACCCTGTTTGGTGACGGTCATCACACAACTCCAGAGAGGTACAGAGCAAGCATCTACCCCTGAGCTTTGATTTCTTTCATAGCCAGTGGAAATAGAGGAGTGCTTGTAGGGCACAGCTCACATCACCCTGAAGAGAATGTCTCAAATATGTGAGACACAGTTTGCATGCTGGCAGTACAAATATATTTTTTATTGATTTTAAAAGAAGCCTTAGGGATAGGAAAACGGTTTTAGTCACATGATTCCATCTGTCTCTAAGGGGTTGAGCGTTTCATTTTTCCATGTAAGTATGGCCCTGAGAAATGTAATTAATAATATACCACTACCTCATTGATTATTTAAACAAAAAGTACAGTAGGCTAACGTCAGTTTCCCTGGAGAAGAGATGGCAAAGAGGAATTCAGATTACATATTCCCTGAATAAGTACTTTCCTGTTTTTGTTTACTATACCTTCTAATGCCTCTCAAGTGCTTGAAATTATGTGGGAAACTATCAGTTGTAACACTGTATTAAAATAACTAAAGCCCTCTAAGTAATTACAACATTTCTCCTCTTTTAGATAAAGGAACTATAAGCAGCTTTTACCGAGTCCCATAAGTCAGGCACACTTTCTACTCCTCTGTCTTTGAGCCAGCAGAGTATTTCTGCTACTGACCAACTACAAATGGAAGCTTGCATGAGTCAAAATCAATGCAGGCATAATAGAGCCTATGCACTTCAAACAGAGAATAATTTTAGGATCTGTTGCAGAACTATATTTTCCTAAATGTTACTGATTAGTTGTGCTTGCTACCAGCTCTGTTTATAGAAATGTCACCTTTAATACCACCCCAAGCTCACTGGAAGAGGACCTATCCATGGGCTGTAGGCAGGTGAGAAGCTGCTAGGTATGGCTTTGCACTGGGAGGTGAGTACTTGATACATCAAGGCTCAGAAAACTTTGGACTTGAGCTCTTGCAGGATCAAGCTAAGGGAGAATATGTCTTTACTCATGAAATTACATGTGTCTCTTCAAAGAGGAGTAATTTCTTACATCTGAGGTCTCAACTGCATCTCATAAACAGAGATAAACAGAGAGTTGCCAGTGTGTTAGAAGTCTGTACTCTAAATATAAGTACATTAGTTTAGTGCACTGAATCTAAGACATAGCATACGAAACCAAGATAATATAATAAGAAGAAAATTATTTTTTCAGGCATTTCTTTAAGGCAGCTGAACTTTAAAGTAAAATCATGACTCATGAGCAGCTCCATTTCTCATTCATTGTCTTCTTTTGCAGTTTACAAAGTAATAAATCAAAAACTGCTTTAATGTGACAAGAAAGATGATATACTCATAGAGTTGAATGCTACAGGGTTTCTAAAAAGATTAAAATCTTCATTTAGGTATGACCTAAGTTTATCAGCAGACATAAAGACATGGCCTTAGTTCAGTTGGAACAGGTTTAGAAATATAGACCTCCCCTGTGTCCGGGACAGACAGGATGCTGTGTGGGAAGACATGGCCTCAAGTAACACAGGTTTCACTTGGCATAGGCATCTCTGAGTCCTCTTGAATAGCGGTGTTCTTTACACAACACTAGTCTGAATTCATTTTTTACAATGAAATTTTGAAATCCACTTCTCAGGCAAACTGCCAGGTTTCACTACCCTGAAGGTTAAGAAAGAGAAAACAATCAAGAGGCACTTGAAAACAAGAGCTAAGAGTTCAAAAGTCGCAAAAATATCCCTGCTAGTAATATGCCTTGAAACTTTTCCAGCGTTAGAATCTAGTGTTGGATTTCTGAAGCCAGAGAAAGCTTTGTCTTTCTCATATGTATCAATCTATTTAACAGTTAATCCTGATATGACGTGACATACAGTAGTGATTCTGAAAATTAACTCCAGAATTCATCTGAGCTGAAACTCTGTCTGTCCTACATGTCTGGCAAGTCTACATTAATAGAAGCATCTCAGGAAAAGATTAAATGTTTCTGAAAATTTTCATCTGTCCAGAGATCTCAAGTGTTTATAAAAGCACTGGAGAGATTACATGCGAGATGGACAGAACTACAAGACAAATTTAATCTTAGGGTATCACTTCATGTACATCTGGTCTTTATGAGAGTATTTTACTAAATAATATACTTTTCCTAAATTAAAATATAATGTTTAATAATTCCATGATATATTTAACTGTCCTTATTTCACTTTGCTTGCAAAGTTTACTCAGAGTTCAGCGGGGAAAATGGATCCTGTCCCTGTGTCCCTTTTCACGTTTGCTTAAATGTTATAACCATGAGCCTGTCAAACCATGACTAAGTGGTGGATAATGGAAGCAAATTTAAAAAATCCATCCATTTCCCCAACTCAGTGACATGTGCAGTTTCCACTACAGTGACCTACTTAACAGAGCTGCAAACATGCACAATCACCAGAGTAAAATCATTTATGCTGGAAACAGACCGTGCTGTTTCTCCTCTAGCTCCATTCCTAATGCTTCCCCAGATAAAGACCCAACAGCTCTTACTTCCATAGCAATCTCAGGATATCTAATTGTCTCCTTCAAATCCCTGTGACATATTTATTGATCAGCATCTGCACTTCCTGTTGGCATTCAAACCTTCTGCTTTTTGTGAATGGATTGAAATCACAAAGCAGGCTGGAAAGCAAGAAGTAATTAAACCAAAACCTTCCACTTTGTCCATACTTTTTTTTCCATTGTACCCATGGCAATGCCCTGGTGCTTGTTCTTGTGTCATGACTTTTAAGTGCCCGGGGTAGGCAACGGATTGCTCAGTGAATAACTTACTTGATTCCACAGTAAGTGACATCAATGTACATTGCACTGTGAATACTGCTGGGAAAAGAATCAGATCTGCTTTCCAGAGCACCTTCCAAAGCAACAGTCATGTGATTTCAAAAAAGGTAAAACATTTTGGAGATAAAAAAAGAAAATCCAAACAAAAAAACCAAACCAACAAACAAAAAAGGTGAATCTCACCATGCATTTACATTTGAAACAAATCTCAGCTTCTTACTTTCATCATCTCAGGTTTCACCCAGGCCACAGACCTAGAGGATAACACCTTCACTCTCAGTTTGGTATAAAACACAAAGGATCACAAAAGTATCACAAAACAAAGTGAGAGGGAAAAACAACCACATTAAAATACAGTTTTCAGAAGCCTTTTAATAATGAACTGTATTTTAAAGTATTTGAACAACTTGAATTTGGGTTGGAACTAGATAGTTTTTTACAGTTCCTTCCAACCCTAACCATTCTATGATTCTATGATTATCCTCAGTAACTCCCTTGCACCAATCAGTGAGGTCTTAAGCCACCAGTTTATGACACAGAATATACCTGATTTTCTACTTCTTCTGTTTCTGAATCACTTTGATTAAGTTTTATACAATTTTCCCAAGTCCACAGAAGACAAGGAAAATAATCCTACAATTAATGAGACGCTATTTGTTTTTTGTTTTAGCAATCATATTTCCAAGTCTCAATAAAACCCTCACAATTCTCTCATGCTACTTTCCAATAGCCACAAAAAACCCCAAACCACCACCATTCCATTCAATGGATCCTTGTTCAGTCTGTGATGCTTACAGCACACACTGAATGTTAAAAATAAAAATAAAAAAGGCATTATGTTTTCAAGTGGTATGAAGACATGAAAAAGCCATCAACACACTGCACACTTACAGTAGCTCTTTTTTAGCACACTCTGGAGTACAAGAAGACATAAAACCTGATGGATAATGGTATTTATCAACAAATACAATCTGTTTATATAGACATAAAAATGTTAGGCAGCCTGCTACTACTATTTCCTTTAAGCATGTTATTTTCCAGTGAGCATCTTTTAATTACAACTCTGCAAGCAAACTTCTGTAGTATGCCCTTTATATACACTAATAAAAGAAAAATTATGAGCACTGCAAGACTGTCAAAAAATTGTGCACTAACTGCATTTAGGCTGCCTCAGCTACCCAGGACACCCTGCTGACAGCACCAGCATCACTCAGAGTATCTGAGGTCACCTTTGGCACTCTGGATTTTATTGTTTCATTTGGTTCTGTGTTCCTTGAAGATCTAACAGATTTTAAGAATTGTAGCAGAAACTCTAACACGAAAACAGGTTAGCACAGAAATCCACATTCCTGCCATCCATCTAATTTCTACAGATCTGACTTTGAAGAATTATTCCACAAGCAAGTCACCCCGGGAGAAACTTCCCCATTTGTAGGTTTAATTCCACAGTCACTGGGGTAGTAACTCACATGTATCCTGACAGAAGCCAGCAGGTTCAAAGGGCACCTTTAACATGCCTTTTTTCTAATCCTTTAAACAAACACCTTTCCCCTCCTCCCTTCAAATGTTGTTCTGCCATCCCACTGCTTAGTTATAAAAAGGAGACTAAATCAAAGGAGGGAATAAAAACAGTCCTAACTTCTTTCTCCCTGAGAAGACAAGTTATAGAAATATTGGAATTCATAAAACTCACAAAAATGGAAATGAAACCTGGCAGAAGAGATGTATGTCCCTCTGCTCTGCACAGACCAAACAAAAAACAATCTGCCAAAATAAGTCAAGGTATTGTTGACCATGAGGTCTCTTTTTGGATGGCCATAGTAAGTGCTCTTGTTTTATACAACAATGCTAATTCACTATGGGCAAAGCAGTAGTTTCTCAGAGCAAGTTACCAGGCTGAATAAATGGTCATCAGTGAAGCACTTGTTTGAGGTAGGACAGGTATCAGTGACCACACCACTGGAAATAGCAAGAGCTTATCATGTAGGTAGAGAACATGCATTTGGATTTACCACTTCATTCTAGATCAAGAGCTGTGGGAACACTTTTTGTGCCAAAGTGCTTGCACAAGACACACTGTAACCCAGGGTGGGAGAAGAGCCAGGCATTCACTCGTCCTCTC